>CAOLHI010000851.1:0-600000 GCA_948474755.1 Ctenosaura bakeri
CTTTTCAACCCTATACTGAGTATTTTCTTAGTTCCTTTCTTTGTTCCCAGCCATTGTACATTGAGTGGACATTTTCAATAAATTATCAACCACAGCCCTAGGATCTCTTTTGCTGTTAAGATTACAGTTCACAACAGTGGAAAAGACTGAGCTGTTTTCACTCAAACCATCCACTGGAACTTTACATCAGCTACCTTATCTCTTGCATTAGGCATGCTTAGGTCAAAAGGAGAATTAAACACATACTTCTTCTGTTTTCTTATGCAGCTCAAACCCAGATTAGAAAAATGTCACTTGGCTGTTCAGTGTGTTTCTAACTGTCTTAGTATTATGCTCGTTTCAGTAGTTCATACCCTGTGTTGTTTGCTGAAATGCTGAGAGAGGAAAACTTGGCTGTGCCCCATAGCTGACAGATCTTCCAGCGCTCTTGTGTGCCAGTCAGTGTGGGAAGCAGATTTGGCTCCCTAGGGTGGTTCTGAGTCAGTGTGCGTTAACACATGATGCATTATTTCTCTCTCTTTCTTCCCCCCACCCCAGAATACTAGAACCTGGGCTCACCAGCACTAAAGCTGAATGGTGGGAGGTTCATGACAGGTGAAAAAAGAAAATACGTCTGCACACAGCACATATTTAAAATGTTGAGATTGCTGCGATAAATAGTAATGGCTCACAATCTGAACAGCTTTAAAAGGGGATGAGACAAATTTCATGGAAGCTGGGACTACTGGTCCTGATATATACCTCCAGTTCCAGAGGCAGTATGCCTCTCTAAATCAACTGCTGGAGTACATGAGCTGGAGGGTGCCTCTTTCACTCACAGGCTTCCTTCGACCAGCTAATGCTCCACTGTGTGAACAGAATGATAGGCTTTTGCTCTGATCTTATTGTTGTCATATTTCTTATCTTCCTCTTCCTGGAATACATTTGTGTATGAATGCATCACAGGTCATTCCTTTTAAAGTGTTGTATCTATTCTTCTGCTTAAAAGTTTTATTTGAATGCCTGAGAATGGTCTTTCAGATTATGTATCCTGCCTCAGACTGTAACATGTATCATTGACTTTGTTTCTGCAAAAATGCACAGGAAAGTGACTTACAATTTCATAACAGCTACTTGGGAGAGAATAGCTCTCATCAACTTAATCTAACAAATGCAGAGGAGTTTTATCAAATGTATGGAGCAGTGGCTTCTTCATGGTCTTCAGTAAGGAGACCCACATTTAAGATTCTGCTTAGTCCTAAAGCTCTCCAGGTAGCCTTGAAGAAGTCATGATCATCATTCAGGCTGGTGTTGATCAGTCAATGTTGTGAGAATAAAATTGAGAGTGACAACTAGTATCTCTTGACCCATAGCAACAAGTGCAAAAAGCAAGTATTTTAGACAAAGTAGATTACATGTTACAATGATGCTGAAAAACCTATGATGACAGTAGCCCTATTCAGACATTTAGGATACATGTTGACTCAGCACACGAAGAGGGGAGTATTCAGACTCATCACTGCACCAAACAGTCCTCCTCTCTCATCATAAGAAAGGCAGTGAGTCTGAATAGAAGAGTCTCTGCTACATGTCGAGGATCTCCATACAGGAAATCTTGCATGGATATATCCATCATGGGTGGTGGCAGCTCTGCTGTTCAAGACTTGCCAAGTGATACTACTGAAACTAGAATTCATACTATTGACACTAGATATCTTTTTTTTGTCTGTAAGATCCAGAAGACTTCAGAAAATTGGAGAAACATTCAGAAACCATGTGAAGTAAAGCCCCCGCAAAAGAACTACCTTAAAAACATAATATCAGACAACTTTTTCCCCTACCTTACAAAACACTTTTTGTTGTAAAGATTTGTTGCAAAGTTTCAATTATCCTGCAGAACTGAAACAGAAAGGGAAAAATCAACACAAACCTGATATATTAAACCATAATATGGATTTTTGTGAATCTGACTTTAAAAAAGTCTTTATTTGATATTTGGTATGAAATTGTGTGGTTACAGTTTTGGACAGAATGTGGACAACCAGGTGTGTCCTTACAGAGCCATAAAACTCATGTGTGGCCTTGGGCTGCTCCTTGGCAGCATGATCAACCTCACTGCATTGTGGTGAGGATAAAACAGGGGGAAGGAAAGCCATGTGTAGCACCTTGAGCTGATTGCCAGAAAGGAGGGGCATAACTGTAATTAATAAGTAGATTAGTACTTTTCTCCAAAGAAGAATTTTTCTCCTGCAAAGCAGTTTAAGGTAGATTTCAGTACCTAAACATTCACATATACCCCTATATACGAATGGGGATTAAAAATACTATAGATTCAGTTAAGCAATCATATATGCACCTGTGCCTAATTATTAATTTAACCTCAGGTGTTCTGTGGCAATCTTTGTTTACCGTCATTCATAATTAGGATATTATAGCATAGTTAATTCAGACTAGAAGGTTTTAAGCAACGTGTAATAAAGACAATATGGAAACCATGGTGGTGCTCTTCTTTGTATTCAGATGATTCTCCTGTGTTCTACATTGGGCACAATATAGAGGGTTCTTGTCTGTCCCAAGAAACTGAGGTTTGAAGTTGTTTATCCTGGAAGTTTTGTAGGATCCACAGGGGAATCAGTATGCTAAAGAAATGGGGAAGGTAAGTATTCCTTGCCTAAGAAAATCCTATTATATTTCATGGAGTTGCCATAAGTCAACAGGTGACTTGAAGGCACATACACACACAGAAAAGAGATGAGATTATAAGAAAAAAGGAAAAGAGAAAGCAAGAGGAGGATTTTTCATGAGGTGGGCAGGAAATGCACAAGCCCATGTTCAGATGTGTTCCATTTCTTTTCCACTGGATCCCCTTTATATTATTAAGTGATTACTATAATATATAAAATAACATGGAAGCAGTACCCTACATCCTGTTGTCAGTTCTTTTATCCCCAGATAGAGGAATACGGGGTCAGCTCTCTAACTGGTTAATACAGAAGAAGATACAACACAAATGAAGTGATCTGTGAATTCTCTTCTTGGTGCCCTAAGATTATGGGACAAAATGAAAGCTCAAAGTAGAAATCATGCCTTTGCACATGTTCAGATAATAGAAATTAAAGGTTTTATATTTCAATCAGTGGTGTAGCAAAGACAGGTCTCATAGAGTCAAGCATTCAGAACTTTCAGTTAGTGGGAATGGTGTTGTCAACAGATGCCCCACTTCCTGACTTGAGTCCCATTTTGGAAGAAATCCAGGATATAAATCAAATAAGTAAATAGCTGCAACCCTCAATATAACTGGAGGATGGGTATCTCTTCTAGCAGCAGTGTATATTTTTAATAACCCCTGTTGTAATGCAAAGTAGTTTGTTTTGGCCTTATTTTGAATGGGCAACTAAGAAACATTCACTCTTCCAAATACCAGCTTCTGGTGGATAGGAGAACTGCTAGAATTAATGTTACGATACAGAGCTTCAATATTTTGTTGTGAGCCAACTTTGATAAATTGGGTGTTATGCCATGCAGTGCTATTGTTCAGGTTGTATATGTATATGTAAGTGTTTGCATATACATAGATGTAAGAGGTAACATTCAACACAGATGTCTGCATTTTCAGGCTCTTTCCTTGTGGGTGTGGTTATGGAGACTTTCATAGAGAGCATCTTCACTTCAAAATTTTCAATATCTCACTGTCTGCAGTGCTAGGCCATTTCCACACTAGACTGTTGTAGTGCTATTATTCCACTTTCAACATCCTATGGAATCCGGAGGTTTGCAGTTTAGGAAGGGGCTGGCTGGCCATAGGATGTTGAAAGTGGAATAATAGTGCTATAACTAGTGCAGAAATGGCCCTAGAAATTTGGAAGGTGAAGGAAAAATTCATCAGGGGGCAGAATTCTCATTTTAAGAGGCAATGTGTTCCTTTTGCCCCCTCCCATTATACCCTTACATGTACATATGATAATTCATACTTAACAACAGGTACCATTAGCTGATAACATCCTTTTGGTGGAGTCTTTGTTCAAAACAATCTTTGTTTAGGGTGAGATTGTGATGGGATTGTTGTTTTTGAAGAAGAAGATAACAGAGATTATGTACAAAATTGCAACTACATATTACTTATACAGGAGGGATGGGCAACTTTGTATGTTCTGTGGGACTGGCCTTTCACCCTCTCTGTCTCCATCCTGATGCAGCTACATCACTGAAATTTGGTAGAAATGCCATCAGATTTCAGCAGCAAACTGATAGAAGCTGTTGAGAAAAAGAAAGAAAAATTTTATGTTAAAGGCTTTTTGTGATTTATTAGAATTCAGTGGCAAGTTAAAATCACACATATACACCCATTGCTAAACATGCATTTCTTTATGCTTAATTTAAAGGATTTTATTATTTTTCTGTGAATTTCTGGGTGTGTGTTTAGTCTGTTCTTGAAATGTAACAACATAGTTTGTTGAGGGCTGCAAAAATGCCCCTGAGGCTGAATGCAGCCACATGGACCCTGCATTGTTCATTCCTACTGTTCATTGTAGAGCTTCAAATGTCTGCCAGATCATTTCAGAACTAAGCTAAACAGTTGTCATGTGAAAGATGTTTCATACAGGTTTCTGGGACTGGCAGACAAGTAACAGTTTTAGCATTAAGCTGCTTGTTAATTCATTTAATTTATTTATGAATAAATTATAAACACATTTATAAACACATTTTTATCTTTCTCTTCATCTAAAAAAGAAAGGATCCTAGAAACACTCCATGCCCTCTGTTTCTTCAAGCTAGAGATGTTCTGCCAAGATAAACCGTATTAAGAATACATCATGAGCATATGATTGCTTCTCTGTTTTGCACGTCTATTTGTATAATTGTTTGTGTGCCATCTTCATAAGCACGACAGATTGCAAACTACAGTTTCTGGATATGTTGTAATTATTACAAAGACCAAATACATTTTTAAAAGAATGGCAGCTGGGATCTTAACCGTTCCTTGTAGAAAGCAGAACTATCCTTGAGGCTGTGTATATTTGTAAAAGCCATAAATTCTCAGTGTGTTGATTATAAATATATATTAGCTGACAGTCATTGTAGCAGCAATTTAAATATTATTTTAGACTAAAAATTTAAAATAACAATTCAAATAATATTTTTGCCTGAATCTATATATACACACTAAAACTGCATAAGTAGGTCAGCATGTATACGATTATTTAGACCTTGCAAAGAGTCAGAACGGCCTTGTTTTTTGCTGTCATTAACAAAGTTCCTGCTAAAACATGGGTCCAAGTTCATATTTATAGCAAAGTTGTAAAACACAAAAGATGTTCCAGTGGAGCTTTTCTAATAAAGTTACAGTAATAATGGCTTCCAGTGGAGCTTTCCTAATAAAGTTACAGTAATAATGGTTTTCATTCTGGACAAGATTTAAAGTTAGAATAATTATATAGTAGATGCAAGACATAGAGCCAGTTTGGTGTAGTGGTTTGAGACCAGAGTTCAATTCCCTGTTCAGCCATGAAAATCCACTGAGTGACCTTGAGCATGTCATGCATTCTTAGTCCCCAGAAAACTATGATAAGTTCACCTTGAGGTCACCAGAAGTCAGAAAGGCAAACAGATACAAGACACAGATACAAGACATTTTTTATAGTTGAAAATGAACAGAATATTTCTAATATAATTGGTTCTCAACATTTCAATTTACCCTACATTGTCAAATCTCTGTGTCAGGTTCTTTTAAGCTGTACAGATGCAAACCTGCTTTGTTTTCTGCATGTGGGGAAAATGTTTTAAGTATATTTATGGAAGAATGGATTTTGGATTTGATACATGGGTCTTGTTAATTTGCTATTTTTGAAACACTTCTGAGACCTTTCCTGTTGCCATGACAATTTAATTTTCATAAACATGATTTTGTGTCTGTGTCTGTGCACCTATAATTGCATACTCTTTGAGAGCTGAGGGCAATGCTTTGGGATAGAACTGATGATGCTATTCATTTTGACTCCTGACAACTACCTTTTATTTTTTAGTGGTATTGCTTTTTGCCATAAAATGGCCTCCCCAAAGTAGTTAGGGAAACAATATATTACTGAGCTGTTTCTGGGATAATTTATTGAAGAGGAAGTTTATAAAAAGGTCCAAACCAAAAACCAGATCCTCTCTCCGTCAAAAAGAAGTCCTTACATCTTATATGAAGCTCAAAAGAGAAGGAATTACTATATAGAAGAAGTTTCACAGTCTGGGCCTCAACACTGAGAAGACACTGTTGCATGCCTTAGGCAAAATCTTTTACCAGTGTTGAAAAACACTGCTGTTTTGGGAGAGCTGTAAAAATACTTAGGTTCCACAACTGAAGATATGCATTAGTTTGCTTTAAAATGAAGCCTAGAATTTGCAAGCAGAGCAGAGTCTTTGTATTCATCTGCTGGTCTGCAACATTTTTAGCAGGCAAGCAAGATCATATTGCAGATTAATGTGAACAATTAATCTACTGCTACACAATAGGTCAAATCAGCTGCACAGTTAATAAGTCTGGATATAAACACAGCTGTGCTAAGGATATAAAATGTGCCTGGAACTTTTCTCCCTGTATGTATGATCTCTGTAACTATTCACAGGCTTGAATGAGTTCAGATGAGTTCGGAACCACAAGACTTGTTTTCAGGAAAGACATCAAACTGCCAGCTGTATATGTGAAACGGTACTACAAGGTAAACAAAATATGTGCCTTCAAGAAATTTTTAACTTATGGAGACCCTAAGGCAACCTATCATAGGGTTTTCTTGGCAGAATTTGAGTGGTTTGCCTTTGCCTTCCTCTGAGGCTGAGAGTGTGTGACTTGTCTAGGGTCACCCAGTGGGTTTTCATGCTCAAGCAGAGATTTAAACCCTAGTCTCCGAGTATCCTAGTCCAGCACTCAGACAAGTACGCCATGCTGGCAGCTGAATAATAACAGGATTGAAAACTGGTAACTATATGCCGTACAAATCACCCAGATATAGTCATTTTTCATTTGTTCTGGGTTATATCCAGTGTTACACTAGCACAGTGGTTCTCAAACTACTTCCCTTGTGATCCCCTTTACATCTATATGAGTATGTTGCTCTCCCCACTTTATGTCACCCTGTCCCATGTCCTATCCTACACCCCTCTCCCTCCCTCAGGGGTCCCTCATGCTGCATATACCCTCTGTCACAAATAGTGGCTTCTCTCACTCTCTGCTACCTCTCTTCACTTCCCTTGCTCCCACCTGAGAAACTGCCTCATGGTCAGAAATGGCCATGTGTCTGCTTCACCAGTGACAGAAGGTTCAGATAAGCTGAGTGGCAAAAGCGTAAAGAAAGGGAAGCCAATTTTTACTACGGCCATTTCCGCACTAGACTGCTATAGTGCTATTATTCCACTTTCAACATCCTGTGGAATCCTGGGGTTTGCAGTTTCGGGAGAGGCCTTTGGGATGTTGAAAGTGGAACAATAGCAGTATAACAGTCTAGTGCAGAAATGGTCTGTGTTTGAGTTGGAGAAAGACATAACAGGGAGAGGCACTTTGCGCCGCTCCTTTCGAGACCAGGCAGTCCTCAGTGGTGCACATAAAGGGGCTTGCCTTTCTTTTTCAAATTTGCTGTACCCGCAGGCTAACTTTTCTTATGCCTTCCCTGAGCAACTGTCACATCCTCCTTAGAGTCCTGCTCCCTGGTTTGAGAACCATTGCAACAGCAAAAGTCTGCTTGTGCAACAGGTGTTTATCCCTCTTTCCTCCTCCAGGTGAGTTCTCTGAACAGTTGACCTAGAGGGAACCACACCATCCTTTTCAGAGTATCTTGGCCCCCACGCACACACATGGAAATCACACATCAGAGGAGAAATACCAAATATCAAATTGGCAATTTTTTCTCTTGCTGCTGACTTTTCCCCTTTTTCTTGCCACTGGATTATTATTTTGTTATTTTATTTTTATTATTTTATTGTTATTTTATTTTTGTTTTTCTGTCTCTGCTGCCAATGGTGTGGCTGTGCCAGCATAACTAACAAGATTCTGGCCTTATGCTTCTTTTTGTTTTAAAAACTCCAAAGCGATTTACAGCAAATGCAGCAAAAATCATAGTTAAAACTGAAACAAAAGCAAAAGGAGCCATTAAAAACAACTCATTAAAATAATAGCAATATTATTTAGCTATTGCTAAATAATATTGCTAAATAATTGGTAACAGTCAGGAAAATAATTAGGAAAATGTCTGGATCATAAATCTTTATAGAAGTCTTGTTTATCCTGGCCTTTTCCTGATTGTATTTTGACAGAGACATAGCAGAGAACAGTCTTGGCAGTCCACCTGATTTAAATGTCATCAGTTTCTTGGGTGTATGTCATGAAGGGGAAGTCTCCTTCCATGACACAACCAAGAGAACCATATTAGGTAGAAAACTCCCTCAAAACATGAACACTGGGATGGTCAAATTGAGGAAAGATCCCTAATAACCCTGTTAGAGGTGCTTTCATTCACTGTGGTGGTTAGTGGTATCAGGAAGCAGAAATGGAAAAGTTACCTGTAGAAGGTAATTAATTACTTTTAATGTGGTAATTTGTTTTCATTCTACATTACAGTGTTTACAAAGCTGCCACAATTATAACAGTAATTGTATTGCTCAGTAACTTCCTTTTTTTAAAAAAAATGTACAACTGAACTAACTAGAGAATGAATGAACTAACTCTAGAAAAATTCATGTCAAAATGCTTCTAAAATACTCTTTTTAAAGTGGTTTGGAAAAATAACTAGAAAGGATTACCTGTTACATCAATAAAGGAACTCCATTACTTTTGCAGTATTAACTCATTTGCTACCCAAAAGAGTCTCTTTATAGGTAACTACATTGTTTAGAACATAATTTTCCAGGCTGTTTCCAAAAACACCATTACATTGCAGGTTAGTGCACTGTTTTTAAAGGAGCTCTCCAGTATTCTGAATCTGTGTTGGGGGAAGAATTCTATAGCTCTGATATCCTTTTGAAAATTCAGACTGAAACCCAGAGCAGATTCACTACCTACTGACTTCGCAGCCACCAGATTGATAGCTTAGGTTGTCCCTTACAGTAGCTAGCATGGCCCTTGGAAGGTCAGCAGACAGAAATGGAAGACTGAGCATGGCTGGCTTGCCTGTGTATTTCGTGTTGTCCTGGATGTGCTTAATGAAAAGCATCCCTTCCTCCGTCTGAGCTGAAGTCTCTGGTTATTTAACCGTTCAAGTGATATATAATGTTGAGAAGAGACGTCAACGCATGTTTGGTGTAGAAATTTGGAGTCTGTTACAGAAGTTTGCTTTTCCTGTACAGCGTGTTTTCCTACTTTTAAATGCAGGTTTGCTCATCTTTCTAGTTTTAAGTACCAAATAAGTTCCCACTCAAGCACTCAATATTAACAATGACTCTGTCTTTAAGAGAGGAAGGCAGCAATTAGTGGTTGATAGAAACCAGACAATGTTATGTACCATTCTGCCAATGAAACAAAATTTTGCCAAGAGTTGAAGAAATATTGCTAAAATGGAAAACATGTTGTTACATATGTATTATTATTTAAAGCTTGTTATGCTGAAGAAATACAAGTATATGTTCAGAGTCATTAAATTTAGCAAGTTATCGAATGGGATTGAGACAAAGACTATAATAAGGTTTGCGGCCAAATCTGTCAACTGATTCAAGAACCCAACAAACAATTCAAATTCAAATTTTAAGTTTGGTTTTTTTTTCTTTTGTATAGACACTTATGAACTGGTTTGGCCCAAACTTAAACTCTTGACTAAAATGAAATTGGCACGCCTAACATTTCCCTGCAGTTGGGACTGATAAAACAAGGTTCAACTTTTGTGCAAAAAGTTGATGGTCTGGGTCTATTTTGGATGGAACCTGGTGTGAAAGAGATTCTAAGGATTAGGTAGGTGGTATTTTTGTTTCATTCAGATCATAAACAAAACCATCAGTATCAAACCAGCAAGGTAAATACCAGGTAAATTTCATAGTAAACTATATTTGGAGGATGATTACCACTGTATCAGTACTTTGATACAGTAGTGTGATAGTGACCATGAAAAGGTAGTGATAGGATCCCTTTCCTATAGGGCTGTTCTGGACATAAATGTAACAAGTAAAAAACTCTTCGTTCTTAGAGCATGTGTAATGGAATATGGGGGTAGAAATCTATTGCTGCAATAAATGTTTAAATGCCCAGAACTTGTAGAGCTACCGTTTCCTAAATGGTGAAGATTTCTTAACAAACAGGATGGAAAAGTATAATAGATCATAACGGATTGCTAGTACTGCCAAAAGACTGTTCTTGGTGTCAGAGCACGTGTTTCACCAGTAGATGGTCATAGGGTCACTCCTTGGTGCCTCCAGGTAAAGGCATCAAATAGCAAATAATAGAAGGGTCTCTTTCTACAAAAGGCTCTAGACAGTCATTTCCTGAGTAGGTCATACTGGGCTAGATGGAAAAAAAAGTGTGAGTTCATATAAAATATCTTTCTATATTCTGAAAGATTGACTTTCCACTGGCTCTTTCACATAGACCAAAATAAGTATCCTTGCTTTTTCAAACTGGAGATGAAACTACACATACAATTAAATGTTGTTCACTGATTCAGCCCCTAATTGTACTGAGAGTATATGGGCAAAAAGAATAAATTACTACAACACAGTGATGAAATTTGTTGTAAGTTGTAAAATCTACAGAGCTTGCAAAAATTACTTTCTTGGATGGCTTCCTTCAAGATGTTAAGACTAAATAGGGAAAGAGGAAGGGAAGGTACTTTGGGTTTTGCTTTCAGGTTGAGGTGTTACTGCTGTTGAGTCTTCTGATCCATTTGGATAGGAATTACCATTGTCCTTCTGTGGATTAAAGGCAGCAGGCACATTTGTTCGGCACATCTGTCTCTCCCAAAGTGTTCATACAGAAATATCCTTTTAAAGTCAAATCGCAGAGCTTGGAAAAGTTATTTCACTGGGTAGGGGGTTATGGGAGCAAAATTTTTAGGCTCTGGTTTTCCGAACAATTAAGCAACCAAGACTCACAATCCAAGAATAATGTGCTCCAAAATTTATTCTGTTTTTCAACTGGAATTAAAATCACAGTTTAATTATAATTGTTTAAAATAGTTCATGTTGAATGTTCTGTAGAATAATTTGTATAAAAAGAGGGAAAGAAGCTTAGCAACATGAGGCCTCTTTCCATTGACTGGCAGGAGGTTTACTAAGTAGTGGGTAGCAACTGCCAGTTCTTAGCCATGAAAAAAAATGTAGGTGGATTAGTGGGCTTCTGATGTTGCTAATTATTTTATATTACAACAGTTGAGGGTCACAGCAGAGAACAGGTCTCTTGTTAAGCTCACAGCTAAGGCTGGAGCTGCAATGCTAAACACACTTAGTAGAAAGCAAGCCTCATGGAGCGCTTAGAAGTAAACATGTATAAGATTGAGCTGTTGGGATCAGTGATGGTTAGGGAGAAGACATGAATTGGAAATTTTATGTAGAGAGTAGAGTATACTGGGAAGTTCAGGTTTGTGTGTGTGTTTAAGACACACTTTAGCCAGGAGTGCAGTTATAGCGGGGGGGCAAAATGAGGGCATAAGAATTCTGGCTCTTCACATGGATTTTTCCTTCACTCCCCAAATTTCTAGCATTGCGAAAAGTGAAAACAGTGAAAATCATTCACATCCAGAACCATACCTATTTGCTGTGTTCAGATTCCCTTGGAAAGCTTACCTTTACTTTGGATAGCTAAATTGTATTTCTATATGTTAACTCAATTTTGGAGTCACTGCAAATGCCAGAAATCTGGAGAATGAAAGAAATTTTCAGGAGGGATGTAGAATTCTAATTTGGGGGGGGCAATGCCCTCATTTTGCCCCCCCCCACATAGCTATACCCCTGCCTCTAGCACCCTGTACTGCACCCAGAGGAAAAAGGTTTATATCCATGAAAGTTCATGCAAAAATAAAAAACAGTTGGTCTTAAAGGTGCTGTCACATTTTTTTCCTCTCTCCCTTCCTTCCTTTTTTAATGCTGCAAGAGGCTAGCATGGCTGCTTCTTGAAATTTAGTCGTTGTAACATCATATCTATATAATAATAATTGTTCCCCAGTTGTACAGTTCCAAGAATATTTACCCTTGGATTTGTTTGCACAAACTCTAGTTGTAATTTGGGCAGGAGTTACATGAATAACAAAGAAGCATCTTTGTCAGAGGATTTCGTTTCTGCAGACCTAATCAATGTAGATAGAATGGTTCTGTTTCCAATTTTCAATTTCTTTATGTGATGTATTCATAAATGAAGTGAAGATACAGCTGCCTTGGTTGTTCCTTTTGCTTGAATCCCTATTGTTCTTCAAGCCTACTCCCAGCACACTCTTGGAAAGCTGGAAGCCATCTGGGAGAGACAGCTATTGTATTTAGATGGCTGTGGGCTGCTCAGATACTTTAACGATGTTGGATTTATTATTCTGCAGTCCCTTCCCTGTTCAAGATCAACCAATACAGCCTTGGTCTAGGACTTTCTGCCTTGGATCAAGGAATAGATCTGCTGCTGACATTACAACAGCCAACGGCAGCACTATATTACGCTTCACATCCACTGCTAGGAATGACTTCCCGTTCTCTCATGGAAGTTCTTCCTCCAGGGCTTTGAGCATTAAATCATGAATAATGAAAGAGGAATCTCAACAGTAGTTGTTTTTCACAAGGTGATACAGAAGTTCCATATTGGCTGCCTTTATCTTAAAATGGAGGAAAGCAGTGTCTTACCTGGCTGTTTGGAGCTTGTTTTAAAAAAATGACAATGTGAAATTAGTGTGTTTATAAGCTTGGCCACCTTGGTAAATCTACTTACAATGACCGTAATAATTGGATTCTGGAAGAAGAAGAACCTAAATGAAAGGACATCATTCCTTTTTGCTACTTCAGTGATTTGGTGAGTCCTTGTAAGAGAAAAGGGAAAGACTCGTGTAAAGGAGGAGATAAGCTTGTAAGTAATGATTTTTGCTACATCTTTCCTATCCCTTGCCAGTACAGGGGTACAGGCAATGTGGAAAATATGGTTTGGGATAATTTCTCTCTCTTCCCCAATTATGGTGATGATAACTCTGCCTGTGTTATGGCCTTGTACTGCACAGTGTCATACAGATGACAAAATGATGACAGTCCCTAGAAGGTAGCAAAGGCTGTACAAACTTCTAAGTATTTGGTGAGAATTAAAATGAAGCTGAGGTGAATATGTTAGTGCACACACAGAAACACACTGAGGTTATTAGAAGAACAGCACAGTATTTTCCTGACTTCTGTGTTTTAAAATCTGGGTTTTAAAAGCACAGTTGGGACTTGTTCCCTAGCAACAGTGCACATATAAACCCTGTGAATGATGCCAATGTTGTAAAAAGCTGTCCTGAAAAATGAAGCAGTTGGGGGTGGGGTGGGAAGATGAGGGGGGGAAAGACAAGTGTGGTAACAGGAATTCTGAGAAATCTTTTGGTGCTCTCAAGAGATATCTGGGGAGTGCTTATGGGGCATTAAGATGAAAAGAAAGCCTTTGCAGAGAGATTTGGAAAACTAACGATTATTATTAACTGGCAGAAAACCACGTCACACAAATACACAAAGGCTAATGCACAAAACCACCCTGATTAAACAACTGCTTGTTCGCACTTGTTCGCTGTCTGATCTCTTCTTCCTCATTGGAAGCTGCCATTTATGTGCCATTGTCAAACCAACATGGGAGAGACATACAGGATCACAGCCATCTGCTTGTGGTGGCCTCAAGCAGGGAGCTGCTCTTGACTAATACTAATTTTTGTTCTGTTGTCACTTAAAATGGTGTCATAGAAATCAGATATAATGACAATAGGGGGGGAAAGCCAATTTAGACCAGGTCTTACATATGTTGCACACTTTTTATAATATCCAAGTTGATCATTGAACCTGATTATGTTTATGAAACAACAAGACTACTGTAACTGCATTTTCTAGTCAGGCAAGCTGACATCTTGGGCTATGTGCAGATAGAGGGAAGTAGAGCAGTTGCTGGCAGAGAGAGAATTCTTGGCCAGATAGAACCATATATAAATAATGTTCTGCACTTACATAGTGCTTTTGAGCATTTTGCTTAATCTTGCCCAGTTTGTAGTGATGATAGAGGCTTGGATGAAAGGACCCCAATTAACAGACACAGAAGACAATACTGGAGTTGAAATGTGGTGTAGGGCATGGGTCCAAGCATTGGGTGATCCATCTTTGAAGGAAGACTAGAATCCCAACCAAGCATCACTAATATGTTCCCCAGGTGGACTGGAGTGAAGATTTCCTCTTCTGTCATCTGGACTATGGAGCTCCACCTCCAGCCTGCCAACCATCCCCTAATTTGACTAGCTTTTCTTGCCATTTGCAAGGAGCTCGTACTCTTTTTCTTGGAAGAAGATGGACTGCAGGACACAGAAAATTGTGAGTCTCTACCCTCTGGCAACTGGCAAAAAGGATTTCAGGTTGGGAGCCTATGTTTCTTTTCCACCTGAGAGAACATTTGCGGGATAGAAGTCTGCTGAGTCTTGCTCCTCCTGGTAGAAAATGGGGAGGAGGGTGTCTGTCTTTGCCAGTTCCCATGCCCTCTTCAGCCCTCAGTGCCATCACTCTCATGGGATCTTTCCCCCTTCTGAAGTGTCCCCCAACTTTGTAGGACAAATTTTCAAGAGAAATAGGAGACAGCAGAGAAAGGGAAAATTGACAAAGATCACCTCTGCCCCTTTTCCATCAGCAATAATGCTCAATGCAGTCATAAATCTTCCACAGATTGAAGGAGTTCTTCCATTTGCAGAAGCAAAACTTTAGATCCAATTCATTGATATGAGGTTTTCCTGGGTTTGAGGAGAAACTGAACAAGGTGTCTCCTGGTGAAGCTGCATTGGTCTTGCCTGGGGTCTGTGGCATTCTGAGCCCTGCTACAAGAGTGCTCATGACAGAACTTAATTATCTTTTTAATTTTGGGGTAATACTTGATTTCCCACTGTACCCTTGACATAGTGATGCTAGACTGAGACAGTAGGAAGGTAGTGGCATAGAGATATTGCCAGATTTTGGAAAAATCATTTTAAAAAAACAACAACTATTGAATATCACACCTTTATCCTTATACAGGATCCAAGGCAGCTTACAAGTGTTTGAAAAACTAGATACAGTTTACAAAATTATTCATATAAAAGTTTTCAAAAGATGATAGTTCATAAATATACTGAAAAAGATTAAAACAGCATCCCATTTAAAGTTCTTTTTGTCACAACAATTAGAATCGCAAGGCCTACCTGAATGAAAAGGACTTTGCCTGCTGGCAAAAGGGAAAGAGAGAGGGGGCCAACCAAATCTCCTGAAGGAGGAAATTCCACAACCCAGGAGCAGGGATCAAAAAGGTTCTGTCCATGTTACACTGTAGCTCCCAGAATCTCCCAGTTGATGCATTCTGGAAGTTGTCATCCAAAAAAGTAACAGTTGTCAGCTTTGGTTATCGTTCAGGATTTTCATAAGTCATGAATTATATTATTGGTTGTTTATGGTTGCAACAAACTAATTGTATTCATGGCAGAGACTGGAGAAGACCAGCAAGCCTGGGACAGTTGTATAGAAAACAACCAGTTACCTCTAAACAGTTTGGGAGGAAAAAGGCATTTAGAAGAAAGAAAAGGAAATATGTCCCTATTTGCTGAGGTAAAGGAGCCAATCTTCCCTCACTCTTACCTAGTATACTTTTTTGACTATTTAGGGAAGAAGGAGTACGATAAGCATCCAGCTGTTTATCCACGTGCATTACTTTCAGTAGGATATGTGCCCCTCACAACGAGTCAGGCAATCATAACTGTGACTCGATTGTTAATAGTCTTTTAATAGGGTGAAAGGTCTTTAATGGGTTGTATGTATGTTTTTTAATTGTTCTTGTGATGGTTTTAAATTAATGTTCAAGTATTTACATTTTAGTATAGTATCTTATTGAGTTATATTTTAACTTTTTTACTTATAATTTTTATCTCATTATCTTGTTTTAACTCATGCATGTGTTGGGAGTGGCAACTTTGCATGCTTAATTAACTAGCTAGTTAGTTTGCATGTTTATTGTAGGCATAGAGGGGACCGCCTAGAGTAAACTTCCTGTTGTTTGGTCAACATCTACTTCCCCTTGCATGTTCTCTTCCTCTTCCCTTTTTTGTTCTTCAGCTTCTCTGCAAGCATGTGGTCTCCGATTCTTTGGCAAGCATGCTTTCCTGCAAGCACATGAGTCCTTAATTTTGTCTTACTTTCTTCAAGAATTGAACCTGTGTAGACTGTGCACAAGATTGTGTGAGTAAACTTTTCATATTTTTAACCAAACTGTTTGTTTTTGTTTTGAGCTAGATTAAGTGTGTCTGGGGTGGGGATGGTGAAGTGGAACTGGTGATTTGTTCAACTTCTGCTTGTGCATTTACAAAATACTCTGCTGTTTGGGAGACTTATTACTAAAAATCTCTCAATTCCCCGACAGTGTGAACTGCCTGAGGTCCCATTTGGGAGAAGAATGGAGTGTAAATGAGAAGGAATAAAAAAAACGTATTGGTGCAAACATTCTGCATGACAAAACTGGTGGGAAGTGAAGTTTCCTGTGTTGTGTGGTCAAGCAGATAACTTCAGTCTTGTTTCCAAGACTAGTGGGATATATTTCCTTATCTTCCTTACTATCTTCAGAATGACTGAAGTGAGGGATCTTGTTTGCTATCAATGATATAATTCTATTGACAGATCTAGTATGTGCTTGTGCAACATTTCTTGTTCACCAAAGGCTTCCAGATTGACTGTTGTTCCTTTTCAAGGAAGGTGTTGTACTGGAACAACAACAGTTTGGGAGGAAAATGGCCATGGTCAAATGGAATTTGTATCCTGTAAGTTGAAGATAGTAAAAATTTTGTATTTTGGAGAATGTTGGTATGAGTAGTGTTTCCAAACAATAAGCACATGTATCTTTGTTAAAGCAACATTTTGCTATAGGGAAGACTGTATGTAATATTTTAGTTCTGCTAGCTTACATATGACGCAATACTTTCTGCACTGCATTTTTCATCTTCGAAGGTTGGTTTGTATTCACTGTGTGCAACCAGATGTACACTAGTAGGCCTTGCTAAATTTCCATAGAAATGGAGCATTCAATTCTTATAGCCAGTATGAGTAATTCTATATTTGTTTTGTTTCTTTTTGGAGCATGTACAACAGTGGATCCTGGAGGCTGTCTCAGTTTCCCTGTTAATCAATTCTTGTTTGCTCAGTCAGAGTTGAAATTCTTCCAAGAAATCAAACCAAAATTGTTTATAAGTATGTGCACAGTGTTGGTACTTCTAATTTCGGTCATCTTTGTGATGACCTTTGGTTTTTAACAAAAATACCTGATAAGGTACTTATATTTCTCTAGGAAGATTTTAACCCTAATAGGAAATGTTATGTTTCAGGAGAGCACATAATCTGAGCAATATATACTGGTGCAAATTGAGCAGTAGATAAAGGGATGGTAAAGCACTCTGGACTGGGTTTCCTGCTAAACCCAGGAAGGAGAAACTGCTTCTTTCCCAGTGCTTCTATGTATTTTTGCTTCTTATTGTTTTCCCTCTACTGTATATTTTGATTGTAAGTGGCCTATGCAGGGAACTATATTTGTCAGATTCCTCTTATATTTTAGACAGAAGCTAATAATGCATGTATGTGTGCATAATATAGTGTTTGTGTGTTATTTTATGGCTTTTGTTTTATTCTGCTTATCCTCCAGTACAGGATGAACAGCTTAGTAGAAGCAAGGATAGTAGAAGCAAGATGTCTCAGTACTTTTTGTTTGTGTGTGTTTAGCATCCTAAAGTTGCCTGTCAGCATATGATGACTGCATGAATTTCATACATACATGTATATGCAGAGCTTGGGAAACCTCGTTCTTTTGGACTGCACCTCCCAGAATCCCCCAGTCAGCATGGTAATAGTTCAAAAAAAGTCCTATTCATAGGGTAAATCCTGAAAGATAAAGAGGTGATCCAAAATTCCTATTCTATGATGATTTATCAACTAGGAGCATAAGTCTTGGGCTGTTGATCTCAGTCATTCCAACAATTTCTAACATTAAGGGTCCACAATATTTTTTTTAAAAAAATGTCAGAGAAACAACGGTACCAACAATGATCTGCATTATTTGCATATAATAGTTGTCAGTTCTAGATGTATTTTTGTGGGGGAAAAAATCTATCTTCAGCTGTCCTCAAAGAATCCATGAGATGGACAAGGGAAGTCTTTGATAAGCAGAGTAGTGTTACTTGGTTTGAATGCTAAGCACATTTTTGCAGTTGATATTGGCACCATAGAGATATTGTCGGATTTCTTCCTCTGAAGGAGTTAAGGAGAAGAAAACACCATATTCTCATAGTTCACTCTTTTAGCTACCACCTCACACAACTAGCATAGGAAGAATTAAGCCTCTCCCCTGCAAAGCCCCCATTTCAGTTCATATTACCTCAGCAAAGTATAGGAATTTATGTTTGCTAAGGTGTGTAATTCTGCCATTAGGCAGATTTTTAAACCTGTATGCTTTTATGCCGATCCTTTGTCCTTTTCTAAGGATTTCTTTTGTTAACATTCTCTATTTTAAAAATGCTAGTATAGATATTTGTTAAAAACAGTGGAACTGTAGTGCTTAGATGAATGAATGCTTTATACTTTTGAAAAGAGTGGGCATGCAGTGTTTAGCTGAGTTTAAATTGATATGACCCAGATAAGGGAATATATGCAACAAGTTTGACTAGTTAGGCTTAGTCACCATTGCAGATGGTCTTCTCTGGCATTCATTTCCAAGTCTTCCTCTTGCATATGTCACAGGCTGTCTAGCAAATATGCATCTAATCACACTTCTTAGAATTCAGAAGCCCAGAATCATGTTATTCAAAAGGAAAATGAAATTACCATCCTTCATTTCCTGAGTCCTCTTTCCTGTAAGTGATTTAAAACCTTGTATGTGAGACAGAAAATCTTGAGATTTGAAAAAACTGGTGATTTTTGGTCTTTTGTGGGGAATATTGTTTGTTTCATAAATCAGAATTAAATATGATACAAAGATATAACAGGTAAAGATCACTGTGTGTTTGCGCATCAATGTGTCTTGGAGCCCAGGGTTCAAATCCCTATTCAGCCACAGAAATTCATTTGTTGTCTTCAGGCAAGTCACGTGACAAACTCCCTATGAACAAATCTTGCCGTGAAAAACCCATGATAGCTTTGCCTTAGGATTGCCGTAAGTTAGATGCAGCTTGAGGTCATGGAGTGTGTCTAGAGGAGGGTGACCAGAATTGTGAAGGGTCTGGAAGCCATGCGCTATGAGGAGTGGCTTAGGGAGCTGGGGATGTTTAGTCTGCAAAAGAGAAGGTCAAGAGGGGACATGATAGCCATGTTTAAATATTTGAAGGGATGTCATGTGAAGGAGGGAGCGGGCTTGTTTTCCCCTGCTCCAGAGACTAGAACAACGAGCAATGGATTGAAACTACAGAAAAAGAGATTCCACCTAAACCTCAGGAGGAACTTCCTGACGGTCAGAGCTGCTCAGCAGTGGAATATGCTGCCTCTCTTGGAGTCTCCTTTGGAGGTTTTTAAGCAGAGGCTGGATGGCCATCTGTTGGGAATGCTTTGATGTGTGTTCCTGCTTAGCAGGGAGTTGGACTGGACGGCCCCTGTGATCTCTTCGAACTGTATCATTCTTTGATTCTATTTTGTGCATACAGCAACAATAAATCTAAATGTGAGTGTATATGTAGGTGTTTGTATAAGATATACTTTTAAGATGCTTTTATTTTGGATTTCTTCCAACAAGGATTCTTAATATGTTTGGATAGTTAGTAGCCTATTCAAAGTGCTGGTACTTGCTCTTAAGGACCAAATCAGTAGCTCTAGGATTGCCATCTTCCAAATGATCTTGCCTTGATGCTAAGATTTTGACATATTCCTCCAAGTCCCTCTGTCTTCTGAAGTTAGATGGATATTGGATAGAAGGTCTTCACTCCACAAGGAGTGTTCCATATGCTGGATGAAGGCTTTCTTATTTGCTCAGCTGTTGTTGTCATTGTTGCTGTGTGCCTTCAAATAATTTCCAACTTACAGCCACCCTAAGGCAAACCTATCATAGGGTTTTCTTGGCAAGGTTTGTTCAGAGGGGGTTTACCTTTGCCTTCCTCTGAGGTTGAAAAAGTGTAATTTGCGCAAGGTCACCCTGGTTGAACCCTCATTTCCAGAGTCATAGTCCAACACTCACACCGTTACATGAAGCTGGCTCTCTTGCTCAGCTGTACTCAACATGTCATCTAATGTTGCAGACATCTACCAGCTGTGCTGTATTTACATTTTGGTTTCTTTCTATTATGTACTAAGAGACAAACCCAGCTTTGCAAGGGTTAACAGGGCCTTAGTTCTTCTCCTCCCACACTGGTGCTCCTTCTCTTTCCTTCCATGCCTTTTTTCTCTTTCTTTCTCTCTCTCATCACCATTCTTTTTCTTTGCCATTTATCTTTCACTCCCTCCATCCTGACATTCTTTCAGCCTTTCTCTCTACTCCCCCCTTTCCCTTTCTACCCTTACCAGACAGCAGGACAACTTCCCTCTTTTGTAATTCTTTGTAGAACTTAGGGGCCCTGCAGAGGAAAACATGAAACTGCCTAGAGACCCTCTGGAAAAAATTTTCTGGGTATGACCTGAGTTTCACCTTTAGGGAGAGACTATGGAAATAGTTTACACAGGGATTGATGATGGAACCAGAGACTACAGGCAAGTTTACAGGCAAAATTAGTCTATTTTAAAAACAGTGACCCTGATGTATTGACTTCTAGGGTCACCGTAATATCCATGCCAGTTTTGGACATCTGGGCTTCATGATCCGGGAGCTATAGTACATACAGACAGACAGAGAAACGCTTTTTTAAAAAAAATATTGTAGGTATGTTACCCTTTGGGGATATTGCCTGTGACGTAATTGGAAACAGATCTGTGAATTATTAACTGGAATTAATTATACTTTTACATTAATTAATTAAGGCTTTTTGTTTTACAAAAAAATACATTAAATAGATTAGGAAAGCACATTTTAAGATTCAGTGAACAGATTGCCCAATATTGGAAAAGTTATTTCTATGTGCTAGCACACTTTACTTGTAATAATTGTGGGTTTTATGTCTCTTCTTCAGCCTCCTTATGTTATTAATACAGTACTGTTGCCATTCAGGCCATTGCCTGAACCATCCCATTAGACTGATAACCATCCCGTTAGACTGATAACCAGTTATCATTGTTAATTAACTGGAAGGTTCTACTGGGCAGAGGAAATGAAAACTGTGTGTGTCCTTTCTTTGTAGTAATGTAGTCCTATATTGAAATAGCCCTAGAATAATAGTGATTTAAAAAAAACACTATGTGCATTTACACTAGTCTTGAATCTCTTTATAACAGATGAGGACAATTTCTGGCAAGCAAAAGAAGGAGAATTTTAGTGGAATTGAAGAACAGAGCAGTTGTAAAGCAGCTGCAAATAAAACCTCTGGATATGACTTTGTTGTTTTGCTTCACTGATGAATGGCTACTGAAGCCGGGGTGAACTTAACAAATTCGTTCTCATTGTTTTCAGTTAATTTGAGTGCTTTCAGTTACGTAGAGAACAATACATCCAGGTATCCTGAGAAAGCTGATTCCATCAGGAGTGTTTTCTTCCTTCTTTCCTTCCTTCCTTCCTTCTTTCCTTCCTTCCTTTCTTTATTTGAAGGAGACCTCAAAGCAAAGTACATAAAGGTATATAGGCAATATAGTATAAGAGTAAAATCAAACAGAGACAGAAGAACCACCAGATTTCCCTTCCCGCATCTAAAATAAGTTTTGATTGAATTAGATTTATCAAATTCTCAGAATGCATGGACAAACAGGAAAGTTTTAATTTGATATCACAAAGAATACAAAGTTAATGCCAATCAAATCTCGCTGTGTGCCTGTATTTGTTTTCCTTCCTCTATTTCAGTGGTTCTCAACCTTCCTAATGCCGTGACCCTTTAATACAGTTCCTCATGTTGTGGTGACCCCCAACCATAAAATTATTTATTTATTATTTACATTGCCTCCCCCCTTGGCAAAGGTCACCTCGCCGGCCAGGACCTGGGGGGGTGGGCAGGGAGGGAAAGAGGAGCCGCACGTCTCCCCCGGGAAAAAACTCTGAGAACCCTCCCCCAGCTCTGTTTCTGCTTTGCCCTCATTTCCACCTGGGGGGGCCGTATGGGAAAAGTTTCCAGAGTGTCAACCCTGGTCGGGGAAGGAGGAATCCCAGCACCTTTGTCTTTTGCGCCAGGCGCAGCTCGCCCCCCAGAAAAGCGCCGCCTTGTGGCCCCCCGGCCCTTCCACAGCGCCCCCCTCCATAGTGAGTGGGGCAGGGGCCGTGGTGAGGAGGGGGCCTGCCCCCCGTGCTGCTGCCTCCCCCAAGCTGGCCCGTCAGACAGGAGGTTCTCCCGGTAGCGGAGAAGGAGAGCGATTTCAGTCCCTTCTGAACAAGGGGCAGGAGGACGTGAGCGCATGGCTCATACTTGCGCACTACCACTCCTGCTGTGGTGATGCTGTGGTTGCACGTGCTCCCGCCAAAGGGGGCAAGAGGACGCGAGTGCGTGGCTGGCACTTGCGCACCACCACCGAGGATGGAATGGAGCCTAAAACCATTGGAAATACATATTTTCTGATGGTCTTAGGCAACCCCTGTGAAAGGGTCGTTTGACCCCCCAAAGGGGTCGCGACCCACAGGTTGAGAACTGCTGCTCTATTTACAGGAGGTTGTTATTGTTGTCTGTCTTTAAGTGATTTCTGACTTATGGCAGAAGAAATATCTACATTTATTTATGTTTGTATGTGTAATACCTATGCCTTCATCTTTATATCATGTGCTAGTTGAAAATGCACTTGAAGTGGATTTCTGATCCTTGAAAGTTTATGCCATAATAAAATTGTTAGTCTTCCAGAAAAGTAAATAAATAAATAAAATAAAAATAAAAATGAGACACTTTGGCGTACATGAAAATAAACTGCTTGGGTTTTGAACTTTAACACTATAATGTACACACCACGCTGTTTGCTTGCTTTTGAAAGGCTGCATTAAACTTTAAGTCTGTCCTTGATCTGGAGCCTATTAGTGCATTTAAGGTGCATATGCATGCATGTGTGCAAACCTATAATCATAGAACAAGGGAAGGGAACATCTTTTACCACAAGAGCTGAATTCAGTTTCAGAGGCATTCTCAGAGGCTTTTAACTGCTGTATGATTTTTTGACATCTTTTGCCTGATGAAGCCAGTGGAGCTTCAATAGCTTGCATGATGTATTTTCTGCATTTTAGCTGGTGAATAAAATCTGTGGATTTTGTATTTTGTTTTATTTTGCTGCATGGCCAGCACAATTACCCCTGAATACAGTTTTGATGGACTGTATTCAAGTGGTTACGGTGTTATTGTTATGTGCCTTTAAGCCAGCTCTGACTTTTGACGATCCTATCATAGGGTTTTCTTGGCAAGATGTCTTCAGAAGAGGCTTCCTATCGTCTTTCACTAAAGATGCGAATGGTCACCCAGTAGGTTTCTGTGGCTGAGTGGGAATCTAGACCCTGACCTCCTGAGGTCCTGGTTCAAAACTCACACCATGACATCACACTGACTCTTATTCAAGTGGTTGGCAAGGCCAAGGCAAAAGAGGGTGTGATCAGCAATTTTTAACATTAAAACTGGCAAAGTCTGAGGTGTAGAACAACTTGGATACCTCCCAGTGATGTATTGTGGGGAAGAGGGCTTTTGTGGGACCTTGGATGACTAGATTTGGATTCCAGGATTCAGACCAAGAATCTGACTTTTCTTCTTCATAGAGTGGTGTCACTAGCAATACAGGGGCCTGCAGGGGAAAAACAAAAACAAGCTGTTTTGCCAGGAATGCGTTTTCAGTAAGAAAGTTTGGGATTTGATGGCTGTGATGGGCTATTGGCCATAAAATGTCATCTGGGCTGTTAGTCTCATGCAAGAGACATTTATATGGCTGATAATCCTCACAGAGGGGCTGTTGGGAAGGGATTGCTCTCATGCAGAAGCAGAGATAGGAACATGACTGGGAAACTGAACTACCATCATAAATTTTTCATGGCTTTAATAATTTCTGCTGGCTGGACTGCTGGCTGTAGGGAAAAGACTTGGTTTACAAATGTATTATTCTTTGTAACAGGAGAGGGTAAGGATTCTCTGAGAATCCATCCCTTTGTTGCTGTCTGTTTCACCCATATTTTTCCTTTCTAATATCACAAGAAGCATAAGGTTACTAACTGCCTTGCTTTGACTGAAAACCCTTGAGACCACTGAAACTGTCAGTTCTTGGTCCTGCTTGATGTTGGGGTTTGTATTGCTTCTTTCAGGTGGAAGTGGAGTACATCCTAAGCTAATTATTTGGGGGGGAAATACTCAGAATAGAAAGGGCTTTAAGGATTTGTTTTTTAAAAAAAGCACAACTAGAACATTAAAATACCAGCTTAAGCACACTCACCACAAGATTTTGTGGCACCTCTAAAAATCCAGTCCTGACTTTGGAGGAAATTTGCCTAAATGTTTACAAAGGAAATCTTACCATTTCTGCCTTTGTGTGAAGGACGAACCATTTGATGGCAATGGGACTATTCAGATATAACAGTTACTCAGCATTTTGGAAATTAGCAGGCTCACATGGGGCCCTGCCTGTATAATTAGTAACAAGACATAGTTAGCCATTTCATCTGAACTGTGGCCCATTGGTTTTGGATGAAATTGCAGGCTATGGTTTACAACTAACCATAACTAGAAGCTTCTTAACAGGAGTGGAAAGAGGACAATGAAGGAAAGGGGAAGCACATAGGCCTAAGAGTCATCTCTGTGACGTTCACAGCACCAAACCACCATTTAAAATTATCTTTGAATATGGCCTATATTCATTGCAGTAAAACACTCTCTCTCCCAAACAGGTGTTCTTCAGCTGTGTTAGACTATAACTCTCATTATTCCAAGGTGTAGCTTTCTATGGGTGCTTACTATGGAATATTACTTTGTAATATATTGGAGTGAGTTATTATGGGGAAGGGAAGATAAGTTAACTGTCAACAATACCAGCGTTTTAGTTTTGACAGTCTTCTGGCAATATGAATTATAACGGATATAGATATAAAACACAACTTGAAATAATGATAAGGAAGAGGGCTTTTAAGCTGTAATATCTGGACATACTTGAGTTATTCCATTTGCCTTATTTACTTGTACTTGGAAAATTGAGTGGTGGAGTTGCTGAGTTTCAGCAGGAGCTCAGAATAACTCAGTACGAGTGGCTGCTTTGTGAAGTGGCATAAAATTCAGCAGAAGAAAGAATGCCAACCGTTTTCATTCAGGCTGTGGATTGTTTTTATTTATTTATTTTCAATATTTCTGTTACATCTTTCTAAAAATATTCAAGGGGGCTTGTGTTGGAAGAGACAGCAGGTCAGCCAGAAGACGTCAGTTCAGAATTCCTTTACTTGTTTACTTTTAACTGATCATGTTTTAAGAAAAACATCTAGATTTATATTAAACAAAACTCTGGAAAATTATTTCAGCATCAGCACCTGGAATCCATCACATCTGCTCAGGTATTTTATTTTATTTTACTTTGTTTTGCCTCTTCCTCTCTGAGTTTCTATTTCTGATTGTCTTTGTTCTCTTTGCAAAGTTAGGTGTTGAGATTATTATTGTATCCTGTTAGCTAATGAAAATACATCAGCAGCACTGTGACCTTCATTGTTCTGATCATGTGGGTCAGCTTTTGGTTAATATTGTCTTGAAGAAAGTTCATCTTGTTCCTTTTGATGTTGACCCCTACTAGTTGAAAGATGTTCATACTGTTTTAGCTCATTTTGTAAAATTTGTGTGAGTGAATGTGTCTGAGTGTGCATATTACTTACCCATATCTTTGTGGCTGTAAATCCCTGGAAGAATATTTCTAAAGGATTCCACAGTGAATGTTTTCTAAAGTTTTTCATATCCTTGAAAAGACTGAATTTTAAGCCAAGTCTTTGAGTGAAAGTGGTCCAGCCAGGAAGTGTTCACAGACTGGTAATATTTAGGGAAAAAAGGCAGTGTTTAATCAAGATAGCATAAATGGTTTTCGTGAGTGTTCATCAATACCACACAAATCTGAGGTGGTTAAGTTGGGAGGGAGGCATTTTTAGGGCCTGCTCTTCCCATGCTGAGTTGTCTAGGAGCAGTGAATGCAGGAAATGCTTTTATACATGATATATACACAAGTTTCAGAAATTTATCCTCTCTCAAAAGTAGTTTGGTAAATGGCCAGTAAGTATGTGCAGCAAAATATGACAAGCAGATATTATTTGACATTGTTTGTTACATATGGTGCACATATCCAGAGCTCAGACAACCCACTGGCCCCCAGTGAAACCACGTTGTTCTACCCTGCCTGCTGGAAGTTACCTGAAATGACAGAATTGGGATATCCCACATAAGGCAAATCCCATGGCACACACAGGCATAGTTTCCCTCTAGACTGGATCCTTCCACATGCCAAATTGCCAAAGTTGTGACAAATTAAATCTGGAGGAAGAGACTCCATACAGAACTGAGGGAAGGAAGGTTGACTGGTGAGCACCATAGTAGAACAGTTTTATATACACCTAGTGGCCCTGATTGAGCACTTCCCTTGTCAGATTTACAGAGCAGGAGCCACCCCCAGTTGCTTATGATTGGTTGATGCTCCCACCTCTTCTCAAAAAGAGAAATTGTATAACCTCTTGGGAAGGAGACAGAGGTTCACACAATTAAGATTCAAGCAGGTATGGTGATTTTTACAAATAGCTTCACTGATTACAGCCTAGAGATGGGATAATAGTGCTCACCTTCACATTTCAGAAAATTTTCTGATTGTTGTACAGTCAGTAAAGTTACATGGCTATTACTGGACTGCAGTGTACAGGTGAGGGATCGTTGTGAAAATGTTCTTTTCATATAACAAATCTCCCTGCACTGGTGTTCGAATTATGGGAGAAAAGGTAGGAGAGTGGCTAATAAGCTCCAGAACTTCCTGATGAACTAAATCACGTCCTCCACATCCTTCAGAGAGAGTAGCTAAAGGCATACTTGTAAAATGAATATCCCATACTGTTAAATACTGTAGACTAATCTGGTCATTTTCCATCCCTCAGTATTGTGAGAGGCAGCTTTTCATTTTCTTCAGACAGCAAAATGTCCATAGGTAAGTTGCCTACTGGGATAAGAAGTACCTATGTGGAATGTAGCTGCTCAAGGAGCATGGTTTTCCATTGGTCAGGACTTGTGTCATCATAGGTGACAACTGAAACAAGTTGTCTCTTGACACTGTTTTTAAAAGCTTTAGTTTTATTCATGTTTTTACTTTGAGGCTGAGACTTGTTGCCCAGTTGTACCACATTGGAATGAACTCATTTTTTTAACATACAAAAGTGTTGTCAGGATTGCTATCCTGCGTTATATCAGTGTGTAGTATTGTTCTCTTTGGATTTGGATTGCATCTAATGGTACTTCTGGAAAATACAGCCAACCCTTCACTTTTAACAGATTTAGCTTTCATAAATTTAATTCTGTGAGTTTCTCCAACCCCTGCCCACCCCCAGAGCACTTCTTTTCTGGGGAAGCCTTCCTTCTTGGTTGTTCCAGTCAGGCCATTCAGCCCTTTAAAAACCTGCCTCTGGTCTTTGTCTTCCTCTGCCAGCTGCTACCTGGCCAAGTAAAGACAGCTCACACCTCAGTTTCTTAGCACCATGAACCCTCCCCTGATGTGCCCCACACTCAAAGGAAGAGATGCTTGAGGAAGAGGAAGTATAGAGCCACAGTGCTGACCTTCCCCCTTTCCCTCTCCTTTCCCTGATTTGGTTTGAACCCTGGGTGCCCACTCTTCCCACCATGTCTCACCCCTCTTCCCACAGACACACATACACATATTTTGATATTTGCATTTTTTCCAGTTTTTCAGGGTTCCTAACCCTAGTGAATGTGGAGGGCTGACTGTACAGAGTTTGCAAAAATTGCTTGTTTGGACAACAGGTCTCAGAGTCCAGGTTCTGAGGAAATGATTTCTACTGCAGTAGAGTGAAATTATTGGTGCAAGGCAATATCAGATGGTGGCACTCAGGGAAGATTACTTTCATTCCCCTGCAATTTAGGAGGGAAATTGCCTGTTTTCCTGAACATTTATTTGCATGACTGAACTCATTCAAATAGTTTTTGCACAGGCTCTTAGTCATCTGAACTTGGTGTTACTGTGTATAGAAGACATGTGAATATGAACATTTGGAACAGTAACATAAGCAACAATGGAATCAAGCGGGAACCATAATATTGGGTCAAAGAAGTGGACAACTGACTGGCTGCCAGTACTTGAATAACACAAAAACTAACTATGTTGGTAATTAGGTGTATCATTTTCATTTCGTTGACCTCTTTACTCTTCTCAGAGGTATAATTTCTTCATTTGCAATGTAGTGTAGTGGTTAATTGAAACCCAGAGAGCCAACAGGGAGTGAGCATCTGTTTGATTTTGGCAGACTTCCCTAACATGGAGTCTTTTCATATGTGCTGGATGACATCAATCTTCCTTAGCTGGTATGGTCATGGTGGGAATTGCAGGGCAATGCATCTGGCAGGTACTCAGAAAAGTTTCCTTTATCATTTTATTTTGTAGGTGCAGTATTTGTTTGTTTGTTTGTTTGTATATTCATTTCTATGTATATCCCACCTTTTCCCAATCCTGGAACTAAAGGCAGCTTACAGAAGTTAAAACGGATAAAAAAAGCACATCACTATTAACATCCAAAGGTTAAAATATTATTAAACTATGAATAGAATTAAAACCAACGTAAAAGCATACCCATTGTAAAAAAAAAACAGACAATACAACACACTCCAGTTAGTAGTCTGGCTGCAGTTGTTTGTTTGTTTTTTTTTAGTTTTTTTTTTATTAATTATATAACTAGAAAACAAAAGCAAAAAATTAAACACCATGTGTTATACATAATAGTGGAAAAAAAAGGAAAAATTTTTTTTCCTTTAAACAACATAAACTTGCGTTATTTTTTTTTCTCTTTTACACTTGAAATCATAACCTTATTCAGCTTATTCCATATCATACAGCTTATACATTTTTGTCCTATTATTAATTATAATCTTATTACTTCAAAGCCAGTTAACTTTTAACTTTTTTTTCCTTTTAAAATATCCAATTTCATCAATAAATCACAAGTTTAACACACACGCGTAATATAAAATAAAAATAAAAAATAAAGAATACAAAACCAAACCAAACAAAAGAAATATATATATATATATACCCACCCCCCAGAGCCAACTTTTTATTTAATCCACTTTCCAAAATTGCCATTCTTCTTGTAATAGGGTAGCTTTACCATCTCTTATCAAAGCTTTTTCCAAAAATATTTTCCAAATTTCCTCAAAATCATTCCCTTTTGTTAAACCTTTCATAAATCTAATTCTACATGTTAATTTATCATTAATTGCAATTTTCCACACTTCTTTATACCATTCCTCTATTTGAAATTTTTCATTTGTTTTCCTTTTTTTGCTATTATTAATCTCGCTGCAATTAACAAATTTGTTATTAATTCTTTTCTTACCTGAGTACACTCAACTTTATTATATATAGACAACAACGCTATATTTGGACATACTGGTATTACTACTCCTGTAATCTCTTTTATCTCTTTAAAAACCTTTTGCCAAAATTCCATTATCTTTTTACAATTCCACCACATATGCATATATGTACCAATTTCTTGACATCCTCTCCAGCATAATCTTGTATATTTCTCATCTATTTGATTTAATTTCACTGGAGTCAAATACCATTTCCAAACTATTTTATAATAATTCTCTTTTATTCTTATTGATAATTTTTTTAAATGACGTTGTTTCCAGATTTTTCTCCATTCTTGTATATCTATATTTTGTGCTGTCTCTTCCTCCCAGATTTTTCTAAGATAATCCTCTTCTTGTTCTTTTGCTAATATTTTATATATTTCACTTGTTGTACCTTTTAGTATTTCATTTTCTTGCATATTTTCTCTTTGAATAATAATTTGTTCAAATTTAGTATGTTCTTTAAAATCCTTAACATATCTTTTCATACTCTTTGTCCATTGCTCTAATTGTATATAATTTAACCAGGATATTTTAGTTTCCTGCAATCTCTCTTTCATTCTATCTTTATTTATCATTATTTTCATCCAATCTTTTAATCTATATATTTTTTGTTTTTTTATTTCTTTCTCTATTATTTCTCTCAAATTCATTGGAAATTTTTCCATCATTACTATCGGAGTTAATGTTGATATATTCGGTATCAATTTTCTTTTATTTTTCTTCCATATTTCTATTATATTTTTTATAAAAGGATTTTCTATCTTTTCCATTTCTTTCTTTGAAAAATTCTTAAAAAATATATTTTCTAATTTCATCTCAATATTCTTATCTTCTGTCACTAACCAATCTAAATCACCCTTTCCTGAAACTCCATCTATAATATATCTCAATTGATTTGCATAATAATACCATTTTAAATTTGGAAGTCCCAGGCCACCTTCTTTTTGACTTTTATACCAATATTTCTTGTTAATCCTTGGTTTCTTATTACCATTACAAAAATTATTTAATATCTTTTGGCACTCCTTTAATTCTTCCTCTGATACTTTTATTGGTAACATTCTAAACAAAAAATTGATTTTAGGTAATATTTTCATTTTTACCACTGCTATTCTACCAAACCACGATAGCTTTATATTTTTGTAATCCTCTAATTTCCGTTTAATTTCTAATCTTAATTTCTTAAAAAATTTTTCCTGAAGTCCTTGTAAATTTTTTGTAATATCTATTCCTAAATATTTAATTGATTCTTTTACTTTAAGTAACCTTTTTTTTTTACTTATAAATTTTTGTATTTCTTCTTTAGTATAATTAAACAACATTATTTCTGATTTGGCCCAATTTATTTCTAATCCTGTCTTCTCCCCAAACTCTTTTAAATGTTTATCTATCCTATCTATCTTTTCAACCGGATCTTTAATTGTTAGCAATGTATCATCTGCAAATAAGCTTATTTTATTTTTCTCCTTAACTCCAATTCCATCCAAATTCTCATCATTTCTTATCACATTCGCTAATATTTCTATAACTATTGCAAATAAAACTGGAGATAATGGACATCCTTGTCTCGTTCCTCTTGTTATTTGAATCTGCTCTGTAAATCCATCATTTACCATCACTACAGATGTATTATGTGAATATAATTGATTTATTAACCCTTTAAATCTCTCTCCTATTCCTAATTTATTTAATATTGTTTTTAACGCCGGCCATTCCACGCAATCAAAGGCTTTAAATATATCTAACGCTAAAATTCCAGCTTTTTGTTTATCTCTATCCATTATATTTATTTTATTTATCGTTTTCCCTATTAAGTTTGCCATCTGTCTTCCTTGAATAAAACCACATTGATCTTTATGTATATACTTATAAATAAATTTATTTAACCTCTTTACCATTATTGCTGTCAAAATTTTTGCATCTTGGTTTATTAAAGATATTGGTCTATAAGAACCTGGTTCAGTAGAATCCTTATTTGGTTTTAAAATTAATATTATTAATGATTGCTTCCATGATATTGGAATTTTTTCACCCTTTAATATACTATTGTATAACACTTTTAATTTAGGAATTAAACATTTTTTAAATGTTTTATAATATTCTGGACCTAGTCCATCCAATCCTGGTGATTTTCCTCCTTTTAAATTATTTATTACTTCTTCAATTTCCTCTTCAGATATCATTTCTTCCATCAACCCTTTATCTTGTTCTGTTAGCCTTTCTTTCCAATTTTTATCAATATACTCCTCTATATTCCCTACAGATTTTTCCTCTGCTGAGTACAATTCTCGATAAAATTCCTCAAATATTTTTAATTTCTCTTTCATCAGCCTTTTTTCTTTACCAAATTTATCTTTTACTACGCCAATCATATTTCTAGTTTTTTTTTATTGTACTGATTTAGCCAGCATTTTAGAATTTTTATTACTATATTCAAAAAATTCCCTTTTCAAGTATATTAAATTTTTCTGGACTTCATCCATTTCTATCTTTTCTAATTCATCTCTTTTTGCTTGTAATACTATAAATTTCTGTTTTGTTCTATCTATTATATAATCATTCTCTAATTGTTTTATTTCTTCTTCTAATTTCAATTTTTTTTCTCCTAATTGTCTCTTTAATTTACTTGATTCTTTAATACATAATCCTCTTGCCACTGCCTTCATTGTATCCCATAATACATCTTGTGTTACTTCCTTATTATTTATATCCCAAATTTCTTGCCACTCCTTCTCTATTTTATTTACTATCTCCTTATAATTAAGTATTTTAGTATCCAATCTCCATCTTTTTGCTTCTCTATAGTTCTTTTTCATAGTTATATCCAAATTCATCAAAGCATGATCTGTCACTTTTATTGTTTCAATTTCTGTATTTATTAATCTAGGTATCATATTCTTTGAGACAAAAATATAGTCTATTCTTGAATAATTTTTATGAACTGATGAATAATACGTATATTTCTTTTCCTCACCCTTTATTAACCTCCAAACATCTATCAATTCATTTCTACTCACCAGTTTATTTAAAATTGTTATATTATGGACTTCCGGGTTTAATGGCGGACCGAGCGGTTGTGTAAAGGCTAGCTGGCCGATACACAACCGCCCAGCGTGGTGAAATCGGCTCGGAGAGAACGTTTAAGAGCCGATCGAATACTCCCCCGGTTAAGGGAGTTCAGAGGGTCCCGAAGGGGCTCGAATAGCTCGCCCTCAGGAAGATATGAGGGAAAATAGTATACTCATATCGAAGAATGAAGACGAGCGGGAGCCGAAGGGAACCACAGCCACGCTGGGCAGCTGCATGTGCAGCGAAGGGACGCTAAAACCTTTTAAAATCAATCATCAAGTAAGTTCGGTTTTAGAAAATAAAAAGCTTACTTCTTGGAAGAACGCAAGTATGATCTCGTCAAACTAGACTGAGCTTAAGAATAAAAGAGGTAGCGAGAAGATAGACAGATTTCTAAAAAATCTAATAAGAATCTATTACGAGAAATTGGGAAGAGCTCAAGAATTTCAGAATAGAAAGAACTCTTTTGTTGCAGTTGTTATGCTTCGTTTTATTTTTTCGGGACTTTAATAAAACGTGTAGCGTACTGGATGCTTTCTAGGTGATAAGGGGCATCCAGCACGTTTGAAAATATATCGGGGAGTCGTGAGGGGGTGAGAAGGAGAAGCGAAGAATTGAAGCGGTAACCCCCAAACAGGAGAGGAGAAGGCAGCGAGGAGAAGGCTGGCGAGTTTGGAAGTGTGGGGAGGTCGGAGATCGGAGACAGAGATGGACTGAGACTGGGAAAGAAGTGAGAAAGGACTGAGAAAACGACGAGGCAGAGGAGGAGAAGGCAGCGAGGAGAAGGCTGGCGAGTTTGGAAGTGTGGGGAGGTCAGAGATCGGAGACAGAGATGGACTGAGACTGGGAAAGAAATGAGAAAGGACTGAGAAAGCGACGAGGCAGAGGAGGAGAAGGCAGCGAGGAGAAGGCTGCGGAGTTTGGAAGTGTGAGGAGGTCGGAGATGGAGACTGAGACGAACTGAGACTGGGAAAGAAGCGAGAAAGGACTGAGAAAGCGACGAGGCAGAGGAGGAGAAGGCAGCGAGGAGAAGGCTGGCGAGTTTGGAAGTGTGAGGAGGTCGGAGATCGGAGACAGAGACGGACTGAGACTGGGTAAGAAGCGAGAAAGGACTGAGAAAGCGACGAGGCAGAGGAGGAGAAGGCAGTGAGGAGAAGGCTGGCGAGTTAGGAAGTGTGGGGAGGTTGGAGATCGGAGACAGAGACGAACTGAGACTGGAAAAGAGGAGATTAATAAAAGAAAGAGGAAAGGATTGAGAAAGGACTGAGAATAACAGAGAAGAACGGAAAACTTGAGAAGATCGGACTTAAGATCGCTGTTTGGAGGATTCTAGCAGTATTTGAGACAACATGAATAATTAAACTTATATTATCAGTAAGCAAAGAAGGGTTGATTTGGTTCCCCCCCCAAGGTTCCCTTGAAATTCAGTATTATATATAAAATACTGTAATATTAAGTGACTGGGGAAGGGATAAGAGGGAGCCTTGAAAAGGAACATTCAAGGCTGAAAATCTGCAGTCTTCTGACCTTGGGGAAGATCAGTAAGATATCACTCCCTGCTTTGCTTTTCTTTCTTCTCTCTTCCTTTTTTTTTTTTTCTTATCTCATTAATGTGTAACAGCTGGATAAGTGTTGTTTAATAGTTGAATTTTAAGAACTAGTAGAATATCAGAAAGTTGGCTTATAGCCCCCTCTTGTGGCTATAATTGAAGATTTGTGTATTTAGTTAACAAAAGCAACATAAGATTTCCTTTCTTTATTACTTTGATAACTGGTCATAATAGTCTATCTTAACATACATACCTGGCATAGTTTTGTATAAGATTATATAATTAGGATTATTAAAATATAAATAAGAAGTACTAGGTCTATTTAAAAATTGTTTAAGACTTTTGACAGGAACCAGTATCTTTATTGTTGATAATATAGATCTAGATTTAAGTGTATGATATAATTTAAGTTTGAATTCTTATATTATTTCCTTTTAAGATTTTTGGGGGCTTATATATACATAGGAATCTTAAAATCTTGTACTTTATATTGAATTGGTGGAATAATTTACTGAAGATAGTAGTTATCTAAGTATATTCTTATTATTATTATTATCTGCACTGTATCATTATTGTAATTACTATATTAAGATTTTGGTTAATAATTGGTAAAGTAAGATTTATTAAGGATGGCCTCAAGAAAAAAGACCACAACTCAAACCTTATTAACAACTGAAAGAAGAGCATCTTTAGATCAGCCTTTACTGATGGATGGGATTGAAAAAATACTTGAAGAACTTACAAATTTTAAACAGGAAATAAGGCAAGAATTGAAAGATACAAGAAATGAAATAAAAATGGACATTAAGAAAGAGTTGGAAGGCGTGAATAAAAGGATGGAAAAGATGAATAAAGAGATGAAGGCAATGCAGAGTGAAATAAAACAAACGCAAGAAAAACTGTCCAAAGCGGAAGAAGAGAAGAAGGAATCAAAGGAAGAATTCAAGAGACAAGAAAAAGAAATAGAAGTACAGGAATTGAGATACAGAGACAGATGTTTAAAAGTTAGAGGCCTTGAGGAACGCCCCGGTGAAAATGTTTACGAACGCCTCATTCCTGAATTAGCGACATACGTTGAAATGGCGGAGGATCGGATGGAGCAGGAAATAGACAAGATGTTCCGAATAAATTCTAAAATAGCAAAAGAAAGAAACCTGCCAAGAGATATTTTGATTGTTTACTAGAACGAGAATAAAGGAGAAGATTCTTCAAAAGAACTACGACGATAAATTTATCGTGGAAGGGACTGAGTTGAAGATCTTCAAAGACATATCATTTCAGACACTAAAAAAAAGGCAAGAATTCAAAAATCTGACAATTTATTTACAAAAAAATAACATTAGATACAAATGGGAGCGTACTCAAGGATTATCTTTCACTTGGAACTTTAAAAGATACAAATGTACAACGTTAGAACAAGCTGATGAACTAATACAAGAGATAAAAGAATATAAGAGAGAAGGAGGGAGGAGAGAAAGAAAACAAGAGGTGTCAGATGAACAACAGAACATTAAAGAACGTGATGAGCAAGAGGAAGAACCCGACATTGAAATAGAGCAAGAGCTGAGTTCGGAAACATACGATAAAATAACTGAAGAAGAAGACTAAGAAAATGACATTGAAATGTATCTCTTGGAATGTAAAAGGCTTGAACTCGAATTATAAGACAAGACAGATCTTCCATTACTTGGAAAAAACTAAAACGGATATAATTTGTTTACAAGAGACTAAAATTAGAGATAAAGATACAAAATACTTAAAAAATCCAAAATTAGGAAAATGCTATATTTCAGCTTACAAAAAGAAAAAAAGGGGAGTGGTAATCTATGTAAACGTGAAATATCCATCACAAGAAGTGTTCTCGGATAAAGATGGACATTATATAGGAGTTGAAATTCAGTTACCAGGAAAAAGACTCCTATTAGTTGGTATATATTCACCATTGGAAAATAAAAGTAAATTTTACGAGAAAATGGGAGAGGAAATTCACGCATACACTGCTGAGAAACATCAAGATAACATCCTTCTTATGGGGGATATGAATGGCGTGTTGGACCCCGAGAAAGATAGAACGATGACTTCGAAAGGTAAGAAGAAAAAAGGTAGACTACCGAGATCCTTCTTTAAATTAATGGAAGATTTGTCAATAACGGATATATGGAGAAAAAAACATGACAAAGGGGGATATACGTTCTACTCGGACAGTCATAAAAGTATGTCAAGAATTGACATGTTTTTAATGTCGAAGATCTTATGCCCATCAGTTAAAGACATTGATATATTACCGAGAATTTGGTCGGATCATAACCCCATTCGGTTAGAATTAAATATTAAAAAGAAGAACAAATATATAAACTGGCGTATTAATGACCTTTTATTAAGAAATCCGGAATACCTGCAGAAGGCAAAAGAAGAATTAAAATTTTATTTCTCAGAAAACGATAAGGATGGAATGGCGGCAAAGACGGTTTGGGACGCGGGAAAAGCGGTAATGAGAGGCCTGATGATAAAATGGAATTCGGAATGGAGGAAGAAAAGACATGAGAAAATATCTAATTTGGAATTGAAAATCAAAGAGAAAGAGGAAGAGTTAAGAAAAGATCCGAGAAATAAGAAGATAAGAAAAGAACACAAAAAATTACAAACAGAATTACAGGCAGAGAATTTGGTTGAGATAGAAAAGAAATTACGAATGCTCAAACAGAAAAATTTTGAAAACGCGGACAAACCTGGAAGATGGTTGGCGTACAAAATAAGGAAAAGAAAAGAAAGAAATGTAATACTGCAGGTGAAGAAAAATAATGAAATAACATCAGATGAAACAACTATAATGAATGTTTTTAGGAAATATTACAAAGAACTATATCGAAAACAGACAAAGAGTAGTAAGAGGAAAAAGATAGAAGAATACTTGGATAAACAAGATTTAATGAGTCTCACAGAAGATCAAAGAGATAGTCTAAATACAGAAATAACATGCATGGAGGTAATAAATGCAATAAAAGACCTTAAAACTGGGAAAGCCCCAGGTCCGGATGGACTCACTGGATTATACTACAAAGAATTTCAAGAAGAGTTAAGAGATCCAATGAGGAAGATGTTCAATGAGATTTTGAAGAGGGGCAAACCAGAGTCATGGTGTGAAGCAAATATAACTCTAATATTAAAAGAGGGGAAAGATCCGACCGAGCCTAAAAATTACAGACCGATATCATTATTAAATATAGATAATAAAATGTTTACAAAAATACTTGCAAATAGACTAAAAACCATATTACAAGGATAATTCATGAAGATCAGAGTGGATTTTTGCCAAAAAGATATATTAGAGATAATATACGAACGGTTGTTAATATGCTGGAGTATTATGAAAAACACAATGAAAAAAAAGGCATGCTGATCTTCATAGATGCTGAAAAGGCCTTCGATAATATAGATCATGAATTTTTATTTGAATTACTAAACAGACTTAATTTCGGAGACAGATTCATAAATTGGATTAGACAAATATATCTTAACTGTAAAGCTCAAATAATAATAAATGGAGACAAATCAGATCCGATATCGATTACTAAAGGTACCCGTCAAGGATGTCCGCTTTCTCCATTATTATTCATTTTGGTATTAGAAGTTCTTTTAAGAAAGATAAGATCGGAGGAGACAATAAAAGGAGCAAGAATAAAAGGAGAAGAATACAAAGTGAAGGCCTGCGCTGATGATTTGGTAATATTTTTAGAAGATCCGGAATCAAATATATTAAAGTTTTTGGAGATCTGTGACGAATTTGGGGAATTAGCCGGCTTCAAAATCAATAAAGAGAAAACAAAATTTATAACCAAAAATATGCGTAGGGAAGAAATAAAATCAATTGAACGTAAAACAGGTATCAAAGAGGAAAAAAAGATCAAATATTTAGGAATAATAATATCCAAACAAAACAATGCACTGTTTGAAAATAATTACATTAAGAAATGGGGAGAGATCAAGCAAGATTTACAAAACTGGTCAAAATTAAATCTCTCACTATTGGGCAGAATGGCAACTATTAAGATGATGGTTCTCCCTAAGATAAATTATTTATTTCAAAATTTACCGATCATTTCTAATTTCAAATGTTTTCAAGAATGGAGACAAGATTTAACAAAATTTATATGGGCAGCCAGAAAACCAAGAATAAAGTGGAAAATATTAACAGACAGAAAGGAAAGAGGTGGCTGTAGTATTCCAGATTTGAGACTTTATTTCCTGGCAAATGGCATGACTTGGATTAAAGACTGGATAGAGTTGAGAAATGAGAGAATCCTAAAATTAGAAGGACCAGACTTGAGATTTGGGTGGCATGGATACCTTTGGTATCAAAAGATAAAAGCGGATAAAGATTTTCTTAACCATTACTTAAGAAAGCCATTATATGGAATATGGATGTATTGGAAAAGAAAAATATACACAAAAATACCACTGTGGGTTTCACCGCAAGAAGCCCTGATGGGAAGATCAAAGGATTTAGGTGGAAGATGGCTTACATATAGAGATTTAATTGTTGCAGACTCGAATGGCAGTTCAAGGATAAAATCAAGAGAGGAATTGGCGGAAGATGGCTGGAACTGTCAATGGTTCCTACATATACAATTAAAAGAAAGGTTCAAAATGGATCTCAAATTGGATGGAATTGAAATAAGGCCCCAAAATAATGAATGGGAAAAAATAGTATTCGAAAGAAAAGAACATTTAACAGCATTGTTCTATAAATACCTTTTAGATGATGAACTACAAACAGAAACAATTAAAGAATCCATGATAATTTGGGCTCAAAATATTGGACACACAATAAGTCTAGAACATTGGGAAAAAAGCTGGATCAGTACCCAAAAATTCACTTTAGCCCAGAACCTGAAGGAAAATCATTTAAAGATGCTTCATAGATGGTATCTGGATCCAGTCAAACTCGCTAACATATATAAATTGGAAAATAAACTATGTTGGAAATGTACGCAAGAAAACGGAACCTTTTATCATATGTGGTGGAATTGTCGCAAAGTCAAGATTTATTGGAAGAATATTCATAAATTTATGGAAGATATTTTACAAATTAAACTGCCCTTGACACCAGAACTATACTTATTAAATATGCTACATCAGGTTGAGAAGAAACACAAAAGATACGAATCCATAATATTATACATGGTATCCGCAGCTAGAATTGTATATGCGAGGTACTGGAAAAGAGAGGAAACACCAGATATGTATGAATGGTTACAAAAAATATTAGAATTTGTTATATTAGAAGAACTTACGTATAATCTTAGAGACGAAAAACAGGCGAAGAAAGTTGATGATTTGAAATCAATTAAACTTATAATAGAAGAGAAATGGGCAAAGTTATGCGCAGTGGATTAATAGTGAAAGAATTTCAAAGATAATGTATAGATAGAAAAGAGTTATGTAAATTATAATATGCAATCTAAGTAAGCTTGTCTAAAAGGATAATGTGGTATCTATCGAGATTCGAAAGAGGAACTTAAATAGAGGTTCCAACAAGGGGTGAGGGGAAGTAGTAAAGGATCGAATAATATCAATATAATCATATTAAGAAAGCATGTTTTTAATCTGTAAAATGATTACTGTACAATTATGATATAGACGAATTTGATTGTCTTTTTTTTTAATAAAAATAAAAAAAAATAAAAAAAATTGTTATATTATTATATCTGTCTCTAATTAATGGATCCGATTTATCTTTCCATCTATCCATCACCATATTAAAATCACCTGCCATTATTATATAATCTCCTTTCATATTTTTAATCTTGTTAAATATTTCTTCATAAAATTCTTTTTGCTTCTCATTAGGTGCATAAATATTCACTATAACATATATTTCTCCATCTATTTCACCTTGTATAATTACATATCTACCTTTTTCATCTAACTCCACATTTAATACAATAAAATTACATCTTTTGGAAATTATTATTGCTACTCCTCTTGATTTGGATGTACCAAATGCTTCCTCATAAGTAGCGACCCAGTTCAGTCTAAGCTCATTTTTTAAATCTCTTTTTCCATGTGTTTCTTGTAAAAAAATTATATCAGCCTTATCTTTTTTTAATATAGATTCTATCCTTTTTCTCTTTATTATTGACCCTAAACCTTTCACATTCAATGTTGATATTCTCAATCTATTCTCCATTTTTCATATTTCCATTCTCTTAATCGCACTCCCCATTGGCTCTTTAGTGTAGTGCTCCCCTTCCCCTTCCCTTCCCCCTTCCCACCCCCTCCCTCCCCTCCCCTACCCACACAAACATTTATCCCCCCTTTCCCTCCAAAGCAATTCTGCCTTGCCAACGACCACCTATGGTCTTGGGGGGGGAGTGAAGGTATACCAACTCCCGGCACAGAGACCAATACCCTCTCCCGATTAATTTTCTTTCCCAGATTTTTTCCCTCTCTTCCCCCTCCCTTCCCTCTCTCTACCCTTTTACTTTATATACATATACTTCAATCTCTATGCATAAACAATCTATAAGAATATATTCTAATCACTAATCATCAACTCTTCCCCTACTCTATAAAGCTCCCTTTCTTCTTCTTCTATTATATTATTTCTTCCAGTCCTGGCTGCAGTTGTTTGAACCAGCTGAAGTTCCTAAACATTTTTCAGAGGCAGCCACTTGTACCATGTGTTACAGTAATCCAAATTGGATGTAGCCAGATAAGTTGTCTCTAGGAATGGGCACAGCTGGTACATGTGTGTAAATGCATTCCTGCCCACTGCAGAAGCTTCCAAACCTAGAACTGAATTCAAGAGTACCTCCATCCTGTGGGGCCGTGACTTCAAAGTGAGTGTGACCCATAAGGCATAGGCTGAATCACAATTTCCTGATTGGGCTTTTAGCTAACAAGGAACAATTCTGGCTTGTCTGTATTAAGTTTCAGTTTGTTGACCCCTATCTAAGGAAACAACTTCTGTAGGTAGAATTTGAAAGGAAAACTGGGTATCATCTTCATACTGATGACACTAGATGCCAAACTCCAGACTACTTCTCGCAGAAGTCATATGAATATGATAAATACCACTGGGTATAGAGATAAAGGACTCTACAGGGCAAGGGTTCAGATAGAAGTCCCCAAACACCTTCTGTGTTTCCCTTTCTGGGAAGGAAGAGAGACACTGTAAAACAATACCTCCAAGTCCCGTCTCAGCAAGGCAACCTAGAAGGATACTATGGTTGATGGTACTGAAAGCCATGGAGAGGTCCAGCAGGGACATACTTCTCCTATCTGGTTCCTGATATAGATTGTCCACCACAATGGCCAGAACTATCATCATCCCATTGCCAGGACTGAAACCAGACTGAAATGGATTTTGTTAATCTGTTTCATTCAGGTACCACTTGAGGTAGGAGGCCACTGCATGCTGTCCTGCTTTATCAAGAGATACTTAAAGCACAGTACATCACGTGCTAATGACTAAATACCAAGTATTGCTGGTATTACAGTGTTAGTGTAACAGATATCCAGTGCCATACTCTGTTAACTGTGAAGAATTCTAAACTTCAGTATCATTTCCATGCCCTTTCTCTTTTGCCACATTGGTTTAACTTCTAGCTTGGGAGAAATGTTCTGGAGAGTTTTATAGATTGCTTACTACTTGCAAAGCTTTAGTTTGTAGTGGAAATTGTGTGGCTCTCCAAGGTGCCATTGGACTGTACCTCCCACCAGCTCTAGCAATCTTGGCCAGTGGTAAGGAATGTTGAGAGTTGCAGTACAACAACATTTGCAGATTCTTGTGTTTCCCACTCCACTTCAGTTGGTCTTTAAATAAAGCAATGTTTTACCATAACAACAAACAGATTTAGAAAGCACAGTTTAGAATGTGTAAATAATCTGGAGGGATTATTTAAACGAGTGCCTTCCATATTCAGAAAGATTAATAGCAAGTGGATCTGCAGCTGGGAAGGGCCAGCATCTCTCAGCACTATGGCTAGATAGCATGGGTTTGCATTGAAGCTGTTGCGGGTTTTAAATTTGAATCTGAGTGTGAATAAAAGGATTAATAGAATGAGGATTGCTTAAAGGTCCTTCATGGTAAGTGGCCATGTTTGGGGAAGGGGATTACAGGTAAATAACTCAGGAAGCTCTTGGCAACCCAGTCTATTCTTCTTTTCTGCCCCAAAGGATGACATAATGCAGGCAGAGCTTGGAAAAATTACCTTCTTGGACTACAGCTCCTACAATCTCCCAGCCAATGTGGCCATGGAGATTGTGGGAGTATAGCCCAGAATAACATTTCCCTGCTGCAAATATGTATGTGAAAAGGAACAAAAGAGAAACTGCCATTTTAAAATGAAGGGCTGGTTTAAAGTCCTGGAAGGCTAATGGCAGCTTTGATACTGTGTACTTCTCTGACAATTTGATGCAGGGGTGCTGGATTTATTTGATGATGGTAGGGAGCCCTGTGTTCTTGTCAATAAAATCAAAATATTATAAAATGCCATAGGCCTCCAAGTGTTCCTTCTTCTGTAGGGAACCAAATTCATGTTTTAAGTACTGATCCTGGCACTTCTCTCATTGTTTGGAGTTGGTGGACATACATCTCTCTCTCTCACACACACACACACCCCAGTGACAAACATTCTTGATTTCTTGGAAAGGCCATGCCACTAAAAGTAGCAGTCTCGAAATGTGTTCTTAGTGGCAGAGCAGTTTGTGTCTAGATATTCAAGCCTGTTCTCTTTCAGTTAACAGGCTCTACCACTTACCGATGCGTAGATTTCCTTACAAATAAGCACCCTACCTGCCATATTCACTAGTAAGATCCCACACCTAGACACTGTAGTCATTTTTATTTGTATAATAGTATAATAGTACTTCTTCACTGTGAGGTACACACTGTGTGTGTCTGCCTTCAAGTCACCTGTTGACTTATGGCAACCCCATGAATTTCATAGGGCGGTTTTTTTAGGCAAGGAATACTCAGTAGTTTTGCTAGTTTCTTCCTCTGAAATATAGCCTACAGCACCACCTATTTGTTGGTGTTCTCCCATCCAGGTATTAACCAGGACTGACACTGTGTAGCTTCCAAGATCAGACAAGATCTGGTGTCTTTAAGGTATTTAGATGTTACTCTGATTTCTGGAGTCCCTTGGGGGACACCTCAATGTGCTCCACGTGATGGGGAATGGAAACTAGCCAGAGCACAAGCAATAACAATGCGAGAGGCAGGGTAACCTAGCGGGGTCTTTTTACCCAGTTTTTACGGGTCAGGCCAAGCAAAAACAAACAAACAAAATTGTCTAATAAATGACTTTATTAAAAATAAAGACTTGCGCACATACACATTTATGCACTCACTCACTCAAGACCTAGCGAGAAATAAAAAGAGAGGAAATTGGATAGGGGGCTTTGGAGGGTTACAGCTGGGAGATACTATGCACCTGGTCCTGAGGTCTGGAGGTCCGAGACAGCAGCAGAGAGAGAGATGGACTCAGCACGTGGAGGGCTGAGAGGATAGCTCAACGGACAGAGTGACAGTCTGCTGGGAAGCTGGGAGCGATCCAAAGAGCCGCTCAAAAACCGGGTATATTAATGGGGGAAAGGTACCTGGAGGACTAATCCTTTCCCAGGGAGAACAATAGGTGGAGGAGCTAGAACAAAGCTCCAATATGTCACCATCCTTTGCATGATTGGCTTTGCCGGGGTTGTCAAAGCCTCGGCTGTATGCAAATCATCTTCACTTGATGAGCTGTTTGTCAGATGCGTTAATCCCTTCAAGCCGGCTCCTCGGGGCTGAGGACCCTTTGTGTATTTTATGTTTTACATGTCTGGAGGTCTCCTGGGGCTATGTGACTATGGGTTTACTGGCCTGGCTGGGTTTTTCCTGTTTTCGGCCGTTCAACCGTGTCTGCCTACTTGCTCTCAAGCACGTGGAGATATTTTTAATATTAAATTGTAGACCCTGGGATAGAGTTTATCTACCACAGTAACATAAGCTGTGAGGTACAGACACCCTCACATTAAATCTTGGAAATGGAGGCCTTTTTACAGACATTGCCTAGGATGGGTTGTAATTCTGAGTCATGTCTCACACAGACCCTTGGAAAGAAAGACATCTCCTCTTTGTCTTTCAGAATATAGGCTTTAGGAGAAAGAAATATACAAACACCAAACTGTTTTTTTACAACTTTAGCAAATAAGCAATCTTCAGGATATATACCATTTAGCTCAGGCCCTGTAAAATGTTACAGAATTGTTTTCTCATAACGATATGTTGAATCTGTTTTATAAATGAATACTCATTGATAGTGCTGATTTCTGTCCCCTTGATGTACCACAGTTTTCTGGTGTGATGGTAAAAACAGTTTTCTGGAGTGATGAGACTACTAAAATAATCTTTTTACTTTGTTTCTGCATTATGATTTTATTTTATTTATTTATTTTGCTGTTGTTGTTTTTTAAAGTTGTAAGCCACTTTGAGTCCTTCTAAGGAAAAAAGCAGGATATAAATAAAGATGTTGTTGTTTTGTTGTTGTTGTTGTTATTTTATTCATGTGTACTTAGTTTAATGTTGCCATGTCTAACCACTGAGAGCCAGCATTTAATTCCTTGCTTAGCCATGGAAACCCACTGCATGACTTTGCACATGTCACACACTTTCAGCCCCAGAAAACCCCCCTGATAGGGTCCCCTTATGGTTGCCATAAGTCAGAAACAACTTGAAGACACACAACAACAAGAACAGCAACAACAGCGTCTTACTGTTGCAAGCTGCTCTTAAAAACTTTTCACTGAAAAGAGGGGTATTTAAATAAGATTCCCCCCCCCATGATTTCTGAATGAAAAAGGCAAAGCGAAGTAGGAAACTGAATATTTGTAGGACTTATGAGCTTGGATTTTTTAAAAAGGTCTTCTTAGATGTATATTCCACATCTCATTCTCACATGCTGTCCTTTGCCTTATTGCTTTTAAGGCTGTAGATTTATGCTGCATAACAGTAGAATGAGAGTAAATGGGATGGCTGGCTCTCAGTGGTTAGACATGGCAACATTAAATGGGATGGCTGCTTGTGCCTGACAGGCAGAACTAAGTGAGCATTGTGTTGGAAGGGCACTGAAATGGTGAGGAGTCAACAGAACAAAACTACTAATTGTATAAAGAGGATTTCAACCAGAGATACCACACACATTGTGTACACGTTGTTCAGTGCCTGCATCCTCTTTGCCATGCATAGATATACATGCAGTGAGTCTAATTTTAATATTAATTTCTGTGCTTTATTTGACAAACTGCCTTGGGATTCACCTGGGAGGGGGGCAGTGACATGATGGTTCCAACATCTCCTAATGCTTTGTAAGAGAAGAAACATGAATAAAAAAAGATGAATTTCTTCTCAAATGTACAGTATAGGGAACAGTTGTCATGCAGGTAAATAGTGAAGCCATGTTTGTAGACTGTCCTAGGTTAATGGCATATTCTACTTGTTTTGTAAAAGACTTGTTATAAGGTGAGGAGGTAATTGGCAAAATAGAATATTTTGTACTTCAGGCTTTGATAGTGATAAATCCTACATAGATAACTGAAGCAGAGAAATTCTCTCAGTAAAGGAAGATTCTCTAGTCTTTTCCCCCTACCACCTCCCAACTTCAATATAGAATTGCTTTCTATGGCCTCAGCAGCTACCACCCACTCTCTTGTTGTACTTCAAAACTGCTTCTTTAACTCTGAGAGGCTTTGGAAGGAGGTGGGAGTTGGAAATAAAGGCAGCAGCAGCAGAAAAGAAGCAGGGCGTGTCTTGAGAGATACTAGGCAGTACAAAAAAAGAAAGCTGCTTCATTTGAACATGCAGAAGGCTTGAAATTTTAAAAATGGGAAGTGATTGCTCAAAGGATGTTCCCCAGCCTTCCTAAACATCTTGGAAGACTAGTGTTCCCTAACCCCATTCTACCACAAACAGCTGGTGCTTGAAGTTCACTCCAGAGTATTCCCACCTCTAACTAAGGCCATCTCCACACTACTCTGGTATAGTGCTATTCCTCCACTTTCAACATCTTGTTGAATTCTGGGGTTTGCAGTTTACTGAGGCCAAAGAGCTCTCTGGCTGAGAATTCTAAATGCCCCTCCCTAAATTGCAAACCCCAGGGTTCCATAGGATGTTGAAAGTGGAATAATAACACTATAACAGTGTAATGCAGAAATGGCCACACTTTCTGTAGGACCATCCTCAGACCCTGCAACGTATTAGGAAGTGGACAGTAAGGCCCTTTCTACACGGGGGTATTAAAACGGTGTAGCGCGACCTCTGACGGAGGTCATCTACACCCTAAAATGGATTGGGGCGGATTACTTTAGTGTAATTCCACACCCCAAACTGCGCTAGGGCACCCGGAAGTGGCGGCTCTGCGTGCTTTTTAAAAACCACTTTTCAAGTGTTTTTTAAAAGGCACGGGGCGTGCAGCTGCATGTAGCCACGTCGCAGCGCCTGGTGTAGATTTGCAGGCGTGCGCAAGGGCATGCCTGCAGATCTGCCGGGGGTGGGCTTTCCGGCTGGCAAGCTTCTCTGGTTGGTGGAGAGCCTCCGCCAGCCGGCAGCCGCCATTTTGGACGCCACAGGATGCCGCAGGACGCCGACGAGTGTGAAGCACCGAAAACGTGCTGCTCCACGTGGCGACGGACTTACCTGGATGCAGGTAAGGTCCGTCCTAGCATGTTTTCGCCCATTTTTTCCTCAGCGTGTGGAAAGGGCCTAAGAATAGTTTAATCCTAAAGACTCAACGTTTCTTCTTCTAATGGGAGTGCAGAACTGTGTTAAGGATAGGTGTGCCATAAAGGAACAAGCTAAAATGATGGGATTTTTATCGCAGTCCTAGGACTCTGTGAACAATAATCTCTTTTACCACTTGAAAGCACCTGCAAAGAAGGGGGTTCTAGTGATATATGCATATCTTTCAAAACAGTTGGATGTCTGATTGTTTTAGTCTGAAACGGTTTTAGTCTGAAATGCTGCTGGGTGGTAGAGGGTGGAAGCTTCTTTTTCATTGCATTTGTATATCTGGGCTTTGTTTGGCATGCCTCTGAGCCTCCGCTTTCTTCTGAGGAACTGTTACTCTTTTTTTTCCACAGGGACATTTGTGTCAGCCTTCACAGTGCTGTGTGGAGCTCGAACTGACCTCCCGGACAGGCACGTCTGCTGTGTGTTTTGGTTGAATATTGCAGCAGCTCTGATTCAGATCCTCACAGCGATTGTGATGGTTGGCTGGATCATGAGTATATTTTGGGGAATGGATATGGTCATTCTTGCCAGTAAGTAAAGTACAGCTTAATCTCTCTTTCTCAATCTCTTACTTTCTTCTTCTTTCTCTGCATGTGTACATGTGTGTGGCTTGTCTTGTTGGTAGGATTTCTTTGCAGGATGGTTTTCTGTTTGCTTCCTTTCCTCTCCTACTGTTGTTTTCTCTTTGATAAGGAACATGTAATTTTGCCATGCTGCACTTCTTCAGGTAGGATGCAACTTCACATAGCTGCTTAAAAAGATGACTCCCCCATCTCTGTGTTCTCTTGGTTTCATGATTATACTCCTGTGTTGGTACTGGGCTCCAGGGCAAAATTATTTTCTTTAACTTTATGATTTCTTAGAGAGGAACTTTCTGGTTTTCCTTCCAACTGAGTATTCAGAGGACCATTTGCCCATTTCATAAGGGTTAGCTAAGAAAAAGGGACTTCTAGAAGCAAAGTATGGTGTAGTGGTTTGAGTGCTGGACTAAGACTCAGCCATGGAAAGCCACTAGATTACTTTAGGAAAGTCACATTTCCTCAGTCTTAAGGAACAGCAGTGGCAAACCCCTCTGAATTAGTCCTGCCAAGAACACACTATAGCAGAGACTAGAAGTCACATGACAGCAAGAACAAGGAGCCTCTATTGGTGAGGTTAGTCCATCTGCTTTCAGAGAAAAGTCAGTCCACCTGTGCTGGGAATTAAGTAAAGGAACCAACTTAAATGTCAAGGTTGTTTCCATTTTATTAATAAAGATATAATTTCTAATTGAAGCTTAGGCTACTTACAGCACAATCTTGCTCATGTCTTCATTTATGTAACTTGCACTGAGTTCAGTGGAGTTTACTGTCAGGTAAGTCAATATAGAAATGCAGCTGTAAATTGTAAATTTGAGAATATTATCTGTGGTGCTACTTGTCAAGAACAATGAATATTACAGTCAGTCGTCCACATTTGTGGGTTTCACTTTTTTGGACTTGATTATTCATGGATTATTTGCAGTCACTTCTGCTGCCTCCTTATGCCATTTTTAATAGGGACCGCAACCCTCATGAGACTGAGAAACTGAAAATGAGGCTTGTAAATCCCTCTTTAAAATGGTGTGCACTCTTCAAGCTTGCCAAACTTTATTTTTTTTTCTCCCAGACAGTATGGCCAGTACTCTGGCCAGGGCATCAGTTCTCTTTCTTTGCTGCTCTGCAGGAACTGATATTCAGAAGCACATCCAAGGTTGCATGTAACCAGTGCGACTAGCAGCTGTGCCTTATGCTGTTTGAATTTATTTCATCTCCTTTTAAAAACATTTGAGTTTGAGTCTGTGACTACTTGAGTATTCCTACATCCTGAGATAGCAAATTACACAGTTTAACTATGCACTGTGTGAAGGCTTACTTCCTTTTGTCTGTCCCGAATGCCTGACAATCCAGCTTTGCTGGATAGGGTAACATGTGCCTGTGTTCTGGCCATGCTACTACATTTAGACCTAGATGTTAAAGTAGGTACGTGTAGATGAAAAGGGAAGGGAAGCCCCATAGCCATAAACAGAGCAGGAACAAGGAGTTGTAAAGTTTTGCTTGTCCACTTGAGATTTGCCTTGGCAACTGTCTGATACGAAGCCTTAGACCAATATGATGGAAGACTCAATTCAGTCTTTTGGGAAGGTCTCTATTTTCTCAGATATGGTGAAAACTTTAGATGATAGAACAGCCCAAAGTCTATCAGCTGAGGCCAAATCAAGTTCCTGTAGCTGGTATTGTAGGATTCAATCCTTGGAAAAGACCTAAGAAGGTTTGAAAGCTACTGTTATGCATTTTATACCTTTTGGTTGGCCCAGTAAAGGTATCACTGTAGGCATGGATTTTGGATTTTATTATTATTAAGGTTGTACTGTGTGAGAGAGAAACTTTTCCTCATCCACTTTCTCCACACCCTGCATAATTGCATTAGCCCATTGTTTCCACTTAATCATCTTTTTTTCTGAACTAAAAAGCCCCAAGCATTATGCACTTTCCTCCTAGTGGAGGTGCTCTATAGTCTCCTGCAGATGAGGATGGATGTATTTTGCAACCTTTCTAGCTCTGCCATATCATTTCTGAAAAGAAATAGAATAGTGCCCCCTCCCCTCACCAACAGATAGACAAGGAACAGAGGGGAAGAGAAGAAACAGTTTGGCAGGGCCAGATTATCATTTGGGCAATGGCTCAAGGCCCTGCACTGGCTAGGGTCTCAGTGACAAAGCAAAAAGGTACTGCATTTGCTGGCATATAAGACTTGCTTTTTGTCCCGAAAAACACTGTGTGAAAATGGAGTGCATCTTATACACTGGTGTGTCTTATACGACAGCAAACAATTTTTGCTGGTATATAAATGGGGTGCGTCTTATAAACCAGTGCATCTTATATGCTGGCAAATATGGTATCCTTTCCTTCCTCTTTTTCCCCAGTTGCTCCCCAACCCTCCAATATTTCTCTTACTTCCCAATTTTTGTGTGTTACTTGGGTAATAAAGTAACAGATGCATGGCGTTCAGGCCATTAAGATTCATCCAGACTTCAGGACTGAAAATAGGATCAGACATACAAATTTGTGTGCTATTTTCTCTTTTGCTGTTGGTTGCTTATTTATCTCCTTTCTGCACCACCAGAAAGAGTGGGTCACCTGTGTGGTGCAGAGGAGTCTCTGTTCTTGGATTGGCTCCAGAACTGTAACCACCTTAATCCAGCCTTGAATCTTGTGCCACCTTTAAAAGTCATTTATTTTAGCATGAGTTTTCTTGGATTATAATCTGCTTTCTCAGGTGCACTGGATTAGGATATATTCACAAATTCCATTCTCTTATCAGAGGTTTTCTATGCAGTATTCCAAATTCACTCACATCATGTTTCTCTAAAGGTATTAATATATTGGAAATTTCTTGCTTTTGATGCCTAATATGGATTCACCTTTTTGTCATGCCCTTCTGCATATTTGAGTGTGATTTCATTGATAAGGGATAATGAGAATTTTAGTACAACACAACTAAAAGGTACTTGTCTTGGAAAAGGCAGCTTTAGAAGCCATGGTTCAGTCATGAGTTCTGAGTTTACAAATATATGATTTTAAGAATTTATTGAATTCTTACCTTTGCAAAATGTGATATAACTTCTTGCAATTTAAGGTCCTAGGAAAAAACTGTCTTCTACTTGTCCGTTCTTTAGGCTTTGTTTACCTATCACTTTACTTCCTGAATATCCCCCTTCTCAATTATTGTTATGTTTTGTAAACTTCTGATAGTTATGTCTTTCCTTTTCTCTTTTCATGTTTCTTTCATGTTCTCTAAATGATCAACACAGTTTCACAAGGTATGTTTTTTTCTTAATTCCCTTTCCACATTTTACTTATTTTCACTAGATGAAAACCTTAAGTGTTGCATTTTCTTAGAGGAAATCTTTCAGCAATCAAAATGTAAGGTTAGGACTGCATGATCTACATGCTTATAGCAGTCAGTAAACAGAAGTTTGCTTTGAGATCTTGTTTCCATACTCTTCTTATGAAATGCAGATGAATTTAGTTATCTTTTCTCCCTGTGTTTGGTAAGATCCTTCTGGAAAGATAGTCTGAGAATATGAATGTTAAGTAACCTACAGGTCCGCTCACTGGCTTTTTACAAATGAAAATCATTTCTGGTGTAATTTGTGACTTGCGTCTTTGTAAGTGGTCTTATAGGTATGGAAGAGTAATGTTGGAAAAAACAATATGTTATGATTACAGTACTTTTATCTTGGGACATACAAAGTTTCATAAAACAATTCAATATGGATGAAATAAGATAGGCATAACAACAGAAAAATCAGTTTGCCATCTTTCAGTTAATGACACTCATATCGATACATTTTATATCATTTTAAACCTGCCAGGGTGTATCATTACCTATATGGTAGCCAGTAGATTTGTCAGCAGTTTGTGTAATCTCTTATCGTAGGATGCAGAAATCTAAATTTAACTTTTAGCATTGATGGAACATTCAAATATTCCATGACTGTGTTTGTATGATCACTGAACATAGGTCTGTTACAGATGTCATACATGTTTAAAAGATGTGTCTGTAGCAAGAGCTGGTAAAAGTTGGGACCATTATGGGGTAATCCATAGATAAACTGGAAATGATTATCCAACCTGTTTATGTGTCCATGAAAATTATTCTGTGAGTACCAAATATTAGATCCAAACAGGTCCAAATGCATATCCTTTGACTTACTTACATAACATTTTGTCAGTAAGTGTGCGTATATATCCATAGGCACAGAAATCTGCAGTTAGATTATACAAAAAAAAAATGTGTTAATTTGGTTCCCAACACATCTGGAGGACACCAGGTTGAGAAAGGCCAAATAGTCTCCTTTTGTATTAAAGGTATAAAATCTGGAATATGCGTTCCAGTATATAAACAAAATCAAGCCTCTGTACCATAAAATGTTGAAATTTGTGTCTTGGATAAAATTATGCAAATTTTTCAGATCTTTTATTCTGCATGATCTGTTGGACTTGGGACAGGTAAAGGTAAAGACCCTCTACCTACTGCTTGTACTCATCTTCCTAGCACAATACTTTTACCAGGTCTTATCTGTGCTGAAAAAGCTGAAGAAATAGTTTAAAATACATAGAATGAACGTTGAGATTCTTAGAATGAATTCAGTGCTGCACTTACCTCTCTGCATTTGCAGAATTGCAGATTGTGCATGATCCTACTTGTGTCTCCCTACAAAAATCACATAGAAAAAATTCTGCTATCTTCAGCTGAGTTATATACCCTCTCAATTTCCCCCACCTCTCTGAAGTCTTCCATGATGCTAAGAGAAGAATTTGGAAATAATACTTTTTGAACAAAAAGGCTGGAGGATTCTGGAGGGTATAGTCCAAAATATGATCTTTTTCTCATGTTGTTTTGCATGTTGTTTTTTGCTTTCACCTATAAGGAACCAAATAAGGTGCTAAATTTCCTCTTCTACCTCTTGTGGGACATAAAGAGTATACTGTATTTGCTGGCATATAAGACTCACTTTTTTTCTCAAAAATACTGTTTGAAAATGGGGTGCATCTTATATGCTGGTGTGTCTTATACATTGGCAAATTTGCCAGTGTATAAGTGGGGTGCATCTTATACACAAGTGTGTCTTATACACTGGCAAATATGGCATGTTCCCCTCTCACCTATGATGCTGTTTTGGCAGGAGTAAAGCCCAAAGATAACTTCTTCTTTGTTTCCTTCTCTTCCCTGTGCCTTTTTGTCCACTCAGCGGAACGGAGGTGCCGAGCAGCAGAGAATGACCTTCACTGATCACCCCGATAGCCAACTCCACTGTGGAGGCCCTGGCAGGTGGATTTTTGGACTGGCACAGCCATTGCCTTGGCGTGACAGGCAAGGCTTTTCAAAAGCGGAGGGAGCCTCTGGTTAGGCTGACATTGAGAAGTATGGAACTGGAGCAGACATCAACAGAAAGGGACCTGCTAGCTAGAGGTGTCACTGTTTCCTCTACCCACAGGGTGGGGAATGCTCAGAAACATTTCACTCCTCTGTGACTCGCTGAGAAAACAGCCCTACTGTGAATAGCAAAGAAGGAGAGAAAACTATTTATAGATATTCATACAAGATGTAAAAGCTTTGATGGGATACTATGGTTCCCAGGAGACATTATTTTACTGTTTTCTGGTGCAGAAGAGAGGGGTTCAAATTATGACCTTTCTTGCTCTGTGTTTATGTATGTGTGGTTTTTAATGGTGATACTTGATGATTGGTTTCCTGTAGCCATCCTGAGATTTAACTTGCTGTTTTCATAAATCCTTTGTCTTTGTTAAAGTAATTCAGGTTCCATTTTTATACTTCCTTCCCTCCCCCCACCTCCCAGCCTTCTGAACATTGCAAAGAAGTTTTGATATGTTGCCTGCCTGAAAATGAGAAGCTGGTTCTGCCAACATGCATCATCACTCCATGTTATTATACAGGGGCTGGCGTGGGAATAGAAGGGGCAGATTTTAAAGGATTATAATGGGAATAGAAGGGGCAGATTTTAAAAGACAATAATAAAGGGACCCCAGGTTTGTTGTATTTCAGAAATGGGAATGGGGAAGGGAAGACTTCCCACTGGGGCTTCCCAAACAAACTGTGCTGCTAAATGTTACTGTACTTTTGGAAATATGTATATACAACAAATTGTACTTTACAGCCTGTATGCAGTAAAGCTGTGACCTCTTGTATGCTTCCTAGCTTAGGTGCCTATATGCTTAGCTGGAGGCACAATGAATCAATATTCCCGGGGTGCACATATGTAAGGCCAAGAGTTAAATGGAGCAAGGAATTCAATCCTGCATCTCAACATTCAGTTGGTAGCTTCTCTTGATCCAAGATGGGTATGCTCCATTGTATGTATAAGTTGAATGTATAAGTTGAATAAGCAGTAGCCAACTGGATTCTGGCCCAGTTAATGGAATATTGTTTAAAAAGCCACTCTTTAACCATTGTAGCTATGTAAACATAAGAATGCTGAACACATCTTAAAGAATGCCCTCTACATCCAACCACATTAAATATGTGCTGAATGAAATAGATAGGTTGCAGCCAAAGCTATAAAAACTTTCTAATCTCACTGGTTCTAGTAAAAGAGATTTAAATGTATGTGTAGCTTTCCGAATGGAATTAATGCAAATTTTAAAGTACTCTCCTTTGGCTGGATTGTGTCCTTACTATTTTTAAAGCCAGACTTGACTCCAATATGCGCATATTTACTTCAGGATCAGCAATGTTTGAAGTATGTTCTCTAACATTTAGACACATGTAGGATTGCGAGGAGGAGAGGAAGAAGAAGATCGCCCACAGTTAAGAATAACAATGGAATGGGTTTATTTGATTGGTAGGTGCTCTTGAATCCCTTTTCCTTAAATAGTGCTGGGGATTATTAAGAAAATAAACCAGCTGTTCTTGTCATTGTATTGTTGTTCTGAAGATTCCTCCATTCTGTGGGCATGAAAGGGGAGTTATGCTGGTTGTGTTTTTAAGAGAATTTCTCCTGCCTCCTTTCATGCTAACTGAGCAAGATTAGAATCAGTAGCATTACAACCAATGATTTAAAACAAATTATTTCCAGGGAAATGGAATAGAAATGTAAATGTATGTAAGACGCTTTTCAGTAGGCAGTAAACAATACTGGTCTTAATACTTTTTAAAAAATAACTTATTCAGAGAACAATTACATTAAATCTCATAATGTTTAGTGAACTGGTCATGACTAGGTAAGTACAGGTTAATGAAACAAATCTGATTTTCTAAATTATCAAGCCATAGGCAAACATGGTTCACTGAAGCTTGGAAAAATATTTCATATTCCCAAATGGCAGTCCTGCATGGATAGGTATGAAATGGAGACCCTGATGATCACACAATCCCTGATGATCACATAATGTGAAACTCTGGATTATTTGTACTATTATTGATCTTTTTTTGCACTGCAAGCCTTCAAGTCTAGAGAACACAGTGACCTGTTTTGTTTGGTATGTTTTGTTTGTATGTATCAGTTCATTTAAGATAAATGAATTGATATAGGTTGAGCCTCCCATATCTGGAAATCCAAAATACTTCAAAAACCTAAACATTTTTCCACTTCCTGAAAGGTTACAGCAGGCAGTTGGTAGCAAAAAGAGAGAAACTGCGGATCTGAGAGATGGCAGGAAGTGTGGATTCACACTGAGTACTACTCTTGGATTCCCATCATTTTACAGATTTCTCTGTCTCTCTCCAGCCTTGCAGCTCATACACAAGACACAAGACAAGTAGTGAATGAATGAGATGTGAAGCTATTCCAAAAAGGTGCTGTATTACAAAATAAAAAACAAAAACCCAAATACAGAACACTTCTGGTCCCAAGCATTTCGGATAAGGTAGGCTCAACCAATGACAAAAGCTAATCTTTCAGTGTAACTTCCATAGTTCTAATACACTTCCCATTTTCAACAGAAATAATGTGGTTAACAATTTGGACAATAGCAAAGAATAGTAAACAAATATGTGAAGTAAGAAGAAGGTAGAAGGAGATTTATACTGGGGGAGGGGGGAGATTATATAGTTGGAATGGCATGGGGATATAGTAATGAGAATTATTGAGATTTGTTTCTCTCCAGAGAATACCTTGATAGTATTCTCATTCAGCTATACCTGATAGCTTTCCAGATCCTTCCTGCAATCCTGCATTCCTAATGAGGAGGTGGCAGTGGTAACCATGTGGGCAAAGCTAATGGTGTCAGTAGCACAACAGCATTCTGTGACTTTCTCCAGTACTTTGTCAGACAGAGCACCTCCCTTTTCAGTCTTGTATTATTGAATGTCTTCTGTAATAGTCATTGGGCAAGACAATGTGTGCCCTTGCATATTGCTGACTTTTTGAAAAGCTCTTTCCTTTTAATTTCAAATGTTTGCATTTTGTTCATATTTTGGTATAATCTTTTACTATCATGGCAGTGGAGCAGCACAGTTCAGTATTACTGTGGCTGGATCTGTCACCCTCTGTTTTGTGAGGTCCTCTGGCTTGCCTGCCCAAGAATCTTTGCCAGGTAGCCATCTTCAGCAAGGGTGGGAATGCATCTATTTTTTCTTATGAATGTTCCTCTTTTGGCAACTACTAGAACCCCATCTTATCAGCAAGTATTCCAACATTTGTCTGCAGAAAACATCAAACCCAAGCAGTCCTTACAGATGTACAGCTGGATAACATTCTCTGCACAAAAACATTCTCTCTCACAAAAACAAGGGAAAATGGTCTTTGTAAGCTGTATACTGTTTATTGGCTGCCAGTTGCCAATGGAGAGCCAGCATGATATAGTGCTTTGAGCATTGGGCTAGGAGACCAGAGTTCAGATGCCCACTCAGCTATGGAAACCCACTGGATGGGTTACACTTAGGCAAGTTACATTCTCTCAGTCTTTGAAGAAGGCAATGGTAAACCCCCTCTGAACACATTTTGCCAAGAAAACTCCATGATAGGTTCATCTTAGGGTCACCATAAAGCAAAAATGACTTGCAGGCACACAACAGCAGCAGCAGTAGCAACAACAATTGGCAGTCCTTACCTTAAAATATATCTCAAATAATGTTATCACAGGTGATGAGGAAGCTGAATTAGATAAGGGAACATGAAAGGGAGAAAGGCTAATAGCATTGTCAGAACAATAAACTACAAATTTCTTTATGTATCACTGGACCAGTGGGCATGTCTAACCGAACCACTAACTAGAATTTAGTACTTGGTTTTCCATTGTAAAGCTACTAAAGATTGAAGATAGAAATCACTTTATTCAATCACCCCCCATATTTAAAAAATGAGATTAAAGCTGATGTATATAAAAGGGCTAAAAAGCCCTTTTATTCATATCTCATTTGACTACTCATAGCTGCATACAACATAATTATAAGACTATATTTAATCAGTAAAAATGCAACTGCCAAAAGTCATTTCTAATAACTATGACAAAATAGAACTGACAGTTAAAAAAGCCAAACACAAGTCTAGTGGCAACAGAAATAAAATATGTTCAGCATTAAAACTTGCAAAGTAAAACTAGTTATTAACATCAAAAGTCCACTGAAACAAAAGTGGTTTTATTTCTGATAAAGGACATACAAAGTGAGGGTCTGCCTGATTTTAACAAAGAGGACGTTCTATAGGGTAAATGATATAACATAATACTAAAGGTGCATAAACATTAGTACTAAAACCAGACACTCTAACCAAATGTTGGGAGGAATGCCTCCGTGTTTTGGAATAGCTCTCTGTAAAGTGTCTGACAAAACAGGATGGCTGAAATGTACAGTTTCCAACTGGTCTGGATTATTTTAGTATCTGTATTCCTCAAGGAAAAAGGTTGCTCTCAAAACTCCACAACAACAAAAGGTGAAACCTGTTTCTACATGAATCTTCTTGATATTTGGTGGCTTTTTAAAATACCTGTTTTATCTTCCTTGTTGTGTTGATGTAGATTCTGTCTTTTTGATGCGAACAGAACAAGCAGTAAGCAGCTCTGTACTACTGAGTAAGAGATGCAAATTTAAAAACAGGATTTTCTAATTGTTAGGGCAGTCCTGGCACAGAAAATGTGTTGGCTGCTATCTTCCTTGGAGATTTCTAATACAGTAAGGGTTTTTCGTAATTACATTTTGTAGAAACACACAGAAACATTATAAAACAAGGCATTCAAAACAAAACACAAACAAGCATTAGTTTATCTTGTACTGGAATAAGAAGCAGTCCCAATTCTCAGAGGCCTGAGATTTTTTTTAAAATGCCCAGTATTCAGTAGATACAGGCTTGCTGCAGAGGCAGATAGACCATCATCTTTTTAGGAATTAAATAATCTTCTCTTTAGTGCAGTGACCAGGGCTATGACTTCTTACATTGGTCTGTAACTCTCCTTTCAGTTCCTCTCCTACAACCAATGACAGCATTCCCTTGTAGGCTATTGTTTTTAGAAACAAAGTGCTTTTAATCTTAGAACTGTAGACAGGATATAAGGAACTGTGGAAGGGTTGGGGCCTTTTGCTCTTATACCCTTTGCTAGCAGGCTACAACAACGTGCCTGCTGAAACCAGAGCAGATGTCACTTTTGGCTGATGGGGGAGAGTTAAATGGTTTAGGGGGTAGCTGGGAAGCAAAACTGCTACATGTTGAATACTGCTGCAATTTTTATCCCTTTTTGGTGGCATTTAGGATGAAAAATCACCCCATTTTAAAATTTTTGTGGGGATCTGACAGGGTTGGAGGGTTTTAGTGCCTGAAAATTGGAGTCCTGGGGGCTATGTATGGTCTGCAGGCTGCACTTGGCCCACCCCCTTTTGCTGTATATATTTTGGAAATCAACATCTGTTTGGCTGGCCATGATTTTGTTTTTAAAATGCCCATGAAAAAGCCAAGAAAAAGTATCCAGAGGCAAACTGTTCCTAGGTTGGTCTCCTATTAGACATTAGTTCAGGAGTGGGCAACATGTGGATTGTAACTCCCATCATTCCTCACCATTGACTATGGTGGCTAGGACTGATGGAAGTGGTAGCCCAGGAACTACTAGCCACAAGTTGCCTCCATGGCAGTATGGCACTGAAAGACCAACCTGGTGGATGATCCAAGTGGCACACAAGTACAGTGAGCCTGCGTCCAAAAGGTTTTCTAGGAGCTTCTCCAGTCAAATGATTCTGTGTGTGCTAGCAAGCAAGATTAGTCAGAGGACAGTTGCTATGGAAATCTGAAACTCTTAAGAATTGCCTTGTACTGTATCTTACAAGACTGCATCTTTTTAATTATGCTTGTGTGTTGGCTGCTTTTATTGCTTTAATGATGTTGGCAAAGATAGCAACTTACAGAGTACAAATGGAGTTGGGGACGTATAATTTGCATGTAAATGTGATTGTTTTATTGTATTGGGTTTTCTTTTTAAAACCAATTGTATTAATTCATCAGCTTGATTGAAAGCATAAAAAGGGCTAAGAGTCTATGGAACAATTTAAGCAAATGCTTATTGAATTTTGCCTGTATTTCTTGAAGAAATTTACCTGTCAGACTGAATTTGAGTGTCCAATCAATTTTAATTAGTGATGGATTTATCTTTCAGCATTCTGGTAACTCAGCTATTTGAATAATATCTTAGAAGTGCCAAAGGAACATAGCAGAATTAGATTTCCCTTAAAGCTCCTAAAGGGAATCTGGTTTCATAATCTTACCAATGGAATATTAGCTATCAAAGCTGATGCTATAAGTAGGTCTGTCTGTATTGCCTGAGAGAGTATTTGTGTATCGATTGAGGTGAATGGCCCAAGCAGAATTGTAGAATTGCTGTTTTGAGCAAGAAGCAGGGGATATTTGAGTCCCACCCTCCCATCATACATTTCTATCACCTTCTGTATATACATTCTACAAATAAAGAAAGCTTGGAAATTTTCTTATGCTTGACAACAAAGGAGGCCATGTCACATTTAGATACCCTGTCAAGAATATCACCCCAACAAGCTTTTTTTTTTTTTTTTAACATTTCAGGAAATTTGGGGGAGGGGAAATTTGTATAAGAACATACAGAAGATCCATATTTTGGTGTGGAAAGCTATATATTTTTCTCAAAATGGATTTTCCTGCACCAAAATGTTGTTTTCTGTACAAAAATGTGTTTTGCACAAATGAATTCCCCCCATCCCCATATGCAAAAATTGAAAAATGCATTAAAACTCTTGTAATGTTGTCCAGCATAACATAAACTTTAGATCAGATTTGTTTCTATTTGTTCTTGCATGTAAGAATGAAGAAAGTGAATATTGATCTCTCTCGGATAGTGAGTGACTTCCTGAAATGAAGAACTTTCTGTGTCCCTTAAGGCTCTGTGCATGATTTGAATCACTAGAAAAATTTCTGACAGTCACTCTTGACGTGTAGAAGATATCTCACATTCACATAGTTGAGACATATGATGTAGGGGAGAGGACTTCATGCGTGTACTGTACTAGGTCAGGAATGCCTAGATTAAGAGGATGTTTAAGAGGATGTTAGCTGAGTATCTGAAACTGAAGGGCGAAGGAAATCAGTTACTGAAGGTGCTACACTTTCAAGTGAAAGGAAAGGCCTCAGCTGGCTAAGTTCAAGTTTCACTGTGTGGAAGGCTCTATTTTGAATACTGCTCTATCACAGATATCTCTTCTGGACAAAAAATCTATACATGTGATCTTTTCTAGTCTTTTTTTTATGTGTTCTTAATCTAGAATGTTAACATACCACCACCCCCTTACCTGAATAATACACAAAAAATGTTTAACACCTGTGTTCTTTCTAGTTCTGTGAATTTGTGGTAGCCATTCAATATTATCTGGTGGTTCATTGTAAATGAGTTCCATTAGTACCTATGACTATTTTTTATTGAAGTCTATCATAGTAGTTTCATTTGTTCACCTCCAAAATAAGTGTATGCTGAGTCAGACTGTTCGTCTAGCCCAGTAGCAACATAAAAAGCTGTCAGCTGAGGCTATCTGTCCTTCTAGCTCCATATTAGACTCTGCTCTGAGAGGCAAGAGCACTTATGCAGGTGTTCCTTATATTTGTTCCATATGATTGTCAGTGCTTTGGCATCCAGTGTATATAGCCTCTCTTGTTATGTTGTTTCTGACTAACAGAAGTTCTTTGAAGTCTCAGGCCGAGACTCTTTTTTAAAATAATAACTTTTTAAATTGGAGGTTTCAGAGTATCTTTTGCATACAGAGTGTGAGAGGCAACCTCTCCAGAGAGACATGCATGGGAAAATAACTTTCCCCTGGCCTCTGAAACCAGGTGGTCTTCTCACTGCACAGTCAGGAAGTGGGCAAGCTTACTAAATTTTGGGATCACTATAAATACTTTGAATATCTATTAAACTAGTCATATAGGGAAAACTAGAGGAACTGAATGGTTCTGGCTTGTAAAGTATAACTAAGAGAGGCCATAAAGTAGTTCCAAATATTTAATATTAATCAGAATGAAGAATGTCTATGAAGAATGTACAAAAGATATGAAATGGAGCAGTGAATCTTTAATAAAGTGGGTTTAAATAGGTAAGTAAAATTGGTACATTTCAGAGCCAGTGTGGTACAGTGCTTTAAGTGCTTGACTACGACTCTAGAGACCAGGATTCAAAGCTTGCTCGGTGATGGAAACCCATTGGGTGATCTTGGGCAAGTCATGTTCTCTCAGCCTCAGAGGAAAGCAAGGGCAAAGCTCTTCTGGACAACTATTGCCAAGAAAACCCCGTGATAGGGTCACCATAAGTCAGAAATGACTTAAAGGGATGAAACAACAGGTTTTAAGCTAAAACTAGGAAACCAGTGGAAACCCTCCAAAAGTGGACCAAACTGCCTAAGGCAAGACTTGTTGTCCTGTCCACTGCCTCTTCCATTAGCTTGGGTCTAGGGCGCACCAGTGCATGATCTTCTTCAATCAGTTTAGGTTCTTAGGGTGAGCAACTGTGTCCCTGCAGACATTGGTGACTTCCAGCTGCCAACAGCTCAGAGCTGATTATGAAAGTTGCAGTCCAAAAGCAACAGTTTTCTGTCCCTGCCTTAGCTCATACAAAATGGCATTGCTCTGGCATCTCATTAATTTTTCTTCCCAACTACTATTTTGATTTGAAAAGATTTATTTGAATATGGAGGACAGATTTCTTAGCAGTGAGTTTTTTCTGGGGAAAAGTTTCCCCAGGAACATGTTGGGGAGATTAGTCTCCTAGTTTAGCAAATTATAATGAAATGGCAACCCTCCCTCTTAGTCTTCTGCTCTGCCTGTTTTTATTCCATTTTATTCTGTATGCCAGATGTTCTTGGTATTGGTATTCTGACTGTAAAGTTTATGCCTGGCTTCAGGCCATCATGGGCAGCTTCCTTGAAAAGCAAATAGGTAAGTAAAATGGGTAAGTGTAAGTTAAAAAGCCAACAACCCTAAATCCCAGCTCTTGAAAATTGTGAAACTTGCTTCTCAGCTTACCTGGCTGAAGTTGTTTCTTGCTTGTTCCAGGTAACAAAGCGAGTAGCTATTTGGAGGCCTGGTTTAGGGAAAGATAATGATTTTTCCCCCCTTGGAGGGTGTTAAGGAAAGATTGAACTTTCATCAAGGAAGGGGTGCTATTCAGGCATTACAAGTACCTGTCTCCACTTGCTGACCAAGGGAATAATAAGTAGTCCATTGTATTGCAGGTCTTAACATAAATTCCAGCTTGTCTGTATTAAGAAAATGTACTGGCTTTAACAACAGCTTACTTTTCACAGTGCTGAAATCATACATTAAAGAATGATGTCAGTGTAGCTGGAAATTCCCATGAAGGGGTTTCTGCTCAGCTACATTATTGCTCTACATTCATCATGGATGTGCAGTCCCATTCCACTCATCCCACCTTGAGAAATTTCACTATTCTTACTGAAATAGTCTTTATTTCACTTAAAAGCCTTTGAATGTTTTGTCCGAGCAGGAACCACCACATTTCTTTCCAGTATTCTGGAACTTTATGAAATTCTGGTAGCAATGCCATATCTGTACTCCCTATGCTTCCAACATTAAAATAATAATTCCAATGAACATATTGGTACATATGAAAGAAAAATGCATTCTGTATATGGATACGACAGATTCATTATCTCTGTGTATCTCTCTAATTCTTTTTTTTTTAAAAACTTGATCCGCTTTATAAATAATAAATATACCTTGTGACCATACTGGAGGTATTTGATGGTTTGATGTGCCTAAACTTTCCAGGGGTTTTCTGATAAGACGTTCCAGTCTTTTTTTTTCTGTATTTTTTTCCAAAGTATTGTACATATTGCATCTCTTTTGTGTACCTTTTCAATGGAAGGAGGGTCACATTAAGCCAAAATCCAGACTCATTTGTTATTTAAGCTTGCTGACAAGTGAATGTCTCCGTCACATCTCCCAGTGCTGAATACAATTCGCGCCATGTGCCAAGTATTCAAAATGTCCTGAAAATGAGGAATATATTCTACAAAAGCCAACTAAGGCATATGTAATGAATAAATACAACATACAGTAATATAAATAATATATATCTTGTATCTGAAATGTAACATCTGTGGATTGAATGAAAAACCTAATGTTGCCAGACAGAATATACTGGTAACAGTAAATACATATTCAAGATGTGGAAAAGACAAGCAATCAAACATAGCTATGTCCTCAAATAGCATACAAATGTATAACAAACAAGGATTAGAAGTGTATGTAATTCTCCCAATGAGGAATGTATGGAAAGTCCAGTTGAAACAAGTCCAAATGTAAAGAAGTGTAGTAAGTGCAAAAATACCAGGTAGATAATAATGGGTGGTTAATAATAATCAGTGATGATATGACCACTCTGGAAAATCTGTCAGAAACTATTTGAAAGTACACAGCACCAACAACAAATACTGATAAGGCACAGCATTTCTTAATTACACAGAGCTCATTAACTGCCTTTATCTGAACTTGTGTTAACAGTAGTGCTGTCGTCATGAAGTATAAATATATAACTATGGTAGTCCTTATCCATATGGGACCCACATAGGAATGGCCTCTACTGAAGGGCCATAGCCAGTTGGGAGGATACATGCTTCACAGGCAAAAGGTTCCAAATTCAGTCCCTCCCATCCAGTTAAAAGAGAATCTAAGTACCACCTTCTGAGAAAGGTATTTATAAATGCCTGCTACTCAGAGTACAAAGAAAGCTGCCTTATCCTGAGTGAAAACATTGGTCTATCCTGCCCAGATTTGTCTGCAGTGATTGGCAAGCAGCTCTTCAGGTTTCAGCCCTGGAGATACCTGAGACAGAACCGGGGATTTGTTTTACATTTAAAAGCAAAGGATTTACAACTGATCTACAGTCTCTTCTGTTACACCTGTAAGAAGAGTTGCTTTCTGTATTCCATGTGCAGTTCCCTGCTACAGCTGCTGAAAATATGTGCACACGTTACTGCTAGGAACATAGTGATAAGAGCTGCTCATTTATTTGATGGGAGACCAGAGAGCCTGGGTTTCCTTCTTTGTATTTTCTGCTGACCAGTGGTCTGAATGCTTTCCAACAGAGAATTCAAGTGATCCCTGTTAAGGTGCTCCAAACATCTTTGATTTTCTTTCTCTACTAATAAAGTGCATATGTTCCTGGGGAAAGATCTACAGGAGAAATATAACCAGGTTCAAGCCAAACAGTCACAGCAACATTCTAAATTTCATACACAACAACATTTCAGTGTTTAACATCTGTGTGTAAATAAGCTAATGAGAAATATTCATGCTCCAGAGCATTTACTTCATATAGGATCTTCATGTACTGGTTAGCAGCATGTCAACCAGCATTAGAATGAAGATGTAAATGACTGTGTTGAAGTTATGAACTGAATATGTAGTCCATAGAATCATAGACTTAGAAGGGTCCACAAGGGACCCTTCTATAAAGGAATACACAACTAAAGCAGTCCTGAAAGATGGCCATTCAACCTCTTTTAAAAAATCTCCAAAGAAGGAGAATCAGTTGATTCTTCTGTCAAACAGCTCTTACTGTAAAGAAATTCTTCCCAGTGGAATCTCTTTTCTTGTAATTTGAACCTATTGGTTTGTGCTCTAGCCTCTGGAGCAGCAGAAGACAAACTCGCTCCATCTTTTGCATTACATCACTTCAGATATTTAAAGACAGCTATCGCGTTATCTCTCAGTCTTTTTTTCTAGCTTAGCATGCCTAGCTTTCTAAGCCATTCTTCATAGGGCTTGTTTTCCATACCTTTGTTCTTGGTTGCATTCCTCTGGACACCTTCCAGTTGGTCAATATTATTCTTAACTGTGGTGCCTAGAGTTGGCCACAGTACTCCAGATGAGGTCTGACCAAAACAAAAACAAGGTGTACTGCAACTTTCCTTGATCCAGACACTACTGTTGATGCAGTCTAGAATTGCATTGGCCACAAGATCACACTGTTATCAAGACTCTTAGATCCTTTTCACATTTATCGTGTTCAATCCACTTTCAGCCCAAATGTAGTACCTTGCATTTATCCTGACTGAAATTCATTTGGTTAGTTTTGACCCAAATCTCCAATCTGTTAACATTTTGAATTCTAGTTCCATCCTCTGGTGTATTAGCAATCCCCTCTAACTTGGTGTCATTTGCAAATTTGACAAGCATGCCCTCAACTCCATCATCCAAGTCATTCATAAAGATGTTGAGCAACATTGGGCCCGGGACAGAATCCTGTGGTATCCTGCTAATCACTTCTGTCCAGAATGAAGAGCAACCATTGGTGAGTACTGTGAATTCAGTCTGCTAACCAATTAAAAATCCACCTCTTAACTGTACTGCCTAGCCCACATTATACCAGCTTGTCCTCAAGAATATCTTGGGGGTCCTTGTCAGATGCTGTATTGAAATCAAGATAAATAACATCTACATCATTCCCATGATTTACCAAGCTTGTAACTCTATTTAAAAAAAAGATTAAAAAAATAGTCTGGCATAACTTGTTTTTGAAAAATCCATTCTGACCCTTAGTAATCAGTGCATTCCTTTCTAATTGCTCTCAGACTGTTTAATCATCTGTTCCGCAGCCTTTCCTGGTATTTATGTCAAGCTGATTGATTGGTAGTTGCTGAGGGTCTCTTTTCCCCCCTTTTGAAGATGGGGATAACATTCATCCTCCTCCAATCTTCAGGAACCTCTCATTTTCCAAAGAATTCTTGAAGATTATCAACAGTGGCTCTGAGATTACACTTGCAAGTTCTTTTAATACCCTTGGAAACAATTCACCTGGAGACCTGAATTAATTTAAAGTAGCTGGGTATTGCTGTACCAATTCTGGGCTGAAGTCCCACTGTCAGTTCCGCTTGGCAATGTTACTCAGCCAATCCTTGTCCCAATGGCAAGATTTCTATGTTGTCATGTCTAATAAAAAAGAAGAATTGTTGCCAGCAGAAGTGACATTTAATAAGCACTGACTAGTTTATTATGCAGTATAAATGTCTTTATGGTCTTGTCCTGCAAAAATGCCATAACCTGTCACTTTGCCATATGCCATTTGGTCTTTTTCTTTTGTTGATGTTGAGCGAGGAGGGGAAGCAGCGGTATGTTGTGCAATGTGCCAAATCTGCAGCTTTGTAAAAAAAAATTTAATTATCTTTGTAAAATTCATTTTATGTTGATGTATTCATAAATCAAATATCCTGATCATTAGCCACCATGTGAATCATGGGCAAAGGTTTACATATTCACAAAATTACAACAAGATAATATAAGATGCACAGTAGAAAAGGACACTTACATAGATAGTCATTTATGTTTGCTCCTGTCACTATTCCTTCCTTCAAATAAAAGTCTGAAGAGGCAGTGGAATCCCCTAACCCAAAGGTTCTGTCCCATATGGCCCCTGCCCTGGTGTGTTCTAACATTACATTTATGCTCCAACTTTTGTCCCCAAAGTGCAGAAAACAAGTCCCATTTTCAGATTTTTTATTCATCAACATATCTGTTGTGATGCTTGTCAAGTTTCATCTCCCCCATTTGCCCACCATTTGGAGGAACAGATTTTCAAATGTCTTTTTTTTTTTGGGCTTGGACACTAATCAATCTTCAGAAAATATTTCAGTATTCAGGGTGGCCTAGCGATACAATAACCATTTGTAAACCTGCAAAACCTGGACCAGAGCTTGCAAACGTATTTAATTTTTTTTATTCTGGTTTATTCTTAATAGCAGTTTTTTTAAAAAATCTTTTTACTTACTGCACTGTTCAAAAAGTAACTTGTGGCATTATTTCTTGCATTAATCTTTACTTTTCATTACCTTTGGATGAGTTCTTCTATCAGAAATCCTGGCTGCTCACTGCTTGTCAGATAAGTCTTCCTTGTTGTTGTTTTCTTTTTAAAATATTTTTATTGAAAAGTTTTAAGTACCCACATTAAAAGACAGAAAAAAATACTGATAGAAAAAGGAAAAAAGAAAAACAATAGCACGAGATAAAAGAGCATGGAACAAAGAAAAACAAGAACAAACTTTATCTTGACTTCCAACTTCTGACATAGGTGTTATTTCATGAGAGGTACATACTTCATCATAGAGCCACTGTGGTATAGTGGTTTGAATTTTAGTCTTCAGCCCTGGAGACCAGAGCCATTTCCACACTAGACTGTTATAGCACTATGATTCCACTTTCAACATCCTGTAGAATCCTGGGGTTTGCATTTTCAGGAGGGGCCAACCTTGGGCGCATCACACACACACAGCCCACAGAAAACCCAGTGATTGTTTCACCTTAGGATTGCCATTAGTTGGAAACTTCCTGAAGGCACATAACCACATACTTCAGCAATAAGACTTATAAATTAAGCCCATTCTTACCCACCAATCACAGTCACAAAGCACATTAATTACAAATTACATGGGTGAGCATAATTATTTGTTAATGCAAATAGATGCATTTGGCCACGATGGGAACACCACAACAATATGCTAAATGTACAGTGTCCCACCCCCGACATTCACCAGTTTCACTTTCACAAATTTGATTATTCATGAGGTGCCAGCTTACCTCCCCCCCATTCTCCCCCTCCCATTACCTGGCATTTTGCACAGGCGAAGGGAAGGGGAAAGATTTTCACTTCCCGGCACTCTCCTGCCTGTGCCCACAGGAGTGCCGACAATGGCCTGAAGGAGGGTGCGGAGAGGAAGATCTTTACTTCTTTACTTTATCTGTATCTTTACTTCTCTGCACTCCCTCGCCCATGCGGGCACACCGGCAGCGGCTGGCAAGGGAGGGAGATTGTCCCGTCCCTGCACTCTCTTGCCTGCTGCCTATGCGGGCACACCAGCAGCAGCCAGCAAGAGTGTCCAGGGAGGGAGACCATCCCTTCCCTGCACTCCCCCACCTGTTGCCCAAGCGGGCACACCAGCAGTGGGCAGGTGGGTGCAGGGAGGAAGATCTAATTCTCCAGGGGAATTATTTGTGATTTTTTGACATTCATGAGGGGTCTGTGCCCCTAACCCTCACAAATGTGGAAGGCCTACTGTTTGATCCTCAGGATCGCCAAAAATCCTTTTGTTGTTCTTGGCATTGTGAAATAATGTGAAGTGTGAAATCCTTATCAATCATCACAGTCACCCCAAAATCTATCACTAGATTGTCTGTCTTCTGTATGCCCCAGTTCTAGCTTATTAAGAAATACTATAATCCCGATGGTACCACCACTGCTTTGGCACTTAATGCTCTTTAGAATGAGACTAGAGCCTCAGGCAGCCATGAAACTCACTGGAGAGAAAATCAGATATATAAGTAGCAAACCAATGTACACACACTTCGTTTACTATCCTTAAGAACCAACTTAGATGCCATTGTTGAAATAGAAGTCAACAATGAGGTGTCCAGTGACTTGGTGAGTGGGATCAGTTTCAACTGGCGAGTACTGCCTATGTGGACAAGCTGCTGGGGCAAGTGAGAAGGACAACTTGTTTTCTTGATCCTTGTACATCTTGGCTGATCTAGGAAGGAGATGCAATTAAACTTCCAATACCACATATTATTAATGCATCTCTCATGGAGGCGAACTTTCCATCCTGTTTCAAAGAGGCTGTAGTTAGATCACTCCTGAAAAAGCTCTCCCTAGAACTGAGATAGCCTTTGATTGCCCATAGTGGAATCCACCAATACCTGGGGATCCAAAATTGACCTAAGAGAGAATACTGAAAATTTGTTCAAGGAAATGGAGTTTAAAGTTTTGCATTCATGGCTGATATTCCCAAGTAGCTTTTGTCCCTTCCCTCCAAACAGAACCCAAGATGCTGTGAGTGATGATGATAGCAGTGCCTAATTTTAGTAACCAAATATAAATCTGTTAATGTCCAGTTTCTTTGTAAAGCCTCCTGCTGGTGTGCCCTGTAAAACCTACTCCGGTTCTAGCTTTCTGCCTCTTTCATTCTTTGAAACCAACACAGAAAGTTTATTAAGAAGAATCTCATGAGGGAATGTTTTTGGAAAAGAACACTGAATGCTTAGGAAATAAGATCTTGCCACAATTTTATAAAAGAGAGATTTTTTGATTGGCTCCAGTATTAATAATTAATAAACTGAAATGTAACACTGTTTATTTTATTTTTTTTCTGAAGAGTACTGGAGGCTTCATTCCCTCCAATTTATTTAGTACCCACAGTGAGTTTCTGACAGGGTTGCCAACAACACTATTAAGTATTTTTCAGCCTGGTATGTGGGTGGTTATAAGCACTTCCCTTTAAAGCTTAGACCTAAAAAAGTACTTTATCTTTTTTTTCTTTTTTTTGACTTCTGTATATGACAACCTGAGGCTGATGGGCTATTAACTGGCTCAAGGCTGTTCTCTTTCACAGAGCTTGGAAATAACTAGTTATAATTAATGAGTTACTTGTAATTTATTATTCCAGTGTTGAAGATATTGTTACATTGTATTACAGTTGTAACCTGTTGAGGGACGGTTGCACCCCTTTCATGGTGTAACTCCTAGGGTTTTTTTTTTCTTTTTAATTACAAAGACCTGGTCTCATTAAACAATAGAGGAGGAATATCTCATGGGTCAAGCATTGATTTGTGCTGGACCTCATTCTGCTGCCACATGCCCTGTTGTGGCTGTTGAGAAAAAGTGGACAGAAGGAGGTTACATTTTGCATTGCAGGCTAGTGGTTCATATCATTCAGAAAATAATTATTTCAATGTAGGGGGAGAACAATTACTTTTGAGAATTATAACTATGGCAGTAACTAGCTCTTTTTGAGAAGTCTTGGTACACTAACTGTAGCTGTTTACTTTATAAAAGCAGTTTTCTGAGATTTCTTCTCTTGTTGTGTTAGAAGAATTTGGTTCTACAGAGCTTCCTGCAACTCACATTTTGTCTGTCCCTTTCTCCCATTCTCTTAAAAGTTCTATTGAAAATCAGATGCCTTCCTGTTAGCAAAGAATTTCTGTTCTTACACCTTCTGTTCCTATACCTTACATTCAACTATACTTTACATTCAACAATGAGCAGCATATGATTGGCAATCCCCCCGCAAAAAGATGGAGGTGCAAAAACAGATGCTGTGGCTGCTGCTAGCTGATGTTTACACAACAACAAGTTTCTATGTCTGCCGTGTATTTTTAGGCATTCCAGGCAATTGTGCTACATGAGAATTAGCTGGTGGCCCATATTTCCCATGTGAGCCAGCTACCTATGGTAATGTAGGACAGGTATGTGTGTGTGCAGAATAAATGGGAAGATCTTTCTCAAATGCCTTTCTTCTGCTCTAGACATTCATCAAAAACATCTGTTAATTTTCTGCTCATGGGCTGTTCCTGTTTAAACTACCTGTTGCCACCAATCTTTGTTATAACCTGTCTGCTCTTCATCATTTGCTTATTATCCTAGAGCATGGTACATTTCTCCCTAACCCAGCAGTCTTCAATATTTCATAATACCCAGAATCTACCTGTAAAACAAGCATATTTTATGGAACTTATTCATTCTCGTGTGTGTGTGTCGGGGGGGCATATCTGTGAACAGTGGAAGCACTGGTGATGCATTCCCTCTTAGGTCAATTTTGGGTCCCCAGGTGTTGGTGGATTCCAGCTTCATAATACTTAGCTAGCACAGGTGATGATCAGGGAGGATGAGAGTTGTAAGCCAACATCTGATGATCAAAGGCTGAGAACCATGGTCCTAAAGAATCCATTTCTGGGACTCTGATATTTTTTTCCAGTCAAGATTAATAATGCCTTTAAGAACTCAGTGGCAGGTGGAATCAAGTTGTTACACCTCAGTCCCAGGACCCAGGTACAGACACAGACAGGACCTTTCCCAACAGTGATGACACACAGATATGAATAGGACAATGCTTACTGCAGTCCGGCATAGATGAGGAAGGGAGGGCCCTCAAGACATTCAGAGCAGTTATATAAGAAAGATTCATTAATCAGGCAACAGCTGTGGGAGGCTGCTGGCCAATAAACATAAGAGACAAGATGGGGAGAAGTCAGTTGCAGACAACTGCCATTTTGATTCTTGGCTCATGTTCCTGGAAAACTTGAACCTTGCTTTGGTGCTGACTATGCTGCTGGATACTCCCTTGAACTAATACTCTGAATTTATTGTTGACTTGGACTGCTGGAACAAGTATGGTGTTACCCTGACTTCTGGGGATACCTTGATTTGCTCCAAAAATGCAAAGATTGGGGAAATTAGCAGAGCACTGGCTGTAGCAAAACGAGGGGCAGGGTAACCCAGCAGGATCTTCTACCCAATTTTTACAGGATCAGACCAAGCAAAAAGCCAGAAAATCATACTAATAAATGGATTTTATTAACAAATGTGCTCTCATGCACCAATGCAATTACACACACAAGGCCTATCAAGAAGGGAAAGAGGTGAAGATTGATATAGAGTGGAGAGGGTGTAAAGGTGGTGATACTGCACCTGTCCAGAAGTTTTCAGTCCAGGAAGTGGCGAGAAGGATGGAGCTCAGTGAAGAGAGGCGGCTGAGGGGAGCACTCGACTAACAGAGTGCCAGTCTGCTAGCATGGTGAGGAGTTCTCTGAAGAGACTCTCAAAAATGGGGACTACTTATAGAGCAAAACATATCTTGAGGGCAGGCCCTCTCCCGGGAAGAACAATGGCCAAAATAAAAGGAAAAATGCTGCACAATAGCAACTTGATGGTTTGCATGATAGGTTCATGTAAATGGACCTCGCCCTTGTAGGATTCTCTGAAGTTGGAGTTGCTCAACCTGGGGAAAACCCAGTAATCCCTTCAAGTTGGCTATTCTTGGCTGAGGACCCTTTGTTCATGCAGACGTGTGTAGCCTGAGGTCTGCTTGGTAAACATGACTGGGGATTTCCCTGGCCTTGAACTAGATTTGGTCATTTGATCTATTTGTCTATGCATCCACCTGGGCAACCTCTCTGACAGGAAGGGCATATTTGATATCAATTTTATATCCCCCCGGGATGGGGTCTGCCACTAGGGTAACAATGGTAATTGACTAATAAGCTTCAGTAAACCTCAACTATAGCTGCTTTTTAAGGATTGTGAACTTTGGCTAGCTTTCTGAACAACGCCATTGTGTTTGCTGCTCTAGTGCAATGCTGGCTGGGGGATTCTGGGAGTTGCAGTCCCAAAAGCAATGCTTCCCGCCTCTTTGTGTCCGTACTGGCACATAATGTGTATTTTGCTCTAGGTTCCTTCAGTGGCAGCAGCTGGGGCACTCAGAACTTCAGGGCCAACCTAGATCTGACATCAGACTATTCCATTACCTCTATACCTTGTCTGCCCACCCAGACTCCTCCTGTTGGCTTTCACTCAGGTCTATTTGTCATTCTCTTGCTTCAAATGAAAACAGGAAATGTGTATATTTTATTTTAAACAATGTTAAGACAGACGGCTTCTCTTCTAAACTCTTTGGTGTAAACATTAGAAGTTCAAATTGCGGACAGAAATACTGGGAAAGAAAAATATACAATGTGGGTAAAGCAGCGGAGGAGTAACTATACAAATTAGTATTTTCAAAACTCCTTCCTAAAAAAAAAAAGAAAAGAAAAAAATCCAGAGACTTCAGGACAACCTTGATTTGAATGGCATACTGCATATCACTGTGGTTGATGCTTGAGGTATCATGCCATAGGAGATAGGCCTGGGTGATGTTATTAAGCCATTCAAATTTTTAAAAAAGTGTATCTAGCAAGTGAAGATAATATAAAATCACATCCTGTTGAAGGGAACATTCCCTGAGATTCCTCCTCCTTTCCCTGAGGACCCAAGAAGAGGGTCCAGGTGTTGAGATTCTGGCAATCGTACTGGGGGCTGTCATTAAAGGCTATCTTGTTGTTTACCTTTTTGTTTGTTTTCGTACTAAGAGAAAGTGTCATTTGAGGTTTTTTTGGTCTCAAGACACAAAATGGAGCATTTATAGAACCAGTAACATTAGACTCCAAAGTTTATAGGGAAGGACTAAAGTTCATTGGAAGAACAGGCATTGTGCATACAGGAGGCATCTATTCTTGGCATATCTTGGGTACCAGGCAAGCTCCTTCAAGTATTGAGGTCTCGACCCATTTACCTATTCCATCCTGATTCCAGACCAGAAGTGAATTGGGTAGTCAGCAGAGCTCCTTTAAGACTGGTGTTTTGTGTTGTTTATACAATACTTTGGTCAACAATCTTTCTGCTGAACTGTGTACTAGCTGTAGCTTCTGAGCCACCTCCAGGCTCAGCTTAATGTAGAGTGCTTTGCAGAAGTCAAATCAGATAGTTAAACAGTGCATGGACTGCTATAGCTAAGTTATTCCTGTCCAGAAAAGTCCATAGCTGTCAGACCAGGCAAAGCTGGTGCCAAATGCTCTGAACCAGAGTGCAAAAATTGATCTGGGAGTATTCCCAAACTATGCATCTGCTCCTTCAGGGGGAGTGCAGCCCCATCTAGGATAAGCTGAAGCTCTGTGGACCTGGGAACCAGGTGAGCAGTTTGTCCTAGCTGCACATTTAGTTCTCAGATCCACAGAGTTTCTGTTATATCAGGATTCAGACATAGATTATTAACCCTCATCCAGGCGCTTGCAACATCCATATACTGATCCAACACTTACACAGCTTCAGTCAACTCTTGACAAGACAGAGAAGTAGAATTGAATGTCAAAGTACCCGTCCCCAAAATTCATAATGATCTCACCCAGTAGCTTCATATAGATAGTGAAAAGCATTTGGGACAAGGTGGAATTCTGCCATACTCCACAACTTAATGGCCATGGGACTGAACATGAAACCTCCAGTGGTACTGTTTGCAACTGGCCTACTCTAACATAGTGCCTCCTACTCTCATCTGACAAAGCTGCTTTCAAAAGCCTCTGAGAAATCTAGGAACATCAGTGAGGTAGCACTCACCTCACCAACAGGCTCCTCACCAGTTAGAAAGGGCAGCCCATTGAGGATGTAATAGTAGAGACATAGTATGACTTTTTGCCAATTTCACTGCCACATAATAGGCACAATAAAGAGTTCCTGCTGACCTTTGGTCATATTCTCTCCCTGATGTGTACCATCACCCTAGCTGTTGCCGAGATCATCCAGGATAGTTATTTTTCAAAAAGGATTGTGAGAACCAATTCTGTCCTTACACACGAAGAAGGAAATGTTACATTAAACTATTTTGAAATGTAAATTCTTGATTATTTCATCCTCACATGTGAAGACATAATTGTGGTAATCTTCTCCCTACTAAAAAGCAAAAATGATTATTTCTCCATAACATTCTCATATTAGAATGTCCTGAAGTCTTCCCAAGGAATTATTTATTCCACAGAGAATAACACATGTGGGGAGGTTGCATGCAAAAAAGAATTCCCCTGTTCTCTTTGGTGTAAACATTAGAAGTTCAAATTGCGGACAGAAATACTGGGAAAGAAAAATATACAATGTGGGTAAAGCAGCGGAGGAGTAACTATACAAATTAGTATTTTCAAAACTCCTTCCTAAAAAAAAAAAGAAAAGAAAAAAATCCAGAGACTTCAGGACAACCTTGATTTGAATGGCATACTGCATATCACTGTGGTTGATGCTTGAGGTATCATGCCATAGGAGATAGGCCTGGGTGATGTTATTAAGCCATTCAAAATAACTTTTTCAAGCACATGTGCCTCTATGGGAAGCATCCATTTCTCACATTACTTTAAACTGAGGTTCCTCAACATTCTGTGTTCCAGATCCATTAGATTAGGATGACATGTCACCTGGGGATGGTAGGAATTATAATCCAATAAAGCTATTGTGGGTTGAGGAAGGCATACGGGGAGTGTATGTATATGAAAATAGTTGCCACTCAATTGTGGGGCCTTAAAACCATATGACGATGGCCCAACCAACCCTGTTGCCTTTTTCAGCTAAGCACAGTGTAAGTGAACACCAACTATGAGGGTAATTCAAAAGAAAGAGCTGCTAAACACCCAGAGGCTGGCTGGACAGCCAAAGGAACCTTCTTTCCACACCATCATGGGAATAAAGCATCTTCTACTCTATCTGAAGGCACCAGATCAGCATGTAAATCAGGCTATCCTACTTGAAGACAGCTTGAGGGGGGCAGTTTGGTCTACTTAGTGCAATTTAGGAACTTTTGTGGGGACATACTGCCTGAGATGACCATCTTGCTCTATTTCAGTGGTTCTTAACCTTTTCTTTACCGAGGACCCCTTGTAGATATAATTTGTTGCTGGGGACCCCCAAGATCTAACTCAATATTTAAATATTGAGATTTAAATATTCAAATGTTTATTTAAATGTTCAAACATTTATTTATTAAAGGCTTCTGGAAAGTAGGATTCAAATCCCCATTCAGACACTGGGTAACCTTAGGCAAATCACATTTCTCTCAACCTCAGAGGAAGGCAAAGGCAAACTCTTTCTGAACAAAGCTTACAAAAAGCAAACAAACCCAACCTTGTGATAGGCTCACCTAAGGATTGCCATTGAGTCAGAAATGACTCGAAGGCATACAAAAACAAAGTGCTGCTGACAGGGGGAGATTCTTTCTAACCATCAGCTCTCTCCTTTTTGAAAACTGACTTATGATGACTATATTGTGGAGTTTTCCTGGCAAGATTTTTTGCCCAGTGGGTTTCCATGGCTGAGTGGGGATTCAAATTCTGGTCTCCAGAATCATAGTTTGGGCATGTGCGCATGCCTGCTGCTGTATCCCTTTTGTCAAAGACATATAACGGGGGTGTAGATGCTGAAACTGCTCCCTTGGCATCCTTACCCTTCTAATGCCATGTCCCTGTTGCTGCCCTTCCTGTTTGTGTCCAACAGTAAGGCTTCTTGGACACTCGGGGGTCCCCTGACTCCAGGTTAAGAACCACTGGTCTATTTAATACCAGCCCTGCCTATTCCCTATACTGTGTTGCTGAATCAACATCAGGATTGTTTGATTAGTTTGACCAACCAATCTGGCTGTGCACAAGGAGGGAATGCTTCCAATCCCTCCCCCCATATTTGGTGCCGCATAACAAATATGGTAAACAGGTATCAGAAGCTTCTATGTGCACCTACAGTTTTAGGTTTCAACATTCAAAACCCTCAATGGTTTGGGACCTTGGTATTTGAAGGAGTGCCTCTTATATATGCCTATCTGAGGTTTCAGATCTGCTGGAAGGGCCCTCCTCTGTGTCCCACCAATTGGGGATAGAGTGTGGGTGGCTATGCCGGAGGGCCTTCACTGCCGTGGCACCCCAGTTATGGAGTACTTTCTCATTAGAAGCCACAAAAGCACCAACATGTCTGTCATTCCAGTACAACGTAAAAACGTAGCTATTTGCTGAGGCTTTGGGGGCTTGATTGCTCTTGTCCAAATGTGCACATGTGAGTGGTCTTAAATTGTTTAGTATGCTTCTAGCTTTCAAATTATTTTTAGTGTTTCGATTGTTGAACTCTAATGTTTAAAATTAAAATTTTAAAATTCAATTTAAAATTTTAAAAACTCAATTTGAAAATGATAAAATTTTAAAATGTAAAATTTAATCTGAGACCCTCAGATATAAGGTGTGATATAAATATTTTAATAAGCAAGCAAACAAATTGTTTGTTATTTTCCAGAAAGGGCAGGTGTATGATTTTGTTCAGGACTACAGCTGGGTGCTGCTTTTGTGATTCAGGTCTTTCTGCAGGAGCCTCCCATCCTGGCATGGGGACAGGAAAGGAGCGGGGACACGACAATGCTTCTGCATGATGTCACTGCGGTCCTGTCCTCTCATCACCAGGTGGAATGATCGCGGATTAAATCATTGATGGATTGTGCTTCCTTCAGCAGGGAGCCAGCCAGTGCAGAGACGAGTGTGTTTGTGTCCGTGCTCTCATCCCACCAAAGCTGCTGCCGTGATGGTGCTGGGACAACACCGGAGACAGGCGAGGTGCACAAAGGGCCTCAAACTGGAGAGGTGCAAGGCATATTTGGTCCATATTTGCCAATCACAATTCAGATCTCAGCCTTTGGATCTTTGCTGTTTATTTCTGTTTGTTTCTTTCATTTTGTTTGTTTGGCAAACCATGAAATTTCACAGATGTGAGGAGGGAGGGCATATTCATTGTCTCAAGGGTGCAGTATTTGTAAAAATGGCTCTTGATCACAGTAAGAGTAAAGAAAAAGGGTGGTCTTTCACTCAGTTTGCTAAGCTGTCCTCTTTGTTACCTTAACAAAGAGAAGAAACTAATTTACAGCTATTTTGATTTATAAAAATTCCAGCCTGACATCATCTTGGCCTATCTTGTGCTATTCTTGCAGGCACTTAAATGGAGGGGAAACAGTTTTATAATCTAATTGCTGTATTTGTGGCTTTTGTTCGTTGTTCTGCCAGCCTTGTTTGCCTGGATGCTTCAATATGTTCCTTTGTTTCTCCCCCAAAAGGTCTTGCCTTGTCAGAGCTGCAGTGTAAAAATAGACCAAATTGTACCCAAGCTTCAGCCAGGAAAACAAACATGTTAAATGGGCTTCAAACATTGTGAAATATTTACTGTCAAAAGCAGAGATAGGTCTGCTGGTCATTTTTTAAAAATCCAGATTCAGTGTTAGGGGTAATATCTTTATTAGAACAAACCAAAAGACATACAAAATGCTCACTGTAGACTAAGAGAATGACTTTGAATCTGCAAGGTTAATTTGCGTGTGTGAGAAAATACACACCCTGGTGTTTTGTAGGTAGTCTGGCTACTGTCATCCTGCTTCAGGGATTCCCAACTGAATCACCAATGTTTGTGGGGTCTTGCAAGAAAGAACCAGCCTGAAATTCCAACATAATCTAAATAATGTTTTATTGAAAGATTCACACACACACACGCACACACACACACGAAAAAGATCCAAGCACTCACATGTTCACACTTGTGTCCAGCAGTAGGGCTTTGTGGACTCCTTGAGGGCTTCTTGGACAACCAAAGGATAAAAGGAGGAAAGTTGAGAATAGAAGGATTTTAGGGTTCAGGCAATAATTACTAATCCGGAGAGCAGTGAAGAAAGCAGCGATGTGATTTAGATGGATGCCTAGGAACAGTACTCGTTTGGAAATCAAAGTGAAAGGGTGGCAACTAGCAAGTGAAGTACTGCGTCTGACTGCTCAAATCAGAGGGCTTATATACCCAAAATCTACCCTGCAGGTATAAATGTGAATGGCTCTCCCAGCTGACTGGACAATGGGAGTTGCAACACAGACAGTGGGATCCGGATGGAGTTAATGGTTTTAGTGTTTAGATGACAAAGATGTAATGGATGTCGTAATAGCTCTGTATTGTGGAGGGGCTTGGGGGACAATGCAGGGAAACATCTAGATGTGAGGAAACAGGATTTAAACAATCATTGTTTTGGTGGGAACTTCCCTTTGACCCTTGTATGTTCAGAGATGTTCCGGCTTCAGCTTAAGCCTATTATCTCCAGAGTTGCTTTGTAATCTGCATGACAATGACTTCAGCTATGCTTAGAGGGTATGTTGGCTGACCTGCCTTGCAGTCACATGTTTTCAGTCAGTAATTTTCCTCTGCTCAGCTTGACCTTCCAGTCACCTCAGCTTCAATTTTATGTTGATGCCAATCAATCTATTTGCCAATTAAATAATATTTTGTCAATTAAACCATATCAGTCATGGGGAGGTGTGCAGGGCCATAACATTCCTACTGGAACTGGTTCCCCCCTTTACATCAGTCTCAATATACTTCACAAGTCAAGGAACATAAAGTGTAATAGAGCCAGATATAATTGTTACCAGTTTGCATATTTCTCCCTCTAGCATGGTCAATTCTGTATATGTCTATTTAAGAATAAGCCTTAGTGCAACAGCTTTCCCAGCTGCAAAGCATAGCTCACTTCTAAAGCACTGCTTCCTCAGATGCAAAGCACAACTTGTTTCTATAGCTCAGCTCCTGCGTTGTGAACCAAAGCCCAGATCTGCATCAGGATACAGGATGTGAAGTTCCACTAGGCAGAATTATGCCCCATCTCCCTTCTCATATCCCTTAAAACCCACTTGCCTCTTGTGGTAAGACATGACTTGTCTCTTGTGCCCCTCTCCCAAAAACATAGCCAAGGCAGAGGAGTGTCTAGCTATGTCCTTACAGCCAGCAACACACCACCAAAGGTATTTTTCAGGACCACCCAGTTTTCCAGAGGTTTTTGACACTGATGTTGTGTACCTGGCTATTCCCCTATTATGACCAAATAGTGACCTAGGTGAGCATTAAGCTTGCACAGCTCACTGATAGAGGGCTCTGGACTGAGGTACTGTGTAATACCTTTCCATGCTTTTTATTTTGTTGCTAATCAAACATTGAAAGTAACAGCAGATGAACTTGTAGGAGAGTTGTGGAATGCTCAAAGACCATATGGGGCTTGTGGACCGAACATTGCCCATTACTAACCTGCATCCTGATAGGGGCTTCCAAGAATCCTATACCTCTGAATCCCATACCTCCCTTACACACACACACCTCCACACACACACACAGAAAGAGAGAGCGGGGGCATGACTTTCAATCTATTACATGACTTTCAATATATTCCATGCATCGACTGTGGATTGGTTTCCTGTTAAGGGAATTTTGCTATCTAGATTATCAACATGCCTATGTTTTGCATATCCTGTCATCTTTTGCTGCCGCTTCAAAGACTGTGCTGCTTCTATAGTTTAACAGAAGATAAGATCTGTTTCAGGGTTCAGGAAAGGTGATGGAAGTTACTATTTGAGTCTAAAGAGCTGCAGCTTCATAGGTCAAAATCTTGTGCAGGCTGTTGCACAGCACAAACCAATGAAAGATTTTTTCTCTCCATTTCTGCATTTCAGTTTTCTATGGCCTGCTGAAAATACCCTGATGTGCTGTGCTTTTAGCTGGTCAGGGCAAGTTGATTTAACCCTTGTATACGTCACTCCAAGGACAATCTTAAAATAGGACCATTATAAAAACAAACAGCTCAGAGTTTATGGATTCCCACACTAACCCTAGAACACCGGGATACTAATTCTTGATGGCAGAAATGTGCTTGGCAATAGGAATGCTGGAAAATATCCTGAAATCTCAAAGCCTGATAAAATAGCAAAGCCAGCATGAAGTAGTAGTTAGACCAGGAGTGGGAATCATTTGAACAATAAGCCACATGCAGTGTGCAGCACATGTCAATTGTTTTCAGACTTAGTAAGTTCAATCATTCTCCCAGGAGCCTCCACAGAATGCTGTTGGCCATTTATCTAGTCTGAATTAAAGGCACCAGAAATGACATTTAAAGCACAAAATAGCCTGGGACCTCAATAACTGCTGGAGCGCATCACTCCATATAAACTGGTGCAAGGACTGAGGCCTGTTGGAAGGGACCTCCTTGTCTCCCCCACCAAGAGGAGCAATGCACTGCATGAAGACATGAGAAAGAGCCTTTTTTGCTATGGGACTGGGCATCCTCTGGAGGCTTGGAGACTGCCCACCCCTGAAGCCGAAGCTGAAGAGACCCTGGTTGAAATCTCCACATGGCCTTACTGCTTGCTCACAGGGTAACCTCTGGCATATATCTCAGCCTAAACAACCTCACAGGGTGGTTGTGAAGATACTATGATGTGTGAGAGTCAGTTACAATACCATGAGCTCCCTGGAGGAAAAGTGAGCTATGTTTGTAAAATATGTAACAACATCAGGAAACACCAGGGAAAGAAAAACAAGTAGACTTAAAGAAACAGAGATGGCACAGAAGATGACACAGAGAAATTAGAAGAGAAGTACACAATTGTATGTGGAGGCATTACTGTACAGAAGAAGATTCTATACAGAAGAGTAGGGTTGCATCTTGAACTTTTCACATGCTGCCCCACTTATGCCCTTTCTTAGGGTAGCTAGTACAAGTGAATTGAGTTATCTGTGTAGAACTTTCCTGTGAAATTAATTAAACTTTTTTCAAGTACACTTTGCTTACCTTAGTAGCATTTCAAGAGCTAAATCATGTGCATTCAAACCAAGCAGCTATTTACAAAGGCAAACTCACATATTATAATCTTCAATCTCATAAAGTGACTCACTACCTTGTCTGGAACATAATCCAGTGATCTGGGATGCAGGTATGTTTTCCTGCCACAGGCTGCAGTAGGATGAAGGTCATAAATATTGCTATCTGCTGTAAAAATTGCAGTTCAGATCAACTCTCAACTGGGAGGTTGCTACAAGTTTTGAAAAGTGTCTCAGGAAGCTTTTTCCTGCTGCCTCCAAGAGGGCCCCATCACTCCTCATGGTGTTAGATGCAAGAATGTACCTCTTTATTGTGCTCTGGAGGTTTAAATTCTTTGATCAGAGTTCTGAAATCCCTTGCAGGAGGATTCTGTTGCAGTTGCTTGTCACAAAATGATGGATGCTTCTTTACTGACCATCCTGCTCCCCAGTGCTTCAGAAAATTCTATGTTTGTGTGACTGCCTCACTTTTAAGGTCAAGTTTGGGGTGATGTTTTGATCGTTGACCCACTACAGTGATCATAAACATGAATTGGATTGATCAATTGAATTTATACCCTAGCTTTCTCTCAGCAGCGGGACCCATAACAGCTTACAATGATAGAAATTAACCAAAGTGTTATATTTCAATTTAAAAAAAAAAAAATCAACAACCCTACTATTAAAAGGAAATGGTTAAAAACAGTTTTAAATATATTTAAAACATAATTAAAACATACAAAGTAAAAACACAGCACATCACTTCAACATTATTCTGCCGTATGATTAAAAATCAATGAAAGGCCTGCCCAAATGAATAGGTTTTATTCTGCTAGCATAAAGAGATTCCAATATTTACAATGATGTAAGCCAGGCTTATGACATCATACATACTGAACAGGATGACAGCTAACGTTTTTAGTATAAGTTCTTTAATTGTTTTTTTTTAAACTTTGTATTATGTTTCATTTTAACTGTATTCTACTTTAACTTATATTGCAAACCACTTTGGGTCCATCATTGTGAGAAAGATGGGATAGAAACTAACACTGATACTCTATATCAGCTACTTCATTATGAATGCAGAACTAAGTAACATCTGCAGTCCTGACCTCCCTGCCTCCGCATCCAACATTAATAGACAGCAGCCAGATCAAGTGAAGGTCTGTTTATCTTCCAATCAGGGCATAAGAGGGTGACATTTCCTGCCCTCTGCCACCAGAGACCAAGGCTGTGACAATCAGAAGCAGGACTCCAGCCCAATTCCTCATTGCTGCTTCATTCATCGATGGGAGGAGGCTGGAAATATGATCCTTCTTGTGCCTCAATTGTCAGCTGAGCAGACTTCCTTTGTTCAATCCAGCTGCTGTCTCTTAAGTTGGGCTTGCGGCGCATTTATGATCATGACAATTGTGCCACAATCATCCTAATCTTACTGAATACAGAGAACACATGTCTTCCATGACAACCAAGGGTGTGTCCCAAGTAATGCCTCATGCCACACATGGTTCAGGACAAACTCTGGACCTGGTTTTCTATTCTGGACAGGATGACAGTGATCTGGGTGTGGAAAACAATTCCTGTAATTCCATTGTCAAGGACTGATCAGTATTTGATGGAGTATAGACTTACTGAGAGTCAGAGCCTCTGTGAGGGTGGAGGAGACTGTGAGGGTGCCCCAGGAGACTTAGGGGTCCAAATGGATTCCTGATGGTTCCTGGGGAGCTTCCTGTTGCCTAGCACATGATCCTGTCAAAGCCCAGGCTGATTTCTGGAATCGGGAAATGGCCAGTGGACAAGATTGTAAGTATCCCATCCCATAAAGTGGAAAAAAGCAAGCTCCCTGGTGTATTAGAGAGCTGGCAGTGATGAAATGAGTGAGATGGATACTAGAGTGATGATGGCAGAAAACTCAGAACTCAGAGTGAGTTTGACTGAATGTGGGCTAGAGCTCATTGGAAGGCCTATAAATGGCAACAGCAGCAAAAAAATCATACTTCTCTGCCACCATTACATCTGCACAGGATCATCCAATGGAGCTATCTTGAGTGGTCAGAGGCCTTCTACACTTTGGCCTACAAGAAGAAAACAAAGACCACTTGACAGCCCACTGTGATTAATTTCCAGACAATTTGCAAACAAAATTGTTTGAACTTACTCTGGCTTGGATGCTGTAGCTGAGACTGGGTCCAGTGGGTGTAATCTTGGTCTGACCAAGTTATTGGGGGGGGGTGGAGGTTAGCTATTGGGAATGCCAGAGCAACTTGATGGCTGGTTGCTATGCAACAGGAATAGGACCTCAAGGATGAAACCCAGCACAGTGGTGTGTTTGGGAAGGGCTTATGAATGAGAGGAATTCTGTATGAGCCAAAGTTCCTGTATATGTTTTGACCCTTCAGTGAGAACTTGCCAGAGAGGGAGAAGGTGGTCTTGAGTCAGTTGAGGAAAAGACACAAGGAACTGGTGTCTCCTGAACTCAGCTCTGAGCCTGGATACTCAGGTTTTCTGCAATGTCCAGGAGTGCATTTGCACAGCTAAAACCTGTGCACCAGTTCCACCTGTTCCTTGAGATGTCAGATGTGGCTACAGTGACACATACCCTGATTACATCTCAGTTACATTACTGTAATGCAATGTATGTGAGGCTACCCTTGACAACTGTTTGGAAACTTCAGCATATTCAAAAAGCTGCAGCCAGAATGCTTTCCAGACGCAATTTGCTAGTTATGACCTATAAAGACCTTTGCAGCTTAAGTCCCAACTATCTGAAAGACCATACCTCCCCATACAAACCTGCCAGAGATTTAAGATCTGCAGGGGAAGGGTTTCTCTTAGCACTTTTACCATCATGTGTGGCAATTGTAATTGTTTTTACAATTTCATTGTTCAGGATTATTTTAATTGATTCTTTATGGAAGACACTTTGGGTCACTCTGGGAGAATGGCAGCATACAAATGAAATCAATCAATCAATCAGTCCGTCCATCCATCCATCCATTTTACTGAATACAGAGCTGTGACGTTTCTTGCCGCCCAGCCTGACACGTCTTGTGTACAGGTCTGCACGGCCTGGGAGGGTTCTGAATTGTGCCAGGGCACACCCACCCACGGGTCTGCTCCTATGCTCCCCCACTGGGAATTGCAACACCCGTTTCACTGTTGTCTTCCCTTTGGCCTCCTTCTACCAGATTGATCTCCCTCCCCCACTTTCCTTAAACTCTGGCCCTTCTCAGAAATAAGGACAGGCAGACTTTTAATCCTAAAAGAAAGTGGTACTCTTGGTACTAATGTTGTAATGGTAGCATGTATAGTCCAGTATGTAGAATGTGAGACTACTTTTATAAAAACAGAAAGTTACATTTCATTGAAACACTGTTACTATAACTTGTTTGTAACTAAATTTTTATAATACAACAGACCCCTTTCTCTCTCTCTCTCTCTCTTTCTCACTATGCTCAGCTCATTTACTGTCAATTATTCACTCTATTTCTCAGCTCTCTAACACAGCTCTTTTCTTTTTGTCTCTCACTGGACTCTTCTTCCCACTAACTCCTCCTGTATCAGTTAAATTTCCATTTCTCCTCCCTGATTGGTTCGCCCCTCCCTTGAGCGCCCCAGGGTTCCCTTTTACCAACCAATCATTTTAAACCACTCCTGGTCACTATGGAGGCTTGATTACTATGCCCCTCCCTTCAGGTTTCGTCACAAGTGCTGATACAGATCCATAACTCTAAGTTATGAATCCATAACTGCAATATAGGATGCTAGCCTAAACAGGTAAATAATAAAATATAAATGCATTTGAAGAACACTGAAGGTGCCTATCCTGCAGTTTATTCCTGGGAAATAGACTGAAGCAGGCAGGCATACAGGTTACCTGGTCATAGTTTCCTCTACTATGCTGAGAACCACTGGATTTCTACAGTTGTGTTCATATGTATCAATTATTTTGTATGCAAACCAGTGCTTTCTTTACTGGGCAGTAAGTGCCACTACCTTTGATCATTCTACTTTATTGCTGCTTCCACTGAGGCAATACATTTGCTTATGTTTTTATTGTTAATTGCTTTACACATTTAGCATGCTTTTATATTGCTGTTAACCCTCTTTCATGACAGATGGGAAAGCAGGATATTGATATTTCAAGCATTCAGTAAACACATTAAAAGAGAGAGAGAGAGAGATCTGTATCCATGTAAATCAAGTAAGATGCACTCATTTTCTTTTTGTGTACAACTTGTCACATTTGCCACATATTTTCCTGCTAGTCATGGTGTTATAAGCTAGGTATTAGCTTCAATAGATTGGCCGGAATCCTATCAGTGATATATGCATACCATCTGGTGCTGCAACTGGAAAAATGGAGAAAAAAGCAGCTATTTCCAATTTGCCCACTTTCTGGATGACTGAATGACTGAGGTGGCAAATGCCTTGCCTGTCTTTTGTAGCAGGCTCTCATGCTCCAGATGCAGTAGCCAGGTGGAATTGTGCAGTTGGAATATTATGGTCTGCTGCCAACATATGTGATGTAGGACCTACATATTACAATGTTTAGAATCCTGTTGATGACATGCTCTTGGGTAACTTGGGCTTATACAAGCATATGTCCTTTTTGGACATTATAGAAGGTGATATTCAATTGCTCTTTGCATAATGTTCCCCTCTTCCCAGAAGGTACCTTTCAGGCACTGGCATGCACAACCATGGCCATTTACTGGTGGGGAAAGGATCAGGAGACACCTGGGCAATATCCACTGCAGTTTTGCAGCTGGGAGAAGAGAACTGATGTTGCCTTCCTGGGTGAATGACATGTGCTCTTTTCTCTCAGCTGCAGAACTGCAGGCAGACATTGCCTGGGCATCTTTGGCCTGCCCCCCAGCCAGCAGCATGCTCCATCCTTGAAAGCTGTTTCAATGGGGAAGGAACATGCAACTACAGGGGCTCTACCTGCACAATGTAGGATTCCTCCCAGTGTGTGTTCCTTTTACAAATACCAGGTATGAGGCTCCCTTATTTGGATTGGGACCTAAGCAGGGGCAAAATGTTCAGTTCCAATCTAAACAGAAGTGCCATATTTTAAATCTCCAAGAAATTGGTAATGATATAATTTACATGCAGCTTGATAAAGACTCCCCCTCACTTCTTTACATTACAGTCCCAGAAGCACCTGGCCACTACAGTCCATAAAAGCAGCTTTGTGAATTAACATCACATCAAGTTGGGTCCACATATTATTTGGGCACTGAATTTTTTGCTTTTGTATTTCTGCATTTGTACAGTGTGAAGACAAAATGCATAAACCCCTGAATATTAGAAAGGGGGCAGAGGGAAGTTCATATGGTAAAAATTGTTCAGAAAATTTCTTAAGATTGACAAAAAATATACCAATATTCTACATTGCCTAAGTAAACATTTCCAGGCCTGACTCTCGCTTGCACCTCCCTTAAGAGCCAGCAACCACACTGAGGGATGGAGGTCTGTTCAGCTGGTGACCGAGGCAGTGCAGTTACAGATCTGTAACCCTAGATTACAAATCTCTAACTGCAATACAGGATACAGCCAGAGCCTCTCAAATCTTTCTGGGTTTGTGCTGCACCAGCTACTACAGGGAAAGATCAAAGAAGTAGGCACTGAGCAAGCCAACTGTCTGGTACTGCCACCTTTTGGCTACAATGAGCATCATTGAATTCATTTAACTGAATGTAAAATCTGAAAAGTTGTAACATGACTTTATGCACACCCTGTGGTGTACCTTCATTAGGCCAGTCAAAAGATGTGAAACATATCATGGTAGTATGTAAAATTCACTGGCTTCGTCAGGCAAGGATGGTAAAAAAAAAAACCATGGAAAGGAAGAAAAGCAATAGTATTAGAATCACAAGTCAGTATCTTGCTTGAAGTGTTTGTTTGAGGGGTTTCCGTAGGACGGTCTGTGAAGACTGAAGGGTTATACTGTACACCCCCATGGCCATGAGGAGACTCAGAAGAATAAAATAAAATTCCCCTTTTCTATTTGCAGCTGCAAAGCACTTCCCTTTCAAAAATGTCAGCTAAAAGGATGAGGTCTAGTCAGGACAGGGTGAACATTAGGGGTTAGCATTTCTAGGCACCTTCTAACACACATGCAATAGCAGGGGACTCTGTTCACCCTTGGCTTCCCTGGCTGTGCTCTTTCTCTCTGTTGCTGCCTGTTCCTCTGTCCTCTCCAAGTGCATAAGCAGTGAAGTGAATGAGGAGGCAGAGCCTCCCTTTGTCTTGTCCTCTTCCCTTTGGGCCCAAGATTGGGCCCAGAGAGCAAGGGCAAACAAATGGGCAGTAGTTATGGAGGCAAGAAAATAGAACCACTCAGGAAGAGGTTGCCTTTTGAAGGATTTCTGCCCAAGGGGTCTCACTCTGGCCACAGATCTGAAGTCAGCAGTGAATTGAGGGAAAGGAAAGAAGACCAACATCCAATAGTGAACATGAGATCCCCTTTTAGTCATTTTTGTCTATGCCTACAGAAGTAGCTGAAAGTAGAATGACCAAACCCTAGTCTGCATTTTGGCTGTAGGTACTCTAGAGAGAAGTCTCCAAAGTGCTGAGCTATATTTTGTCTTTCCCGCTCCTCCACTTGACATTCACAGCATATAGGCTGACTTGTTTGAATTTCCATGGTGGTCCATCAAATTTAGAATTAATTGTTTTCTTTCCTTGCTAATCTCACATTGTGACAAGATGGTTTACCCGTTTCAAAGAATTAGACACTAAAACGTGACCTGGTGGACAGGGATGTGTTACCCTCCACATTGCTGGGCTGCAATTCCCACCAGCCCCACTACCAATATAAGCACTAGTAAGAAGATTGGAGTTGTACTCCAACATGTGAAAGGCCACATGTTCCCCATCCCCGGTATGGACTCTGTGCCTGTGCAAAGAGACAAGGGAGGGAACTACTGTGTTTTTGTGAGTAATAGCAAATTTAAAAAGGAAGTTAACATGAAAACAAAACCTATTCACTGAATGCAAGGATTCATAGATGTATCCACACACTTCAGTTTAGCCAAAATAGCAGAATCATGAGAAACTAACTTTTCTGACTTAGATTCAGACTATCTGAACAGTTGTATCTCAGAGTCTTAAGACCTTCAGAGAGGCATTTGTATTGGTCTTGCTACCATCACAGGGCTGCCTGGAGAGGCCACAAGAAAGAGCCTTCTTGGTGGTTGCTCCTAGGCTGTAGAATTCCCTTCCATGGGAGACCAGGTTGGCCTCCTGTCTACTCTCCTTTCACTAGGAGGCAAAGATCTTTGTATTCGAACAAGATTTAATGATTACTTGGTTACAGAGAGTCATGTTTATGGGTGGGTGTTCTTTAACCAAGATCTTGCATCAGAAGCTGCAATGTCAATGCAACTTTACAATGTCAGAGCTAACAATCCCCTCAGTGTAGCATACATATCTGCATGCAGAGCTTGCTATGTTGAGACATATATACTGCCCCTGACTTACTAGAGACCCTGAAGCTGCCCCACATGGACATCCTGTGCTTCGTGGTGAGCAAGCAGGATCAGAAGAGCATCCGATTATGTCCTCATAGCTACACATGAAATGGTTACGGTAGCATTGAGACTTCTGGAAGATCTCAGAGGATCTCAGCGCTGATATCATCATTGTGTGTCTGGCTATGTGGAGTTGGCCAGATACTTTTTTGATCTTGTCTGCTCACTGCGAACCATAAATGGTCATGTGGAGTGGCTTTAGGGATGTTACAGTAAATTGGGGGGGGGGTTGGGGTGCTGCAGAGGAAGGGAATACTAACTCCTGCAGTGCCTGAAAAAAAGACATCCGAAAGAAAAATCCTGCTTTCTATGCAGAAAATGGGTTTCACTCACAGAAAACATTGTTTCCTGTAGAAGAAACCTATTTTCTGCTCAGAAAAACATTTTTTAAACAACAGAAATTATTCACAAAATAATTCCTCTGCAACACGTCAGGCTGTCAAATATGGGGAGAATACTGCAGAGGAATATTCATTTTCTCCCACAGCGGAGAGAAAACTACTTTAGTTATTTACCTCACATGCAAGAATGAAATGGTTGAGGATTTACAACCCCAGTCTGAAGCTGTGGTAGTGTGAAGGGATAATGGTGGATGTGCAGCCAATGAACACCTGACACCTGTGGTCCATGTGCACCAATCACTTTCATTTGTTGCTGTCGTTGCGTACTTTGTTTCCAACTTATGATGACTCTAAGATGAATCTATCATGGGGTTTTCTGATGTGTAATGTGCCCAAGGTCATCCAGTGGGCTTCCATGGCCAAGTAGGGAATCAAACTCTGGTCTCCAGGATAGTAGTTCAGTGTTCAAACCACTACATCATGCTGTGTGCTTTCATCTACAGCGCTCCCTATTAACCACTGTAGTTCAAGAGAATCACTGTGTCATATCCAGATGAAGCATACTTCTTGGGGTAAATTGGATGGCTGTTATTTCTGTGGTCAGCTCATTATTTGGCTCATCACTCTTAAAATCAGACTATTGGGCTAAATGGACTAGTGATTGATCCAGCAAGATAATGGTCATGTTTATCCCACTCAGCGAATATGAAGCTATTGTGCTCATAGAGCCGAGCAGAACTTAATTCAATCCATAGTTGAGGCACAGAAATTGTTTTGTAGGGCCAAGGTTTAGCCACATCACAGAAGATACAGTGTCAGTGGATGCCTTTCTTCTGCCACTACAAAACCAGATGAAATCTTTAAAGGGCATTTCCAGGTCAGTGTGGTATTTTCAGGCACTTCTGATTTCAGAAATCAAGTGAATTAATCTTAGGCCAATGTAGTGTAGTGCTTTAAGCATAGGACTATGATGGTGGAAACCATGGGCTTTTCTGCACTACACTGTTATAGTGCTATTATTCCACTTTCAACATCCTATGGAATACTGGGGTTTGCAGTTTAGGGAGCGGCATTGAGAATTCTCAACCAGAAAGCTCTTTAGCCTCAGTAAACTTCAAACCCCAGAATTCCACAGGATGTTGAAACAGGAATAATAGCACTATAACAGTGTAGTGTGGAAAGGCCTCATGGTTTGAGTCCCTGCTCAGCTATGGAAACCCACTGGGTGACCTTGGGTGCATCACACACACACACACACAGCCCCAGAAAACCCTATGATTTGTCTTAGGATTGCCAATAGTAAGAAACAACTTGAAGACACACAATAGCAATAACAACAATGCTAAATAGCCAGGTTTCACTTTTTAGTTTGTCTCTTCTTCAAACAGTTAAGCTTCTACAATCAAAGGTTGTATTTTCTCCTCACTGCAGAAGATTTCCAGAGGAGGAGTACTACTCTTGTACAATTACTTTTACTTGCCATATTACCATCCTTCCTATTTTGATGTGTTGACGGGATGTTTACAAGTTATTACCAGAGCTTGGATTGTTTGCATTACTACTCCTAGAATTCCACAGACAATATAAGATAAAGAAGATAAATGTAAAGGCTTCAGGCCAAAAGTGAGGATCACATTTCTGAATGTTCCTCTAAATAGAAAGTTGCCATATATGTAGTGCAGCAGGGAATGAACTGGATTGTAATTTCATTCTCAGTGTGTATCCTTTTTGGTTTTTTCCCCCTAAATCTAATAGGGAATTTGTCACCTGGGAGACTCTTGACAATGGCACCCTTCACCTAAAACAGTTAAGTCTATACTCTAGCCTCAGGATGCTACTACTATATCCTTTTCCAGTTGCAGATAAACTGGTATCAGTCCAGTTAGCAGCTTGACAGACTTAGCAAATACACAAGATAACTAAGAATCATCAGACTTTTGGACAATGCATATCTTTGGATTGTTTTATGTAACACTGCTACCAATAAACGTTTATGCTATTTAAGAGGCAATCCTATGCACAAATTACCTGACAGCCACTGCCACTGAACCCAGTGAGCCCAATTTCTAAGTGGGCATGTAGAAGAATGCCATTTCAAAGGCTTAGAAAGACAGGATGTACTAGCTAAGTGTTTTCCTGGAAGTGGATTTTTGTTCTTGATATATTTGCCCTTTCCTTTCTACTCTGTTTTTTGTTCTCAGGTTGCAAATTCAAATAAAAATTAAAAAAAGAAAAGAAAAAAAGAAAGATAGAATGTACATTTGCCAGCTATCCAGGCTTCTTAATGATAACCTAAAGGGGTAAGTTTGCATCTCCCTTCACAGAGAGGCACATTAGCTTCTAAGGAAGGATTAGCTTGTACACTTAGCTGTTTTGTAAGTTGGAAAAGAAAGATGCAGAACAGAAGTGCAGTTAAATTCATTTCTGATAAACAGATGACATATTGCTGCAGCTGAAATTGCTTCTTTGTTGTTGTGTCTTCAAGTCATCTCTGGCAAAAATTGTTCAAAGGGAGTTTGCCATTGCCTTCCTCTGAGGCTGAGAGAGTGTGACTTGCCCAAGTTACCAGTGGCTTTCCATGGCTGAGCAGGAATTTGAACTGTGGTCTCCTACAGCCTACCTTAAGACAGTCCATTCAACTTTTGATCAAGGAGCACAGAGGATGTTTCCATAGCCCCTCCTGCCAGCCAGTGAGGCTGTGACAATCAGAAGTAGGACTCCTATCCTTGCTGCAGCCTCATTCACTAGCAGAAGGGAGATAGAAACGCTGTCCTTCTTGCAGACTAATTGAAGCTAAATGGACCTTCTATGCCAGATCTGACAGCTGGCTCTTAAGGGTGGTTGGTGGAGGGCTGGGCCAGGAGACATGATGTAGTTATACAGACGTAACTAGGCCACAGTGTAGGATAGTGGTCATTATGTTTTGTAGTAATGTTGAACTAATGCTAATTGGTCTCGTAGTCCTGCTCTAATGATGTAGCCTCAGGTCAAAGGAATGAAAATGGAAAGTGACAAGACATCACAAAAGCAACCATCTCGTAAGTTTTTATTTTGAGATATCTGACTTACAGGTACTGTGCATCGGTGGTGTTTTATAACTCTGCAAGTTCATTGCTAATCAAGGAAAATTGGTGTAAAGGGTGTGGGGAGAACTACCTCACAGCAACAGTTCCAGGCTCCAAAAAGGTCTGAAAAGACATCTGGAGGAATAATTCACTTCTTTTAAAGCCACAAAACAAGGAATCTTGTTTTACAAACAGGCAGGCTTAAAAAAAATAAAAATGTATATAATAGAAGCCATTTAAAAGCTAGATACAATTTTAAAATGAGACAAACGTATGCTGCTTTATGGACTTTTCCCTCTACCACAAATGTGGAAAAAGATGTTTTTAAAAACTGTATGTCATTATTTAAAAGATTCCATGCATTGAGGCTTAGTGTTCTAGGCAACTGAAAAAAAAGGAATGGCAATAAATAGAATTTGTAAAAAATCCAAACCACTTTTCCATGACACTAATGGAACAGAAACTAGTCCATAAGGCACTTCGACATCGGCTATTATTAAACAGCAAAAGGAGCACAAAAAGAAAAGCAGTTGAACAGAGCAACTATTTACAACAGCAGACACATGCCCAATGAGATACGAATGGAGGCACTCCCAAGGGGTTGAATTCTTGTGAAAGGCTTACATGGGGACTCAAGGGGCATTTTCTCACCATATACACTGGTGCAAGAACAAAACCTCCCACGGCAAGATTCAGTGGCCATCTCATTCTAAAGAGCCGGCAAGGTTGCAGCAATGGGGAAGAATCGTAGCAGCGAAGCATGTGGGATGTGTCCTGAATGAGAAGTCAGCTAGAAGTTGTGCTCAGGAACACTTATAACCTGAACTTGATTGCAGTATTCCTTGCCCGGCACTCAGTATTCCTTGCCCAGCACTCTCCTCTTCAAAATGAAAAGTACCAGTAGCATTCTTCTCCATACATTTCTGTTAGCTGCTGAACTTTTAAGCAAGCCAGTCCCAATGCAAGCAATCTAGTTTGTTCAGATGTTTCAGGAAATTATAAAGCAGCCTACACTCTTAAATGGAGAAGCAGATGGTTTTGCAAGACCTAAAGTGGCAAATCCTTACCAAGCTGGAAAAAAACACACATTAGAGAGGTATAATTAGGTCACAAACATCAGGGACTAAAACAAATGCCCCATCAGCTAACTCTCTTTCACTAAATGAGAATACGTCTCTTTTCTCTTCTACATTCCTTGCAAGTATATTGAAGTTATTCATCCCACCATCCACAAAATCTATCTCATACTCTTTTTTTTAGGTTTCATTAATGCCACCGTTGAGATGTGAGAAACTGAATGTTTAAGCAAGACTACATCTTTGCTATTTTACAGAAAGGTCTGCATTGCTCACACAGGCCCCCCGAACAATGGTTGCTGCAGTTTTACCTTCCATGGCAGTCCTTCCTTGGACATGCTACTAGCTTCCACTGAGGCAGAGGCTGACAACAAGCAGTCTTAGTGCCCCTTTTTTGAGCCTCTTCCTCCTGAGCACACTGCTGCTGAACTGGCCCAGCCACATCATGAAAATCATGCATCCGTCTCCCTTCCCTTCCTGTTGCTTCAGGAAGGCAGAAGACACTCTGCACTGGAGTGTTGCCAGGCTCTAGGCTGAGGATGGATGTTTTGACATTGTGCTGCACCAAAGAGACTTGCTACAGCTTTCAATGAATTTCAGCAGTGACAACAGGGATAGATTCAACTCCTCTTGTGGCTTCAGCTGCATAATAGGTTGTCTACTCCAACCACCTGAGCCCAGGAAGTTGTCCATCCTGTCTAAGGCAACTAGATGAAGGGATGAGAACACCTCTCCCCAACAGTTCAAGCCAATCACAGCAGCTAAATGAATGCACCATGAAACTTAACCCACAGAAGCTGATTTTTGCCACTGCTACAACTACTCAAATACTGCACAGTAGTTATAAGCTAAGAAATTGCCTGGCTATATTGAAAGGTAGACCTGATACTAATTTTTTCTTATAAACTCATATATCTGGACTTCTACATTTAAGGAGGTTAGTAAATATAAATTGCTTTATTTCTCCCTGGCTTTCTTAGTAGATTCCAAAGCTTCATTTGTGTGGGAAATTCCCAGGAAGAAAAAATATATATAGTCCCCACGAAGTGTCCTCATGTAGACATGGCTTTAACATGAGTGGCCCAAATTCATATGCTCATGCTGGACATGAGAGGGCAGTAGATAACTACAAATAATCTCTCCTTCACTCTGGCAACTATTAGCTAGATATTGTTCAAGCAAGACTAGGGCACCACCTCTTTTTCTGCTGAGACATATGGAAACTGTATAAAACCCTTACATTAAAGGATTTTCTGTACTGACACAGATGAGGCACAAGAGCCAAATACCTGATTAAAGGGAAGTGATATAAGTCTTGCATTTTGCTAGCCAGTGACAGAAGCTGCTAGCTGCTAACACTTAAAAAGCCCTGTACTGCTATTCACTTCCACTGCCTATGTTAAGTTTCATGTTCTGTATTTGTTCTGGCATGTAACTGCATATTTACACTTTAAATAAAATAACGAGCTCCTAAACTTCTAGATCTGGAAAGGAAGAGGGTGGATGGGAGGAAAGTGTCTTGTAGTGCAGTTCAGAAGAGTCAGTTTGAGGGGCTGGCTTCCAGGTAGTGGCAGAGTTGAACATTTGGCTTTAATGCAGGTCTTCACTCTGAGACAATTCTGTTAGGATTTCAATGAGGTTATCCATCCCCCAGAGATAGCCATCCTCTCTATTGCCTTCTATCCAAGGCACATTGTGCTGGAGGATCTGTCCCTCTGGAAGTGGTGTGGTTTTCCCAAAATCAATCATCCAGACTTTGGCCTGTTCTTTCTTGTCATGGATGAAGAGAAGGGAACTCCCAATTACCTGCAAAAGCAAAGATAAAAAGGGATCACCACACAGGTGGACTTAAGAGCACATGGTCCAAGTTTGTCTAAAGATACTGGCTGAGCTCTGACATCACTGAAGGAGTAATGAATGCATAACTACTTACTGTCTCCTAATCCTTCCCAAATCTACCTTAACAGCCAGCATCTGCATCTAGTGATGGAGAGATCTGTTCTAGTGGCAATTGGAGCACTGCAGAATGCTTCCAGCTCTCTTCTACCAGTGAGTTGAGGTGCAAAACACAGAAGCTGGACTTCTGTCACAACTCCTCACTGCATTTCAGTTCAGTGGTGGGAGAGAGCCAGAAATGTCATCCTGCAGTATCCCAATCACCAGCAGAACAGACCTCTGTTATGTCTTGCAGCTGCTGGCTGCTAAGGTAGGTGGGGGGGGGCAGGATTTGTGATCATGGCAATATTTCCATGATTGTAAACATGAATACTGAACAGTAAGTTTAGCTTACACATTTGCAGTGATGCATTTAAGTCTTCTGCTCCAAGTCTCAAAGTCAAGTCTCAAGTCTCTATCTTCAAGTCTCAAGTCCTTGCAAGATAATTTCAAGCCAAGTCTCAAGTGTGGGAGCCAACTTCAACTTTTACTCCCCATTCCCTAAGCTAGAGGCGTTTGTGTCAATGGGCATAAAAGTTTGTGTCAATGGGCATAAAAGAACCTATAGTTTCTGAAGTGGGGAACAGGATCCTTCTTACTTCCTGTTTCTGAAGTTCGGCAAAAAGAGATGGAAACATTGTTCAAAGTTGTAATATTAAGTTTCTGGATGAATGGGTTATGTTACTGAATCAAGGGCAGCAAATGAGTCACTAAAAATATACAAGTCACGAGTCCAGTCAAGTCAATGTATCATTTATTGTTGAGTCAAGTCCAAGTCAAGTCACTGAAGTGACTTGAGTCCAAGTCAATCAATTCAAGTCTACATCACTGCACATTTGTAACTGCTCAACAGGATGCCAGCCTTGCTTGTTTGTAGGCTCCACAGTATGGAATGAAAACAAGCACTCATGGCCATTGAGAGAACTTAAAGTGTGCAATACTAGAGAAACAGAAACACCTCATTTGCCAATTAGGAAAAAAACTGTTCCACCTCTGACTCCCATGTTTCAAGCTCCAGGGTTCCTTGGTAAGTGGGGTAGTGAATCTGCTCAGGGCTTTAGTATGAAATTTAAAGGAACCTATTTTAGTGTGTACCTCCCTTAACTGGACTAAAACATGGAATGGATTCACCAACCACTGAGAGCCACCAGTCCCTGCTGGTCTCAAGATTAGTTAAAAACAATACTTTGGCAAGTTAGAATGATGACCAGCTTTGACACTGAATATTCAAGGAGACAAAGCTCTGTGAATGTGAAGCAGATGGTGCTCAGTGTTTTTGGTGCAGAGAGGTGTATCTGTGAATATGGCTTCAGTTTCCCTGTGAGTATGTCAGTTTTCATACTTATAGACAATCAGTAAATCCTGTTCATTTATGTAGGCAAATTGAAATCATTTTATACCTGCCTAACCTTTAAAAAGATCAAATAAAAGTGGCTGGGGTTTTACCTCATGACTCCTGAAGAATGGTGATGTTACCAAGGTGTCACGGATGCCCTTCAACCGGTTCAGGTAACTGTTCTGAAGTTGTAAGAAAAGAACCTGTTAAGTTCTTTGAAAACATCCCACATTCCCTACAACAAAACTGACCTTGTTAATTAGATACAGGTTTCTAGATATGCCTAGCTATGTGTGGGATGGAAGAGTCGATTATATCATACACAAAAAGTTCAGAGATCACAGCAGACCACTGTATTGTGCATCACAGCATATATGCATACACACCTGCCCACTCACATTATCTTGAGTGTGGCTAGAAACTCTTTTGTAGAGAGCAAAGCAGCAGAGAGAAGCAAGTGGGAGAACAGGACCGATCACCCCGCAGCTTGACTCACAGAACCTCCTGCTCTGGCACAGTCTCCCGCTGCCCTTCCTGCAGGTTGGCTACCTATTATTTAAGGAGCCCTGTTTAAGCTGCATTTCCACTTTTATTATGATTATGGTGAGTCCCAAAACAAGGACCCAAGAAGGCTTACAAATTCAAACACAACAAAGTAAAAGCATACATTAAAAAGGAATTAACATTAATGGATTGATATTAACATTAATATAGGATCAACATTAAAACAGGATCAACATTAAAACAGAATTAAAGTACTAACCACATTTAAATACAATTTAAAGCATACCATTTAAGAAAAAGCAATACAATAAAACTTACAAGAACAGCACAGTGCCCTCTTTAAAAGCTCTTACTTAAAAACCTCTCAGTTCTAAATGCCTGCCAGAAAAATAATAGTCTTCGCCTGCCAACAAAAGAACTGAAAGGACCATTGTAGGCTTTCTAGGAAGGGAGCTCCAGAGTCAAGGGGCAACCACTGAGAAGGCCATCTTTCATGTCCCCACCAGCCTGTAAGGATGATGGGACTGAGAGAAGGGTCTCTCTGCAGGATCTTAGGGCCCAGACTGGCTCATATGGGGACATCTGGCCTATTCAAATACTTCTGAAAGGTGGAACTGCAAACTTATTTACATGACAAAATGACTTAGCAAGGAACAGCAAACAGCTTTGTTTATAATCCTCCTTCACTTTAGTATCTATTGTAAACTGTCTCAGCAGGCTTGGAATGAGTAAAACACACACACAAGTTTAGAGACTATATTTGGTAAGGGCTAAAATTAAGTTCATTTGTCTATTTGCACAGCTTGCAGAAGTAATAAATTCTTTAAAAATCTAATATTTATTAATATGCTGTTTATTAACTATTAATATGCTGCCCTCTCAAAGAAGCTCACATATGTAAAACACCTCAAGGTACATAAAAACTCCCAGTTGTTCTACCAGAAGGCAAAGACCCTTCCTATTCAGGGAGGCTTTCTGTGCACCGCGCATCTTAATGTGCAATGATCATATTAACTGATATGCTTTTAAACTGTTTTAATATTATATTTTGTTTACTTCTGTTTTTATAATATAATGCATTGTCTAATTTTTAATCTGTTTTTAAATTATATTGTGAGTGAAACTGGGGTACCAGTTTGAGGAGAAAGGCAAAAGATGAAATAAATTATTAAGCACAATTAAAACAATTTCAAAACTAAAAACATCTGCAGTTTAAAACAATATAAAATCAAGTCTAATTAAAGGTAGACTGAAATAAGAAAGTCTTTAAAATCCATTGAAAAATTGAAGAAGATGGATCCAGATGTATCTCATATGGGACGGACTTCAACACATATGGAGTGGTTCAAGGAATATGAGAAAGGTATATCTCAATTTCTATGGCAAAAGAAGTTGTCAAGAATTAAAACAAGACCCATGACAGATAAAAGAGAAAATGGAGGACTGGCTCTACCCAATATCAGATTATATTATGAAGCTAGCTGTCTGACATGGACAGAATGGCCACATTCTAGATCAGATGAAATTTCTGAACCTTCTTTAAAGGCAGCCTCATTACAAGCCATTAATACAACAGATTAGATTACATGTAACCAGGCACCTGTATTGGAGAAGGTTCTGCCTTCTCTCTAGTAGGCTGGTTCAGCTAGCTGCAGCCTGACACTGGCTAAAGCTTAGTAACAGAGGTCATCTGTGCCTCCAAACTCCAGGAGAACTCTCAAGCTGCAGAACTACGTTCTGAGGTGGCACTAGGGAAGGGAATGCAACTTCATCCAGAACCAGTGGCAAACAGTTAAGATCAGTAGACTTCCCACCTCATAATGCCCCCATCTTACCTGAATTATGCTTTACTGTTTGCCTTCATTCATTCCAAAGTTTCCTCCTGATACCTATTCAGGACTTTTGCAATCTACTGGCAGTGGTAGATGGGACAGAGAGGTAGAGCTCCATGTCATGAGCTCATTCATGGCACTTTAATCCAGACCTTTGGATGTCTTCTCTCAGTGGTTTCATGTACAGTTTAAACAGCTTATCCTCAGATACTACAAGGCTGTGAGACCAAAGAGAAGTCTCTCAGCACCACATTCTGTGTCCATCCCTCTATAGAAAGGACCAGAATCTCCATAATAATGTGTGTTGTAGTTCTGTACTGGCAAATGGATCAGGAGGATACCAGGGTTAATAGTACTGAAAAATGGTACTGCTAAGAGATCCAGGAGAATCAACAAGGTTCCAGTGCTCTCATCCATTACCTGGCTTAAGTCATCTACCAGAGTGGGCTGGTATAAAATATTCATAGCTATCTCACTAGGCAAGAGGCAAAGGAGATGTGTAGGAGAGAGGTTATGTTGAGAGGGACTGATTTCCAGGAACAACAGACATAATCTTGCGTTCCAGGAAATGAAGTTTAGTAGCTTTACAATCATTCTCAGATACACAAAATTCTAGTTTGTTTGGAAAGCAGCCATTTGTTTGAAATCAAAAGAAGATTTCACAAACCAAACAACACATCCTTTCCTCCTGCTTCAGCTAGGGAAATCTTCCAGGTTTTGGTAGAGGCCAATTCAGAAGTCAGTCAAAGGCCTTCCCACCAATATATTTGTAATCAAATAGGCACTTTATGACAGTTTAAAAAGCAATTGTTCTAATACCTAATACTTCACAGTAACTTGAGTTAAGCAAACAATCCTAATGGATCTGAAACATGTAAGAAGACACAGGTGTGTGCAAGCAAACACTGCTATACCTTCCCAACCCAGCTTCCTTAAAGGGTGTGCTTGTTCTACAGCTCCAGCCACTATTGTGCTGGAAAGAAATATGTATTAAGCATCCTAACCGCTAACTTGCTGTACTGCGTGGCCACTTTGGAAGCACTTGACCTAGGAAGTGGATTATCAAAACAATCATCAGTAGGCTGATTCCTCATAAGATAACACATGATAAGTCTCAAACTTGACAGATTTATACGTAGCAGCATTACTTTTACATCCTTATTTACCAAAATAAGGTTAACTGTTTTCACCTAAAATGAAGCTCCAATTCACCAAGAAGGGATACAGCTGCTACTTGCCACAGCTCTAGCTGTGCACCTGGGCTGGCTGGACACATCTGAGAATCTGAGCTAGAAATTCCAAGTTACTTCCCCTACCATGATTACAAAAGTTACATAACTGATAACTTGTTGCCTTTCATGGTGCCCAAAATCTGCCCAATACAAATGCCATTGACCCTGGTGAAGCAAAAGCTGGAAGTCTATTTACTATGGCAGAGAGAAAAGGAGGGTGAACAACATCAATAGATAATTCTAGAACTTGTGAAAATGATTGTTTGGACTATGGATCCAAACACAGCTAGTATGGAATTTTGGTAGATGTTGTCCAAAAGATACCTTTTCCTGCAATGCCAAACAGAGGAAAAGCTGAGTGGGTGCCCCAGCTTTTGAAAAGGGATACAAGCATACACTCTGGAGACAGTACAGCCAACCCAGCCTCTTCTAAAATGGCACACACTTACTCACTTGGAGTGCTCACTTTTGCAAAAGAGTTTTATATAGATTAAAGCAATGATACAAAGTCATTTCAGCCTTGAAGAGCTACATTCATACAATGGTGGATAAAAATGTCATGTTAGTGTGTGGAATGATGTTTTGAAGATTGCTAGGACATAGTTTCACATATGTAAACTTCTTATGACAGATGTTTGGCCAACACAGAGGAAAATGTATGTATTCATAAAGACTTCACAAGTACAAATTGTTGACAATATATGGCAGTGCAGTTCTATTCCATTTTTGTACTCTGTTCTCCTTTTTTCAGGATCTACCGTTAAAACAAAATTACTATCGTATGTAACCAGCGTTAAAGTTAACATTCTGCTTTTCTTCATGTAATTTTTTTTATTTAATTTTTTTTAAAAAATGCTTAAAAACCACAAAAAGAACAAGTATACAGAAACAATCAGGCTTATGAGGTGAACTTCATTCTTTACTGGCACTCTAAGATCTACCAAACAGAATCAGGTGTAAAAGAATGGCCCTGAGATTTTTTTTTTTTTTAAACTGATGTCAGCCCAGGAATGTGAGTATCAGAACTGCACAGAGCTCAATAGCAATAGCATGTGTATTTCTATACCGCTTATCAGCTAAGTACTCTCTAAGCAGTTTACAATATGTTAGTTAATTGCCCCCAACAAGGTTGGGGCATTTTACCGACCTGTGGAAGGATGGAAGGCTGAGTCAACCTGGAGCCCAGCAGGATCGAACTCACAACCTTGTGGCTACAGCACCGGCATTTAACCACTGCGCCACCAGGGCTCCTTAAGGAAGGAGAGCTCACACTCGTTCTACACAAAAATCCATTCCTGGTTACACCCCTCTAGCAGCATTTTACAAGTACGATTGTAGCACAGATAGAATTATTTTTGTTGCTATTTATTAAACAACTGGACGTCAGAAATCTTTATGGTTTACTTCAAGCAACCAAGGAGATCTATCACTAGATTTCATTCTATCTTCTGCTCACTTCACACCTGCACACACAAATCAGGAGGCTATGCTTCAGAATATAAAGGGTTTGCGGGTGCCTTCTGGGCTGCAGATTGTGCCTCCTGGATTAGAGGGAGCCTTGGATTCAAGTGTACTCTGGCAATGAATGTCTTATTCAGCTTTATCTATGTATCCTTACTTGATTTATCTGATTATGGATGCAATTCAAGGTTCTATTTTTGACTTGTTATGCTCTAGAAGGGAGCATTCCCCCTTTCATTAACTTACCTGTTTGCCAAAGCCATTTTTTGGAGTTTTATTCTCATTTTTTCATCTCCTTTGGAGTATAGGTGAGTTTTTATGGGAAAAAGTTCTTTTTTTCTGTATATGGAACATTCTCCATTTATATGTTCCCCAGATACCATCATTGTTGTCTTCTGCTTCCATGGCCTTTGTGGTGGGTGTGCTAGTACAGGTAGGTTTTTCTTTAATCTATGTCCAATGCACATTTTGGTTTGTTTTTTAAAAATCTGCAACAGGGACTATGCAGTGTTCTTTTTGAATTACTTGCACTGTTGTTGTTTTTTTACATAAACCATGTTGGACATTTATTTAAAATACAAAGGGAGAATGTAAACTTCTAAACTATTTATTATAATTATTCTCTGGTCTTCTTCCGAGAATCTCAGAGCATCATACGTATCATTTCCAGGTAAGTCTTCCATCCAAGTAATTTACAGGACCAAACCTGCTTAGCTTCACCTGTAGACCTGTGTCAAATTTAGTCGTTGTTCCTAGGCTGGCAACTCAGACCCTGTGTTGCAGTGAATTTGGAAAATTTTACTTTTTCGACAACTCCCAGAATTCCTCAAACCAGGATGGCTGGCAGATTTTAGGAACTGTAATCCAAAATATTAATTTTTCCAACCTCTGGTTAAGGAATTGCATTATGGATGTGCAAAATTGCTCGCCTGGAGGAGAGGAGCATTGTGTGGGTATGTATGTTAAATAACCCAGAGCAAGAAATAAAAAATAAAAGTCTGTAACAGTGACTCACCAGAACGTTCCAGTTTCCTTTAGTAAATTCTCTGAAAGCCTCCATGACTTGTTCCTTTGTTTTTGTCTTCTTGAAATCCCTGTTCACACTGCCATCTTCCTTCTTTAAAAAACAATGACAAAACTCAAGGCTACTACTCAGAAGAACTACTTTATGTCAATATAGCTTTGCTGTATATTAAATAGGATGGTTCATGAAGAAAAATGCATAATGGCCATAATTTAATTAGCAATCCCAGCAGCCAGTGGTGGCGGGAGGGATAACTCCGAAGAGCTATGAATGAGTCTGGAAGGATTATGAGCAAGTTGTGTCATGGTTCCACATGCTAACATATGAAAAGGTTTAATTACAGCCTTCCTGAACTTGACAGTTTCCTGCTGTACAAAACTGAAACTTCCATTGTCCACAACTAGCATGGAAGGATGGATTTTATCACATGACATTGTTATGCACATAGATGGAATATTGATCCATCTATTCCAACTGCATTGACTTTTCCAAAGTTCAAAGCAAAGATTTTTTCTAGCCCTATTACTCAAAATGTCTTTAATCCTAGCAATTTTGGAGCATTTGAGAACTGCTCCATTCTATTTCCATCTCTCTAGAGACTACTTATGCCCTGTTTTTCACCCCTTAGGTTCATCTACTGCTTTTTACCAAACAAGGCAAAAGACATAAACAGCATTAATAGCAATAGCAATAGCATGTGTGTTTCTATACAACTTATCAGTTAAGTGCTCTCTAAGTGGTTTACAATTTGTTAGCTAATTTCCCCCAACAAGCTAGGTACTCATTTTACTGACCTGTGGAAGGATGGAGGGCTGAGTCAACCTGGAACCCAGCAGGATCAAACTAACAATCTTGTGGCTGCAGTACCGGCATTTAACTGCTGTGCCACCAGGGCTCCCTAGCATTAAATGAGAGAATCACATATGCCCCTGGACTCATGCATGTGCCTTGTCTATTTTCAGCTCAATGTCTTCTGATGTCTTCTGGTCTCTTCCAACTCTACATTTCTATGATTCTATGATTCTATGTTGGGAGTGCTATATGCCCATACCTTTCCCAGCCTTTCCCATGGGGTCTGCTCTCTCTCCTGAATAACCTTCATGCCTTTAGTATTCTTTATAGAGGGCACAGAAGTCCCTGAGGCCAAAAGAAACCTGCACAGTTTGCGTACTAATTTAAGCAAGCCTGTGCAGTTTCCCTGAGCTTGTCTTTAGTAAAGACAAAGCATGCATACAGAACCTTATTACCATGCATGTCTGATTTCTTGATAGAAACAGGAGATATTAAGAGTTACTGTATGTTGTGTGCCTTCAAGTTGTTCCTGACTTAGGGCGAGTCTATCACTGGGTTTTCTTGACAAGATTTGTTCAGGAGGCAGGTTGCCTTTGCCTTCCTCTGAGGCTGAGAGAGTGTGACTTGCCCAAGGTCACCCAGTAGGTTTCTATGGCTGAGTGGGAATCTGAACCCCGATCTCCAGAGTCATAGTCCCAACACCCACACCACTATACTGCACTAACTTACAGTTTAGCAATATTCTTTGAAAAATATATATAAATTAAGCTGTTTTAAGGCTTCCTGTCTGGCAGCTTCAATTGTGCTGAAAGCTCATATCTGAAGCCTCCAGCCATTAATTTGGCTGACAGTTTGAAGAGGAGGCTGTTTTCATTCAAATCCACTTCTCCAGCTTCCCTAAGATATCCTAGCAATTGTAAGAGTGTGGAAATGTCTTCAGCCTCCAGCCAAAAGAAGTCACACATCGCCAAGCTCCAGAATCTGAAAATACTACTTTTATGGACTACCAACTCTCAGATTCTCCAAGCCAGCAATAGCGACCTTGGCTTGGGGATCCTGGAAGGAACTTCTCATAAATTACTTTTTAAAGCTCTGCTGAGTTCCCACAACTGTTGGAACATGTAGGGTATCAAGAGGCACGAAAAGTGTTCAACAAACTGTAGAGGTAGAGGCTATGGCCAGCCTGAGTCTCCATCCTGAAAAGTTTCCCTGTATGCACCTAGGGCTCTTCAGAATAAGTTCATGCCCTGTGGAAGTCTTTTAAATTCACAGGTCTGGTTGCTTGAGCAGAGCAGAGCATGGATATTTTAACCATCACCATATGAAAATGGCAGCTCTCTGTGAGTGCTAAACAGAGACCAGCTAATGCCAGCAAACATCTCTGGAAACACAGGCACAAGAACTGTGACAGTGACATGAAGAAAGTACCCACCTTCATCTACATACATTGGTTATAAAAGGGAAGTGGGAAAGAATAGAACAAGACTGTGACTGAATAATGGGGAGATTGTCCACAATCCTACAAGAGTACTCTCTAAGAACTGCCATTTTGGGTCGACATCAACCCTACGCAGTCATTTGTCCTCAAGACAAATAGGGGTGGTGGGAAGCATGTGAGCACAAATATCAGACCCCCAACTATGTCACAGCTCTTTGGGCATTCAGTGAAGACATCTGAAAGGGGCCTGAAAACACAATCAGGTGAACACTCCTGGGATTGTAGGGTTGTGAATTGCAGGGCTTTATAAGTATGTTCATCTGAACTCCCATCAGAGAGCTAGTGGGAAAGCTCATTTACTTTCAGAGGAATGAAATTTTTTTACACTGCACTCTTTAGAGATGCATGAACATCTACCACAGCCACATATGATACAATATTTGACATTTCAATCACGGACATGTGACTCTTAAGGGAACTTTTCTTGGGGACTGCCTCCCCCACTCTATTAATACCCTCTATTATAGACTTGCTAACATTACCTTTATTCCCTCAATTCTGAACCCCAGAGTTGCTGTAGAACTTATAGTTTCTCTCCACTGCATGTATCGGGGCTTGGTTACTGCTCGTTGAGAGTTTTCCTCCTCAGTCGGAGCATTAGGGTCCACTTCAATCATCTTCTGATACATGTCCTTCCGCAGGCTTGGCTTCTTTCTGGCCTTTGTTAATTCTTCCTCCAAGTAGGTTCTGCAGGAATAATATGTGTTACTACTACCAACTGCAGAAATTGATCCATTAACTCCAGCATAGCCACTATGTGGTCAAATTTAGGGGCCTCCTTCATGTTTCAGTCCACTGGAATTATCAATATGTATTCCAACACCAATTTAAGTCTTTGGCCATTTTTGCTCTACACTGTCATAGTGCTATTACTCCACTTTCAACATCTTGTGGAATTCTGGGGTTTGTAGTTTACTGATGCCAAAGATCTCTCTGGCTAAGAATTCTAAATTCCCCTCCCTAACTGCAAACCCCAGGATTCCACAGGATCTTGAAAGTGGAATAATAGCACTACAATAGTGTAGTGTGGAAATGGCCTTTGTCTGTCATCCTTTTGTAGACACAATCGTACTATGCATGCAGGAAAAAGGAGGTATCAATAGGTAACCCTGAGTTATTCAGATGTAGTGGCCAGAGCCCTATTGGAGTGTTCTATCTCCATCATCATGCCTAGTCCAAGAAACAGATGAAAGGCCCTCCTTCCATCCCAACTGCCACTGCCCTGGCCATAGAGGAAAAGAAGAAGCTGGCACAGCTCTATCATGATTAGGCCCAAAGGCCTTCCTTCCACCCAAACTGCCACTTCTCTGGTCTTTGAGAGAGAAAAGAAGAGGCAGTATCTGTAGGACTTAATCCCTTCCATATTGCCATCTCCTTTTCCTTTTATATCGTATCTTAATTAGATTGTAAGCCACAGGGCAGGGAACTGTTTTGTTGTTCTTTTACTTGCAAAGTGCCGTGTACAGTAATGCTGCTTTTAAATAAATGATGATAACAATAAGTGTACTTACATCTGTGGGAAGGAGAATTAAGCAGTTCCATAATGTCCATATTTAGTAGAGGGCCTGCTGTTACGTAACTGCACAGCAGCGCTGGCTACGTGACCACTGTGTAATCGGACTGATGCACAATGGGATATGCATCGCATTGATCCCAATGCACATTGGCACCAATGCTCTTTGGGCATTTTTGCCAGTGTCCTGTTATGCATCTTTGCAATTTACTAACAGCATCCAGAATCCTGTTGGGCAATTGTGGATACATAATCTACCGTAACGCATTTACAATTGCTGCATATTCACCATCCTATGTGGCCCCTAGCCCATATAAGCCTACTCAAGCTCTAAGAATTTCAGGAGAAGCTCTTCTCTCAGTCTCACTCCCTTACCAGGCATGTTTGGTGGGTATAAGAGAGATGGCCGTCCTGGTGACTGCTCCCAGACTTCAGAACTTCCTCCCTAGGGAAGCTACAACAATTCCATCCTTGACCTCCTTCCACCAGCAAGTGAAAGCTTTTCTACTCCAACAGATTTTCAGGAATTGACTCCAATGGGATTTTAATGGTTATGCTGTTTTGTGTAGCCTTCTTTTAATGACCTATTACATGGATTTGATCCTACAGATTTAACTGCTTTTTAAAATATTTTATGTATGTATGTATATATATATGTATGTATGTATATATGTATGTATTGAACTGATGTTTTTGTATGTTTTTAATCTGTTCTGGTTTTAATATCCTGTAAGCTGCCTTGAGTTCCGATACTGGGAAAAAGTCAGGAATCATCATCATCATCATCATCATCATCATCATCATCATCATCATCATTGTCATCTCCAGATTTTTTTGAACTGCAACTCCCAGCATTCCTACCCATTGTTTGTATTGGCTAGGGCTGATGAGAGTAGAAATCTAACAATATCTGGAAGGTTGCTTTATTCCCATCTACCTCAGAACATTGGCTCATCTAGGTTTCTCAAACACATAGGTATTCTGCACATATATGCTTGGGAAAGAGGGCAGACTTAGACCACATGTCCCTTGTTGCCTGGGTGGGATCAAGAATTTGGAAGCTTTAATGTACAGGAATTTATTTAACACGGTAGCTTGAAATGTATAGCAATTTATCATTTATTATTTACCAGTTATCATTGTTTTTGGTGTGAAGCAATTCTAGCTTAATGCAATGAACACATCAGCCTTATATACTACCAAGTAAAGGCTCTAACAAGAAAGCTTATATGAAGAGTACCTTGCTGAAGAAATTACATGAAAACAAGTGCAGTGTTTTGAAATTTCTCTCCTCACTCACTTCATTTCAACTCCCATTTCATACATGCTCATTTGGTGGCCTTAGACAAACCACAGTCTATCAGTGTGATGCCCTCACCACGACTGTATGTGGATTATTGGCTAATTTCTAGCAGATCATTGGGTCAATTTCTGGTAAACCACAAAGTGGCTTCTCTTTGATGGGATGCCTGAAAGGGATGCTGGACTAAGTAAACCTTGATTCTTCTTTTACTGTTCAGCAAGGATGCACACTCGAGAGCAGATAAAAAACATCGTGTAGAGCCAAACAGTAAGCAGACTGGAAGCACATGCTGTCATTTATAAATGTAAACAACTTTTGGTGGTCCACATGAATGATTGTACTTTAAAAAAAAGACAATAGCATACAAGACTCAAGTCAACCTTATAGAAATGATAGTATATGTATGTAAGGCATTTTGGAGATTCCAAAATGTTACATAGGTGCCAGCTTCTCCGAATGCAAAGAGCATGATGGACAATAAACAACCAGAACCCTATCTGGCCCATCTGTTCAGCATTGTGAGTTGCTACTCTAGCACAGGACTAGTGTGGGAGAGAGCACTAACATACTGCAGTTTGTTATCTTTCCAAATGCTCCATTTGGCTCAATTGTAAGCACAAAGTTCCACCAGCAATTCAGCTATCTTCCTTTCTTTTCCATTTCTGTATTGCACATTTTAATCATGCAAATGTCCCTTCCATTTGAATATTTCTGCATTAAAATTCCATTATATGAAGCTGAATTATTCTAAGTAGCTTGGGATGTTCCTGACATTAATTTGGTTATGTGATATGAAAGCTTTGACTTGAATTAGATTCAGGATGAACTGTAACCGCATCTGCTGTGAGTTAACAAACAAAAAAGTGCCATGTTTGCACAATGCAGCAGGAGTTAATTTGAAAGGTGATACACAACAAATTTTCACTAGGAATATTCAAAATCACACTCACTCGCCATATTAATAACTTATTAAAAAGGAAGAATTCTCTCCTGAAAAAAAAAAAGGCATTTTTCCTAGCAGGAGGAATCCTCTGTTAGCCCACTGAGTATGAACCATTTTATAAGTTACTTTTTGATATGTTACCTACTGCTAGCTCTTCTTCTGTAAACATACAGAGGTGGAAACTCACAACTTCTTTGGTACGATATCCTGAAATTGCAGTAACTGTAATGGATGCATGTCAGATTCTGAGCTAAAATCTTGAAAGTAGCTCTCCTGGGTCAAACTAAACCAAATATGACCAATTATGCTGGGGGGGGATTTTTTTTACCCTGCCTCCCCCAGCAGGCGGTAAGGGCACATTTTCCTGGAACCATACATGATATCACATCACACTTGTTTTGGGTTTTAGCCCATTTTTGACTGGGAGGTTTTGAGGGGGGCTGCCTGAGATAAGAGAAAACCTCTGTGTGGTTTGAAGCAAAAAAAAGTTGTTGTTGTTGTTGTTGTTGTTGTTGTTATTTTTTAAGAAAAATGGGGGCCCAGAGGTTTTGGGATTGTTCTGAAGACCACTTGAAGGTTGCCTTTCCCTTACCCTTGGAGTAAAGACTTCACAGGTCCACAGCCTGCCAGAAACAATTAATATGTTGAGAATCTCTGCCTTTGTATTATTAATTTGTACAAAGACAGATTAACATTTGAGATATTTTGTTTCCATCTTTTTTATGGTTGCCTCGAGAAAATTTACCTTTATGGGGTCCAGGAAATTCTACTGGGCCTGGCTGTTTTCAGACATAAAGAGCATTTCATCTTTTGGCATGTGCAAATACCACTGTACCTCTCCTTCCATTTGCAACTCTTTGGGGTCAAGAGTGGCAAGGACTTAAAACACAGGGACATAACCTTTTCCTAAATCAGGTTCCCCGTTTATCCACTAGGGGTCTCTCTCTTCTAACCGCAAGAGTGTGGCTGCACAGTACTTCCCATGCAGCAAAGAAATTACTCCAGGCATGGGTAAGCTGCCATGAAATACTTCCTCAGTGAACTCTATGTGGTCTCAAATGAGACTAGATGTCAAAAATCTACCAGATTTGTTTCTGCCCTAATAACCCAGGAGCCAAACTCACTGTTGTTCTTGTGCGCCTTCAAGTTGTTTCTGACTCATGATGACTTTAAGGCAAATGTCTCATGGGGTTTACTTGGCGAGATTTGTTAAGAGGAGGCTTGCCATTGCTTTCTTCTGAGGCTGAGACAGTGTGACTTGCTCTAGGTCACCCAGTGGGTTTCCATGGCTGAGTGGCAATTCAAACTCTGGTCTCCAGAGTCCTATTCCAACTGCTGTATGACACTGACTGTCTCTCCAGATTTGTGTCTGCCTACCTTACCCAGACCCAGACTGTAATAAAAGTCTGAACCCAGCTATGGAAGTTTTCAGCACTTGACAACAGGTTTCATTTCTTGGAACAAGAAATGCTAAGCCTCTTCCTGTGAGATAGAGACTGAGAAGAGTGTGAACATCCAATGGAAAACTATTATTCTAATGTTCCATACAAAAGTCTCCCAGCAATGAAGGTTTACAGCGTAACATCAACTAGATCAGCAGTAGGAAACTTTTGGAAGAGGACCATATTAGCCTTCTCTTCGGAGCCCCACCTTCCTCCTACCACATACTACTGTTTCACTTAGACAAGAAGTGCAAGAAGCATCTGCCTGCACAGTTTGGTTTTAATTCAGAACTATGGTATCTGGGTTGTTGTTTCAAGCTTTTGATTCTGGTATCCAAGGCTTTCCATTCTAACTTCCCTTGGTACCTCACAGCTTGGCTAGTATGGTATGCTCCATCCAGGAATTTAAGATCTATAGACAAAGGATTACTGTTTGTTCTAGCAATCTGCATAGCTCTGTCAAGGCTGTGAGCTTTTCAAGATCTGGCTCCTTATTTGCTGAATAGTCTTCTTAGAGGAGGATCTCACTCATTTCCATAAAGGGCTGAGGACCTTCTTCTTTGATTCACAGTCTTAAGCCACTGAGCTGTGTTTAAGGTGCTGAGATGGGTAGCGACTGGTGGGGTGTTGGGGATTTCACTCCATGTGTTACTATAATACCTGACTGTATATGTTCATGCTCTACCCTTTGGTGAAAACAGTGTTACAAATAAATATTATTGACGTTGTTGTTATTTTGGTTATTTATTAATTGTTATTAAAGCAAGGTACATGCTCCTTGTGAGTTCTGATTAAAGATAAAAATAGTAGTTGTTTTTTCTCTGACTTTTGTGCAGAAAATTCATTAATGACAGTAAAGCTTATCCTTCTTCAAACGACTACACCGTTTTAAAGCCATCTAACCTACTGGCTATCATAATATGTTGGGAAATTTATCTTGACATATTAATTATGCATTGTGTGAAGAAGTGCTGGTTGTCTTTTCTGCATTGATAGTTAATCAGTTTCACCCAGCCACTAAGCTGATCTGGCAAATAAAACACGAAGTTGCCATACTGAGTTAATCCTGCTGAGCACTCCATCTCTCAGAGGTCACACAGACGCATGCAGAAGATGCTCACTGCTTAACTGGAAAATGGGAAGTGCAAATCCATCGGTCACATGCAGACCCCAACATTCAACAGTGCTCAGGAGACTGCCCTACTTCAACAGTCCTCAGGAGTTCCATCTCCAACATTTTTATTTTTTTACTTAAAATGCACCCAGATCCTCTAAGGGCACGGAAAGCAATTTCTCGATGGCAGAGGTAGCTGTTCTAGTCCTACTGGAGCTATGGGAGTCCTGGAAGTTACCTATTTCAGAGAGAAGCCTCTTCTGGTTTGTAACAGCCACAATAAAGGGGAAAATGGCAAAACTGCTTCTGACATCTCTTAGTGGAGGTATAAGGGGCATTTTGAACCTTTTTAAGACAAACAAAAGAAATGTTGGATGTGGGAAGCCCTCAGAGTGAAGGGCAGGTACAGTCCTTGGATCTCAGGTCATAACAGTCCATACCTGCATTAAAGACTGTATTATAGCAGCTGTGTTAATCACTGATTGACTTACTCTTGGTCCATTTTCCTAGCATATACTAAGTCACTGATATTTAATAAATAGTCTTTCTACCATTAAGTGAAGAATTCCTACTGCAAACTGAATTGGCTGGCAAAGGTCATTCTCAGAAGGAAAGCAAGCTCTATACAACTCACACACTTTCATACAAACACCGGAGAACTGCAAATCTACAGGTTGCTTCTGGGTCAAGCAAATGCGAAGAAATAATATTCCATTATCTCCCTGACAAGGATGTACTTTTTTGGGAAAAAGTACTGGTTAGCCCAGCTTAGAATGTTTTTCCATTTGTTCATGCAGTTAATTTGAACTTTGCTTTCCTTGAGCCCAAGCAGATTCCAAGCTAAACATCGCAAACAGACTTTTTCCTCACAAAGAGTAAACTCATGATGACACCGGACAGTGAATTTCTTTATCCTGAGAGGGTGGGATGAGGAAGAAAGCACAACCCAGTATTTAGAGTGCCATTATCAGGTAATGCTCCTCCAAGTCTGTGGTTCCTTTAGGGCATTTTCTCCACAGTTTGCACAAGATCATCAGACCATTATTATAACCTTCCACCTTTAAACTGAATTTGAATTCACATTAACCAGAAGACACTTTTTTTTACATTTTAGCACTGTAACATTTAGGAGCAACTAGAGATATAATTACCATTTTTCACCTATGAAAGGTTACAGATACGTCACCACAGTCCCAAGTTAGCTGGAATTTCCCCAGCTTGCCTGGACTCCCTACGTCAAGTAATTTGTGTAAGAAAATACAGTGTTCAGTCTGGTTACTGTACTTACAATTTGCAGTTTCACATATTACAATACTGAGATCATTCTTGGGTATTATTTTCCTGTGGTGGTAACTGAGTTTTTTTTTCTTCAAAGAGCCAATTCATACCTAAAACTTAAAACATTTGCTCTTTTCAGAGTGAAGAACCTCAGCCTTAATTCAAGCACACATGGGCCATTTCTGCACTACACAGTTACAGTGCTATTATTCCACTTTCAACATCCTATGGAATCCTGAGGTTTGCAGTTTAGGGAGGGGCCTCAAAGGTCCCTCCTTAAACTACAAACCCCAGGATTCCATAGGATGTTGAAAGTGGAATAATAGCATTATAACTGTGTAGTGCGGAAATGACCATGAACAACTGCTTTGTGCTGGCTGTGTACGTACATCTGATCTGCAATTGAAATGTATGTCTGCATTAGTGCCACAGGTTTTCTAGAGCTGTCTTACAGCACCACGTGGCAGCCCACATACACACAGAGAGCACAGATTACATTTGTTCAAAACAGAAAAAAGCACACCACTAAGGCCTAATTAGACATTATGGGAGAGTTCCATTAATCACATGCCCCCTGCCTTGCAATAAGAACTAAGAAAAGAAAGATGCCACATGAGAGCATCATGCTCAGTGTTTTTCCTGCCTGTGGCATATAGCAGCCAGTACAGCAGAGGACCACTATGAATCCTGAATATCTCTGACCTGTAATAATTGGGCAGAGGGGTGGGCAGAGAAGTGTTCCATCAAAGTGAAACTGACCTGACTCCCATCTTGCAATCCATGACACAAGGAGAGTCAAAATCAGCCAGGAGATCTTCCATCTGATTGTACCGTTCCCCATCTTTCACTATATCTCCATGGTAGGCTGGAACGTAAGGCCTGAGAACATCACTCATCAAGCGGTCCAAGCAGCGTTGTTCAGACTCACAATGCTTTTTCAGTATCCTCCCATTAGCTGCAGCTTTGAAGCTACCTGAATGAAACAGACACACAAAAAGTACATTAAAAAAGAAGAAGAAGAAATCTACATACTTTGGAATACCTTGTTCCCTGCTTCTAACAAAATGACTAAGTGCACTAAGATTGGTTTGATATGCATTCGGTATTATGTGCAGGCCTCAAAAGGGCAAAAGGATTTTAAAAAAACCCAAAGGATTAGTCTACTGTTTTTTGAAAGTATGGTAAGAATGGAAATGGGGAGCCCATGCTGGTTGGGAGATTCTGGGAGTTTTGCCCTGAAGAAGTAATTTTTCCACACACTAGTTGGACTGGACTGCATTTCTTTCTGGTTTCAACAGAACCTTAATCTCAAGGGCACAACAAAGACTAGCTTTGACAAAGGATTCAGGCCATTTGCTGTCAGCAGTGGCATCACTGTGTTATGTTGTCCAGTCCAAAACCCTGCAGGGAGAGGTGAAGAGAGAACCTTTCTATCCTTGAGTCATAAATCCCAAGTTCCATTGACTTTCCAAGGATTTCTACATAATCAATTACTCACTTACTTGATCTGCCTCTGTACCTAGGAGGAACCAGAATAAATGAAACTATATACATTTATAGCTCTGTTCCTAGGGGCAATTTACATTAATATAGTTAATTATCTAGCTCTACCAAGAGACTTCCTGAACACCTTCCTTCCACTAAACTCATCAGATGAAGTTTTCCTTTGAGATATTTAGAACACAACTTGATCTTCTGTACCTGCATGTCCTGCTAGTTGGATCCAAGGATATTTCTTCTTGAAGGACATAACAAAGGGAGACCAGTGCACCATATTCTTGATCTTTCGCCATGACTTGCTCTAGAAAGGGGAGAAAAAAGGGAAATGAATTAAGTAGCACATGGAAAATGTCTTCCCAGATCTGTTTGGCAAGTATATAAATGTGAAAGTGGAAATACCGGTGTAAGAACAAACTGAGCCAGACACTAGGCTAAAGAAAACAGCATTGAAATAATCCAACAATCAACCTATGCAAAAATGACCTGTTAAGAGCTATAAAAATAGCCTGCCTATCATAAACTTGGATATACACAGAGGACAGCTTATGTGATTGTATACGCTAGGAAAGAAAAGCATTAAGAAGAACGTACAGTACTATACCAGCACAAGAAAAAAAAAAACAGCAGCAACAGAATTATGTGGCCCATGAATGAAATTCAAAAACAGGGCTGGGAGACACTTTCATTGGACCACTAAAATAGGCAAGCTTTTTAATCTAGTCTTCATCAAACTAGGAATAAGGGCAGAAGCAGAAAAGTCTAAAAATCATCTTGACCAGATTCTCAAGCCAATTCAACAGTGTATGTAGAAACAATTCCACATTCTCCAAGGTGAAATCTGACACCAACATACCTTACACTGATTCTACATGCTTGCTCACTTCATCTTGAGGCTTTCATCTAACTACAGTTCCAGTAGCTTCTACAACTCAGTATGATGATTTTTGGACTTTCAGCCTCTTCCTACTCCCCGACTCCATACCCATCCTGATGGAAAAGTACCAGAAGACTCAAAAATTTGACTTTTTGAAAAATGACATTGTAGTCCTCCAATAAAGACATTATTTAGTTTTTAATACAATAGGAACACTCAAGAGGTCTCAGTCGTTTGCCTTCTGGTAATACTGTGTTCATACACCCTTCCATTTTCTGTACTTGTATCATTGATCTTTGTTTTTTACCATGATGTTCTTGGCTTCAAAAACAAACAAAAAAACCCTCTTTCTGCTTCCATGAGAAAGACATCTGCTTTGAGCATTTATTTTGTTTACAAGAATGTCACACTGACCAAACAAAGCAAAGCTGTTCTGAGAACAGTTTCACCTTTCATTAATGACTCTATTAAAAATGTCTCTCCCATGTGGGGATGCACCAAAGGAGGGGACAAGAAGGCAGGGCAGGAAGTGATCTAGGTAAAGAGATCTTTCCTTACCCTTGCAGGAAAAAACAAAAACCAAACGAACACTGGAAGAGTTGAAAATACCTTTTAGTTCCATCCCTAAGCCCAGCTACAGCCAAGCTGTATGTATGCATGCTGCTCTGTGGTGGGTTGCACCCTGGCAGCAGAAGGCTATGACAAGGTTATTAGTTACAGCCAGTGACTTTAAATTAGTTTAAATTTACTTTAAATTCCAATTCACTTTGGTGTCAAATCCTCTTTCTCTGCTTAAGCAACTTTAGGGTACAGCAGAAGTAGCAATTATGTGGCCCTCCAGATGTTGTTGAATTGCAGCTCCCAGCAGCCCTAGCTAATATGACCAAAGATGAAAAATATGGGAAACTGCAATCCAATCAGCTCTGGAGAACCACACAAATCCCATTCCTTGAGTAGAGGCAGAATGCAAACACTGTCCTAGTCCAATTGCCAGTCACACCCCATTGGTCAATGGGATTTATGTAAATGTTCACTTCCCAGTCAGAGCTGATTTAGTAGGTCTACTCTAGTTGGTGAGGGTTGGGGAGGGTTTTTTTTTTTTTAATTTGTTTTGTTTTGGAAGGGACACACTTGTGGGAATTTCTTTTTTAAAAAATGAGAAAGAACCTTCAGCCAAAGGCCTCAGAGAAAGAAAAAAAACTCCTCTTAAAAACATAGGAAAGCTTCAGTTCTTCCTGAAGGAAAATTCTTTCCCACAAATTGTTCAAATGAAACACACAGCTAATTAAGGCAGAGACATTTCTTATCTCAAAGCCAGAAGGCTGGGTAAACCATTGAGGAAGACAAGACGCAAACAGAAAACAATGGGTGAAAATGCCAGCTCAAAACCAGCATTTTGACTCTGATCAGTCTGGAATCATAATCCAAGTTCACATGGAAAGAATTAGCAGAAGGCAGGATATAACTAAGATGCATAGAAAGAACAAAATATTGGACTGAACATTATGTTAGACACTGTATAAAATTAATACTTCAGAGAAAACTGGGATACATGTTTTTGCATAATGTTCTTGGATGCCATATTGAGAATGGACACCCTTTCTCACTCCATATATAATATGCTTTTTAAACAAATTCTTATGCTCAAACATAATCATTTTTTCCTTATTTAAAGGAGAGGAGAAAAAATTTAGACACAAAGCCATGATATATAAAAGTAGCCTGGACTGTATGAAGAGCACAATAGCAGTGCTATTGACAGTAGGGTGAATTCTGAGTGATGAAAATATTTTCTCCTGCATCTATACACATCTATGGGACTATGTCTCCCTTCTTTTCACGTACATATTAGCAAACTTTCTATATAAATTTCCCTCTGTGCCCTTAACTGCAGCTCAACAGAGAAGTCTGGCAGGTAAAGCTTTTCCCATCACTCCATCTCCATAACCAGGAAAAAGCTTCCTCTTCGATGCATGCCAGGCAACTATTGAAAGCACACAGAAAGCCTTGCTCATACATGGAGCCATTCCATATGGAGACATTTTGCAACAAGTGGGTACTAGTCCATTGATTCTAAGCACTAACAGATTCTCTGAGAAATGGGGTGGGCCTCCAGATATTGGTTGGACTGCATTTCCCATTATCGCTCCCCGTAAGCTATGCTGGCTAGGATTGAGGGAAACTCCATTCCAACAATACCTAAAGAGTTATGCATTCCCCATCACTGTTCTATGCTTTGTTATAAATAATGTTCAGGACATAGCTTTAAAATGCAAGGATTGAAGTGTATATCCTAGGTCAGGGGTGGGCAAATGCAGCCTTCCATACACTGTTAGAGTGCAACTGTCATCAGTGGCAACCAGCATGGCCAGTGGTGAGGAATTTGGGGATTTCCATGTCTGGAGAGCTCCAGAATTTCCATCTATACTCTAGACTTTGCCATTCACACATAGGCCCAACTAAAGATGCATTGTGGTTCTATTCTTTTCAAAGTAAGCTTCTCTCCACAAAATGCATAAGGGAGAACAGTGTTTGAAACAGGCTTTTGAGAATACAACTCCCAGAATCCCCAGCCTGCAAGACTGCCAGAGTCCCCCAGATCCTGGATGTTTTAGCCCAAAATTTAATGTCAAGCTTTGGTGGCAGGGCGAGGCAGAAGTGCTGGTGTCATAGGATTTTATTCCAGTTCTCAGTTTTCAACCTCACTTCTATCATTTAATAGCACAGTACCAAGAAGATGTACACACAGCTGCAACAAAAGAGAAGGGAATACCACAGCCATAAAGCACTGCACTGACTGATTGGTTGATTGCATCTGTCTTCAAGCTCTTTCCCCAAAATGGACCAACTCACAGTAAGAATAACCTTTAAAAATACAAGTTAAATACAAATAGCTTATCCTTTCAATCTTATTTGCATTAAAAACCAGTTTAAAACATAGCAATTAAAAAATACAGCAGCATCTTCCCCAGTAAAATGCCCCTTCTTCAGCAAATATTTGCCTGCCAGTGAAATTATAACAGGGAGGGGTCTCCTTCCACAACCTAGGAGCAGCACTGAGAAAACTTTTTCCTTCGTCCCAACTAGCCAGATCTCCAAAGGTGATAAGGCTAAGAGAAGGGCCTTTCCCAAACATTTCAAATCACAAGTTGGCTAGAATAGGAGAATATGGCTCTTCTGACAGCCTGGATCCAAGTCATATAGCATTTATATTACAATGAGTTGCAGAATAAGAAAACAAAACATCTCCCTATACTGTAATTACACTATTGTCATATCTAATTTTTTTTTCAAGTGTTTCAAAACACTTGACCAGCTGGTGTTAGAAATATTTTTGCATATCAGTCATGTTATCCTCAAAAGCAGTTCATCAAAACAAAAAAGGTAGTGGGTGTGGTTTCTCCTGCTGCATGACAAGCAAAGGCATGCCTGATGAAGTTCCCGTTCTGCGCGACACCTTAAAGTACAAAACCCTTTTTGACCTGGACTCGTAACTCAAGTTACCTTGTACCTCAAGACAACTAGACTTTCCACAGTTGTCTCTGTGCAAACCCACAAAAACTGTTTTATTTAAGGACATTTTAAGTTGTCCCCTCTTTCATTTCCATTATTCTTTCCTAATCTCTAAAAGACAAGGAAATGTATATATTTTTGTATAAGAGCTTGCAAGCATGGAATCAGGGGTTGGCAATTAATGGAAATTAAGGACAGAATTCTATGTAGCTTGACTTTAATGTAAGCCCCACTGATCTCAGTCTGGCTTACTTCTGAGCAGTCAAACACTGAACTGAGTTATAAGTTTCACTCTTCTGTACACACTCCTATAAACCATGGCTTTTCCAATGAGAAATATACAAAAATGGCTCTTTTTGTTGGGGGCATGTCCCTTCAAATCATTTTCAACTTATGGTGACACTAAAGTGAACCTATCATGGGCTTGTCTTGGCAAGTTTTGTGCAGAGGGGGCTTGCCTTTGCCTTCATCTAGGACTAAGAAAATGTCCTCCAGTGGGTTTCCATGGCTGAGTAGGGAGTAGAACTCTGGTCTCCTGAGCCCTTATCCAACACTTAAACCATTTTACCACACTGGGTCCCAAAGATAGCTCTTAGATCAGGTTTATTCAAGAAGACCGAAAGCATGCAAGTTTCTGATCCCCTCCTTCCCTGATTGCTACCTGCATTCCCTGGAAAGCCTCCCCAGGGAAGAGAGGGATGGGACACCGGAAGAAGCAACCAAAATGGGGTGGACAACTGCCTAATTTGAGCCAATTCTCACTTTTCTCAACAGTTCTCTTTGCTTTGTCTCATACTGTTCCAAAGGAACTCCTCCAGAGAGGCTTTCAGGAGTCCACATGGGGCTGACGAAAGGACAGCAAACTTTTCCTCCATGACCTTCCTCATGTTATATAAGCTGGTCCTGAAATAGCAGCTATGACTTTTATTGCATTGTTAATAATCATGTCTGAAGGTTTTTTTAAAACCAAATATGAAGATATATGCAGGGTTTTGAAAACCTAATGTGGCTGCTAACCATTCAATCTTGTTTGGGCCTCAGGATCCAAACCATAGACACAGAGCGAAAGTAATCTGGAATAAAAAGGGCACAGGCCTATGCACATAAACCTGTAAGTTTATTCTTCAGATCACCCTTCCCTAACCAGGCATACTTTTGATGTGTTGGACTCCAGACCCCATAATCCCCAGCCATGCTGCCTGGGATTTCTGTGATCTCTGGTATGACACACCTGGAAGGTACCATATTGGAAACAACTGACCTAGGTTATGTGTACACAGGGCTACCTGAATGGGCAAGATAAACATTCAAGAATAGTGACAAGAGGACTAGAAGGATCAGCCAAACAGTGGGACTGTTTTGCTGGCAGCCTTCTTTATTCAGCCCATGCTTATGCAAAGCTGTAGCTTTTGCCAAATTACTGTCAATGTTTCTGAAGTGATCTTCCTATACCAACACAAGGGTTTCCACTAAGAATGCCAGGAGCTCTGTACTTTGGCTTCTTTGTTCTTTGCTGGCAGAAAACATAGTTGGATTCCCCCATGCTTTTGTTTCTTTTCTTTTCAAACGCAGCTTTGACTGATGTAATAGAAGTCTCCAAGGGAATTTGGGCTTCGCATCAATAAGACTCAACTTGCACAGAAGAGGAATCCTCCTATAAAAACACAAACATAAGTCACTCAGTCCCAGGATAAGAGTGACTGCCAGAGCAGTAACTGTACCAGAGCCAAGATTTTGTTTCCTTAGCGGTTGGTCAGCAATCTCCTATAGCAAAAGAAAACCTTGAGATACTTCAAAGCCAGAGCTAAATGAAGCAAAGCTGCTTCCAGAACAGTATGCGCTATCACGATAGCTTCTCAAACAAGGCTATCAACAGGCATCCTGCGGCCAAGGCTTCCCAATCCTAAGGGCAACTGTGTTTCTTGATGAGTTAGAATCCTTAGTGGCGCATGCCTGGGAAATCTCCTTAAGATGTTTAGCAAGGAGGGCTAGTTCAAACAGTGCCTTTCTCATGTGCTAGCTTCCCAATGGCATCATCACATTCAGAACTGTAACATTTAAACACTCTTTATCTGTGCACTGCTCAATTGAGTGTGAAGTAGGCACACCAGCACCTGTTCCCTGGGAACAGTAGCACTGCGTGCAGACAGTTGAGCAATGCACAGATAAGGAGTCCTGACATTTCACCATATGCTGCTGCCATAGGGAAGGATTTTTCAGTGGTCTGCACACAAGAAACATTGAACTTTATTTCAGTTACTATGAGCCCAAAGGGTAAACCAATGTTGCCAAAAACACTGACAAATCCAATGAGATGCTATCAGGTTTCTAGCTTAAGTACATTCCATTGGTGGAGAACAGCAGTAGGAAAAAAGTTTGCATATATGGAAGTAGTTTGGTTGTATTTGGGTAATCAAGTTAGAGAGACAGGTTTGATACAGTTCCCTGGTAGGAAGTGAATGCTCATTTTGTTTAGTTTCTTACAGCTTTCAGCTTCTTATAGATGACAGGTGACCTATATAAACAGTTGGCCCTTCATATTTACTACGGATAGGGGTGCAGAACCATCACAAAAATGGAAAAATTGCAAATATCAAAATGTGTGTATCTGTGGGAAGAAGGCCGAGGCATGGTGGGGAGAATGGGCACCCAGGGTCCAAACCAGGTCAAAGAAAGGAGAGGGAAAGGGTGGGTGGGTTGGCCTGGTAGCCCTAAGCTTTCTCTCTTTCACCCATCTCCTTCCTTGGATGTGGAAGAAGGCACCTGGGGGATGGTTTGTGGTGCTGAAAAATTGGGCTGTGAGCTATCATTAGCTGGTCAGGCAGCAGCTGGTGGTGAAGGAGGAGGAGAAGGACAACAGACAGGTTTTTAAAGGACAGTGTGATCCAAGAGGGAATGTTCCCCCAGAAAAGAAGCAGCTGAGGTGCAGGGAGGGGGCTGGAGTCAAAGCAACTTGTAAATAATCAAATCAGTGAAAGTCAAACTCACTAATATGGAGGGCCAACTGTATGTTGCAGTTTGCATTTTTTCCTCCTTTTGCAAAGAAAACTGAATTTTTTCTTTGCAGTCTTTCATACTCCTCTCCAGTATGATGATGTATAGAAGCTGAAACTTCCCACAGCACTCAGCTACATCTATATAAAAATAACTATGCACATCAGCTAAAATAAAGAAAGCAAGTTTCTCTCAAACATGGAGCTAATTATCAATGTGTGCCCCTGATACAATATCTTTTGCATGCACAGGTCACTGCAGACTCCTTCCTTAATGGTATCACTACATTTGGAACAGCACATCTAAAAACTATTGGTGTATTTACCAATTGTATGTGAAGTTTCTGTGTAAGATGCTTATGAAATTCTTTCTGTCTAAATTTATCCTGGGATTTGAGGGGTCCCAGTTACCTGGTTTTGTTTCTTGAGTGGCAGTACTGCACTGGTGATCTCCTACTCATATAACCCCAGAATTTCTTTCCCCAGCTTTTTTTAAGCCATCTTCAACTATGCTGGCAGACTACAATTTAAGTAGCTCTATTACTACAGAAGAGATTACATACCAAGGAATGTGTGGATGAGAATGCACTGCTTATGGGGCCCTCTATCACCAGCACTGACAATCAACATCAATCTATCTACCTCAGCAGTAGAAGTATATGCTTAAAACAAGAGCTCCTCAACTGGTCTGTAAGCAGCTGGTCTCTAGACCAGGCAAAAATTCAAATGCATCTGAATTTCGAATGTATTCAGTTTTGTTTCAGTTTTTTGAGAATCTTTTTCATTCACAGGAAGTGTCTTCTCTGCCAGGTAAGCAAAAATAGACTCTTACTTTTCTCCTTGCCTCATTTCTTTCAACTATCCCTTAAAGAAAGTCAAGGGCTTAGTACGCTATCAAAAAAGCCTCATTTATTGGGCCCCACAGATAATGTAATCGTTAAAGGATGGAATCAGCATTTTGCTGTGCAAACAGTCTTCTGACACTGTTATATAACACCAACAGATTCTAAGAGTATCCAAAAAAGTCTAAAGAAGGGGAGAGAATGTTTGCCTAGAAATGAGTCAACTTATTTTTCAGGCTTCACAGTACAGGCAGCCAAGAAAATGGCGTGTGTGCATGTGCACATTCAGTTTTTAAAGAAATGGGGTTAAGGTTCTTGGAATCATGTCGTAATTTTTAAAAAGCAAATACCTTTACTGCCCCAGCAAGTAACAACGGGGCCAAATTTGGTTTAGCAGCTAAGGGCAAGTCTGCCCACTTGCAAGCCCTGGCAGGCAAAAACATCTGGCTGTGAATGTCTTACCACTGGAATCACAGATTTAAGTCTGGCTTCAGTCCTTTGGAAAACTCTAGAATATGAAGAGTAGTCCTCAGGAAGACATCAGCCCAGGTGCTATACAATCTGTGGGTTTGTTGTGAGTAAAAACTGTAACACATGCTATACCAAAGTTTGCTTTTTTCATTTTTCTCATCATCCACATCATCTTCACCACAATCTTGATACGAACACCACCATACAAAAAGCCACCAGATGAATAGTGATCAGGACTGCATTATCTGTGGTCTCTGTATCACATATCAATCAGTATAGAATGGGCCCTGTCTTGGCATGACCAAGGAAGGAGAGACTCTTGGCTCAGGGGGTCTACTTTCATGCTGAAGTTCTAGCATTCACTCCTTTCTGTCCCCAGTCTTGCAGCTATAAGGACCTGGAAAACCCCTGAAGAGTTACTGCCAATCAAAGCAGGCACTGCTGGGCTTGACTGATAACTGGGTAACAGGCAGCTCTATTCATACAGAAGAAAACAGTTCCATTTCTTGTTGTATTACCCTTTTCCATGTACAACAGCTTTTTAGGGTCAAGTAATGGAGGAATAATTTCAATATAGCATTCCCCATCTGCTACTTGAAGAAAGCCACAAATTTATTTTGAACATGCAGAAACAATGCTGCTATGAAGATCAGAGGGGACTTTAAAAACACAAGACACACAAGCACTATCATTTACAATCATACCTCAGTTAACGAAGCCTCTGACAAAGAAGCTTCTCTTTACAAAGTCTTTTTATGCCAGTCCAGCCCCCTCCTGTCCTCTGTCTAGCTGGATGTCTTTAGCAGCACTGGGAGGATGCTGAAGGAAGGCTGGAGTAACACCAACTTTCATTGGCAGGTTCCAGCAGCCTGCCTGCAGCAAACAATGCAATAGAGCATGAGTTGAGAAAGAAAGGGATTCTACTTTAGCCATGTGTGGGTCTGCTTACAAGAGGCAATGTGAACAGTAACTGTCTCTAGGATCCCTTACCGAATATGTGTAAACAGCAAAACAGAGAGAACAAGGGAAAGCAGATTAGCTTGCCATACCACCTACCCTCAAGCATGTTTTAAAAAAGCACAGATCTACAAGTCTAGCCACCAAAATTGAAGTGATAAGAAAAGTGGAGGCTGATAAATGGGAATACCATCCCTAGATGAATTTTGTCTCTAGAAGGTACAAAATGTTTTTGTTTACTTATGCAAGGCATACCTGATCTGATTATTTATTTCATGTGTGTCTATAATTAGTGCCAAACAAAAAGTTTGCTGAAACGTGTTGAACTGCTCCTCTTTTTTAAAAGATATCATCATTAATAATCTCTAAAAACACTAACATTCTACAAGTACATAAAAGGAAAAACATCATAAGGAAAGCATGCGATGTATACATGAGAAATTAAAAAGTAGAGAAAAAAAGAAAATGAAAAAGAAAGAAAAAAGGAAAGAGATCCACTTCTATTCTTTCTTTAAACAGAATATAACAATCAAATTGATTCAAGCCCTTCAAAGATAATATGCAACATTTCTCTTCTTTCTCTTCCCCTAATTCATGCTTTCAAAAAAGAAAAAAGAAAAATAAATTAACATTCTTTTACAAAAGGTTAACATATCTAGCATAGTATCTCAATATTATTTTACATTCTATTCTATTCCATATTACATGTACATGGTAACTAGCATTATATGATAAATGGCATTAAAAATAAGTGCTACTTGTTTACTCAATTACCTATTTTCACTGGTTAAAACTGTAAAACTATTAAATGCTATACGGCATCACTAAATCCAAATATTTGTATACCATTTTACATTGTAAAATCCTTTACAGCATTTATTAACCAAATCCAATTTTCACTGCCTTATATCTGTAACCATTTCATAACCCAGTTTTGGACAAATCTATTTCATTTTGAATTTAACTCCCCTCTTCTCTTGTAAGCATCCTATCCATGGATTTCACTGCCCCCTCAACTTCTCAGATTTCCTTCCTTGCCCTTTACTACTATTTTTGGGTTCCTTCCCACTTAGTATTTTAGGATAATTGTCCTGAAATAGCACTCTTTTTAAAATCATATTTCTCTTACCCTCTTAAATCATACAGATTAAACCACTTTGGTTTCATTCAACCATCAAAGCAGTTTGATTGCAAATCAGTTTCAGCTTAGCCATCCTTTCTCCTTGCTATCCTCCCACCTTAAGCAGTAATCCCCCTTACACAAACCAGAGGTTTTTGGCTGTACTTCTTCCCCAGTTCAATAGCTAATGCCTCCATTGGCTCCCCAGTTCAGTAGCTACTGCCTTCTATATTGCTAACTTGTGTGTCCCCCTCCCTTGTCTTACATTTCCCCACAGTTCTTCTTTGATCTCACTGATCTCATTCCTCAGAGCCTCTACCATATTCTTCTTCAAGTTTAGGAGTTCAACACATAGTTCCCCCATTATCCATTGTAAATAGTCCTGAGGGAGTTCCTGGAAAGGTTTCATCTTTCATTCGATCCAGCAGTTTTAGAGTTCACACTTCTCTCTCATCTAGCTGAAAGCCACTAGCAAGACAGTTTTATCAACATTAAAAAGATAACATCTGTACTTTCTCACACTGTACTTTCTCCCTGTAAAAATCCAATTCAGTCTTACAAACTGGATGAAATTCAGTCTGTTCACATGATATATGCACTTAGAACCTTAATTACTGTATTTACTGGTGTATAAGACTCATTCCCCCCCAAAAAAAATACTGTTTGAAAATGGGGTGTGTCTTATACCCCAGTGTGTCTCATATGCTGGCAAATACGGTATTCTCTTTTAAAGATGACAGCCTCCAGTCATCTAATTTATTTATCCTTTTCTTGTGGGGTGAACACACTTACTCTTGATTGCAGAAAGAAAGTGACTGAAGAAGCTCCTTTGTTCTAGTTTAATAAGAAGAGTTCCTCATTTTCATAACTCCAAAGATTTATTTAAGATTTTTCTTTTAAAAAGCAGATTGCCAGTATGAGGCTACCAGATCCTTAGATCCATACAGCTGCATTTCACAGCAAGGGCAAAAGATGTCACTCCCTCAGTCCTTCCCAATCATAACATGTTTACTCAAAAGTAAATGCAAGTAATGGGAATTCTAGGCCCTAATGGATGGTCCTCCAGTCCCTCTTTAATCCAGAGGGAGTTTCTATTATGGAAGCTCTCCTGACTGTAGAGCTGCAGCCAGGAGCATCAACCCACTGGCCTGCTGGAAGTCCGAACTGCTCTTCTTTCTTGTGGTGTAGGAACATATCCCTATTCTTTCCATACTGTTTCTGCCTCTGGTTCCAAATTTGCTGTTAAAGAATCAATGTCCAAGAACACAACTGCTTTGTTAACTGAGGTATATATGTACTCAACGTGTGTACAGTGTTCAAAGACATACTGTGTTAGCCTGTATCAGCATGCAAAGAGATGAATTCAAAGGTGCTACAAGATCCCTTTGTATCAAAAGATATACGATAGACTTTGGGCTGTCATAGTCCAACCCCTTGTTTTGCTACCAAGCCACCAGCACTGCAATGTTACATTTCACAGTCAATTGCAGTCTAATTTCAGTTCTTCCACACTGGGAGCTGTTTGGGGCGTCCACCTAATACCTTCCCCTGCACATTTCCCTGCCCCTTAACCATATTTAGCAGTAGCCCTGGAAGTTGTCACTTTTTCATGCCCCACATCTTCCAGGCTGTTTTTGTTAATGGCTTTATACTAACTCACAATTGTACTTCTCCATTAAAAAAAATTAAAACACCATAAGAGTTCAATCATACTCCTTCATCAGTAGAGAGTGGGATGAGGAAATAGTCAGGTTGAAGAGGGAAAGAAGAGGTTGTGACAGGGGAGAGGAAGAAGAGACCAGATGGAGGAACACAATTATATTCTCATTGTCTTTTTATTTGATGTAGGAGTGCGATCACACATTTGTGACAAGGCCATAAAAAACAGTGTGTGAAATGGGGCTGAGAAAGAGGATACTAAATGGATTTCCTTCCACCTCCACAACCAGGAACAAATTGAGAATGGAGGTTGCTTTAGAGCCACATCCACGATATGCCCAAAACTCACCAACCATCTGTATCAGGATACATATGAAATGGATGTTTTGCATCAGGAAAAAGAAAAAGTACCATAATCAGAACTAGCAAGTTCTGGAATTATAGCAGGAGGAAAACAGTGGAAGCATCACACATAAACCCCTCCTTGTAGCCAAAGCTATCCAATGCTCTATTCCACCGCAGAAGCCTGATATGAAAAAGCTATAAGTGGTTCACCTGAAAAGAAGGGTCATCAGGTTTGATTACACTCTTCCTCATCATCTCACATATACAAAACTGTTGTGTGAACACTCTCTGGGATGCTCTAATACAGAGTGAGAACCATGTGGCCTTCCAGATGTTGCTGGGCTGCAACTTCTAGGATTCTTCACCGTTGATTAGGGTTGCTGGGACTTGTAATCCAACAACAGCTAGAGGGCTGAACATTTTCCACCTCTGATCTAGTAAGAGGCTTTGCTTACTTAAAGAGTCAGAAATCAATACATTCCAATTTGTTGAATCAAATCATGTTCTTGGGTTAATACTAGGTAATTTGTGGCAACTGGGACACTCTACTCATTACCTTTCTAATTATGTGAAAATTAAACTCTCAAATTCCCAACAGGAAGGCACACATACTCTTTTAACAGAACTTCTCTATTTAGATGTGATGAGAACATAGACTTGTGCAGTTAATTATTTATTCTGCCTTAAATTGAGATTTTTCATTACTCTTCCTTATACCGTAAAGTAAGCTAGAGTCTTACGAAACTGATGTAATTGCATCTGTAAAAGTCAATCGACACAGTAAGAGTTTCTCTTCAAAAAAACACATTTTTTCTTAAAAAAAAAAAAGTCAAGGAGCGCCAATGTTTGTTTTCCAACACTCCCTCAGCAAGAGAAATTCCAAAACACTTCTTGGTATTTACCGACACAGATTATAACAACTGATTTCAGAAATATGTCTGTATTAATTTTAACAAATAAAATAGAGCCTTAAAATTAAGTACTACTGAACAGCCCTGACCTTTTAATTTCTTTCAAGGCCTTTTAATTCCCTGTGGTTTATATTTGGCATTAGCCACATGAGTGTTTGGACAGCACTTTAATGATTTAAAGTGCTGTTTGAAGTTTTATTGTTTTGCAGACTTCAGGAATGGAAACTGCAAATGCTGGTAAGTGTATGAAAGAGATTTTCATGGGCGCTGTAGCTTCTGTAAAGATAGAGTGCCTTCTGGACTTCTCAAGTGGGTGGCTGTGTGACTTTTGGCATCCTGACCACACTCGGAATGTCATTTGGCCACACAATTCCCAGTTTTCTCTTGTGACATTTTTTGGGGGGAGGACATGTTCATATGTGTGTGAAGGCAGATGAAGGGTAGCAGCATTGGTGAGAACAGGGCCTTGGCTGAGGGAGTCCAGGCAAGAAGGCAGCTAACCCCACAAACAAACTGATTGATCAGCCTTCTCTCCCGGAGGCCCCCTATGGAGGCCCCCATCTCAGTGTCCATGTCTCCAGAGGACTGGTGTTTTCCAGCCCCTCCTCAGAGACAGAGAGAGGTTCTTCCAAGGCCCACCTCATGGAAGTGGAGAAGGAAATGACCCACTCTGTCTGCCCATTGTTACCACTGTCAAAAAGACCATGAGGTTTCTATCAGGCAGTTTCAGAAAAAGGGCTGACTGAAGAACAACAGCAGTTCCTGAAAATATATTTCTTTCTCAAAACCCTAATCTACTCATCTTGTCAAGGTAATCTGATAATACCTGTCCAATATATACTAATGGCAAACTGATGCTCCAGGTGCCAGAACTTTTGTAACTGAACTTGCATCATCCATACCTAACAGTGAGGAAGGAGCAACTTCAATGGAATCCAAAAATTATACAAAAATGTTTAGCAAATACGCTAAGAGTGCAAAGAAACAAACAAAGAAGCCTGGTTTCTGTTGGAGAGAAAGATGGAAAATGGTGGGGGACAGTATTCTAGAAGAGGAACAGCTAGAAGACTAGCACAAAAGCTCAACATTTGAGAACATTAAAAATCTAAAATGGAAACAACAAAATCAAAGCATATTCTTTCCTCCGGCTAACCAAAGACTTTTGGTGAATTTATAGAAGAGAGCTCATAGGGAGCACTGCTGATAAACCTCTAGGGGTTTCCGTGTAAAGCCACCTGAGAAAGTTCTCCTCAGCACTGAAAAGTTAACCTCTGAAGAAAGAACACAAATATGACTTCTCACTGAAAATCGCAAAGACAAAAGCATTCATACAAGGAGAGATTTTCTTTAAAAACAGATCAGTCTCAGGTTAAAATTTCTTAAAAAGCAACCAACAGCAGCACCTTAAGATGGCACTATGCACTTTCAGGCAGTAAGTGCAACTGTCATAAAATCAGTTAAACGAATTCTTGATTTCGAGTGCTCACAGGACAAGGAGAGTGATAGTAACTAGCTGATGTAACCCTAAAAAGCAGGAGAAGAGGAAGTAGTAATAGTAGTAGCAGTAGTAGTACGGTGGTGCCGAAGACTTACCCAATGCCATCCTATATGAACCCACAATATATTTTAAAATGGTATACTAAGTGATGAGAGCCGATGTGGTATACCGGTTCGGGTGTTAGGCTAGTACTCCTAAAAACCAGGGTTCAAATCCATGCTGAGCCATGGAAACCCAGCTGGGTGAACTTGGGCAAGTCATATTTTCTCAGCCTGAAAGGAAAGCAATGGTGAATTTTCTTTGAGCAAACCTTGCCAAGGAAACTCCATGATAAGGTCAACTTAGTGTAATCATATGTTGGAAATGACTTGAAGGCACATAATAACAACAACAAGAAAAGGTCAGAGTTCACAGTAACAAACTGTGTTGAGAGTCATGAAAAACAAAAAGTTAGTATCTGTTTGTATTCATTCTCAAATTTATCATCTTCATTATCAGCTACTTCCTTTGATACTGTACTGTCACTGACAGCTTGCCAATCAGGTTCCCAAAATGGACTGTTACAGAAACATTCCAATAAATGTGAAGAGAAGCCATTCTTGTGGGTACTTTTCCAATACTTTTCCAATTTTCCAATATTGGAGAATAAGGGTGCTCAGACTTCAGATTTGTGCCACCTTCCTTGATTTTTACAAGAACCTTTAGGTCCACCAACTGGAGTTAAATGCAAAAGAGTGACTCAGAGATACTCTTGTTCACACACACACAGCCACTTTCTCTTCAACACTCTGAGGCACTGAAAGTCACTGAAAGTAATCACATTTAAATCATTAGCACAAAGTAATTGTATTTCTGGAGCCTTGATTAAGACTTCTTGGAAACCAAATGCCAAAAGTGTTATAGGACAAGAGAAACCAAAAAAATTAAAAAAATTAAAAAAATTAAAAAATTGTAAGTTTTGCACAGAGTATTTTGAAGAACATGAAACTCCTCATGCATGCTACCGTGAAATAAGATGGTGAAACATGCGTACTTTTGTATAGTCAAACCATTTTCTGAAAAAATTACAAGGATAAGACTGCATTTTCTTCTTTAGTAAGATTGTATACTGGTCCACTGGGTGAGGTGAAGACAATATCTTCTAACACAGAGGAAATAGTCAATGGAAACAGGAAAGCGGAATGTTTTAGCATTAATAATAGAACAGCATCTTAGCCATGCAGATGCTGATAGATTTAAAGAACAATGCTAACATACCCAAGCAAGGTGGGAGTGCTGCAAAATCTATTATGCTGGGAAGGGTGTGCCCATTGTTGTATATTTATCCACCCTTCACATTTATGTCTCGGCCTTCATCCAGAGAACTCAGGATAACTTCAGTGGCATTTTATCACCACAACCATTACTGAATACATTCATATAGCTATATGATAAGGGACAGCAAAGTGCAACCTTGGGGCCACACACAGAATCTAAGGCTTCTTCCTCTCCTCATCATTCAGCCCCTTCAATCTCCCTGGACTGTCCCCACTTCTGTCCATAAAACAGGGAAACTTCCTGTCCTGGAAGACTCAAAGAGTAGAATAACATTTTTTAAGTTATGTCCTGTCCTGGAAGACTCAAAGAGCAGAATAACATTTTTTAAGTAGGCTACAGCCTCCGTGCACTGTTGAACATCAAAGAACAATTTCCTTTTTTTTTTTTTTCAAAATCAGAAGTAATCACATCCAGTTTTGTTTTCTTTCCTTTTTTTTCTTTCATTTGGCACCAGGAAAAGAACACCCTTCTGACATGTAACAGTTATCCACACCTGCTGTAAACTTTGGGGTACAAGAAGAAGGAAGTTCTCCTCAAAACCGTATGGTCTTGCAGCCAAGCTTCGTACATAACAGGTTCTACCTTTATAGTGTTTCCAAAGTATACTGGCATAGTATTTCTTATATAACCTGCAGGATGTGCCTTCATTTTCTGGATGATGAATAGAAAAATAAGAATTGCATGGACTATGGCAAAAGTGTAAATTAGGGATGTGAGAACCTCTAGCTCATGGCAAAATTTAGCACAGCTGACCTCCTCATTGGGCCTATAAAGGCCTCCAGTGAAGTCCTGCCCTTCCTCCAAAGCCCTTCACTTGAGGGCAAGAGCTAAGACTTTTCTGGGCCTTTTTTTTTCACTCCAGGACTGAGTGAAACATCAGGGACCCACTATTTCAGGACTTCTTTGGGAGCCCCACCTTTCTTTTGACAAAGCTGAGGGAAAACTGAGGCTGGGAGTAGCCATATCTGGGAATTTCTGCATCCCTTTTATACTACACAATTAATTATGGCAGCATAATTCCACTTTTATTGCCCTCACTATATTCTGTGAAATCCTGGGTTTTGTAGCTTGATGAGACACTCTCTGGCTGTGAATTCTAAATATCCTTCCTTAAGTCCCAGGATTCCAAAGGAAGTTTCCATGGCAGTTAAAATGGGATTATAAAGTTCCAGTTGTATGAAAGGGCTCCTGGAGCCCTGAAGTTGTAACTCACCCAAGGAAAGGCACAAGATAAGTGAATGGGACATGTGTCCAGGAAATATGTGGGTGGTGATGGTGATACATGACTGCAGTAAAGTTACACCTACTGTGTCTTTAACCCCTGCTAGTATGTAGCTCATGGCATTTTGTCCTTGGTATAATGCACAGACCATCAGATTTACACCTGAAGGAAACCATGCTGGAATTCCTGTTCAGCCAGGAAATTCTGGTCTTCAGTCACCATCCAAACATAGCCTATAATTTACTGTGATGCTGAAAATAACATTGTACACACAGGGATAGGGGTTGAAGAGAGGTAATTGTATTTCATAACTCTTCTCCAAACTAGCAATAAGCTGCCAATAGTTAACTATACAATTATGGCCAAAATATTGCAAGTGGAGAGATGTCTCTTTTTTACTAAAATAGAAAGTCACAGACCACTAAACTCCCCAATTGTTCCCAGCTTCCTGTTACTGGAGATTTACTGCAAACAATCTAAACTGTGTTACAGTGCTGTTATGATGTGCATTGTTAAGCTAGCAACAGGAAATGCTACTGCAGTTCTGAAGAGGCTTAACCCCCTACACCAACAACCAGCTGTTGAACATTTTCTGCCCAGTTTGAAAGCCAATTAAATTCTTGGCATAGTTCATAAAGTGCTTCTCTGTTGGCACAGAGCTGGCTGCAGTAACACCAGGAAGCCCTGGTATTTCCCTGTTCTTCTTTGGCATCTCACTGTATGGGGGTGGGAGGTGGGGGACACAACTTACACTTCTAGCCTTTGCGGAAACTGAAAGACAAGCCAGCCAATTAAGAAAAAGTTCAGCGCCGTGGTTGGTTGCTAGGCTACTGCATGACGTACAGGTAGGCCCCATTTCTACATTTTTCCATTACATTGTCCTCAGTCAGGCTAGCAAGTCTGAACAGGAGGAGTCCCTTCAATAAGCTGGCTCTCCAGAAATCAGCAAGAGATTATAGCAGTTTTGCAAGGCATTAACAGCTTGATTACATACATTTAAACTAAGAAGTACAATTTGCACGCACAGCACAAAGGGGGATGTACTTGCAGAGTTGTTCAACAGTCCTGCAGATGTGTGTCGCAAATGCAATGATGAAACTGTGTTCTGGCAACATTTTAATTTGGAAAAAAAAAAGAAACTGGAAAGCAAAAATAGTGGTATTTTTTATACAAACATGTCTGCTTGAGTCAAAATCTAGAAGCTTTTTAGTTTTTACAGGCATGGATGGAAAAAAATCTCATTACCAAGGGCAAAGTGCTTCTATTCAGTACTTCAGGCTGCCACATTTGCTGGGTCTGGTTCTGAGCAGAGTGTCACACTGTGGAATCTGAAGCTCTATTGCAAATTACCATTCATTTAAGAGAGAAACTAATGCCAATAACTTTGTTTTAAAATAACCAGGTGCAACTTACAGCCACAGGAGTCCCCTTCTGAGCCTGCCAAATTTCAGACAGCACAGTGGATATTTTGAGAGGGAAGTCTTTAATACACAGGTTGGAGATGGTCAATTCAACAACAACTGAAAGACGACAACTGAGAGCAACCAAACCCAGCAAAGCCAGTGATGAAGGATTATGGGAGCTGTGAAGCATCTGGAAAATTTTTGTGCCCCCTATTGTGATTTAAACTATAGTGGGCTTAAAAAAAACAAAAACAAAACAGAGATTGTCTTCTCAGTCTCTGGATGTGCATCAGAAATGCTTCTTTGTTAGCTCCTTGCAGCATTTCTGCAGGGCAGGAACTGACAGACACAATTAATCAAAATCTATGTATGGCTTTGGGAGGCAAAGGAGAAACTGATCATAACACCTCTCTTGTTTTTGCTTTTTATGTCCCTCCCCAAAGCACTGACTTGAAGCAAAAACTAGGAAGTCCAGGTAGTTGCTCCCTACTTAGAAGCTAGAGCTGTCTGTCTTGAAACTACACCATCTTCTCTCCACACCCTACATTTTCTTTTTATCATGACCTTGCCTGTGCGAGGTTTTAAAATGAATTAATTTTACATCAACTGAAACTAACAGATTGAAAGCTTGTTAGAAAGGCCACAGAAGAAGCCACTTTGTTTTATAAATGGACTGTATACCTCTCTAAAACGGAATAGTTGGGGTCAGATGTGGCATCGTCTTAATTGAATGGGCACCTCTATTAATTATATTTTTCGGACAATGAAAAAGTCTAAAAATATTTTTTCCCAAACATAGGGGAAGAAAGTACAGCTTTACTTTAGTTAAATAAGTAGATGTGTTCCTGGGCCTTATTTCTTTAACAGAAAAATTAGTAACAGAAGCAGAGATAACATAAAAACAACAAAGATAGGTTCCTTCAGCACAAAGGAAGAAGAAGAACAGTTCAACAGACTTTTTCTCCAAAACTAATAACACGCATGTATGAAATGAAACAACCAGGTCAGATAAGCCTTGCAGAAGTAAACAAAACCAGTTGAACGTTTCTTCCAAAATTTATCCAGGGATGTCTTTTGTCTTTCGTCAGTCTCCGTTTTTCTTCTGACTTCCACTTAGGTGGCCATACTTATAGATCTATGATTTTTTAACACATAGGGAAGAACGGGCGAGGCAGGCTTATCTGCTTTCCACTCTTCTTTCTGATTTCCTGTTCATGCAAGCTCAGTAAAGAGTGCTGTTTACCTTGTCTGTTGTAGACAGGCACATACTACTACAATGAGATCAGCTAGAGTATAATCCCATTCTCTTCCAACTCAAATTTTACCGCACTGCTTACTGTAGGCACGCCGCTGCAACTGACACTGGAAGTTGTCAAGGTTGTTGCCGGGCAGGCAAAGTTTTCCTATGAGTGGACAGCAGAGAGAAGAGGCGGTGTGGCCAGACAGCCAGGTGCAAGGCCAGCAGGATAGTTCTGGCTATGTATTGTGTATTAGAGAAGGCCACACGCCAGAGCACTGATTGGGTCACCCCGTTAGTTTCAGGGTGACAAGGTAGCATAAAAAGGACAGTGTTTGCCTTGACCAGCTGCCAGTTAGATGCCCTAGCTGGACCTGCCATGCCATTGGCGGTATACTGATTGTAAGGGGAGATGCTGCCCGATTTTTCTCCATTATCTTCTGTTATTCCTGCTTGTCTAATTGCTGGAATGCTAGCATGTTTTTGTTTAGCCATATCTTACAATGCAGCAATACATTTAGCCTCTAAGTCTTACTTAATGAGCCTCTGGAATTCTTTCTGCTTCACTGGGACCATCTGCTGCGGTGAAGCCTTGCTTCACAGATTGCACTCTGCTCATGCTCACAGGAGCCAAATCCTGCCAACCCTGACAGAAGTCTGTATTTCTCCATCCTGCTTGATCATTCTTCCAGTGCAGATGTTTGCAAGAACTTCTTTCTCAGAGGTTTTGTTAAGTGAGGTATGCATTTGCGTGTTCTCCAAGAATGGAGTGTAGGACAGTTGTATCTAAGCATTATGCATGGTGCAACTAAAGCCAGAATTACTGTTCATGGTCAATCCAGGCAAGCTTTGGAATTCAAAAATCAAAGGCATCAAATTTGCAAATGACATCAAACTGGGAGGGGTAGCTTATACTAGACTGAAGCAGGTTTCAGGTTGATCTTGGCAGGATGGGGAACAGGACCAAAACTAACAAAACAAATCTAAATTGAGACAAATGCAAAACTCTACATTTAGGTAGGAAAAATTAGATGCAAATACATAATGGGTGACACCTGGCCTGACAAGACGTGAATATTGTGAAAGAAGTCTTGCAGGCTACAATCTAAGGACGAAACAGCTGTGCAAGCCATCATCCTTGTGTGGAACACATTTTCCTTTTACACATTTCCTACTTCTAGTCTGATGGTGAAATACAGAACTCTTTTATTGTACTAATAGGTAGCTGCCATATGTTGAATCAATACCTAATATGGCAAGTCCCTTTGAACAGCTGCAGCATACCTTTCTCTTTACACATAGCTGGGATGAAGGACAAAGAACTTCTATATGAGAATGCATGACATTCAAAATACCGCAAGCACATGGTTCTAAATGCCTGTACAGATTTTAAAATATAAGTGAGACATCAGGGATTTATAGAGTAAAAGAGGTTCTTCCACCTTTGCCATATGTAAAGTGGTACATTTAGAAGATGGAAACCCAAACTTGTGTTTGCATATGTTTTTGCAAAACCTAGATTTTGAATGTACTGTTTGTCCACCTGTGTAAACACTGTCTCCTTATGTTGAAAATAAATGAGTTCAGAAAACCTCCTCATATTACACCTATAAAAAGGGAAATGTATGTCCTCTGAACAGGGAGGGACACAGCAAAAGCCATTTGAGTTCATCAATACTGCTTTTAAGGAGTAAGCAGCACTGTTGGAGAATGAGAACCGTTAGAGTTATTTCTCTCAGGAAAGAAAATCTTTGAGTTTTAGCCACTTACAAGTTTAGTTACAGACAGTTATAGGAACTTCCTTACTAAATCTGAGCAAGGGTCCATTTTCAACTATATCTCAAGCTAGAAGAATGGAACAATGTAACAAAACTACACAGTATTTTTTTTAACTTATTGTGATATGGAATGTTTTTAACACCTACATTGTTCAACAAAATGGATGTTTAATTTGCCTTTCACTTCTCATTCTGTAGTATCACTTCTGGGAGCTTACGGTTAAGTAGAAAACGATGGAGTACTTGTGAGATTACATTATTTTTACATAGGTAAAATCACCTCATTCTTTTACAGCCCAAAAGATTTTTTAAATCAACTGTTGTACTTGCCTGCTATGGATGAAGACTATGTGCACAAAGTCATTGGATACACTGGCAATTGAAATTGGTGTAAATATATATGCACATTAACCCCAGCAAACGTGTACATGGTAGCATAACTGAAGGCATTGCCCATATCAACATCCCTAGAACTACCATGGAGTACTTCAGACATTCCATATTAGGGAAATATTGAACTAAGATAGGTCTAAAGAATTGTAGGTAAAATATACATATCTGGTGGCAAATTTTTAGCAACCTTCAGCTAATTACAAAAAAGAAAATAGTTTTTTTTAACCCAATAACACAAAATACTGAGTCAGCACATCTCTACATCTTTATGGACATGCAAAACATTTTTGTGGTAGTAATATCCTTAAGGAGAACCAGTGTGGTGTAGTAGTTTGACCACTGGACTACGACCCTGGAGACTAGGGTTTGATTCTCCTGTTAGCATTGGAAACCCACTGGGTGACCTTGGGCACATCACACACTTTCAGCCCCAGAAAATCCCATGACAAGGTCACCTTAGGGTTGCCGTAAGTCAGTAACTATTTGAAGGCACATAACAATAACAACAAAACCCTAAAGGCACCAGATCCTGTCTGATCTTGGAAGCTAAGCAGGGTCATCTCTAGTTAGCATTTTGAGGGGAGATCACCAATGAATACCAGATACTGTAGACTATGGCCCTTTCTGCACCGGCTATTAAAACGGTGCAGAGCGACCTCCAACGGAGGTCTTCTGCACCGTAGAGTGGACTGGGGCGGACTATTTTTTGTAGTTCCATACCTCAGTCCACTCACTAGTCACGCAGTGTGTTTTTTAAAAACCTCTTTTTAGAGGTTTTTAAAAAGCACGGAGTGCACGACTCCATGCTGCTCCGTCGCCCGGCTCTGGAGCAGATTCGCAGGCACGCGCAAGTGCGTGCCTGTGAATCTTCCGGGGGCGGGCTTTTGGCTGGCTAGCTTCTCCAGTTGGTGGAGAGCCTCCACCAACCGGAAGCCGCCATTTTGGACACCGGAGGAGTGCGGAGCGATGAGCTTGCACTCCTCCTCATCCCAACGGACTCACCCGGATGGAGAAGAAAGCCGGTGAGTCCCGTTTTTGGTCGTTTATTTTTACACATGCGGAAAGGGCCTATATTTCAGATGAAGGAACTGTCAAAACTACGTCTAAGTATTCCTTGCCTAAGAAAATCCTATGAAATTCATGGGGTTACCACAGGTTGACAGGCAACTTGAAGACTCAAACACGTATGTATTTGTCATAACTGCAGTTCAGGGCTGCTTCTGTTACATGAACAAGCAGTCTTTGTAGAACAAGCATCACAAGCTTCTGAGATTAAAGCTTCCAGGTCCTAATTTGAATCTTTCTGGAAAAATAAGCCTCAGAGCTCTCCTATCACCATTTAATCAAAGGAAATTTTAATCCAATATTGTTAAGAACTTGTAGCACCATGACCAAAAAGCAAACTCTTCTTGGGCCCTGCCTGCTAACTTTGTCTCTGAACAATGCATGAAGCATGTGACTTTGAGAGATTTTCTCCCCTTTTGTAAACCCAAGTTATTCCTTCTGCACTGGCAGAGTAGTGACTAGGGAATTGAGCAGAGAAGATTCTGGAGAATCACCAGTTTGGAGTTTGTGATACAAGCAAACTGAGCTGATTTTTTCTCGTTTTTGTGCCTCATTTGTTTCCTGGCCACTCGGTTTCCAGAGAAGGCAATACATGGCAGGGATAAAGCCTGAAATTTATAAGGAGAGTGAAGAGGAAAAGAGATGGAATTATATATTCTAAAATGGATATGAGAAAAAGCACAGGAAACAGAAGAAGGATGTTAGTCACTCTTGCACTTACAGTATTCTATGTACAGCATCTCTATAGTCAGCCAGTCATATCTCCATATTATACCGGAGGGAACCCTGGAACATATGGACATATAGACTTACCCTGTAAGGACTAAGATCCAGTGTATTTCAGGGCCAGCGCACTGTCTGTTCTGGCTAGCAGCAGTTATCCAGCGTCTCAGAATTGTTTTTTCCTTATCACCTGCTTACTGGGCACATGGGAGACTAAACTTAGAACAATGCGCATGAATAATTGTGCTATGGTCAATGCCTAAGTGACAAACTGAACTGTGTAAATCATATGCTTTCCACCTGAGCCCTTCCCCCAAACACCAACCAGTGACTTCATAGCCAAATTGTGAGCTGAACCAGAGACTTTCAGTTCATCTTCTTAATGCTGCACTGACTTTCAGTGACACTAAACATCATTGATGTGGTACTTTGTTGCACCTTAGATTTGATAACTGTAAAAAACTGAGGCTAAGTTACACTGAGGACAGAGTCAGACACATGACTAGTCAAACCTGATCTCAACCACACTGACAGATAGATCACAATGCTTTCTTTGCCAATGAGATCAGACAATTAACAGAAAGTGATGCTGATTTTAGAATTTCACATCCAATGTGTTAATTTGAGATGAACGCAACAGCAGCTACAACATGCAAAATTATCACATTTCTGAACTGTTAGAAACATCAGGAAAGATATTCAAGATGTCTTAATTAATTTTCACAGATCCAGGCGTATCTCAAAGATAAAATAAACCTCTCTAAATCTTTAAAAATGGAAACTTCACATAGAAGGAAGCAGTTTATTTTCTGTTCTTCCAGAAAGAAAGATCTAAACCAATGCGTGCAAACTGAAAGATTTCAAGTCAACATTTGGAAGAAAGTCCTGACAGTAAAAGCTATTTAACATTTGAACTTAAACAGTGGCAGACTATCTTTTAAAGAAAGGTTGAATGACTATCTATCAGGGATGCTCTAGCTGTGGATTTCTTCCATCAGTAAGGAATTGGATTCAGTGATCGTTTGGGTCCCTTCCAGCTCTACAGTTCTACGATTCTAAGACCAGAAATGGCCAAGAATGCCAATTCAAATAGACATTCAGTTTCATTTGTCATAATAACTTTCAGCAAGAATGGTGTATTAGCATTTAGAAAATTAAGTGAAATAGCTAATAAAGATAATTTTCTTAAGCAAACAACTTACAAGCTCAACTCTTGCACTTACATCTTCTGGACAGTGTTCCAGTCATCTTGCGAACAGCAGTATAGGAGAGGTGGGCAACTGTGGAGAACTAAGGGGCCACATCAGCCCCCCAGAAAAACTTGGAGAGCTGAACCCCTCACACAAAAATCAATTTTGCCTCCAAATGCACTGTACAGGATGTGAGAGGCATTTTCACCATGACTGAAGAGTCTCCTGGGGCCATTTTTGTCTAGCCCTTTTAACAATAGGAAGTGAATGGAAGTCACTTCCTCTTCATTTCCTGCACCTAAAATGGCATGAGAGACAAAAACATGGTGAAATGTCCTGAAAGCTTCTAGAGGGCTTTTGGGGCAAAAAAAATTGACCTCTGCTGCACCACATCTGGACTATGGGCTGTATTTTGCTCTCCTGTGCTGAAAAGGTATAGTGGTGACCTACCTTTTCCTATATGTTTGCTCTAGTCAGTTCCCTCCAAATATGGCACAAAGTACAGTATTCCCAGCATTGGCACTCCAGTCCCTTTCCCAGTCAAAGGTGTTGGCAATAAGTCTGTAGGGTCTTTATGGCAGCCTTTGAAATTCTTCAGTTTCAAACAAATTATTTAACTATTTTGAGAGGTAGGAAGTTATGCCCTTGATAGGGTAAAAAAAAGATGATTTACCAGTGGCTATAAACAGTTGTCACAACAAATCAGTCTTTCCTTATACCATTTAGATTAGCAAAGCAGATGTTAAGGAATGTGAAACCTGATATTTGCTGTCTTCTGCAATCAAGTAGGAAGATTGGCAGATAGAAGAGCATTGGGACTGTGGGGCAGTTAATGCCATGTGCAAAGTAGGATTAGATTAAGTTTAGAGAATCTGTAGCTCTCCAGGTGTTGTTGATCTCCAAACCACTTCAGTCCTAGCCAGTCTGGGCAATGGTAAAGTATAAACAGCAGCTCATCAACAGCGGTAGGGCTGGTCCTCATCCCTGGCTTAGGTAGGGAAGAGTTGGTATCTACAAAGAGGAGGGTTAAGGTCTAGATGTGTGTAGGGTGGTGGTAGAGTGACTACTGGATCAGTGATAGCACATTTGCACAAACGAAAAGAATGACATTTGAAGAGGAACAAAAATTACAGGTATGAGATTTGGTCCTGGACAACTGCCAAGGGAGGTTATGGCCTCTGAATCTGTTTGCATGTCAAGAGATTTCCTATTGATATTTATGGCAGCTGTGAAAAGATAGTATTTATTCTGCCAAACCCCTCTTCCTCAGTACTAAGGGTACCATAGTACTCAAAGCGATATCAGGTTTCCCTGAAGTGGGTGTTTCCACAACTGCCCTCCCCTACAAAAAATCTGAATGTAATGTGACATTTAGTTTGACTGTTAGCCTTTAAGTCCTAGACTGGCCTTTTATGTGTTCATCTACCACATGAGGCCTTGCTTCAATATTCTGTGCTGGGATACATATGAACCAAAGCTTAGAAACATTACTTTTTGGATTCCAGCTCCCAGAATCCCCTTGCCAGCACACTCAATGGCTCCAAAACAACAAACTTTGCTAAGCTGTGAACCCTGGAAAGCAACCTGAAAAAAGCAGCATGAAGTGCAACAACATAACCCACACTCATTCAAGTGTCATGTCAAATTGCCAATAGGGGTTATGTATGCTGGGGCACTACTGTCAAGAATCCTAAAGTAAACAGGTTGTGTTCTGTTAGTAATAAAACATCTGCTACACCAAATCTGGCCAAGAGCAGTCTGGGCCATGTCTGCCTCCCATGCCTGAGGATCACCTACTTAGGTTTCCTTGCATTCTTGAATCCAAGGCACAGAGACTTTACCATCATGTTTACTGGTTTTCTGGCAAAGTCTGCCATTACTGCTAATGCTAGCTCAGCTAGTAGAATAGGAGCCAATTGTTACAGCATGGTTTCCCTTCGGCAGTTTATGATTCTTGCCAGTATTCTGGCAACTGTTTATGCTGTTATGGGGAGAACCGAATTCCACATTGTAACCAGGTCAACATGATACAGCAGTACTGGAAACTGATTCTCCAGACTCTTGGGTGTTACTTGCAGCTTGGACTCTTAAAAAGGAGGCTCAAACAGACAGTTTTGTTTTGTACAGCCACAGCTGCAAGGCAGTTCATGAGGAGCAGTGCTATTACCTTGTTTTTGAGATGTCAGCAAGATTTTAGAAACCAATTATGTGCCTTTATATGGAAAGATATATAAAACAGCAACGTCAAAAAGAACCTAAACCAATATACCAATACACAAGGCAAACCAAGTTTCACTTTGACCCCAGTGAACAGCTTTCTGGTGTTCTTGATGTTGTTGGCCTTCAAGTCATTTCCAATTTATAGTGACCCTAAGGCAAACCTATCATGGGGTTTTCTTGGCAAAGTTTGTTCAGAAGGGGTTTGCCATTGCCTTCCTCTGAGGCCAGGAAAGTATGATTGTCCAAGGTCATCTAATGGTTAAGTGGGATTCGAACTCTTGTCTCTTGGGAGTCCAAGTCCAACATTCAGACAATCAGACCATCCTGGCTATGTTAATAAGTAGCTTAACTTCTTGCTTATGTTTTCGCATTATACCATTCCATTTTAACAGTCATATCTTTCATCTTGCTGTGCTACATTGAATGACACCCCCTCTTTCCTTTCAGCTGAAAGCAATCAAGTTTAGCTGCAAATGTCTGTGCTCAGTTTGTCTAGGAGCTATGGAGCAGTTTGGACTTGGTCTTCCAGAAACTCTACCATCAGTTGGCTTTTTTTTACTGTGGAATTTACCTAATATATTCCTATCCTGTGGCAAGTTAAACATTCAGAACTGCTTTCAGCACCCAGAGCACTGAATGCTAAACACCACCTGTAACTGGGAGCATAGGGTTTCATCATAATAATCTCATTAACATGTGATGCTCCAATAACACTACTGCTTGGGGTATAAGTTTCTCCTTTTCTTTCTTGCAGCTGCAAGGGGAAACAGGATGGACTCCTGCACATGTATTATTTAGGTAGATGGTTTGAATCTGCCAACCTGTTGAAGTTAGCCTCTGGCACATACGCAGATACACACAAACACACACAATTTCTTCTGGACTCTGCAGTAATGTAGGTGGCAACCTGAGACAGGAGATTTTCTTCAATTTGCCTTTGGAGACCATTCACCATCAGATTTTGGGAAAGTTATTTTGGACTACAAATCCCAGATGACCATGCTAGCTGGTGAGTTCTGAGACCTGTTGTCTTAAAAGTCACTTTCCAAAACTCTCCACTGAGGTTCACCTGGGGTCTGCTTTTGTTTTCAGCCCTGAATGGAACCCCTTTTTATTCAACCATGTTTTTAATGTGGCTTGGACCTTATTTTGATTCTCTTCTGCATCTTGTTTTATTGTGAACTTTTAATGGTTTCCAGTGTTTTAACCAACAACATTATTTCGTTGTCTAATTTGTGTATTAGAACTTCCAAGAACATGGAAGGTCCAAAGTGCTGGTTACAACTTATAAACTGTTAAACAGCATAGGTCTAGGCTATCTGAAAAACCACATGGTCTTCTACAAGTCTGCCCAGGTCCTGATATCCCCAGGGGAGAGGCCCTCCTCTTAGCTCTACCATTTTCAAAGGTATGGCTGATGAGAGTGCAAGACAAGGCTTTCTCAGTGGTTGTCCCTAGGCTTTGCAGCTCCCTTCATAGGGAGGCTAGAATGACTACCTCCTTGCTGTTGTTGGGCTAAGAATTGGCCTGTTGCATATCTTCTGGAGTCTTAACTCCTTTTGTAGCAGCGACAGTGGGTAAAATAAGCTAAAAGACATACACTTCTTGGACATCATTGTTCAAGTCAAGATAATGAAAGAAGTTAGAGAAGTATTTTTACAAGAAACAGTCCTTAAAATAGATTTAAGTTGACACACTTCAGTTAGGTAGCTTTGCAAACAATTGTTCCTATACTCAGGTTCTTAGATGTCCTTTAACTCCTTGAGCCTAAACCCATATGGCTAATGCCCAGTTGGATGAAGATTTGTGAAAGAATATTTGTAACTGCCCTACCTCCAAATAAAATGAATGACTGAGGTCCCTTTTCAGATTACACAGTGACAGCACAATGATTTCACTTGAAGTGCCATGGTTCCATCCTATACAATCTTGAGATTTACAGTTTAGAGAGGGGCACTTAGAATTCTCTTCCGGAGAGCTCTACCGTACAAAGCATATGTTTTGTCACTGAACCAAAACCCACTCCCCAAATATCTGTGAACCTTTCTACTTTTCTCTGCTTTTTGATGTGCTAAAGAGGTCATTTTAACACACTGAACTATTGACGCAACACAAAGTCTCTGTGCGGATTGGTACGGTTGTCACTTGTTTTACTGGCTTGGCTTTTGAGCTTTTATTCAGCACACTGTTATAGATGAAGGAATGGTATACAGCATAGAGTGGAATATCTACTCTGAACAGACACCACACTGTGCCTTTGTTACTCAGGAGACTTTGGTATCATCCTAAGAATGTAGGAATGTACTGAAAAAGCACCTTCAGACCAACTTGATTTCAGCCAAAAAGACCGGCATTTCAATAATTCAGAGCCGGGATGGGGAACAAATGGCCTTCTAGGCTTTTTGGGCTACAACTCCCACCATCCTTCATCATGGCCTCTATCTGGTAGAGTTGTGTTGTGCAGTTCAACAATATCTGGACAGCTGCACGTTCCCCAACCTTAGACTAAATCAACAGCTAGCAAGCAAAGATATTTTTAAAACTCTTGGAGAAAAAGGCCATCTCTTTTGAGAACTCAGATCACAAGAAAAAGACCTTGCTTTTTACCTCCCCAGTATACCAACATGCTCAAACAAAATGTAGTAGGAACTTTTTAAATGAGCTTGTCATTTTCAAGACAGTGACCCAGGCTGAATAATCCTACATAAAACTCATACACAAAAATAAAGTTTAATTCAACTGTAACAAGTCCAATTTGGTGATATAAGATGGTGTTTGCCTAATATCTCAAGTGACAACAGTACTAAAGTGAGAACAGTACTAATTGCTTAACTTTTAGTAGTCACAGAAGTAGCTGCAGGGCTGTTCTTCACAGAAGACAGCAAAACCTCACAGTTAAATTATATTTATATCATGTGAAAATATCAAATCCACATTTACCTGTTATGGCACAGAATGGACTCTAAATGAATATGAAATCAAAATAACCTTTTGTGTGTGTCAGTGTGGTACTTAAAACTTAGAAGAACAACAATCCTCCCCAACTGCCCATTTCCTTAAATGAACATGCTGCTATAAAATGTAATTCAACACAGATAGAAAGTAGTATAGAAACTGATTTAATCATCCTTCATCCGTTCAGTCACTTTAAACTGTCTTGTAAGTTTGTTGCAAACAACTACTTATATTGCACCAGAACTGATAACCAATTGGTACGAATGTTATGTTAGTAATCATGTTGTTTTCTGCCTTTATTGAAGAAAACACTTGAACTAAGGGTTACCCGATGGTGGAACACATCTTCTTAAAGTTAATGGCAACCATGGATGCTTTAAACACTTTTATTTTAAGCACTATTCCCCTAATCCTGAGTGCTGTTAATTTAGAAATCAAGGCTTTCCCACCATTTCTGCTACCACTTACCCTTTACTTCAGGTTTCACTAAAAACAAGAGGATAACTCTCTTACCTTGGATAAAATGCTTTTGTGGAATTGCTCCTGTCCACTGTTGCTATCCCACCTTTGAGGATCCAGCAGTGCCATGCAGCCCTCAGGTCCTCTTTTCTATCAAGACTATAATGGGGTTCTGGGGGAAATTGTGCTGCCAGCTGTGTTCTTGCTGTTCAAGAAGCAACTCAGAGCACGTACTGTAAAGTTTACACTTCCAGCAGTAATGCCCCAGGTTTTCATGGAGCTTTCTCAACTGCTGTAAGGCAATTGGCTACTGGAACTCATCAATTCTGCTGCTTAGTCACCCCTGCCATCCCAACTTGTGTCAGGTTGGAACTATTACTTCACAGTACATACTGTACCAGGTAGCAATCTGTCCCTCTAACTTAGCTGCTCCATTCCACATCAAAAACTTCCCTTTCTAGATGGAAAAAAAAAACATGCTTAAAACTATATAAGATGTTACAGTGAAATGTTCAAAATGTAGAAACTACTGACAATGACAAGAGAACACTGAAATCCAAGAAATATCTGGAAAATATTCCAAAATACAACACTAATGGTGAAACAGAGACAGTCACCTCAAGCTGAGTGCTTGATAGTGCTTCCAGACTAGGGCCATTGCCACAGTACACTGTTATTCCACTTTCAATATCCTGTGGAATCCTGGGGTTTGCAGTTTAGAGAGGGCCATTTAGAATTCTCAGCCAGAGAGCTCTTTAGCTTCAGTAAACTACAAACCAAAGAACTGCACAGTATGTTACAAGTGGAATAGTAGCACTATGACAGTGTAGGGAGGAAATGGCCTGAGTTTTTATTTTGTAGTCAAATACCTCCGTGTTCACCCACTGCCTCTGCTTTTTTTCTTACCGTAGAAAATCCATTAAGGAAGGAAGATACAGAATTATCTGCGCAACATTTTAGCACTATGTTCACCCCATATGGGAATATCTATTCTTTTTCCTTTCACTGTACAATGAAATATTGGAGGGTGTGTCAACAGTTATGGTGATGGCAGCTCAAAAAGTGTGTGTGTGTGTCTGTCTGTCTGTCTGTCTGTCTGTACAAAAGCATTTTAGCAGCTTCATGTCAGAGTCACAACGGCACAAAGGATTAGAACAAGATTGTGGAAAAGAAATAACTTGTTGATGTTCAATCTTTCAGGGAAAAACTGCAGCAAGCTGGTGGAGTGATCCTGGCAGGCAAAGTGTGGACATGGGCTGAATTCAGCCCCTAGCCTAATTTTATGGCCCTGAACACCTCTCAAGTTCCTGCACCATCCTTCTTCTGACCCAAAAGAAAGGATGACTTCCATCTCCTGGAAGTCTTTTCAACAGGTTGCTTAATTGTTTAACTACAAAAATACCTGTTTTTCAAAAACCAGAAAGCAGATTTCTGGCCATTTCCAGTTTAGATTGTCTGTTTACTGGCAGTCTGTGCAGTCCTTGGATAATCCAGAGGACAGAAAACTGCCCTCCAGATCCACCACAGAGAGAGAGCAAACCTGCCAGTATTGATCAACCAAGATAGCCATGAATAACTAAATCCAAGAACACCTAAATCTCGATTGAATACATCAATTGGATTACTATAAATGAACAGGTAAGAGCAAGAAACCAGCCCCAGGGGGCTAGTTATTTTTAGTCTGCCCCTCTTTGGGGGAGGATGAGTCATCAAAGAACTGAAGTACCCGAAAACTACATTAGAGTAACAATAAAAATTGTAACAATAACCCTTGAACATGTTGAATCAGAGGCAAGAATGCAGAGGGATCCTTATTACTACTTCATGCATTTACTACTTGAATTAATGATGAAAGTAAGTTACTCATTTCCCTGCCTTTCGCCTACATGCATATATTTAATTTTCTTCAGACACTGTTCTATACCTATCTAGTCTGCTGTGTGTTAAAAGAGAAACTAGTCAGTGAAACCACGTCATCAACTGAAAAATAACATTCTCTTCTGGATGTACATGTGTGTATGTCCTTCCCCTCTTTCTCTTCCTCCTCTCGTTTATAGTTAACCATGTGAATAAGAGGCCTCTAACCTTGTAGTTCCAGTCAGTTCAAAGGGCTTCAAGACTAATGCAAATATGAAAAGGAAACCCCTTTGCTGCTGCTAGGGGTACTACACAAAACGTGGTTTTATCTGTATTGACGTGTTTGGTTTGGCTTATTGCCACCAGAAAAAGGAAATGCACTGTGAATCCTTGGCTTCTCTTTTGTCAGAGGAAATCACCCTCCATGGACGCCAAGCAATAGAAATTCTTCTGCCTATGAATCTCTGTAGCCCTGGCACTTGCTTCCTTAATCCCAAATTAGAGCTGGTGTGGAAAACTGTCCCACAGAAGGAGTCAGAATTTGGAACGTCACTTTTCAGAAGTAACTCATTCCATTAATCACTGAAGAATTTAAAAGTAGCCTGCTATTTTTGTTCAATTCAATCATGAAAAAAAATATAATTTGTTGTGTTACTTGTTGCTTCTCCATTACTTTCTGTTGCTTTTATAAGGAAAGAAAACCTTAGGATTAATAAGAGAAAGACATACGGCATTGAACTTCCTGTTTATATCCCCTTAAAAGTAAGTTTTGAAAATAATTTTACTGTTATACACCAATAAAGTAACGTTGCTCTTACTTGTTAACCTTGCTTTTAAAACTACTACCTTTCCCGAAATAACAAGTTACATCTAATAACATTACCTGTAACATGTTACTTCCCAGCTCTTTGTGAAGTCTGAAATGTCTTTTCTTATGTAAAATTCAGCAAAACCACATAGCTATTTTGGAGAAAAAGGAAACAGTAGTTGGTGAAGACATTAACCCTGTCCAAAACCCATTTCCAAAATCTAAATTTCTCCAACCATAATAAACCAACCAGTTTCTACTAGCTCCACAGGTAGGTAATCTATGGTATACATGCTCTTTCTTCATAATCTTACTCCCCGTTGTTTCTACAAACAGACTGATATACAGTCAGCCCTCCACATTTGCTAGGTTTAGGGGCACAGGATTCTAGCAGAAGTGAAAAAAATTACAAATATCCAAATGTGTGTGTGTGTCTGTTTGTCTGTCTGTCCGTCTGTGGGAAGTGAGCCAAGGCATGGTGGGGAGAGCAGGCAGCCAGGCTCCAAACCAGGCCAGGAAAAGGAGAGGGAAAGGAGGTAGGTCAACATGATGACCCTATATTTCCTCTCTTTCACTCATCTGCTTCCTTGGGTGTGTGGAGGCACTAATAAAGTGTTTGTGGTGCTGAGAAATTGGGCTGCAAGCTATCCTTAGCTGGCCAGGTAGCAACTGGTGGAGGAGGAGGAGGAGGAGGACAACGACGATGACAACGACCGGCGAGTTTTTAAAAGGGCTGTGTGGTCCCAAAAGGAAAGTTCCCCCAGCAAAGAAGTGCTTGAAGTGGGAGGGGGCAGGGATTGGAGAAACTCACAAATATTCAGACCAGGGAAGGTTAAACCCACAAATGTGGAGGGCCAACTGTACACAGAGTATTGTCTAAAACAATTGACTGACTTCTGTTTCTGGAACCGTCTTTGTTGCAGTCAGTTTTGGGACACAGCTCCCTGAAAGAAAGGACATTTCTGCACTACACTCTTATAGTGCTATTATTCCACTTTCAACATTCTGTGGAATTCAGAGTTTGTAGTTTACTGAGCTCTCTGGCTGAGAATTCTAAATGCCCTTCCATAAATTGCCAATCCTAGGATTCCACAGGATGTTGAAATTGGAAATAATAGCAGTACAACAGGGAAAGATGAAAAGGCAGAATGAGGCATTTGAACAGGAAGAAAGGTAAAGAAGTAGAACTAATGCACAGCCATTTTTGTAGTGAGATACATTCACAAAGTGGTAAATTTTTGCAGGACTCATGAGAGAAGAAACATGCCCAATCTTCTGCCTCCAAAAGAAAGAGAAACAGGCAGCTATGGTAGCCATTGCAACATGGACAATTTGTAAGGGGAGTTAACCTGGTCAACAAAGAGTATATAAAGCAATTTATCTTCGATTTTATATGCTTTACCTAGTAACAGAATTGGTGTGTTTGCAGTCTAGCAGAACTATCTCTCAGCCTAATCTACCTCACAGGATTATTGTGAAGATAAATGAAAAGAGGGAGAATTATAAAATGCAAAATACACGCACACTCATGACTATGAGGTCTGGGATTCAGTGGAAGAACACATGCTTTGCAAATGATAGGAAAGATGGTTGCCTGAGGTCTTAGAAAGAATTTCTTGTCACATTAGACAACACTGACTAGATTAACAACCAGTCAAACCCGGCATAAAGCAACTCCTTGTACTCTTACTGCTTTAGAGACAATCAGACAACAATGTTTGACCTTCAGCAAGAACAAACCATCCATGAGGCATAACACATAAAACAGCAGTTTTTGAAATGGGTTATCTTGGCATGAAAAAACCTCTGTACAGCATTGGAATTATAAATTGCACTGATTCATGCTTTACTCACATGATCATTGAATGCACTTTCATTCTCTCAGGGTTTTTTGGTAAGTAATCCCATGCTGCCATTCCTACATCAACCTCAGTCAATTTTTCATTTGCTCATTTCGATACTGGGTTACTCAGTCTGAAACTAACCTGCTTGTAAAAAACACATTGCTCATTAGTACCAGCACTCCATTCAGCTTTGCTGAAACGTCACACTGACGATTAGTCAAAATCAGCAGGCAAAAACAACAAATATTCAGTGGCACGTGTGTGTGTGAGACCAGTCCTTGATCAACGTTTCCAGTTAGGCCACTCGTGACCTATTACACGGCAATTAAGTTTCAACCTGGAGTCATTCTAAGTGTTTTTTCAAAATCACAAGCCGATTCCTATTGTGCTAAGCCCATTGTGAGATGGCTAAATGTTAAAGCTATAATAAAGGGAAATCCCTGTTTCAATTGTGACCCCAGTCACAAACTCAGTAGGGGTGCTTCCTGACTGACAGCTCCTGGAACCATTAATCCTTGATCTTCCACTGTAAACTACAAGTGAAACAGCAGGGAATTTTTTTTTTTTTTTTAGTGGGGGAGCATTATGCTTTCAGTGTTTCACCTGGATGAACTGGTGTTACATTTTCAGGCAAGCAGTGAAAATAAACTTTAAGAAACACTTTACATTTTGGCAGACTTTAAAAACCAACACCACGCTATACAGCTTTTTTTTAAAAGAAAAAAATCTTAATTTGCATCATATCACTTATTTTATAGAGCTGCACTTACCCAATGTGACCTGATTTTTTTAAAAAAAAAAGGTTTTACAAAAGAAATTTTTTTGTTTATTGGAAATGTCAGAATGTGATCATTGGACATGTTAGTTGTTTTAAATCAGAGTGTGTCAACTGAAAAACAGGAAAAAACCCACATTGTCCTAAGTGGTGATAGCTTTGTTTGCCCAATGTATCACCCCATCCACGGAAACTTTACTTCTTCAGAGAGGGAGAAATCCTAAGAGTTGATGGGGACTGTGCTAAAGTTTGGATTATTTTTTTCAAAGTCATAAGATTTTCCATGGGTTGAAGATGTGGCAATTCCCCACTAAATGATTGATATAGATGTTGCCTGTGTAGACGGGTCCTCTTACACAACCCACCATGACACCCTTCAGAGACATAACTTTCCCTTGCAAGGAAATTGCTCTGTAGGACCCACCTTCCTGTACTTTCTTCACAGTGGATCATCTGATATCAAGGAAGTTTCTGGGTGTAACAATGAACCGACAAAATGGGGTGGGGACATCTTGCCCTTCAAATGTTGAATGAATGTAGAGGCTCGGATAAGACTGCTGTCAGCCCTTCAGCCAGATACAACACAAACTGTTTCCCAGAATTCTGAAACAAACAAGGGCATTACAGCAAATTTTGCTTGGAAAATTTTTATTGGTAAGGTGGGATTTGGAAACCTTGTGATCTTTCACATGGAATCACTGAAGTATACTAAACGCAGTGAAGAAATTATCTCATGTTATTGTCTTCCCCGTGTGAAACCTCTTAAAACTAGAGAGAATGAGGAATGAGAGAATGAGGTAACTTGGGAAAAAAAAAGAATTAACTTGAGAATAGTATATTACACATCGCTGAACCAGCACATTATACAAAACTGGCTAAATCACATATCCCCACATCTGAAAGCAATCAGATACTAGTTGCACAATAAACAAGTCACACTGACAAGGATGCTTTCATAATCTGTGGCCATTAGAGTTAGTTTGGAAGTATTTCTCATTTTCATGGCTAGCATTTAATTGAAATTCCTTATAAATGCAGCATGGAACCACTTTATGCTATCATGAACTTCAAAAGAAAAACAGACTGTTCCCAAAGAAAATTAACCAAGATTTTAATAGAATATACATTCATAGCAGCACAATTACTGAAAACTGTCCATTTCCACTGTAAATGAAAGCTGAATGGAACAGAAGGTGACAGTGCTCAGAGTCTAGACAGGAGAAATAGTTTGGGGAGAAAATACCTAAGAGTAGATTGAGACAAAAGCTGACAATGTCCAAGAGTTAGCAATTGGTATAGCTTGAAAATACAGTAGATACAGTAGATTCCAAATGAATTGAAGGCACACAGCAATAAAGTAGATTCCAAAACCCATGCAGAATCAGATCCAAGTTCTTCCACAATGTCGGTTCATCCTAAATGCCTTCATCCCAGAATTCCAATATTAATCATGGAGGACTGGCATGTTGGGATGCTACAAAAATATCCCGTACCATCCATTGCTGCTGGAAATCATGGGTAATATAGTTCCCATGATTCTTGGTGAGCAGAAAAGCTTTCTTAAATGTCAGTATCCAGGATTGTTGAGAACCATGGGAATTATTCGTTCAGCTGTCTCTACATGCTGCCAGACACACTTATGATAGGGCCTAATGCAAGAATGGGGAGCCCCCAGGTTTAATTAGTTAGTCCTACAGTTAAGGATTGTATTGTTTTTCTGTGTTGCCCAAAGGGAGAGGAGGCAAAGCAGCAACCATGCTACTGTCTTGTCTCTCAATATCACCCAGCACACAGAAAATATAAAGTGAAAGCACCATATACATCCTGAAAAGTTTCCTGACTCCTGACCCTGAAGGATCTCTTTATACTGTCGCACAGGGAATTCTGATCCCACTGAGCACTTCATTTTGTAAGCCAACTGAGATACAATCCCCTGCTTGTTTTTACAGTTTAAAAAAGTAAACCTGAAGGATTCTCAGATAAAATCTGAGATATTATCTGATACTGTGATAATCAATGGAGTGTTTAATACACACACCTCATTTCACCTAAGCAGCTTTTTCAGCAATTCAGAAGTTCCAGAACTGGTTAAGGCCTTTCATTCACGCATCCAGTGCAGACCCTGCATATCTTCACACAGATCCAAGTCTAAGATGTACAAAGTACTGGTGGATCGAAGGCAAAACCTTATCAAGTTGCAAGTGACTAAAACTGGTTCAAGGCAGGTGTCATGTGCAAAACCAGACTCTAGACTGGTTTTCCTCTTTCAAATATGTTCATAAATCACTCTTATAATGTCACCTAATCAATGTCTATAATTGCACAGCAAAGCACACATGAATTGATGAAATCAGAACTTTTAAAAATAATTTGATCTCATCCTTCTTTTACTCTCACATGCAACAATATATTAATGGATGATTTTCTGTCCTCCTTTACTCATCATTACTTTGCTAATTCTTTCTGTCACACATATCTGTCTTTCCTCCTTTAGCTATAATCCACTTTCCATGAAAGATAACTGTTTGTGTGCAATTCCCATCCACTTCACTGGGACTTGTGCCAAAGATGTTTGGAATTGTGCTTATAAATTTCTTGCATTTCCAATTAAGGTCTCTTTGCTGACTTCTATTGCTGTGTGCCTTCAATTCATTTCCATTTTATGGCAACCCTAAGATGAACCTATCACAGGGTTTTCTGGAACTAGGAGTATGTGATGCGCCCAAGGTCACCCAATGAGTTTCCATGGCTGAGCAGGGGAACTGATCCCTGGTCTCCAGAGTCGTAGCTCAATGCTCAAACTACTTACTACTATTAGACTATAATTAGAGAACCAGTGTGGTGCACTGGTTTGAGTGTTGGACTATGACCCTGGAGATCAGAATTCAAAGTTCTGTTCATCCCTGGAAACCCACTAGGTAACCTTAGAATCATAGAATGATAGAGTTGGAAGAGACTACAGGGACTATCCAGTCCAACCCTCTGCTATGCAGGAACACACACCAAAGCACTCCCAACAGATGGCCATCCAGTCTCTGCTTAAAAACCTTCAAAGGAAGAGATTCCACCACACTCCAAGACAGCATATTCCACTGCCGGACAGCATTGACTGTCAGGAAGTTTTTTCTAAGGTTCAGGTGGAATCTCTTTTCCTGTAGCTTGAATCCATTGTTCCTTGTCCTAGTTTCTGGAGCAGTGGAAAACAAGCATGTTCCTTCTTCGATATGACATACTTTCAAATATTTAAGAAAGTCACATTCTCTCAGCCTCAGAGGAAGGCAAATGTCAACACCCTCTGAACAAATCTTGCTAAGAAAACCCTAAGATAGATTCACCTTAGGGTGTCATAAGTCAGAAACCACTTGAAGGCACAAAATAACAACAGAATATAATTATAAACAACAACAGAATATAATTATTGGAATAGTTGCAGTGCTAGTTCCTAGACAATCCTGACCTTCTGCTTTTTTCTTTTCTATTCTTTTGTCTTGGTTTTTCCAACTCTACTCAGACCTTTCAGTAGCTCACTGAAACAAATGTACACCCACACATTCAAAAGGCACACTTGCTCCAAATCAAATTCACCCACACACTTCCTTCCCATGGGCTATAGTCTTGTGCTCCTACTCATGAGCTGCACATCTTTTCTCTTCCTCCCCATATGCACACATGCCATGGACGGAACAGAAACTTAAAGGCTGCTGGTTTGATGGCATTCTGTTCTTTTTCACTTTTCCCAACTATTTAGTACAAGGAGTGCTAACATACCCCAAAACTCCAGGATTCCTCCTTTAATCAAACATTGATAATATGCTGATGCTATAAGTAACTTAATCTTATACTGTCACTCATTTTTTGGGGTGTATCAGTGGTATATTCACATTGTGAAGGCTCAGTCCAGCTTCCACTGTTATCCATCAGAAACTTGTGCGAGAGACAACCACGTTAGTGCACAGGATCAGATCTTTCTGTGCTATTACACAGCTATACAGTAGGAGAGCTGACGACAAAACATTTAGCAGTAAGTAAAGCTCAACATTCCAAGTGAAAGACAAGCAATAGACACTGTTTCTGGTCAGGCTCCATTTGGCAGGGTTGGAGAACAGAAAGTAATGGGCAAAATGCTAGGATGAGGTTGATCGAGGCCTCACTGTCTCAATGAGCATGGATCACATAGAGAACTTTCACATCCTACAGGATCCAGTGAGATGTGGGAAAGGGGCTTCTCTGCTTGGCTTCCTTTTGGCATCAAGACAGAACAATGCTTTTTATTAGAGACTTCAGAGTCTAAAGGTTTTATCTAGTATATGCATGTAGAGTGTTTTAACTGTACTAACTTCCTCTAATTTGTTAGACAGCTTAATACTGCCTAGAGAGTAAATCATTTTTAACACTTTGTATGTTAAATAGATTAAATTGTTTAAATGGACTTTATTGTACAACACCCTGAGACCCATGCGTAGAGTGTGAGATAAATAAATAAAATTTTACTTTCGATTACAAATTGTACAATCGACCTTTTAGGCTTCTTTCCCTCTTCTAAAAACAAAAACTCTGAACTGCTACATAATCAACTGCATAGGCAAATTGCATGGCTGTATTCTACAGTATCCAAGTTCTCAAAATATGAAGAAAGCACACTTAAAGAGCCCTTAACTTTAAAAGGATTGCTTTGCTGCTGCATATGACCAACTTCTAGTGTAAATACATGCAATCCCTGCCTTGGGTACTATTGTCACTGGAGACATGTGTATGACTACATGAAACCAGGATTTTTTTAAAAAGTTGCCACCCTGCTCACTTCTTCTAGAAACGCCAGTCTCAGGAAGCTCTCTCTAGAGTCTTTGAAAGTCTAGACCAGTAGTTCTCAAGCTTTTTACCCTGTGACCCCCTTTACATCTATATGAGGATGTTGCGTGTTCTGCTGCTCCACATGTGCCCCTCCATTGTAACCTACACCTTTCTTCCCCCTCTCTCACAGGCCCCTTATACCACACACACCCTCTCTCTTAATGCTGAGTTCTCATGGTTGCTAAGGGGCATGCACCTGATGGTCCAATGACAGAATGTTTGGAGAAGCTGAGTGGGAAAAGCATTAGAACAGGGAATTTCATTTTTGCTGTGTCTGAGGTTGGAGGAAGGCATGTAACGGGGAGGACAATTTGCACCAGTCAGCCCTCAATGGTGCATGCATGCACGCACACACAAATTTGCTGTACTTGCAGGCTGCTTTTGGGCTCTGCTTAAGCAACTACCACACACACACACACACACACAGGTTCCACCCCACAGCCTCAGAAACACTGGCTAGATAAAAACAAAGATAGCCATAACAATCGTAAAAAATAAAGCCAGTATCCCTATTCGGGCAAAGCCAGGATCCCTATTAGACCCAGCCATGTTCACAAACAATCTTCTGAGTTCTCCAGAACCCTTAAAAAATCAGCTATATTCAAAAGAGTTTGTTTTTTAAAACATCTGGAGGCTGGTACTGATTTTATCTTGTTTTAATCTTGTCTCTTCCTATTTCAGTACTGTGTTGTTTTTGAAGAGTAGACTCTGCTGGTGCATCCCTTTCCTCAGTAGCAAGGTAAACTCTGAAATGAAACTAGCAGTCGTCAAAAAGTGTGCAGCAAAGGCCATTTCTGCACTAGCCTGTTACGGCGTGATGATTCCACTTTCAACATCCTCTGGAATCCTGGGGTTTGCAGTTGAAATCATCATGCTATAACAGGCTAGTGCGGAAATGGCCAAAGAAAATCACTGTAAAATCCTCCATGCATTCATCCTCATTTAGGAACAATCACAGCAACATAATTTAAATTTATTTCTTGCTGAAATGAAAAGTCTGTCCCCTTTTTCCTAATACCATTCATGTACAAAACCTGGAAGTTTATCCCTTGAATCTGAGCTTGGAGAAGTTAGTTTTTTGGACTACAGCTCCTCAAGTCCCCCAACCAGGATAGACTGGAGCATTCTAGGAACTGTTGTCCAAAGAAGCAAATTTTCCAAGGTGCGTATTCCATGCAATGGCTAATCAAACCCCAAGAGCCTTTCTCTGCCCCACTTCACTCCAGCCCCCCTCTTATACTTGAATTAGTGGCTCAATTTTCCTCTACAGACACTCTGCCTTGGATCACTTACATGGATGGGCTGTGAGTGCTCAGCCACCTTTGTGTTACCCCGCTCTTCACCAAGTCAGCCCACTAACAGCAAGCCTTTGCTTCTTCCCAGAGCTCTCTTGCTTGCAAACACAAAAAGCATAAACAGCATGGTAGCACTGGACAGGAAGATTTCTTCCCACCACTGAGCAACTTTAAGCCAACTACTCCCTCAATTAAAATTGAATGTGATAAGCAGGATTGGTTTCCAGCAATCAATAATCTCTTCCCCTAGATAACACAGCAGTCTTTCAATTGCTACCATAGGGTGAGTGTATACGAAACCAGCTGCTAACACGATACAGCAGACAACAACCAAAGCTTGAGAAAGTTGACTACAGTTTCAAGAATCCACCAAATAACACGGCCTACAGCTATGCTGGCGGGAGGATTCGGAGAGCTGAAATCTAAGTTTCCAAGATCTGAAGATCTTTTATATATAACATATATACATATACGTATGGTGTTTGCTCACTGTACTGAAAACTCAGTAATTTCAAAATATTATAGTATGTGGTTATGAAAGTCCTAAAACAACTTTTTCCACTGAGTGCCGTGACCGTTGGTTTTTTAAATGACTTCCTGTTCCAGAAAGAGAAGCAATTACAAATCCAAATTCAGAGCTTTTTAAAGGAAGTCAGAAATGGCTTAGAGAGACAGTTTTTATTTTTGTCCTTAAACTTTTACACAACAATAAATTTAGTGCTGTTGGATGATACTGGTCTTGAGAACTGTGGTAAGCACAGGCATCCTCAGAATACATATAACCCAAACTGTGGCATGTTAACAAAATGGCCCCAGTTCACAAACTGACAATATAGAGTTTAATATATATATACAGTGGTCCCTCAGTATTCGCTATGGTTTGGTTCCAGGACCCCCCATGGATATTTTTATTTATTTATTTATTTATTATTTATTTATTTATTTATTTATTTATTTGTATCCCGCCTCTCCATATGGATCGAGGCGGTGAACAACTTACAAATAGCATGTATTTCAAAACATTTCTATACATGCCCCCAACAAGCTGGGTACCAAAATTTGCAGATGCTTAAGTGCCATTATGTACAATGGTGTAGTAAAATGGCATCCTTCATATAAAATAGCAAAAGCAAAGTTTGCTTTTTGGACTTTTTGTGGGGTGGGATATTTTCAACCTATGGTTGGTTGAATGTGTGGACACAGACTCCACTGAATGGTTGTTTACACTGACAATCATTTGGATTATTTAAGTCCATGTCATCTGCTGTTACAGTCCATCCTTTCTTTCAACGTAGTTTTCATATTTTCAGTTTCTCTAAGGAAAAGGCCACTAGGGTCACCAGACATCCCTTACTATAAAGGATAGCAAATGTTCTAGATGTATTAATCAGATCTGGGCACTGGAATATGTGTCCTTTATAGGACTGGAAAGTGCCTCTTATTATCAGAGATTACACATTCAATAACTAAGTAGAAATAAAAAGATGATGGAAACAATCTGCTGAAGAACTATATAAAAGAGGTGAACCTACAATTTTAGCAAATAAAGTAGAAGCTGCACTCAGAGCACTTGAGAAAATTTAATCACTAGAAACAGTTAACACACCAATAGAGCTGCTTCAAACTACAGAGACAGAATCTACTCAAATTCTAGCTAAAATCTGTTGGCAAATACAGAAAGCAAAGGAAAGCCCCACAGGCTGGAAACATTCTATATTCCAATCCCCAAGAAAGAGGACCCCAAGAGATTGCAGTAACCACTGAACAACTGACCACAGATGAATTACGTAACTTTAAAATAGACAACGAAGACATTGAAATAATTTTCCATACGCTGGTTCAGTCGTTAATCAGAATAGAGACTGTAGCCAAGAAATTAGAAAAAGGGTAGGACCTGAAAGGGCAGTTATCAACAAACTAGACAAGATCCCAAAGTATAAAGATATATAATTGAATACTAAAGCGAGAGTTGTCCATGCCAATTTGTACGTCCATGTTCCAATTTGTACGTTCATGTTCCAATTTGTACGTATGGTTATGAATGCTGGACAGTGAAGAAAGCTGATAGGAAGAAAAATCAATTGGAGAAGAGCTACGGATCTTGTGCGCTGCTAAAATAACAAATAAATGGTTATTAGAGCAAACCAAGCCTGTACTTTCACCAGAAGCCAGCTAAACTGATACTGTCATACTTCAAACACATCATGAGAAGACATGACTCACTAGAAAAGACAATAATGTTTGGGAAGGTAGAAGACAATAGGAAAAAAGAAGTACGCATTACAGATGGATAGATTGAATCAAGGAAGCCACAGCCCTGACTCTGCAAGACCTGAGTGGGTCTGTTGATAACAGGGTAACGTGGAGGTCTCTCATCCACAGGGGTCACCACAAATCAAAGGCAACTTGACAGCAGTTAACACAAATAACAAAAATTTTCAGGGTAGCAGGATGGGATCAACCATACTATGCTGAAGTCAGAGGCCTGGCTCCAGTGCAAGCTCTTGCCAGATTAAAAGATATAGCAACGACTGGCAATCTGGCATGGAAAAAAATGTTGTGCAATCACATATGCAGTGTTTCATATATTATCTCATAATCTGATTTTTTCCAGTTAATTATATCTTAAGCAAACGTTCTAGATGTGCTAATCAGATCTGCAGTAGGCCGTGCTCTATTCCTACCCATCACTGGCTTCTACAGAAGCTCTGACAATTTAGCAATCTTTGTTTAGCTTCATCAGTCAACATTACAACTATTAATAATTCAGAATTGCATTTGCTATCCCTTTATTTAAAAGGAGCTATTCTTTGAGATAAACATTACAGTGTTTTATATTTTGTAAAACTGACAGTCTGATCCTAAATAATGTAACTAAACAATGCCACTTAAACATTGAACTGGTTGCTTTTCTTCAAATCCAGGTCTTTTTTTCCTGGTTTGCCCAGCTGGACAGAATTAATGACTGGATTTTGAAAGGAAGTCCAGTGCAGGCTGCTGTTTTCTCATACCCAATTCTTCCCTCCAAAAAAAAAAATGACTGCAATAGATTGCCTTCCTGAGCATGCTTACTTGGTGTGACAGGCCCTTATTTCTCCTCAGATTGGTTTTGCAGCTCCAACCTAATAAGCCCCTATGACACTTTCACTTAGCCCTTACTCCACCCTTTAACCACACCTTGTGTAAAAGGGTTAGGTCTCAAGTGTGCCTCCAGAGCCAAATAGTTTATTTATGGTAGTGTATTTTTCTTTATTACCCGTGACTTTAGAGAACTCAGGCAGACTCAGTAGTCATACAACAAACTGTATCTTTTATTAGATAACATTACAAATAAAGTATCTTATTAACGTTTGTATAAAGTATAGTTTTGTTGCATTAACCAGTTTCACCTTCTGACAATCTAAGCCAATAACTCTCAGCCTTAAGACACCTGTTTTGTCTTTTTCTCCATGGCTTAAATACAACTCAACCACCCTCTCTGGCCAAGATCTCACTAAAGACTCTCTTTCAAATAGAATCTCTGCCTGATATATAGCTCCTCTCATCCATAAACCTCTCCCACACACACCACTGGGTTTCCACTCTTAAGGTACTGTTCTTATTGCCTAACAACCCATCATCAAGTTGCACTTCTATTACAAATAGCTGATCCCCAACGCAAATTTGTCACACTTGGGAATAATATCACGTAACGGGACTCATTCCTGAGAAAATGTGATGAGGATTGCTCCATAATGGTGCTATTATAAGGTATCATCTGAAACAGATTCTGCATCAGCCTACAGACTGACATAATGAACTGGTGCAGAACTATTGTAGTGGTTGAAATACCAGACTACAACTAAGAGGCCTGGGTTCAAATGCTTCACCTTGCCCTCCTTAGATTTGAGATCCTGGGATTTGAAGTCCAAAAAAGTAACATTTTCAAGCGCCAGCATATGCATATGGCCATTTTGCTTGGCAGCTGCCTACAAAACATGCTGAATTGAGCAAAGATCAAGCAATTACCAAAGGTTAATTGATACAGAGTTCATTTAATTTTTTTCGGCCTACACTACAAGTCACATGCCTCTTTATAATATTAGACAAACTCAGCACCAATTAACCTTTGGTAATTACTTGATCTACCAGTAAAAGCAGAACTGGTAGACACAGAACATCAGCTGCCCAGGATCAAAGAATCATGTGAGTGGACCCTTACTGTGAAAGCCCGGACTACTTTCACAGGCTCAGAAGGCAACAGTCATTAAAGACGGAAGGCTGATTTGGTTCCCTCCGTAGTATATGAGCTTCTGCCACTGCCATGGCGGGTGGGGGGGCAACTTAAGAATGTAAGCTTGAGACCCAATAATAACTTTCAGATAACAATTTTGGGTAGCATGAAAATACTGAGTAGGATAACAGGCTTTATACACTCCAACCTAAATGTGTTTGTTTGCAGGTCTAAAGAAGAGTGGTATGTAGGTCTCTGAGATGTGACCCTGAAAAATCATGACTCCTAATCTTATGGAGCAGCTGCATTTCTAAACCTCCTTTCTGCCAATAGTGTCCAAGGTTGTGCAAAATACAAAGTCCAAAATAATCCAACACTTTTAAAAGAAGAATATCCATATTTATTACAAAGGGGATAACATATCCTTTCAGCAAAAAAAACTTTTTTAAAAAAAAGTAACATGAACACATCTGTATCATCCATTAAAATGCAAGCAGTGAAGAAAGTTGCCTGATCTCCCTAGGAATAGCATTCAAAAATGGGTTCCTGGCATCTCAAAAGCCTTGCTCCACATACAACCACAATGGCCTCACTCATTTGTGGCACACAGAGCAGGTTCTCAGATGTGCATGTATATTTGTTCATACAGTTCTTCAAGTGAATGTGCATAGATGTTCATTCTATCCATAAATGCAATTTGGAAAGACATAGTAAAGAAGAAGGACTGCTGTTAGTTCATTTGACACAGGTTTTTCATATAGATGCATAACAAACAGCTCCATGCTGGGAAATGCTTCTCCCCTGCAATTCCTGCTTGTTATCCAGGTGTTAAAAGCATCTTCTGAGATTTAACTAAACATTAAATCATGCCCAGAATATAACAACAATACCTGGATTACCAGACAGCATATTCAGACTGAAATTGGTGAATCTGCTGACATCAAGTGAGATACTATAAGAAATTAAATGCATACTGACAACCAGAACGGTTCCTAGACTGCAAGTGCCCGAAGACCAAGAACAAAGTTTTGTAAGAGAAGGATAGTAGGAGGAAGCTACAGGCACAGTGACTTTTGCTTCTTACATTATTTCTTGCTGTGTCCTATCCTATGCATACATTCCTAGAACTATGCTTAGAACTTTCCAAGTCCAGAGTTTCAAAACATTTTTTTAGACAACAGGTGCCTAAATCCAGCCATCATAGCCACTGATCAAGTTTAATTTCCATCTCAACTCCTTGGTCAGGTCTAATGCGATCTGCTTTTTTTAAAAAAAAATCAACTGATTTTCCCATATCATTGTGGCCACTGTTTAGCCTGAATATCAAGAACTCTGCAAACATCTTATTATTTTCCCTGAAAAGAGATAACTGGAAATTTGTTTCCAAGGTCAGTAGTTTTCATATAAGAAGTAACAGCTGATATAAAAACTAATATGGTTTCCCAAAGATGGTTTCCCAATCCCGTTTTTATTTTCTAAAAGTAATTTTGTCATATGTTTCTTACTACAGCAACTTAGAAAAAAAATCAACAGCATGTAAAGAAAAGCTAAAAAGCCACTGGGTTTTTGATCTTGGATTTGTTTGCTGTCTGTCCCAGGCCTCCTGTGCTCTCTGCCACTATCATATTGTACTCAGAAAACAATGCAGCATAAAATACTATTTTCCATACAGTTATCGGAGCCTACAAGATTTTGCCAAGCCTCCCTTTCAAGAGCATGAACAAATAAGAAGGAAAATACTGTTCTGCTCATCCTTGGGCTCTTTTCCCCTCCTCCCTTTCCTCTCTGAGCCATGTATATACCACCTGACAACCCTCCTTTCTGGTCCATAAAGTTCTTAAAATGGCCATAAAAGAAAAGAATTTTCTTTTCATTCAATGCTATACTGAATTAATTCATGACAGTTCTGTGAAGAATTTATTTCAGTTCCACATTGATCTATTCCAAAGCTTACACAAGACACATAGATCAGACGTCAGAAAGTGCTGTAGGGTCAATTCAGCTTATTCTGCAATGAACCTGAAAGCTAGAATTTTAATTTCCATTACATGCATTTCAAGAAAGCTGTTTTTGAATGAGCGGCATGGATGTGACATTCTCCATAATCATGTCCATAGGGGCCAGTTCAAAAGCCAATCCTGGGTACAAAATCTGTATTTTGGAACAATTCCTTAGTGAAGCCGAACAGCACAGCAAATGCTTTCAGATTTCCCCTCCTTCCCTCTCTGCCTTCCTCCTTGTAACTGGGAAATATATTGTTTACTTAAGTTATGACGAAGCACTAGCTCACTGCCTGGTGTAGAATGTCCATCTCCCGAGTCAACTGAATAGTCCTACTGTTAGCATCTGCAGGAATGAATGGCTGCCTCCTTGCCACATATAAAATTCAGACTTTCCTGGAGATTTCCAGGACTGATGTCTGAGATGCATGAATGTTCTTTCAACATATGTATATAGTTCAGTGTCTCAAGAAACTGCTAACATCTAGACACCCTTCCCTATCCCACAACTATTATTCATGTTTAATGCTAATGACAACAAAATGTAGTTGACTTCAGATAAAACTGTAGTGCCTCAGCAGGATGGCATTATTGGTGAGACATGAGCAGCCGAAATTTTATCTATCTATCTATCTATCTATCTATCTATCTATCCATCCATCCATCCACCCACCGTATTTCTGTATCACCTCCCAGCCCACAAGAGCTCCTGAGTTGATGAACAAATAAAAACCAATTAAACCAATACAAACCAATACAATAAAAACAATCCTAGAATCCAGTTTTAAAGCATTTAAAACAATAGTTTCAAACAGTGAATGTCCTGCAGAGCAACACTGTTTTGGCTGACTGCTGGAAACTTAAAAGAGATGGAACCAGCCTAACTTCCCTGGGTTGGGAGTTCCACAGTCGAGGCATTGTTCGTGGGCCTTCAAGTTACACATTGTATCTCAAAGACTGCTGTATATTCATAGTTGCCCCAGACTGGTAGGTGCAACTCAATCTTGTGCACCCCCCACACCTTGACTGGACCTAAAACCCCTGTTGTTTTGCTTCCACTAGTGTGGGTCCCTAACATGAACTGCCAATGTATTCAAGAGTCCTCCGCCACACTGCAAAGGCGTTACAGACAGAACATAAAAGTTTTCACTGTATGGTGTCTTCATTGAGACCTTGAAGGGCTACAGTACATTTTGGATGCAATTAAATAAATCGTCATCACCTTGTGACAGTCCTGCTGGGATTTCAGAAATTAACTTACATGTAAACACACAGATAAATCCAAAAAACCTGTACTAGGCCAGTATTTAACCACCAGTTGAGTAAACCTGACAATTTTGTTCCATCACTAGCTGAAAAATGAAAGCCCTTTCTCTGCATGAGAATACAGGAACTAGATGCCACAATCATTTTACATCTGTAAACACACCCATCTCAAACAACAAGAGCATTTAGATTGCTAAAATAAGAGGCACCAGAGGCATGATGTAAATTTATCCTGCACTGTTTGTACCCATCCCAAATTGCCATCCTGCCACCACCTGCAGCCAGTAGTTTTTGTCCAGCAATTTGTAAGAAAATGTACCCTTTGCTGTTCGAAAAATATGTGTACACAGATGATGTCTGGAATCTAACAAGGTGCAGTTTGTTCCTGCCTAGGAATGCTTCTCCAAATGTCTATGAAAAAGGAAAGCTGTAATAACTATCCTTCTCGTCTACAGCACAGAAAGGCTGTTCTGTCAAATATTAGAGTAAGAAGGTGCTTTGTTTTGAATCACTACCATCTAACAAAAGAATTCACTATAGGTACATGGGTACTTCATTGTCTATGCTCCTATTAGCACGTGGATATTACAGCATACAGGAGAAGCAGGCCAAACATGTTATTAACAATTTTCCCTTCTTGTGTCTGAACATGTTTTCCTATAACACAGGATTTCAAAATATATTCAAGTAGATGTGTAAACAAAGTTTGGCAACAAATTAAGCTTACCTGTATTAAACTAGAGTAAATCACTCAGCCCTAATGAGTTAACTGAAAAATAAGCCCCAGTGCACTCATATTTTATTCTAAAATATTTATATTCTAAATATATTTATATTCTAAAACATTTACACAATTCAAAGTATGGTTCCACATGCTTCTAGTACTTCCTGAATTTTCTCCCGTATTTTACAGAGCTTATTTGCTGCATATTTTGGAATTCAACGTGTAATTGGTTCATCAGGTTTCACAGTGTAGACATGTAAAGCAGTATTGAGTCTTTTCAGGGCTCTGGCACCTTTAATTTAAAGCTTTCTACTTCCAAGTTCTGCTCTTTTTATTTTATTTAAAATAAGGTGAGCCCTGGAATTACTTATGAATGTCCTCTTATCCCTTCAGTAGGCACTGCTAGTTTTGTTTCTCCAAAGGGGAGGCAGGGATACTCAGTACTAATTTTATCTCATCTTTTTTCTTTCTTCTTCTTCTTCTTCTTCTGTTTTTTTAAAGAAAAAGTGGTTTCCAGTTAATTATTGAAAAGCAGAGTTCTAGCAACACTAAAGGGCGATTGTTGTGGAAGCCTCCTGAAGACTCCTCTTCAGTTATACATACATTTCCTCTGTAGTATTTACAGACTTCTCTTATAATCTCTTCTAAAGTCATGGTTATTGTTTCTTGTTCCAGTCTCATGCCAAATTGCTATTTGATTTTCCAGTATGAATTTATTAACGGATTATATTGTTTTTCATATCGTTTATCTCTCTTGTTTGGCCTCCTACTGGTTAGCGGTGATGGGATGGAAAGGAGAATCATTATTCAAGCTGTTTCTTTATTACCACTAAGGCTGTTTAAAATTATTACTTGCTATGTGTAAACGCTGCTGACTCTTTGAATCTGGGATTTATTAAAGAAGTCATTAAACGTTAGAACATGTCATTGGATTAGACAGCCTTGATTCAACTCCAGCTGTGGAAGAAATACATAACAAGAAATCCTTCGGAATTATGCTTTTTCAGACTGAGGTCACCAATTGCCATAGAGAAGATAAAAACAAATGTAGTTGAGCCTGGAAAGAATGTTGCTAAAATTGGAAAAACTTTAAATGTGAGTAGCCTTTGGGGAGAATAATACCGTACTGTAACTTAAGCAAATTCAGCAGCATAAGCATACCCCAAAGACTGCAGACTTAGCTTTTTAGCTCACAGATCTCCAGGAAAGCAAAGCCCTCTATTTCTTCCACCAAACTCTGTAGGTTCAGACAGTTCTGGCAATGTGTCTAACAGTAACTATTATACAACCTATGCTATTTCAGGTTGAGCCTCTCTTATCCGAAATGCTTGGGACAAGAAGTGTTCCATATTTCAGATTCTTTTTCAGATTTTGGAATATAGTACCTTTTTGGAATAGCATCACGTCTTGTTCATTTCCTACTTGTGTTGTGTATGAGATGCAAGAATGGAGAGAGACAGAGGGTCTATGAAATGGCAGAATCCAAGCGTAGTGTTCAGCATGGACCTATGCTACCTGTCATTTCTCAGATCCTCAGCCTTTCTCTTTTTGCTGCCAGTGGCTCGCTTTCACATTCAAGGCCATGGCTGTATCACTCTTCAGATCTGAGAAACAAATGAGCAGGAATGCTGCAGTCCCTGCCTCAAAGTGTAAGCAGTAAAAAAAAAAAAAAGACTGAGGATCTGAAAGATGAACAAGCAGGAACACTGCAGCCACCACCTCAAAGGCAGAAGAGGGCAGCTGGCAACAAAAAGTTTCCTGTTTTAGAGGTTTGTAGATTTCCAGATAAGGGAAGCTCAACCTGTATTTCTTCATGGAAGATGGGAGCAGCATAAAAAGTACATGGACTGCCTACAAAAATCTCTGGCAGTGGTAGACTCCAGGACATACCAGCAAAACTTAACATCAGTTACTATTAGTAATAGCAGTTATACATTTAAACAGGGAGGAAATAAGTGTGTGCGAATAGCCACAAATTTCAACTAGCACATGATATCCTAAACAAACCATGCTTTCTAAGAGCAAGATGTTTTCTTACAAAGAACATAACCATTTCACTGGAATACAACAATGCAGTAAAATTCTCTTTTACAGTATTTCAGTAGCATTTCCTTTCATTTCCAGTAGCCAATAAGGACAAGTTTAATGTGAGACAACCACAACACAAGGATATAGCGTCTTGGGAGAAGGAAGAAAGGAGCATAGTGGGGGACCCAAAAGCTGGCAAAATGCAGCACATGCTGGCAGGAGGGTTCTGGAATTTGTAGCCTTAAAAAGTAACTTTTCCAAACTGTAAGAAGATCCCCACTTGTTTTTATTCAAAGACCAGCACTGGGGATGGAGATGGAAAAGAGAAAGCTAAGATTTTGGTAAGCCCTTCCTTAAGACTCCAAGTACTGAGCAAAAGGATTGGAGAACTCAGTATTGTGACTTCTAAGTAGTGTGTCACTATCAGGAGTGTGTTCTTCTGATCCTGGGTAGTCATATGGGTTACCTCTGTGCAACTTTTATATTAGGGAACACAAGACTGCCACAAGATTTTTACGGCAATCCCAGCACAAACTATTGTTAAGATGGGTTTGTGCGGGTGTAGTGATGACGATATGCACAACTTTTGTGGTTGCTTCAGTTATTCATACAGTTACTCACAGCTATGCAGGGGGACAAAGAAGAAAAAAAAGGTTCTAAGGCTTTGGAGAAGGTCTTTCTTTTTACCACACTGATTTTTACAGGAACCAGCTGTCACTGGAACCAACTTAATTTACATGTGAGTTTCCAATTCCAAGTGCAATGCATTTTTTTTTCAAAAAATGGAAAATAACTTCTCCATTCTTTAGATAAATAGCACAGCATGGCCAAAGTTTACTTTAGTTCTCATTTTGTAAATGTTATTCATATACTATTCTTAGTTGCTATAAGAACGGGTCTTTCCAAATTGTACAGCAGACTGTGTTTAGTTCTCATTTCTAAGCCCACTCTAAATATCAGTGAAAGGACAATATAATACATTGAGGAACAGTATATAGTACACTGGGAAATGACCTAGCTGAAGAGGTAGCTATACCATGGTCACCCACTTTTCTTTTTCAGTCAGAGAAATTATGCCCCGTATCACTAAAGAAGAGCCATTGAGAAGTGGGAGAGCACGTCTTGCATGAAAAAGGAACCACGTTCAATCTTCAGCATTTCCTGGTAGGACTTGGAGAAACCGAGAAAAACCTATGTCAGTCAATGTTGATAATAACAGAACTATACAGACTGATGGTTGGAATCAGTATAAGGTTATCTCCTGGTTTTTCTTTTCCCTCTGAGGTATGGGGAATGTTCAGCCCCCAACTCCCCTTTTTGTGGTTCCCCAAATCCCAACCACCTCCAAGCTCCCAAAAACATGTAAAAAAAATCAGGAACAATTATCTGAAAATGGTCCTGTTTATAATGAATCCCAACAACACTTTTCACAGCTCTGCCAACAAACCAGTAAATCATAACTGGAAGTAACTTCTGTTTGGGGTTTTCAACCAACCTGGGGCACTGACACAGCATTCCAAGGCCTTGGGAAAAGAATGGGTTGCAGGCCACTCAACTGCTAGGCTTGCCTAGTACACTTAAAGAGCAAGCCAGCTCTCTAATGCATTGACAAGTTCTTGTTAAGATGGAGAAGTCATCTAATATAGCCATGCCTTTTCTTCTATATGGGTGACATATGTGGGCATCTGAAAGAATGCACATTTATCAGTATTTTTATTGCTTTAAAAATACAGTTATGTAAACGAAAGCTTCAGTCCAATACAGCTGTAGCTGCTTCAGTATTTTCTAGATAGCTCCAGCAAAAACTGCACGAGCAGAGACAAGCAATCATAAGAAGGGGGGAAATTAATGCACAATGGTGAGGAGTCACAGCTCTACAACATTCCATCAAATTCCACGAAGAAGTCTTGTCCTTACACAGACTGACTTAAGCATCAGAAGTAGGCACAGTTTTATGCAATGCTACAACACTTCTGTACACTTCTGTCTGCCCTGCAGGATCTACTTTAAATCAGAGGTTTTCTGTACACTTCTGTAAGCACAGTCCAAAAATTCCTACCAGGTGTAGTTATATAATTAGTTATACACAGAATTAGCTGGGAAAGATGTAGACAGTGTTAACGCTCCTTTGTTAACTGAGAATGTCACGTAACCATTACCATATTGTTTTAAAGTTTGACTTTTGGATCCTGCCTACTGCAGTTCTTGGCCCTTCCTTTTAACATCTGGAGATGTTAACATCTGCCTAATAACATTTGTTTTACAGAGGGCAAAGTCCATAAAGGCTTAGATAACAAAACTTCAATTTCTCCACAGTGATTACTGTGTTCTAAACATATGTGTCTGGAATCTTGTTTGGGCTCCATCCATCTAAAACCAGTCAGAACAACTAGATGTATTCAGCCACCAGAACATAAACATGAACTTTGAGCATTGTGCAAGACTGAGTTTAACCACTGTGGCATTTTATACCATGTGCAGGTGCCAACATAATCAGGAATGTAACTTCAATGCCATACAATGACTAAACATTAGTACTGAGCTAATGTTTTGACTAAATGTAAGTCTATTATAAACAAGACAGTAAATAACACGGAAAACATTACACCAATGCTCTATCTTTTTTGTCCCTTTTCTGGACAAAAGATTTAAATAGTCATTTCAAGTATCCTTTAATTTTTGATGTTTCTAGATATCCAATCAAAAGCAGTTAGGCTTTAGATCATTTTTATGACTCACTTCTAAAATAAATCTGGTGATTTCTTTCTCTTAATAAATTCCAACCATGTTTTATTTCAAATGCTGAGTGAAAGTTAGAAATCATTTTTTTAAAAACCACTTGTTCTCAGATATATACCATTGCATATCAGAAATGCAAACTCTACCTACCAAAGAAGTGCCATGTTTCATGCTTCAGAGTCGAGGCTTCATCAAGCAGCAGAAGCTGTCCTTTTCCAAAATGTAAAATTAGAATGCCTTATCTTATTTAAAGCACAACTTTCCCAGGACATATTTTAAGGACCATACAATTTTGTTCTGAAACAAATGTTACTGGCTACAAGACCACTGTTGTTGTGTGCTTTCAAGTTATTTCTGACTTATTACGACCATAAGGCAAACCTATCACAGGGTATTCTTGGCATGATTTGTTCAGTAGGTGTTTGATATTTGCCTTCATCTGATGCTGGAAGAGTGTGACTTGCCCAAAAAAACCCAATAGGTTTCCATGGGTGAATGGAGATTCAAACCCTGATCCCCACAATCGTGGCCCAACACTCAAACCACTCACCATGCTGGCTCTCTTAGAGATCAGTAGTAGTGCTCAGACTTGGGGCTGATCTTTCTCTGGGTTATGCATTCCAATCTGACTTTACACAGCCTTTTAAGTAGCAGAATTTTGCACTGGGTAATCAGGAAGCAAAGGTGGGCTGAGGCAGCGAGTATGGAAGGACTTCTCCCCATCTATCTAGATGCTGAGGAACAGACATATAATCACTTGCCTCTTTTTTATCGGTCTTTTGATTTGAATTATTGTAGCTATCACTTCTTGTGTTTCTGTTCTATGAGTAGCTCATAGATTATTTGCTCCTGTCAATTCCATTTTCCAAAAAAAGAAAAGGGAAAAAAAGACAGAGGCAAATGGAAAAAAATTTCCAAATGGAAAAAACTCTAATTATTTAAGTTAGGGACAAATAGAAATTGTGATATGCATATTTCAACTAACCTCTATAAGAACACATCAAAGTTCATCATCAGATAGCTTTCAGATAGACCAACTCTTGACTGATGACCCCCACATTTTTCTGATGAAAAGCCAAACTGATAAACAATGCTTGAGAAAATACCTTTCTCAGCTATAGCAACCTCCTTCTGAAATCTTTTGCCTCAGGGACTCAATTTGGGTTTTCTTTTTTTGTATAGCTTCTAGTATCTGATTGAGACATTTCCATTTTCCATTTTCAGAAACATTTTTAACTGTTACTCTTGATTTATTTATTTATTTATTTTTGGTAAAGAATCTAAGTTTATTGCTCATTGATTTTAAAATGCTGCTGTTTTAATGCATTTTGGTGTTATTTTTCCAAACATCCACAATGGACCTTCAGGATTTGCTAGGGTTTGGTTTCAGGACTCTGTCATGGATACCAGTATTTGTGGATGCTCAAGTCCCACTTATATACAATGGTGTAGTAAAATAGCATCCCTTATATAAAATGGCAAAAATGAAGTTTGCTTTTTGGATTTACTTTTTTTTATATTTTCAAACTGTGGTTGGTTGAATCTGTGGATATAGAATCTATGGATATAGAGGGCCAACTATATTTGTATGTTAAGTGGAAATGGTATGAAGAAAAAATGTAAGTATTTGGATAAGACATTAATGTGGCTCCCATCCAGTGAAAAGAGTAGCTTAAGATCCTCACTTTGCTACAGACAAAGGGACTTATTGCTAAGCAGACATTTATAAGTGTGACCTGTAAATTTCCAACAGCACTAAAAATTCAGAAAGAGGCACACAAGTTAGGGGTATGGAACTCTCATCCCATTAGTGGCTTTTCTCCCTGCAATGCATCTCCTCCAATATTTTTCCACAAGTGACTAAGGTAAAAAAAAAAAAAAGTGCTCAGGGAGTGGGCCTTCAGGAAGACAGTGAAAGGAAAGACTCATGCTCCTTTCCTTAAATGTTCCTTTTGCTTCTGAAAGTGGAACCCCCAACCCCCACTTTCTTTTTATTGAGACAACTCCACAGATAGAATTACCATTACTTTATCTCACTCATCCCTTCAAACTGTCATCTTATTTGCAGATTTCATCATGTTATTTAGAAACTACAGTCAGATTGGATGGCCATGGCAACTGGTGCCTCTTGAGATGTTTTTCGGACTACACTGAGCATTAGTCAATACTAGGGGATTACAAGAGTTACAGCGCAACAAGCTCTGGAGGACCACATGTTGCCCACCCTTGTCGTGAGGGATCTTCCTGGCTGGAAGGGATCAATGAAGTTTACCTCTTGCTAGTCTCAGCTGCTACCTTTCTAACTAACTCAAGAGGTTCAGTAGTAGTTCCAGATTATCAGTGCCCAGAGATGCTCAATGCACTTTTGAATTCATGCGGGTTTCTGCTTCTATGCAGTACTCTACCTTCTGACTGTTCCTCTTTCTGAAGCTTGTCTTCCAAAAGGTCCAACAGCTACACTGGCTTTGCCTCTCCTGGATCTGATGTGTATCTGAGTTTCTACATTTGCTTCTCATCTGCTATCTTCCCCATCTGCTCTGGACTGATGTGACAGTTCATCCAGCCTGAACAATGTACACATACCTGCTTGTTTGCTCTCCCAAACTGGCATGAAGAAGGCTCACAACTCTTTATCTGGGAGCCAGGTCCTTCAACATTGCTTGTGTTGTGTGACACAGAGGACAAGGTAAGGGAACCTGTGGCCTTCCAGGTGTTTCGGATCAAAGTTCCCACAATTCCTTATTGCTGCTGGAACTTCTGGGAGTTGTAGTCCAAAACATCTGTAAGGCCAAAAGTTCCTCACCACTGCTATAGGTCCTAGTTCAATTTCTCAAAGTCCAGCAGGGAGCATGTCCTGAATGCCAGACTAATTGGAATATACAACAAATATTTAGGCTTTGTTCTATGGTGCTAAGTAACCTAACCTGGGCAATTTAACCTAGCTTAGAAGCCTTAGAGCAGTGCTACTCAAATTGGGGGCCAGTGAATAAGTGCTAGTCCATGTCTGCAGGCCTGTAGTGAATTTCCAGCAAAGAAACAAACAGCTGTAGTCAATGGGCACAAATATAGCACCTGACCCTGGCACATGGGGAGAACTTGCCTGTCCCTCACATCAGATAGTCTGAACAGCACTGCTTTACAGCACACAGAACTGTAACCAACATACAGTAAACCCTCATAAACTTATGAAAAGTAGCAGCTGGTCTATGTTTTCAGGGATGGTATAGCCCTCCTAAGACTGTACCAATTAGAAACATAAGAGAGAGTATGAATAACCTGTGTTAGATAGATTCAGGATAATTTTCTATACGCAAAGAGTTTGTGTGTGTGTGTTTGTGCAAATGTATGCTAAAATGTCTCTCCTATATTCTGAAGTGTGATATTCTGACAGGAAACCATGTTGTTTTAAAAACCATGTTGAGTAGAAAGGAGGAAATACAATACAAAATATAGTACGCTCACAGAAATACCGATTAACTTGCTGTTCAATCTGTGCCATAATCACCACTTCTGCTTCCTCATCATGGTCACACCCAGTGAATGAGACCCAGACTCCTTATGACACAGTCCCAGTCATCTAACACAGTTAATTAGATGGGATATGCTCATTTCCAACTGTTACTAATTCTTTCACAAAATTTTGCTCAACAGAATAACAGGTCCTTTTCTTTCCTCATACCCCCAATAATACAGCATCAACAGAAGGAGTACACAAGTTGCTAAGAGCTTTGATATGTGAAATCAATCATAAAGTGGGTTTTAGTCAGATAGTTCTTTAGAATTCCCCAGGAAAAACAAGACACAAAGGGTCCAACCGGTGCTTGGCGAGGACACGTAATGTATAAACAAAGCACACTTCAGCATTATTTCCCAGTCACTGACAGTCAAAGGAATGAATAAGCTTTCCCTTTCAAAGCCAGCTAGCAAGCAAGCAAGTGCGCGCACACACTTCCTAAACAGTCATGCTGTTTTGCTTATGTTAATTGAGGTCTGTACTCAAAGCAGGCAGTGCTCTCATAGGGTGACGTGCCCCTTGGTTGAGAGAAGCAGAAATGGTGAAACACATTTCTGTGCCAATACCTGCAATTAACACAGGGGACAATAAAACAGTACAGCTTAACTGCATCTCCTCCTCTGCCTGCTATTTTCCATGAAGGCCTTAACTTTCACAGTCTGCTTTGAATGCCTAACAATTTGTGACACATTCCTCAGCTGCTGTGATAGTTTGGGGGCCACTGACAGAAAGATCCAGTAAACTTTCTAGATCAGGAATCTGCTAGCAATTAGCAATAGCGAGTGTTTTAATAGTGAGTGTTATGTAGCAATGGATCAGGAGAGAAAATTATTCCAATTCAACTAGTGCAACAGCCAACAATTTTTCTTTCAGGATGGAAGCAACTGCAACTGAGTTTGGAGGCAGTTTTGCATACCCTTTAGCTGAAAAGCATCAAGTCAATATAAAACAAGAACAGTAAAAACAAACAAACCATGACAAGCTACTCCTACACTGCAAATACCCCAAACTGTTTCAGACAAAACTCTTGATCAGAGGAATTCTAATGACTGCAAAAATCATGTACCTAGTTTTGAAACATAGGTTTTTACTTTGAGGTGTCCTTCAGGTATATAGTCATGGAGTGAGAATGAGTACAGATTCCATTTCTTCAGGACACACTGACTTCAATTGTTGTTATTTTTGTGTATATTCATTCTCTGCTACACAGACAAGTTCTTTTAGCTTAGGAAAGTTCTTGTTGGGATTACCGCTCCCAGAACAGCCTATCAACAATGTCAGTGGCTATGCTATTTGGGAAGAATCTTAGAACAGCTAATCAAAAAGCAGTTTTCCAGACTCTGGTCTATGTAAAAAAAAAAACAGTTATAGGGATCTTATGCTCTGACAACCACACCCGGCATTATTTTTTAGAGACATCAAGGTACTCTCTTACAAATCACATCAAATTTGTGACTGAAAGTTTCTGTCTGTCAAATGGGGGAAGCCTTGCGAATTCTGGCGTTTGCAAAGTCTTCTGTACACAGACTTCTTGGGGACTGACACTAACATCAATTTTTAAAAAGTATGTATATCTTTTAAACTCAACCTTGTTAGAAGCAGGGTCAGGAGACCCTTAAAGTACATTTCTATCAGACTACTTGCTTGTGTTCTTGCCTTAGGGGATTTGACTTTGATACATGAGAAATTTCCTCTTTAGAATCAGAGAGGAATTCCTGTGATGCAGAATAGGCCTTGACCAACATGCTACTCACACTGTCATGGGTGGCAGAGAACAAGACTGAGAATTAGTGCAGTGAAGATCAGAGAAATGTAATTCCTCCACTCTAAGAAAACAGCTCAAGCAACATGGATGGAGTTACATCCATTCTTCAGAAGAAGAAGGGTAAAATATGTTCATCAGCACAACCACACGCAGGTCTACCTGCTTTTGGGGTTCATTGTGGAACAATTTATTAAGAAAGAACATGATTACCTACTTCCGCAAAACAGAAACATTAAGTGCAGTTTTAAGCAGTTGTGGGAGCAATTTCCTTTTTTTAAAAAAAACAGGATCAGTCAAGTTTGATATAAAAAATCATTTGGAAATAATTCCAAGATTTTGTACTCAGGATATGCCCATGATGCACAAAAGACTGCATGAATCAGACAAGATCCATTTCCTTCCCCCAAGGAAGGTGGTAGAGGACAACTGAGAAGAGAAAGTGAGGTTTAGGATCAATCTTTGCAAAAGCTGTCTTTTTGCGTTGCAACTTTCAAGATCCCTTAGCCAGCACAATCAGTGAACATGCTGATTAAAAGATTCTGGGGGTTGTAATCCAAATATGTGAATTTTCCATGTTCTGCTTAGGACAGAAAGCTAGAATCATATATGTATTGAGTGCACTCTTTTGAAATAACAAGTATCTGGATTCCAAAGCAATGTTTTCTGCAGATTATTTTTAAATGAAGATTAAAATATATATCTAAAGCAAGCAGAAAAGAGAAACATACATGAAAGATATTTGCCAGTCAGTAGCAAATTGTAGATGTTATGTCTAGACTAGCTAATACTGCACAATGGATGGGGGAAGTTTTAGGCCCACCATGAGCCTGCAAGCAGATGCCCAAATGCTACTGCTTTGTTTTAAAAAATGAAACTGAGAATCTTAGACAAAAATCACATTCTGCAAACTCCATGACATGTGGGATAAGACTGACTTGCTGAATCACAGGTATTCATAAGGTACAGCATTTGGCCTCCAACACTGGCCAGCAAGAGCAACTCGATGACAAGCTGTTTCCCCCAGAATCCTAAGAATCAAAACTCCAAGATCCCATTCTTACTCACTATAGTCAGCAGCCACCGGTCAATTTACTTCTCTTGCTTATACTTCTCTGTTAAAAATCATCCAAATTAACTGACATCACGGTATCTTCTGAGAGTGAATTCTATAATTTGTCCAATGATGTGCTACATGAAAAAGTACTTTCTTTGTATATTCTAAATGTACTGCCAATCAACTTTGTAGGATGACTCCAAATTTGAAAACACAGAAACGTTCAGTATACAAAAAACACAATTTAGTACCTTGTAACTCCAAGTCCTCTTAATTTAAATCATTTCATGTCCACTGTATTATCCAATGTTATTGCTTTATACATGCATTATCTAAGCTTTAGGCATATTTTATTCTATTTTCACAAGCAATTTGGGCTTTTGTTTCTATACAATAATTCATATCTGTAACATAAGATAATCTAAGGTAAGAACTTTTGTATACAACTACAGCTGTATCTATGTGCATGTATACAAGTGTGTATGTGTGTACAGATGTCAGAGCTCGGAAAATTTTTTTGGATTTTATCATTGTTGTGTGCCTTCAAGTCATTTCTGAGTTACAGCAACTGTAAGGTGAATCTATTATGGGATTTTCTTGGTAAGATTTGTTCAGAGGAGTTTTGACATTGCCCACCTCTGAGGCTGAGAGTATGTGACTTGCTCAAGGTCACCCAGGGGGGTTTTCACGGCTGAGTAGAAATTTAAATCCAACACTCAAACCACTATACTGTGCTGGCTCTCCATTTTTGGATTACAGCTCTCTGAATTCTCAGTAACTATGGCTGGCTGGTATATTCTATAGTTCAAAACTGTAACGTTTCCAAGCTCTGATATGTATATAATGACATTTTTTGCAACACATTATTTGCATATCTGAGGCAGAAAAATCCACTACAGAAGAAATTCTGGCCGTAAACCTCAAGGACAGCATAGGGCCAATGACATAACCTCTGGATGTAAGGTCCAAGACTATTAAAGTACATTAAAGAGAAACCACTAGTACTACAGCATAGATGTCATCTCTCCAACCATGTGCTGACAAATTGTGGTAAAGAGAAAAGAGGAGACGAAAGAAGAGGGTACCTGAGCAACTGATCCACTGAGAAGTAAAGAGTCTAATAAGACAAGGCTGGAACCAGTAACTATGGGTAACTTCTGCAAGCTGGGGCAATGGAACCAGATCCTTCTTTTTCCTCTAAGCCAGGGGTCTCAAATTCAATTTCATCTTGGGCTGTGTCAGCATTATGGTTGCCCTCAAAGGGCCGATTGTATCTGTAAGACTGTATAAATGTGTCTACTCTTTTATCATATTAAATAATTGCTTCTGCATTCGATTATTACTAGTTTTTAAATTGCTTCCCCCTGCATCAACTTTTCTTTTCTTGGTCATTTTGGGGCTATTTGATCATAGTTCATGGTCCTTGTATCTCTGTAAAGTGACATAGAATTGGTCAGTACATCCAAAGTGTGCCACTTTCTGCTCCCCAGACCCTCTCTCTGCCTCTTTTATGTGCGAGGACCACATGAAATAGCCTGGCAGGCCCACATTTAGCCTGCAGGCCTTGTGTTTGACACATGTGCTCTTAGCTGTCAAGCTGGCCACCACTGTCATAATGCAGTGTGTGGGTAGAAGTGCCTGCAACCGATTTTGATTTTTATCTTTTGAAGGAAAAAAAAGTTTAAAAGATGAGAAAAAGCCAGGTCACAATGTAGCCCTAACCTTCTTGCCCTCATTTTGCAGATGTCTCCTTGAGATGAGGGATGCTGGCAAAGGGGGAGAGGTTAAGCTTTTGAGACATTTGTTGTTACTGTGTGGCTGTCAACTAACTGATAGTTTTTAAAACTTAGCCTTAGTTCTACAAAGATTTCCATTTTGAAATGTTAAGGCAATTCTATGTCTATTCAACCATTTTCATACAACGGTATCCTTTGTTTTTTCATTTTATTCTCATCTTCTGCATTTCTAGTTTTCATATCCCTACACCTCTGAGTAGTCTTGTCTTCAAAAATCCTATAAAATTCATGGGATCACCTTAAGTTAACAGGCAATTTGACAGCATATACACAAATCACCCACCAAGCTCTGATGAGAGAATAAATATGTTAATATTGGCCTGCTGTTATGTCTTTTACGCTAACATATACTCAGATACGTCCAACAGAAACACAGCCTAATTCCACAAAAGATGTTATTTTTCAGACTTATGCTCACCAGGTGGAGAATTCCTGGACAACCTGACTCCTAAGATTGGTTCTAAAGGCACACTTCCATACTGGAAAAAAAAAATTATAAGGCTTATCAACAGAACAGGAAGCATGTTGTTTCAGATCTTGACAAGATTTCCAGTTCTCAGTACTGTTTCCTATTAAGATCTACAGACTGTACGCTGGATGCTGTTTAAAGAACTCCAGAGTTCCAGATGAACTGATCCAAACCCTGTGATAATCCACACAACTGTGAGGACCTACAGAAGATAATGCATCTCTCTCCTAACATGCAAGACCTGAGCTACAACTCTGACTACTAAATATGGAGAAGATCAAATGTTATACCCTAGAATCCTTGAGGCTACTCCAACCAAGAGAGAAAAACAAACTAGGCCAGGGAAAAATGCTAGAAATCTTTCCCCTGTGGCTGTAACAACTTTCCCCTGTAACAACTGTAACAACTATCCATGGCCTAGAACAGACTTTCCAAACTGTGTGTCGCGACACATTAGCGTGTTGCCTGCAGTGTGTAGGTCTGTTGTGCGAACGTAACGAGTGGAGGGGCTGCCTTGCCTCCCACCACAGTAGGCCAGGTCCTGGTGAAGAGGCTGCCTCTGCCGCCGCCCCAGGCCAATGAAGACCCTGGCGAAGGCAGAGGCGGGCCAGGTCTGGGTGGAGGGACTGCCTCCACTTACTGAATTACTTACTGAATTACTGTGTTGCAAAATGCTGCATGTCTAAAAAGTCACCAACATGAAAAGTTTGGAAAGCTCTGGCCTAGAAGAATAAAGCCTGATCATCAGTCATTGTTTCATTAAAAAAAAAACCCCTTTGCATTATATTCAAGTAACTGCAGCATTCTTGCCTTTTCCCCTCTTTTAGAATCTGACTAATTTTTGAAACCTGAGCTCCATGTGCAACATTTTAAGTTCCTACCTAGAACATGGAAATCATCATTCCTACCTAGAATATGCAATAACGCAATTAACAAAGGAATACCAATTGTTTTTGATGCCATAACAATAAAAAAGCAATAAAAACTAGAAGGACTCAGGACAAAGTAATCTGACACTAACAGATCCTATTGCAATAAAATAAAAACATTACAGAGAACTTTGCCAGGAGCTTGTTATGCTGTCCCACAAAACAGAGGTTTTAGATATTACATTTTTAGACATTGTGTGAGACAAGCTTTTTTAAGAATGTGGAATAGTCACAAACCTAGGTTATGCCCCAGAACTCACTTGTGGGTGTTGTAACAGCAAAGTAAATATGGGAAACTTATCAAGACCTTTTGGAATTTGAGCAAAAACACTATAGATTCAAATTGACTGATGACTTTATGTTAGAAGGATACAGTTTTCAATGGTACTTTTACAGACAGTAGAGTGACACAAAGTAGATAAAAATTGTATGGCTTTGAGTTGACTGATGTTGAGAAGTTGTGCTCAGATGAAGAACATGTGACCTGTAAGATGTACAAACTTTTGTTAAAATTAGAGATGGAAGAAGAGTTAATTACGGATTGGAAATATAAAGTAGGCACAGAATGTTGGATATACAGGTGGAACAATGGGAGAAAATGTGGTCAAGGGAAATTAAATTACATCAGTACATTATTTTATGATCTCAAAGAGAACCTTCATATGATGGTGTATCACTGGTATTTGAGACCAGAAAAACTGCCCAAAATGCATACAGATGTCTTTATTTTCGGAAATGCAAGCAACAAGTGGGAACTTTTTACCACATGTGGTGGACTTGTGAAAAGGCAAAAAAAAATCTAGAATCTAATACATTCTATAGTGTTTAAAATTTTGAAAGTTAATGTCCAATTAAAAGTAGAACTGTGTTTATTGGGATCAGCAGTTCAAGTGGAAAAGAAATATGGCAAGATACTATGAGTTATGACCACTGCAGCACAACTACTATATGCACACAAGTGGAAGACATTAGAGACTCCAGTGAAAGAGAACTGGCTGACAAAATTCTTGCACTTAGTTAAAATGGATAAACTGATGACACTGATAAGAGAAAAATCAGTGGCAAGTTATGTGAAAGACTGGGAACCTTTAACATGCTTTTTGCAAGAAAGAGTACAATATGTTCACTGTAGGATTGACAATTAGTATTTTTGGAAAGTGGCAGCTGAAACACTTGAATGGTATTTGCAAGTAGAGAAGTCTTTGTATAGAGTTATCTACAGCCTGCATTAGGAAAGTTGGAAACCAGTCTTCTTAATATGTTTATTGTCCTTAGTTAGCATTTTTTTTTAGTGTTTAATGTATCTAGTATTTTTCTTTTTGTACTTTGTTTTGTGTGTTTTTTTCTGTTTAGTTCTTGATGTAATTTGTTTCTTTTGGGGAATTGTATGTATTGTGGACACTAATAAATGTTTGAACAAAGGAATACCAATTGCCTTTGGTGCCATAACAATCAAAAGGCAAAATAATAATAAAAGTAGTAGTAATAATAGTAATAATAGTAATAATAATAACGAACCCTAGAAAGACTCAGGACAAAATAATCTGAAGTCAAAGGGTCCTGTTCTAGTAAAATAAAAATGTTACAGAGAACTTTGCCAGGAGCTTATTACACTATCCCACAGAACAGAGGCTGGGGAAGTTACATTTTTGGACAACAGAATTCTCTAAGTACCATGGGCAGAGTCCAAACTGATGGGGAAATTCTGAGTTTTAGTCCAAAAAAATAATTTTCCCAAGCTTTGGCTCTATTCTCTGTACAAGATACACCAAGTAATACTCTGACTGTGAGATTTTGGATAGTGACAGTGAAATCTTGTTGATTTAATTTGAAATATCCTCTACAGCAGGGTAAGTCCTACATAGCCAATGGCAAGGAATGTGGAGGCTTCATCTCAGAAACAGGAAAAGAATACAGTATTTTGTTGTTGTTGTTTTCTTTTGTTGTTAGTGATGTTGTTAGCCACCAGGACTGCTATTTTTACTGGGAAGGCAGGATACAAATGTAACAAGCAAATACACGCTGGTTATCAGAAAGAAAGAAAAAAGTGTCGGTGTGATGAACAGAATTATAATGAGCCTGGCCTCCTTAGCTGTTCCTACAATCTGGGCCAGGGTGTGTCAGACAGATCTGGCAAATGCAGGTTGGGCAATTCTGAGACCTCTTGTTCAGAAAAGTAAATTCCTAACCACTCCCACTAAGAAAAAGAGACAGTAATCCTTTATATCAAAGGGAGCTATCCTTTATACTGCCATTTTTGTGAGCTTCCCAAAAGTCCCCACACCTTCCACCCTCCCAAAATTTGGGGGGGGGGTTTGTCTCCAAATAGCAAAAAGGACCCACAGGCTCTTTGGGCCCTACTGGCTTTTTTGCCACATTTTCCACATTTCTGGACTCTCCATTCCATCTTTTTTCAGACCATGGTCCACAGACTCCTTGAGGTTCAGGGAAGAACTGGATGGGGAAAGAAAATACACAAATTCACAATATATAAAAAGTTCTTCATGAAATGAAGAACTTCTTGAACTGAAATGAACATTTCCTTCAATTATAAATGTAGGCAACAAATCATAGTAGCATTAGAAATACCTTTGTCATGCCGATATCTTGAAAGATCATTTCACTACTTTGAAATTACTGGAGCTATTACGTGTGCTGCTAGAGCAGGGGTGAAACCTATGGACCTGTCACCATTTTGAAAAGGAGCCCATAGACTGTCAAAGGGTCCCATGACTCAAACAAAGTTAAAAACTCCTGCTCTAGAGGCATTCTTTCAGTTTTTCTTCAAACCAGAAAGTGCTTAGACTTCCTGTTCCAAGCACTTCTTGGTTTAAAGAAAAGTCTATAGAAGCCAAAGGAGAGTCTCCACAGGCTTAAAAAAGGACACAGACGTACACCTCCAAACATTGCAAAATGGCCTACAGGACCCAGCAATGGCAGGAGAGAGGGAATACAAAAATATCTTTTTTTTCCATTGGGTGCATTGATAATGGAGCAATGCAGCCCTCCAAGGTCTCCAGGGACCAATGCAGCCTCCAGCCCCTGACAACTGCCTGCTCTTGCTCTACAGGAGGGAGTTCTATAGGGTCTCACTGATGCAGGTGAACAGGAGCAGTGCTTGTCTTGGCAAAGTTAAGCTCCTGTTTTTTAATGACAGAAAGGCATGTGAAATAGCTACAGGGTTTAAAAACAAAAAACACTGACAGTAGCATTAATTCTTTGTGCTTCAAGGGAACTTAATATTTCTAAATGTTAAAGTATATGGTCCTGGAAAGGAAAGGCGGGTCTCTGAGTGAGAGCAACTCTCCAAGGGGCTATTCTCAACCACAGCCTGCAAGCTGGTGGCCCTCTTGGAAGAGAAAGTTCGCCAGCTGGAGGCCCGGGTTTCTAATCTTTGGATTATTAGGGAGGGTGAGGAGTTCTTGGACAGGACAGAGAGGATCTTCTTGAAGACGGAATACACCAAGGAGCTAGCAGATGAGGAAGTCGGTTCACAAAACGAGGAGATGGACGCTTGGAGGAAAGATGGATGGGAGTCTCTTAAAAGTGAGATACTGAAAGCATAATTTAAAACTGCGCCAATAAAGAGGAAAAATGGCAGGTATCTAAAGAAACCAAAATGGTTGACAGAAGAACTCTCAGCTGAGCTATGCATTAAAAGAATCATGTACAGGAAATGGAAGAAGGGTGAAACCACCAAAGAGGAATTCAAGCAAATAGACAGGATTAGGGAGAAGGTCAGAAAAGCTAAAGCGCAGAATGAACTCAGAACTCAGGCTTGCCAGAGACATTAAAAACAATAAAAAGGGCTTTTTTAGATACGTCCACAGCAAAAGGAAAAACAAGGAAATGACAGGGTCATTGGGTGGAAAAGATGGCCAATTAATAACGGAGGGAAGAGAGCAGGCAGAACTATTCAACACCTTCTTTGCCTCAGTTTTCTCCCAAAAGGATAGAAGTACTCAACCTAGGGGATGGGGAGCAGGTGAGGAAGGTGGGGGGAATGCTGCACAGAATAAGTAGAGAAGTAGTACAGGAATATTTGGCTAAACTAGATGAATTCATGTCTCCAGGGCCAGATGAATTACATCCAAGGATATTAAAAGAACTGGCAGAAGTCATTTCAGATGAATTTAAATTTAATTTAAATTTCCCTAACATGTTTCATCCAGACAAGTTAAAGATGTCAAAGAGGTCAGGCTCATTGTGATTCTGATTCAAAATAACTACAATTCATCTCACAGACACTATGAAGACTGTAACACAAAGAACATAAAGCATCAATCATATTGCACCTTCTTCAGAGTTTCATTTTTTTCACGTTAAGAAGAAAAAGAAATCCACCTCACATAACCTTTCTACTGAGACATGGTTCCCTAGCTAGGACTCTTCGAACTGTAAGTTGCAAAACAAGTCTAAGAGTTAACTGTGCTGAAACATTGACACAGAATCTTTCCCACAAAACATATCTGGAGGGCTTAGAACAGGCAACCAGATGTTCCCAAAGTGTTCCCTTATCATGCAGTTTTCATTCTCAAAAAAAGAAGGCTAGAATGAGCCTACAGTTACACAGAAAGGTGCTTTCCTGTTGTAGATACTCATCTGTTCACTTGTCCTCAGTACCACAACAAACAAAAGGGAAGAATATTGCTTTCATGGCTTAGAAAGGAAAGGACTATTATTTTAAAAAATTTAATAGACATATTGAGCTCACAGAAGAAAATACAAAACAGTAGACAAGGTAATATTTAATTCTGGTAATAAATTTCAGACCCAGAATGGACAGGCACAAAAAAACCAAAGTGCTGCTTTTGCTGATATCTTTCATGCTACCATGTCTGTAGCCTTTTCAGGATCAAAATGCATGAAGTAACTTGAAGCACATACTTAATTAGATTACAATCAGATCATGATGTGAAGGTTTCAAGTTACATAAAGGTTCTCTAGGGACAAAACACTAAATGAAATATATGGATGTTCCATTCAGAAATAAACACAATCAGGAATACGGCAAGTCTGCAAGTTTAGTACAATTTAGACCTCACAAAGTCAGTGAAAGATAGAGAGCAGAAACGAAAGATAAGTAGCTTTGTTTGGGGGTACATCTTAAATGTGTGACAATAGAAAGTACATAGGAAATCTGAGGACATGCATGCTGATCATTCCCACAATGTGCTGGCTCCACCACTTCCATACTCCATCATTATACCTTTGAGGTGACATGACAACTATGTTTAAATATTTGAAGAGATGTCATATGGAAGATGGAGCAAGCTTGTTTGCTATTGCAGATACTAGGACACAGAGCAATGGCTTCAAATTACAGGAAAAGAGACTCCGCTGAAACATTAAGGATAAACCTTCTGAGGGTAGGAGCTGTTCAGCAGCAGAATACGCTGCCTCAGTGTGGTGGAGTCTCCTTCTTTGGACGTTTTTAAACAGAGACTGTTTGGCCATCTGTCAGGAATGTTTTGATTGTGTATAACTGCATGGAAGGGGGCTGGACTGCATGGCCCTTGTGGTATCCTCCAGTTCTATAATTCATAATGAAGGTATGAAGGGTATGTGCCTAGAGCACTTAGATGAACACATGTGGAAGCCTCCCTGCAATCAAGAATTCTCCATTATCACAGTTCCTGATCGCAGGAAGGCTTCTAAGTACAGTCAGTTGAATTCACTTAGAATCTCTCTTCAGACCTTCATCCCAGAATTGCAAAGGTAATGAGTGGCGAGTACTGCCAACACAAATTGGAGTCTTGGGAAAGGGTGAACTGTACATCTCTAGGCTTTCACTTTATGCCTTTGCATATTCATGCAGAACATGCTTGAACGGTATTTACTTCAAATGAGTCAATATTTGCTCTTGAATATTTTAAGTAAACCTGATTTTGGTTTTCACGCCATAACATATTCAAAACACTGTATAATACAGCTGATTGGCAAATGCCTTTGGGGTGGACTAACTGATGTAGAAACTGGATCTGAGGGTGAGATTATTTCAGTCAGAATTTGCCTTTATTTTCCCATTCCTTGTGGTGGGGGGGTTCATACATGGGAACATACAAAAATGCTCCAAGATTCATGTTGTCACACACTGTCAGTCCCCTCCTACTGTATCTATTTCCACAAAGACAGCTCACAATGTGTGTGTAAAATATACTTGTATCGACGTACAAGTATCTTGACTGCAGTGAGAACAGGTCCATAGATATAGGTTACTGTGCACAACATACACCTCAACCCTTTTCTAACCTGTTAATTCCAAACAGTTAACAGAAGCAGGAAAGTCAATTTCCCTATTGAAATATCATTCTGTTTCTTTGACTGAGGAAGGAAAGAAACTGAAGATGATTCCACATGAGGTAAACAAGAAACTTGCATGCTAACTTGCTTCCTACAGCAAACATCTACCTTTTATTCCCCTTGGATACCTGTCTGACTATTCCAGAACAGAAAATAGGCAAGATGCTCAGTTAATCACTTCACTTTCTTACCATGCTCAGAATATAAAGGATAGAGAATTTATCAAGTGTCATCAAATAAAAATACAGTCTTCCATTGTTGTTTTCATTATGAATAGTGAAATACTGCCTGTTCAAACAAAGGCAGCTAATTGTGGTCATTTATCAGAAGATATTAACAGTAGATAAGCAGTCATTTGTGCACAATCTGGTTGAGACATAAATTTAAATTCAGAAAAGGAAGAGAAGCAAACCCTACAAAATGACTCAATGCTCCAAAATTCCCACATACAAAAAGTTATTAAGCCTTCATGCACTCCTGAAATTATTTCAACAATTCACAAGACCAAAAGAGAGTACAAGTAAACATCACCTATGTATTCAGAAAAATGTCAAATATGGAATATTCACATCTTATAATATTCATGGGACTGCAATCAACCTTTGAGATACCTGCATTTTGTTAGCATGGCATCTTTTGATAGCACATACATATTACGTATTTTCCCCAGCAGGAAGAAGCAAGCTAAGAATTATAACAGGGCTGCACTTCTGAACTAAAATCACAAAATCACATGACACATTAAAGCATTAATAGATGTATTTATCTCAGCACCTGCAAACAAGAGTGCACCACAGACACTGAATGAAGTGGGTACAAAATCTTGTGTCATAATAAAGTTAGTTAGCTTGTTAGCTAAGAAGCCATTTAACTTAGCCCCCAAGTATAAAACAATCAGACTAGTCTTGCTTTTTCTTATTTCTAATTGATGTTACTGTCTACCTCAACAGATTTAAAAGAGCCGTGTAGAGACCACTATTGGCAACATTTTTAGCTAAAACTAATGTAAAGAACAAATGCTGACCCTGCTTTGATATGCTCAGAAAGTTTGGGGGGAAAGACGGAGCATAAAAAAGTGACAGGTAGAAGTCCAGCAGTGTAACTTTTGAAAACAAGATCATACACGAACTACGAAATAGGTACCCATGAAGTAAAAAAATCAAGCAGTTAACCACAGTTAATGCAGGTACATACACAACATACCCTAGTTTCAGGAAAATCTCAACACTGTCTTGAAATTTTTAATAAGTAATTATGAACAACATGCTTATCCAATATACATCTATAAAGGAAGGCACAGATATGATTTCAGGTAGTTAAAAGATGCAGTAATTAAAGTGATACAATCCTCACATCAACAGACTAGCATATACTGGCTAAACACATGAACATTACTTGTAACTGGTGAATAGATATGATTCTAGTTAGGTACACCTGTTAAAGAGAGTCAGTGTCAGTGGTTTGAGATCAGGGCTCGAATCCCCACTCAGCCACAGAAACTCGCTAGGTGACGCTGGACCTCTCAGTCTCAGAGGAAGGCAAAGACAAGCCCCTTCTGCAAATATCTTGACAAGAAAACCCTGTGATAGGTTCACCTTACAGTTGTCGTAAGTCAGAAAAAACTTGAAGGCACACAGCAACAAACATAACATGTATCAAAACCATTGTTTTCTTTCCTTTAGATACTTTTTTTTAAAAAATTATGAGTGGAAACTTGTTTGGCAATCACATGATCTTTAGGAAGTTCTTGTTAAGTCAGATAAAGTGTGCTTGGCACTTTCTCTGGCTTTTTATTTGAGAATAAGAGCATGAAGCATTCTTGATTAGTAACAGCTGAAGGGTCTCAGCAATGAAGTAGAAATGTATGGTAAGCTAGCAAGTTTTCTTTCCCAAAGATGTTAAGTAAGAGCATCTTTGCTCATTCAGCTGGGACAAGTGTGGACAGCTGAAACTCACTCTGCTTTAAATTCACACAACTATTTAGTCCTGCTGTGATATGACTTTCTGCCCCTTATCTTAAGTTGGAAATCCATCTGGAATTTGATCGTGAGCCCTTGAACCACCTGTTGTGAATCATGGGCTCGCAAACAATACTTCTCTTCCACATCTGCATTTCCAAGTGACAACTGCATATACATGGAATTGGATTCTTAAAACTGAATTAAGGGTCCTGTGTGAAGTATGAGTGAAAACTGATGCTGCTTGGAGTCTTCTTCTTTTTGTCGTTAATTATATCTTACTTTGAACATTTTAAATCAGATTTTGTTTTAAAATATCATAGCTTTTTTACACAAACATTTTTAAATCTTTTGCAGGTGTGTGTTTATGTGCCCCCAAATCATCTCTTCACTGTTCATGATGATCACATGAATTTCATAGGGTTTACTCAGGCAAGGAATACTAAGTGATGGCTTTGCCAGTTCCCTCCTCTGAAATACAGCCTACAGCACCTAGTATTCCTGGGTGGTCTCCCATCTAAGTACTAACCAGGGCTGATCCTGCTTAGCTTCCAAAATCAGATGGGATCTGGTGCCATTAGGATATTTAGACTTTACAGTCTCTTAAAATTTAACAAAAACCATCAAATTAAGCTTCATATATTTACAAACTCTGGGGGAAATACTGCAGTTTCTGACATTAAGCATTATAAGTGACACAAAATAACATCTTAATTATATAATTATATTGTTGATAGCAGACAGGACCAGGGTTCTAGCAAGTAATCACTGGTAGTGGGGCACAAGAGGTACCATCTTGCACAATGCCAGAATCACTTACACCATTAGATTGATGATGTATACCTAAAAGCCCTTTCATTTCCTGAAGATCCCAAACTGAACACTTATGATTCTCTTAAATGCCACAGACATTTATTTGCCTTACATCTCAGTAACAGATACTATTTTGTTCAGTAATTACTGTCCTGGATTGAGGACTATTCTAAGTATCTACAGCTGAATTTGATGAACATCTGTTTAGAAACAAGTGCCACTTACATCAGTAAGACTTATTGCCAAATAAATTATTGCAGCATTAGTCTTCAAGCAGAAATCTTAAACATTCTTCTTCATAAAAGCGGGGATTTAAAACACCTGGAAGCTTGACGAAACCAATGGTTCCAAACTGATCTTACTTCTTGACAATCTAAATATTTAAAGCTGAAATACTATATACACTTACCTGGGAGTAAGTCCAACTGAGTTCACTTTGAATTCACTTTGACTTACTTCCAAGCAGACATCCATAGGACTGTTCTGTGAATCATCTCTGTTTAACTCAGTCCACCCTGATTATGATGCTCTCTAAAGATGCAATTATTTTGTTAATAAGCCACAGAGTGAGAAGCCAAGATGGACACCCAGTCCATCCTACAACCATCCTTGGATGAACTCCCAAAGGATGCCCGTTACAAACTTGCATTGCTACGCTGTTCTCCAGCTTTAATATGTTCTGGTTCCTTTCCATCACCAAATTCCACGAAAACACCTAACGCACTGTGATCATACAAACTTACCTGTGTGTGATTCCTTACAGTGAAAATACAGTAAATAACCTTCCACCCTTAAGAGAACGAAGCTCAGTGGAGCAAACCAGCCACAGGAAAAGTTAAGGGATTATAAAGAGAAAAGTTAAGCAGGGCAAAGAAAAAAGAAAAAAGGGCGGAGGTTTTTGCAGAATGCAGAATTTTGTTTTACCGTTTTTTTTTAAAGCTATGTTGTTAGCACACAGAATGCTTCATTGTTGTGTTTTGGGAGAGGAGAGGGGACAAGTGTCATTGACTCTGTTACTTAGAACCTAAACTTTAAAGCCCCTTCATTTTTGCAAGAGGCGATATTCTTGGACACAAGAACAAAAGATTCCCTGATAATGTTTGTTTGTATTGATTTCTAAAGTCTCCACCCTTTTTTCTTGCAACAACAACAATACAACAACAATGTTATTTAAGAGCATGTTCATGCCAAAACTATGAAGAGCCTGAGCAGGGCGATGCCCACTGCCTGTGAAAGTTTTGGCAAGCAGGGGTGCCCTCCCACCATTATCCAAGATGGCCTGACACTCACCACTCTGGGCTTATCCAAGGTCTGCAAGAAGGCTGGATTCTGGTCCAAGGCTCGCTCGGGGTCACTGGAGATGTCTTCCTCAGACTCTTCCCAGGATGAGGAGAAGCCCGTGGAAGAAGCAGAGGAAGAGGACAACTTCCTGCCAGGGGTGTTCTTGTGCGGGGTTCCTCCGGTCTCCTCCTCCTCCTCCTCCTGCGCTCCCAGGTCAGTCACAATGACGGCAGGGATGCAGCTCCTGCCGCCGCCTCCTCCTGCCCAACCGCCCTCTCCTTCCACTCCGGACTGCCCCCGGTCCTGCGCTCCCGCGGAGGTCGCCCGCGGCTCCGGCAGCCCGGCTCCGTTGGCCTCAGCCATCGCCTCGGAGCGCGGTTCGGGGGCAGCCCGCTGTGCCTCCGCCGGGCACGCCAAAGCCAGCGGGCAGCTCTCGTGGCTGCTGTCCTCTTTGCCGTCGGTCCTGGGAAGGCAAGGCGGGTCTCCTGGCGGGAGCGGCTCGCCAAGGGGCTTCTCGAGGGCGGCGTCGGAGCCCTGCCCTCCGGGAGAGCCGCCGCTCCTCCCCTCCGCGCCTTCCAAGAAGCTCAGCTCCTCGGAAGACCCGCGCCCCTGGGCCGGCGGCACCTCCGGAGGCCGCGCGTCGCCCTCACCTGCCCGCCCCCGACGGCGGCTGCTGCTGCTGCCGCCGATTGCGCCGCCCCTCGCCCCTGGCGACGCCTGAGCCCCCGGGCCCCTCCGTGCGCTCTGCAGCTGGGCGGAGCCCTTCCCTTCGGGGGACCCCCTTCGGGACCCCAACCTCCTCCCCGCTGTCTCCGCCCCCTGCGCCCTGGAAAGCCCACCCGCCCTCGCCGTTTCGTCCGATCCGTGCGCCTCGGGCAACGGGTCCCCTTCCTCCCTCTCGCCCGAGCCCCGCGCCCGGCTCAGCCTCTCCGCCTCTCCTCCTCCTCCGCCCTCCCTCTCCTCCGGACGCGGCCCCCTGGAGGGCCCGTTCCCGATCTCCGCCAGCCCCGGAGCAGCGGGGAAGCTCCTGCCCGCCGCGCAGGGCTGGGGGCTGCCGGGCCCTCTCCCTGCCCCCGGCTGCCATGCCCTCCCCGGAGCCTCTTCTCGGCCCCACCGTCCCTCGCGCTCCTCCCTCTCCGGCGCCGGGCTTCCCCCCGCGGCGGCCCGGCCCGCGACGGGCTGGGGGAGGGCGATCTCCTCCGTCGGGGCGGGCGGGGGCTGCTGAGCAGGACGGGGCCGGCGGCGGCCCCCGAGCTCTGCGCCTGGATGTGCGCCTCGAAGAGCCCCACTTTCCGGGTCACTTGGACGTTCTGCAACTCCCGCTGGAGAACCCGCGTGGCCGCGCCCGGCGAAGGGGAGCGGCTGGGGGGGCTCACCCAGCTGGGGCTGCTCAGCCGCCGAGGGGGCCCTCGGGCCGGCGGCCGGTCCTCTCCGGGCTGCGGCTGCGGCGCCGGGGGGAAAAGGAAAGCCGTGGCGGCGGCCCCGCGCCCAGAGAGCGGGCAGTAGCTGCTGTGCCTGTGGCTCCCGCGGAGCGGACTCGGCGGCACCTGCCTCCGCGTCCCAGGCGGCGTCTTGCTCGCGCCCCCGCCGCGCTCCTGCTCCTCGCCGCTCTTCATGATCACCAGGGTGTTGAGAGCGTAGCAGGACACGGCCATAGTCGTGGGTCCGGCCGCCGGGGCACCGCTTCCGCGCCTCCCTCCTCCTCGTCCTCCGCCGCCTTCCTCTCCCAGGTCAGCCGCGGCCGAGCAGCAGGGGCGGCGGCGGCGGCAACAACCGCTCCAGCATCGCGCGCAGGGGCGTCGAGCCGGCCCCGGCCCAGAGCTCCATAAACAACTGCGGGGGAGAGGAGAGAAGCCGGAGTGAGCGCGGGAAAACCGAAGAGGGCTCCGGCCGGCCGCGCCGATTGGCCGTCCCCGCACGGCGGCCGGCCAATGGCGACAACGCGGGTGCTCGCGGGCCGGGCCTTCGGGAGGGGACGCCGCCAGGGCTGCCCGCCGCCGCCGCCGCTCGGCCTCGCTCTCCAGCGGCCGAGGGATATTTAAACACCCGGAATCACAGCAGGCTGCTCCTTCTCTTAAGGGACTGAAGGAGTTTTAAAGCTTATAATCACAACAAGCGCTACTTGCACCGCATTCCACGGATTACTCAGGCCACTTCCGCACGAGCCTGTTATAGCGCGATGATTGCACTTGCAACCTCCTCTGGAATCCTGGGGTTTGCAGTTTCGGGAGGGGCCGGCCGGCCCCTCCCGAAACTGCAAACCCCAGGATTCCAGAGGAGGTTGCAAGTGCAATCATCGCGCTATAACAGGCTCGTGCGGAAATGGCCAATGCTGGGAATTCAGCAATATCCGGAGGGCTGCACAAATGCCTCCTTCCCCCCCAACCCCAACAAGCAATCATGTCATTCTCCTTCGCCTTCTCTTCACACTATCACAATATAGAATGTTACTAGGAAGATCCATAACATCTACGTTAAGTCCAGCCCCAGTTTAGAACTTGGAAACATGAACATGACTTAAACGATTTATGAACTACAGCCCCCCAAATCCCCGACCAAGCAGAGCCAATTTGGATTTGGGGAGTTGTCGTCTAAAAAAGTAGCCTCCCCAAAACTCTGATCGCTGGAGGATAGCATCTTTTCTTTTGCGATCATGTCCCTGAGATATACAAATAATTAAGAAGTGGTCTTTGGGCTGGACTAACTTTCCCTAAGGTAATCATAGTTGCATATATATTGAAATAATTGTGTTACAAAGGATTTTTTTTTAATTGCCTAGAAATAAATAAATAAATATTGAGGGAGTCATGCTATCTTAAAAGGATATAAAATGGGTTTTAAAGGAGGGCCCTTGAATAGTCCTGCTCGCTGCTGATTTGGCAACATAAAGCTGGACACCAAGTCTTAGGCCATTTCTGCACTAGACTGTTATAGTGCTATTATTCCACTTTCGACCTCCTGTGGAACTCTGGGGTTTGTAGTTTACTGAGGTCAAAGAGCTCCCAGGCAACGAATTCTAAATGGCTCACCCTGAACTACAAACCCCAGAATTCCACACGATGTTGAAAGTGGAATAATAGCACTATAGCAGTGTAGTGCAGAAATGGCCTTAGCCTTGGTTTTCAGTGCTGTGGATCACTCCTAGAAAATAGGAGAAAATGGTTCTGAAAATGTTCAGAGAGGATCTCTGCAACTACTTCCACCACACACATCTCATAGGAATGGGCAGCAGAGTAGAAGATCTAACCACAAGAGGCCTGGAATCTTTCATTAAAGGGGAAGTGATGCAAGGAATGGAGCTTGTGTACCTTTTTATTAAAGCTAAGAGAAATAAAAGTGTGAGAGCTTCTGTTCATCACCATAAAGTTGAGGGAAGTTATGACAATTGCCCTGGGCCCAGGACATAAGTCTGAAGGAAATTATAGAGTGTAGAGACTGGGACTAGAAATTCATCTCTGAGACTAATAGAAATAAGGCTGCTGGGGCCTAAAACTAACCTTTTGACTGGGGGCGGGAGAAAATGACTGAAGAAAACAATGAGAGGAAGACCAGATGAAGAAAAGAAAAAATTAGCAACAGTGGATGGCAATATGGTATGTTGAGAACAAATATGGTGTAGTGATTTTAAGTGTTGGACTAGGACCCTGGGATACCAGGGTTCAAAAATCACCACCCAGCTATACAAACCCATCAGGTGACCTTGGGTGAGTCATACTCTCTCAGCCTTAGAGGAAGGCAATAAAAAAACTTTAAATAAATCTTGCAACAACAAAAAAAAAAACCTAGGATGAGATCGCAGTAAGTCAGAATTGGCTTGAAGGCATCTAGAAACAACAGTGTGGTATAGTAGAACAACCTGGGCAAGGACCTGAGAGGTTACAGGAAGGAATACTGGGAGACTTCCCGATTCAGTTGGGCTAACTGTGTGAGGGACTAAACTAAATGAAAACTAGAACTATAAAAAATAAAAACATAGGAAGACTGAGGAAACAGCTCCAAAGTCTCCCTAAGAACTGTGTTTGTATTATTTCAAATTGTTACTTTACACTATACTTGTGAATATTTTTAATTTTAATCTTTGTCTAATGCAGAAGTGAGGAACCTGCAACCCTCCAGATGCTGCTGGACTCCATCTCTCATCTGGCCATACTGGCTGTGCTTGATGGAATCTGAATTCCAACAATATCCAGTGCTGCTGCACATGTTATGCAGCCCCATTCTATTGGTTGCAGCTCTTTGAATCTGTGAGCAGTTGGACAGCTTGCTGAAACTGAAGTGGAGTTACTTCATGCATGCATGGATGGTAAGAGTAAGTTCCACTGGATTTAATGAGATTTATTTTTGAGCATAAGCTTCAGTTGCATGCTGTTACTTCCTCCTTTACCAGAGTATGTATGCATAAATATATTATGGCTGCATGTTATAAATGTATATGAGAACACTGTGCTGCTTGTGATGACTATTGCCTCTTTATTTTAGCCTAATATGAATGGTCTTCTCCAAATTAATCAATGCCTCTCTTATTTTTCATGCTGACTTGTGTGCAGGGAACTGTTCCTGTGCACAATGTCCTTCATGTTGTAGCTAGTTCGATGTATTTACCTGTCCATGTTGTATGTCTGCTTGCTGCATGGACAAGTACCTGTGGAATTTTTACATCATCCTGCTTTACAAAGATTAGATGAGCTTTTGCCCAGTCATGCTACTTTACATGATATATGCACATGTTTTTAATTGTTATGTAAGATTCTCATTCATAGGGTCATTATAAGTTAAACCCAACTTGACAGCAATTAACAATAAGTTTGTCTGATGGCTTACTTTTCTTTGAAATGTGTGGTGGACAGATTTCAGAAACCTAAGTGGAGTTACTTTATGACTGAATCAGCCATCTAAGGCTAAAATCATATGTTTAGGTAAGAGAAAACTTCATGGAACTGAATGGGATTTACTTTTAGTAAATGTGTTAAGAGTGGGCCAACTACAAAATTATTTGTTGTTATACCAGAGTCCCTTGGCTTAATGTCTCATTCAATATACAGAGAGTGATATTATGATTTCTGTATAGTCAATAAGCATCTATAACAATATTATATTGATTACTGTGTGCCCCTCTTCCTATGATCCTCTTAAAGATCACCTAAAGTGGAATCACTACCCCTTACCACACTTTTCTTTTTCTGCTCAAAATCAGGGTGATTAAAGTATAATAAACAAGTCTAATTTTCTTCACCTTTTAGCAAGCACCTACAAGAATGGTATTTGGTAACACTGAGTGGCAAAGCGGAAAACACTGAATGCCACACGTGGTGTTACATGCTACACCTTTGGTCCTCAAGTATATCATTATTTGTAGATGCTGTCTACAGATAACTATGCTGTCAATATAGAGGCCTGTTGTGGCACAGTTTAATAAAGGTAAAGCATCACAAGTTTTTAAGAATTACAGCCCATTTCCCCAGAAAATGGAGTTTTACTATAGTATTTTCCTATCTTAGCTTTAGGGGAAGCTCTGCCCCATTCAAAGGTGTGTTTGGAAGAGAGCAAGAGGGCCTTCTCAGTGGTTGCTCCTGAGCTACAGAACTCTCTTCAAAGCAAGGCTTGACAGGATCTTTCCTTGCAGCCCTCTGCTAGCAAGGTAAAATCTTTCTTTTTTTAGGCAAAGATTTTGAGAACTGATTGGCTGTGGAAGAGGGTCTCTGAATGGACTTTTTTTGTCTGATGCATTATTAAATTGTTTTAAAACCAGTTGTTTCGACACAAGTAATTTAATTGTGTTCTAGTATTACAATTTAATTTAGTTTTGAGTTGTTTCTGCTTGTTACTCAGGCAACCACTTGTCTTGAATCCCATGGCCCATTCACACTACAGAATTATAGTACTATTGTTCCACTTTAATTGCCATGGTCCTGGAATTAGGAGTTTGGGGAAGCACATTTAGAATTCTCAGCCAGAATGCTGCAGTGCAGACTCTGAGATTCCATAGGAGGGAACCGTGGCAATTAAAGTAGTATAATAGCACTGTAATTCTGTAGTGTGGATGAGCCAATCTTGAGAGAAAGGTGGGATATAAATCAATTTTAAAAATCTTGCTGTCACTCAGTACTGTGGTTCTAATCTGAATTGCCTCTTGATCCTGTGGCTGTTGTTAACATTTTTTAAAAAAACTGTTTGGCCCTCGGATTACCACTTCATGCAACTGAACTAAGTTCTGCCTGCGAAAACATAGGCCACAATAAATTTGTGAGTCTTTAAGATTCCACATGACTCTTCACTGTTTTGCTATGACAGACTAATGAGTATCTCTCTCCTCTGGAATCTACAATATTATTGTGGTATTTTATGAAGTTCTCAGTGTAATTTTTTTTTTTAGTACTTCATAAGTACAAGATCCACAGTCCTACTTCCATTCCAGTGAAGTAGGACAAAGCTCATGTTGTTCCAGTATTTTTTTAGACTAAAAATGACTTGACCAATATTGTTGTAAGGTCACAACTGAAGTGGGAATGGGCACTAAATGCCGAGCCATCTCTTCTAGCTATCAGCTGTATTGCTAGTGAGTACAACCATTTGCTTTATTAAACCTGCTGTGTGATCATTCTGTCATCACACATATTTATATTAGTTTTTACAGGATTATGTTGCTCCTTAGAGCAAGGCTATACCTGTGACGCCTGTTGTTTCTTAGTATTGCTTTGTATATGTATGTTTATACACTATTCTTAGTGGCTGTTGGTTTCAGAACACAGGGAACTATATGCCTTGGGGCTAGGCTTGTAAATTATACAGAGTGCGCTAATATTTGCAGTTCCACATGCATGCACACTTCTTACAGTTTCACCATTTTTAAATGAATCAATTTACAACTCCATTGTTCGTTTCAAAGCTTTTTCTATTTATGTACTGGAGTCACTGAGACTCTCTATCCATCTGAATTTTTACATATTTCCTAGAATTTCACCCTATACTTCCAGCCTAAACAGGCTAAAGGCATTAGATCCCACCTGATCCTGGAAGCTAAGCTGGGTCAGTTCTAGTTAATACTTAGATGGAAAACCAGGCGCTATAGACTATATTTTAGCAGAAGGAACTGACAAAACCACCTGTGAGTATCCCTTTCCTAAGAAAGCCCTAAGAAATTAATGGGGGTTGCCATAAGTTGACAGGTGACTTGAAGACTCCTTTGTTGTTGCTGTTGTTGTGCGCCTTCAAGCCATTCCCAATTTATGGCAACCTTAAGGCAAAGTTATTACAGGGTTTTCTGGGGGCCAAGAGTGTATGACGCATACAAGGTCACCCAGTGGGTTTCCACAGCCGAAGAGGGAATCAAAGTCTGGCCTCTAGGCTCATAGTCCTGTGCTCAAACCACTACACCACACTGACTCTGAAGACTAATTTTATAGCCACACAAAGCCGTCTAATGAGTCTAGCAAGCAGGAGGGACGCTTTTCTTGCGGGTCATGTTGGAGTAGGTAGGATCCAGTTGTACTAAGCAGCTACCTCTGAACCAGAGTTAGAAAAGTTTCTTTTTAGGACTCCCAACTCATGCCATGCTGGTTGAGAAATTCTGGGATCAGTACTGAAAAAAGCTACTCTTCTAAGCACTTTTCTGCACCTAAATGGCTCCTTAAAAAGAGAGCTCATTTTGTGGAAAGTCTGAGTGTGTCCAAATGTGGAGGGAAGTAATGTATGCTGGATATTTTGTAAACATGCAGGCTGTGGATGTGTGTGTTTTATGTACAAAATAAAGCCACAAGATAGATGTCTTACCCTCACACTACTATACAAAGGCAAAATCTCTACTGGGAGACTCTGGCCCATTAGAGCAAACTGGGCACTGCCTCATCAGACCCTGGCATTTTAAATATATAGTTTCTGGGCATCCATTGTCCTATTCAAAAGGCTCACAAGTGGAAGCTTCTCTGCTACATACGATCTTGACATTCAGATTGCCCTGAAAGTGATTTTTTTTTTTTTAAGAGGAAGTCAATACATAGGAGCAAACACATTTACGCGCAAGTCATTTTTATTATCCTGCTCACCCACCGGAAAATACCTGAATTAAAAAGAAGAAAAATCTCTGGAACTTTTACCAAGATTTAGCAAAACTGCTTTAAAAAATGCACCAGCTCCAGAATTGCAAAAGAGATAGGCCGATTGGCGGATTAATTTTTAAAAATTTAGTTTGCAGTCACTTGCAGAAGGCATTGGAACAGGGAGAGGAAGGTGTGGCTCATTAATTTAAATTTTTGTGTGTCTATTTATCTCCTCTGGGTGTCTTAAAACAAGGCCTGAGTTTCAGTTTGGACACACAACTACTAAAATGCCTCACTCCAGCAGCCTCTCTTTTCCTGTGTGTGTGTGCATGAATCTCCTTTGCCCCCTCGCTCTGCCTGACAGCCCTGGCTTTGAGCCCCCCTAGCTGCTGTACCCTCCAACCCAATCACCAGAAGGGGAATCTGCCACCACTGATCTCTACCACTGCCATAACCTGCGGTGCTAGGGGAGATCCCCATGCCTGATCTCTCAGGGATCCCACACAGGATCACCAAAACGAGCATACGGCTGGTAGCCCTCCACCTACACAAGGGTTGCCCAGAAGCTGTGGGCAGGGAGCAGAAGGGAGGCTCGCAACAAGCCGCAGGCAGTTTCTCGCCCACTTCAAGCTGCCCCCTCTGTCCCCGAGGGGGTCTCGGGAATGATCGACCCCCTCTCCTTTGGCTCGAAGGAAGAGAGAAAGAAAACGGAGCCGGGAGGAGGAAAAATCGGAGCACTCGGCCTTACCTGTGTCAGCTGAGACCGCTCACATCCCGTCGGGGCCAAAGACTGGGCATCAAGGCGCACGGACCGGGCTCCGAAAACAAAGCTCTCCAGAAAGTATTTCCTCCTCCAGATCGAGGCTTTTTAGGCGTCTGTTTACTTCCTCACCTATCCACACACCACCCCCCTTCTCTGGGGGAAGCTAATCGCAAAAGAGCGAGCGAATGGTTCTCTCGTCTGAATCGAGGGAACTCTCTTTTGCCCGCCGCTGACCCGCCGCTGCCTTCATGGCTCGTCTTTTTTCCGACGCCACCCTTGTCATTGGCTGTTGTTTCTTGAATGTTTGTTGAATGTGCGGGAGAGCGAGCGAGCAGAGAGCAGGGAGGGGAGAGGGTCGGAAAGCAGGAAGGAAGTTGTGAGCCTGTCTGGGGTTGAACTCAGCGGAACAAGTTTCTTTTCTTTCTTTCTTTTTTTTCCTTTTTTCTATTGCTTGGCAGGACCGATGGAGGGAAACGCTCTAAAAAAAAAAAATAGTTTCCATTGTTAACTAGCTCAGAGCAAACTCGACTCCAATCTTTGTGGGTTAAAGATACACCATCCCTTTTTCCACCCCTCCCTCGGTACTTACTATGTATAACTTACTGCAGTTATTTAAAAACTGTTTTAAAAAAACCCGAGTTCCTTTTCATAGAACAGCAAGAGGAGAGATCCCAAGCTGGGGCTGCGTTGGTTTGCAACTGGTTTCTGCATGGCAAAGGTACTCACGTGTAAGTCAGAAGAATACCCACAAGATCAGCAATTGCATTTTGTAAAAAAAAAAAAAAAAAAACTGGAACCCCACTTTTCCTTTTCAGTCTTTTTTTATTTTGCAGACAGAGAAGTGCAAACGATGCTTTGAGGATGTGGCAAGGGTCTGGTAAGACCAGTCAAGTCACAGAAGCGGATTCTAAATACAGTTAAATTTATACTGGGTGCTGGGTTAGCATAGGCAGAGCCAAGAGAGGGGCAGATTTAGGAAAGATACTTTCTTGGATCACCAGTGGCTGCGGGGGGTGGGTGCATGGGGTTAAAAAAAAACTTTACCAAACTCTGGAGTGAAGGGTACACATCCTACATAGGTGTCATGTTCTTATCACCTCCCTAGATACCCTGTGATTACTTGAAGGAAAGTGACTTTTCCCAAAGAAATTCCATTATAATAGATTTAAAACCTGTGTTACCACGGTTCAGACATACCCGGTGAGAGCACTAGATATCTCTTGATATCAAACTTATTTGGCCTTCACTTGACCTTTTTCTGCCACCCTGCTCCACGTGTTTGCGAGGCCACCGGACAAGCACGTAAACAGGTGCGGCCGGTTAATGGTTGGACATTCCAATCCCCACTTAGGCAGGCAGATTAACACCACTCCGTTGCTTCAGGGACCTCCTTTTGCAGACACACGTTGCTTAAGCGCGACTTTACACAAAGACGCTCGGCCTCGAGCCGGCGCTCTTACAATGCTACGCCATTTGCATGCTGGCTACACTATTGTTATATTTGCGCTAAGCCCATCATGTAAAACTTGACCTTTCCCAAAGCTTTGTCCCGCTCCAAACTCACATTGTTCTCACCGAGTATGGCATGGCCTGTAGACACAATCCACCCTATAAAAACTCCCCAATTCCGAGAGCACCTCGGAATGCTCCAGACTGCTATCCCGCCTTGCCGTTGCTTTGTCCCCCGAGTCGCCCCCTCAGTGAACCGCGCTGAGCTTTCTTCCCTGCAATCGTCTGCTTTTCTCCAGGACTACAAGATAAGGTGTCGTATCACCCATTTTCCCCAAAAACTCTTATTTCTAATTTCTAGTTAGCTGTGCGTTTGTGGTGTCTTTTCTGTTGTTTGTCCTTTAATAAATATATTAATTTACTATTTTAAAACCGTCTGACTGCTCTTCTGACCTGACCCCATAGACATTGGGTTACAAGATCCCTGCTAAGTTACCCTGCCTCTCGCTAGCTTAAGAGAGTGCTCGAGTTAATTCCCCCATCTTGTGTTTTTGCTTGGTTATTTGGGCGCCCCTCCCAGGACCCCCAGAGAACAGGGTAACACCTGGAATTGAAAAGGAAGTTAGAAGTGTAAGTAAATTTACTTAAAAATAGTAACTACATGAAAATGGGAGAATTAGTGCAAAATGAACTTCTGTGCTGTAGTGCTCGGTGCCCATTCTGGTTGGTGCTCAGACCTAGGGTGAGAAAAGGGCAAAGAGTGTTATTCATACAGGAGAAAGAGAGAAACAAGGAAGCATTCACACCTGCATACATGGACAGGCGGGCATTCGCTCAGGCATTTACTTTGGGTAGGTTTACTTGAGCCCTGTCGAAACAGATCTTCCTCCATTGCTGTTTTAATAATGTAACATGTGAAGGCAAACCTTTTTAGAAATTAATTTTGCCCCTTTTATGACCCACCCACACCTTCTTTTTTTTTCTGGCACCAGTGCTGCCATTATTCTAGCCTGCTGCAGAGAGAAATGAGACTGCATGTACCACTCTGTTGGCACAACTAGGACCAACTGCAATTTGGATCCTGCTACTTCTCTTTATGATCATTCCACTTAAATAGCATGTAGCTGAAAAGTCTTAGAACTGCATTTCCTTGCTCTTCTTTTTCCTTCTTTTCATTTTCTTTGTTATTGCATCAGGCCTTGGTGCTTTCTGCTGAGCAGACTTTGGAAAAGCTCCATTTGGACTACAACTCCCAGAATTCCCCAACCTACATGGCCACTACTTATTATTAGAGGAAAAGAACAAGGTGAAAGATTGAATGTAAGGAGAATAAGCATTTAGAACAAGAAGCTGCAACATGGAAAAGGGATTTTTCCCCCATCCGTTTTATATTTATTCTGGAAGAACCAATGTGTACCCAGAGCTTGTAATGTTTGGACTTACAACTCCCAGAATTCCTTTGGTTTGGGATTCTGGATGTTGTGGTCCAAACTAGTTACTTTTCCAAGCTTTGGGTTTAATCATGGTTGAACTGTCCGAGCCAGATCTGTGAGAACTATCTTCATATCCTTATTTGGCTTTGATGCTCACCAGGTGGCTGTGGTTCCAATCCATATCTTTCAGCCTAATCTCCTTCACGTGGTTGTTGTGAGGGCCAAAGAGAGAAAGTAAGCTGTAAGCTGCTTGGAGTTAGGATATGATTTAAAAGTTACATTATAAATATGTGTGTCTTTCGTTCCTGTTTTTGGTTTCTTCTCCATCTGGAGCAGGAGGATAGGTGGGAAGATGATTTTGACCTGTAAGCCCTTAGAACCACAAGGCCTGTGTAACCTAAAGAGAGCACGTAGTACAGGAGCCATGGAAACAGGAAGTGCAAATCATTCACACTTGCTCTGTCACTGCATATTTGTAACATCCAAAATTGCCTGCTCAGCAGCTATCCCTCTGAGTTTGCTTGTCAGCGTCTAGTCTTGAACATTTTACAGAAGAGCAGTGAAAGCTTCTTGTTTTAACCTGCCCTTAATGACTGGGGTCATATATATATGGCACTTTACATTACTTTACATTAATGCTATGTTTATTTTAATGGTTATTGGACTGTTGTCAAAGTAGGTTTTGCTTCCAGCGAGGGCTCAGTAATTGTGGTGTTTTTTCTCAAAATGTGAACATTTGGGGGACCTGATGAATTCATGTAGCACATCTGCCCTTTCCATTACCTGCATAGTAACTTCTTGCACATGGATGCAGCTGAAGAAGACAATGTTGGCATTGACATGAGGTTCCAGGACATCCCAAGGACTGTGCTGCCAAGAGCAGGAGAGCAAATGGTGCCAAACCATTGCCAGCTATGTTTTTTTGCACCCGAGGCAGAAAATTTTGCACACATGACAGGAAAACTACTGCAATAATAAGTTACATTACTAACAGTTGGTGATATTTCATCACACCCAAAATTAGCTGCCTAGAGTAGAGGAGCCATTTCACATTCCCTGAGATGGTCAGGAAGGCTTCTGCAAACTCTTCTAAAACCAATTCAGACTTCAGTCCCATATACACAGTTGGTATAATTTCCACTGAACTCTGTAGAGCTTATTTCTGAATAACCAAGTAGAAAATCTATAAATTCAGTGTTACTGATCCTTCTTTTCAACTCCCTAATATTTTTTGGAAAAATAACTCCTTTTTTAACTCCCCCTCTAAATTTACACATGCCTTCACTGAAATTAAATTCTAGAACATACTATCAGGTGCTGATTATCACACAGGTTTGGCTCCAGATGAGCAATGCAATCCTAATTGAAAGTTGCTTTAGATGTAAGGATTAGGCACAAACTCTCTTTAGGGAGTTGATCTCAGAGATCTGCCAACAGAACAATCTGCCAGCAGAACAGTTCTGCTGGAGGACTGCCAGGGGAGGGATGAGGTGAGGAAGGAACCCAGGTATACTAGATCCAGACATCATCCAGCCCAGAGGCACAGACATAGTGCGATCACAAAGACAGGTCAAGATGAGAGCAACTCCCAAGTAACTTCCAGTGCTCCTAGGCTAAGCAAGATTTGAATTAAGCACAGCCCCACCTGGGCCTTAGTCATTTTCACAAGCTAAGATTGTATTTTTAGTGCATTGTAGGTATAAATCTATGAAATGTAGGATATTACCCAACCAGAGTTAACATTATTAAGTATCAGTTATTTCAATGAGATGGTTAAAGATAACAGTTTAAAGCAGTGGTCCCTTCTAAATGTTTTGGACTTCACCTCGCAGCATACCTGACTGTTGGACAAATTGGCTAGAGGTTCTGGGAAGCTGAAGTCCAAATACCTGGAGGACCAAAGGACGCCGTTGATTTAAACCATTCTTAGTCAAGTCAGTGGGCTGCAACATGTATAGCACTGGTTTGATTGTGTCCATATTGTACAAATATATTAGGATTCCCCCAAAATGTCTAAAGTTATATGATGATTAAGTTAGAAATAATAATTCTTTATATTAAGAAAAATTGTTCTGTGCATATATATGATGTTTATATTGTCAACTTCTTTCTTAAATGGAAGAACAGTCCCACGCCTGCTCATTTGAGTCACAGATGAACATGTGTAGCCCTCAAGTGTTGGCTTTTGTTTTGCACACAACACAGCTACAGCCAGCATAGCCAGTGAGAAGGGATGATATGAGCTGCAGTTTATTAACAACTAGAAAGCCACAAGTTCTCTACTCCCGATTGAAACACATAAAGATTACATCTGTAATCCCATACACTCTTACCTGGGAGTAGGTTCCACTGAACCCAGTAAGAATTACTTCTGAGCAGATGTGCCTACAATTGCATTGCCAACAGCTAATGGGTTGTGTCTAATGTTAAACCTACATGGGCTCCAAAACAAATCCAGCTTGTCTAGTTTCAAACAAGCAGCCCTAACAGCAGCTGAAAATAAAATGAAAGTGCTACATCGATATTATGACAGATTTAATAGCTGTAGGTTTGATCCAGATTAGCAGACTAGTACACTCCTAACTCCCACACCCACCCACGTTGTTAGGGTCTGATATAGGTTCGGCTGCCATTCTAAAGTCCTGTTTAGCTTTGTGTGACTTTCTGTTGTGTAGATATGCATAGGGTTGCAGCATTAACTGTTATGTGCTCTGTACCATGGCTTACAACTCAGCATTACAACTCAGCATTATGACTTCCTTCCTTGCAAGAAACAGAAAAAAATATCATAAGCAACAAGAGTCAAAGAGTATCTCCCATCTTCACAAAGTTGCAACTGGAATGCATGGAACATAGTTTCAAGTAGTGTGTTTAAATTAAGAGTGCATTGCAGTAGATACTTCTTAGTTTTAAAATTTAGTTTTATTGTAAACATGGGGGCAGAGGAGAGAAAAAGGGTGTACATTTATTTATTTTTTATTTATTAAAATATTTATTTCCTTACCCTATAGCTGAAGATTGCAGAGTACGTACATCCAATACCTAGCATATAGTATAATCATAGATTGCACACTGTGGGAACACCATGTTGATGAGTCGGTTTAACCCGGAACAGTTTTTACATGCATTTAAGTAACAGAAAAGGCAACAAAATTCACTATTGCAAATGGCTGGAAAGGCTTCATCTTCTTTTTTTTAACCTGACCACTTTCATTCTAGTAGAATATGACTGTATTACCATAATTGGACAGCTTTGCATTTGTTTTAGTTCATTGTAATAATGGCAGGAAAGAGGGGAGGGGTTGTTTTGCTTTTTCAGTCTCTAATGTACTGAACAAGGTCATTCCTCCCCCTCCCCTCATTTTTGGGATTAATTCCCCCGGCCTCTCTGCTTTTGTAACCCATAATAGATGTATGATTTGTGACATTGGTAATCCACAGCCCCTTTTTAGGGATGAGATGAGCAGGAAGTCACAGGAAATGCTGCAAAAGTTTCCACTCAGTGCTGAGTGGCTTATACTTTAAAAAAATGTGTTGTGGGCTTTGGGAGGAACCATCTTTTTAATTTTAGAGACCGAAAGAAAGAAGAAGGTAGAAACTTGATGTACTTCACGATCCAAGACACATATATCCAAAGGCTATGTTCTTTAAATATGATAAAGATTTAATAGAATACATATGACATGGGGGAAAAAAGGTTTTATCTCCAGTATTCAATTCTGTGAAAAGGAGAGGCAACCTTGGAAATATTCAGCAGATGTTAATAAATGGATACATCTGGGTTGTAATTATTTATCTTAAAAAGATAAAGCAATAAAGCTATGAAAACAGCCTTAAATGAGATTGTTGGCCAACAGTTTATTTATGGTCTATATACCGTACTTCTTATTGCCATGCAATATATTACAAAAACCTGCAAGCCTGTGATTTGTAATTGTTGCTGCTTGCGTTGTGGTTTTCATTGCAGAGGACCGGCCCTTAAATGTCAAGCAATAATTCTGAGTGATTAAGCTTTTGGAGAAAGTTCAGCACCTTATAAAACACTGGAGACAGGGAAAACTAATTGGGAGTTACAGACATGGTTCTCCGCCCATGCACATGAAAAATATGTGTATGCTAAAAAGCAGAGATACATGGGGTTGGTGCTTATTTCACAGTGAAAGCAAGCAACACACAGTTCCGCTGATTCCGTATCCATTTGAGGGTCATAGTTAATCAGATATTGAAACATCTGTGATTGGCCTCAGTTTGAACAGCCCTTTGCTTTTCACTCTAATCCCACCCTCACAATTGTGCAACCATGCATACATTCCTGAGACCTGAATATTGTACTATTTCAATCCATCAAAGGAAGTGGCTTCTAATGCATGAAAGCTCGTGCTAAAATAAATCCATTTATCTTAAAGGTGCCACAAAACTCTTCTTTTGTTTCTCTGTCTCACCTTCTTTTTATACCAAAACAGACTAAAATGGCTATCCCTTTAGACATGTATTTTTTTTTATTTTTAAATTTAAATGTATTTAAATGTATTCAGAGGGGTCTTGGTTATATACAATAATGTAGTAATGTTCCAGTATAACCAAAGCAGGAAAATAAAAACATGGAAGGAAGGAAGATGTCTACATTAGTCACAAACTTTTATAAGAGCTAAGCAAATATAAGACCATTTGTAAATTTCATCTATACATCGTTCTTTCAAATGTTGTGTGATGGGCTGTAGGGGGAAGCTATCCTGGGTGTCAGAAAGGCAACCAGAATAGCCACTACAGAGAGAAACCATTAGTGAGAAGGAGGAGTTGAAGGGCTGTGAGAAAGAGGCTAATATAGCAGGGACACTCATTTGATTTTGAGGAGTCAGACTTCCAGAAGAGGGTCTGAGGGTCCTTCAGCCAGAGAGTTTTTCAGTCAACCAAGGGAGGTTGAATGAAAGGAGTGTGCTTTCTCAAAGAAAGCCTAGAGAGAGGAGCAGAAGAGAAATCAAGAGGAGCAGAAGAGAAATCAACTTTTGAATCTGGTCAGAAAGAGTGACCTAGATTTGGGAACAGAGCCTTTGGCAAAAGGGTTGCCAGAGGGCTCTGTGTGAGAGAGAGAGTGAGAGAGAAAGAGAGAGACCTATGCCTTTATGCTGATGTAAAGATACAGGAAACCGTTTAAACACATTCTGAAGATCTGTTTGAGCTTGGACATACATACAAAACCAATATTTTATTCTGTTTGTTGTTTTAATAAAGATTATAGTATATTTTTATAAATTTTGACTCAGCTGAATAATTTTCAATCGTTCTAACCAAACAGAAACATGCTACCATAGATCAGTAAATCATTCTAGATGACAACGGAAAGGCTTTGCCCTTTTTCCATGAAGGTGGTGTTTTAAAGGGAAGGCCAAAGCTGTATAAAGTGGCAAGGTGTTTTAGCAGACCTAGAGGGAAGTGGAAGCTGCCTTACTAGTCTGTGAGGAGAAAAAGCTGGTTTAGTCACGTGTTGCAAGTGTTTATTTTTAACGTTTGTCACAGGGGTTTGGACTGAAACATCATCAATATGCAGACACCCATTCTAAGCTCTTTCCCATCAATTGGCTGTTGAACTGTTAAACCAGTGTCTGGAGCCTGTTTGGAACTGGATGAAGGTGAACAACCTGAACCTGAATCTAAACAAGAGGTGCTGTAAATGGGGAAACAGCTACTCTGGGTGGTGATTTGCAAACAGTCTTAGAGAAGGCTGCACTCTCTCTAACAGCCAAAGTTTGAGTTCAGGCATTTTGGTGGATTTGACACTAATGATGGAGAACCTTCATGTAGCTGGTGTTCAGGAGTGTTCTTTATCAGATTAAGCTGGCATGTCCATTACAACCTTTGCTGGAGAGGATGAGTCTTTACTCAAGTACTAATGACATTCATGCAAGACTCAGTATCAAGGTGCGGTAAATCCATTCTGGGCTTTAGCCTGAACTTTAAAGAAGCTATTCAAGATGCTAAATCCTATCCCCCCCCATTGGACTCAGCACCTTAGATAGTTTTTTAAAACCCTGGACTAAAACCTGTCAATGATTTATCACCCCACTGTCATGGAAACCATCAGGTATGAGTGAGTGGACCTTTAAAGATGGTTTGGCAGCCACAGTGCATGCAGATCTGGATGCTAGTTGGTAGTATGCATGACACCCATATTGTACCATTTACACTAGCTAACAGTGTGTTTCCAGGCCTGATTTAAAGTAGAAGAGCCAGCATGGTATAGCGTTTTGAGCATTGGACTGTGACCTTACAGAACAGGGTTTGATTCCCCACTCAGTGATGGAAATGCACTGGGTGATCTTGGGTGTGTCTCACATACACTCAGCCCCAGAAAACCCCATGATAGGATCACCATAAGTCAGAAACAACTTGAAGACACACAACAAGCCCAAACAAAAGGACTTGACTTTTTGTCCATATCCCCTACCTGCAAACTCTCCTGATTTGTTAGGGACGGTCCCAGTTAATTTTCTGTCATCACACTTTTTATGCTGCTTCTAAAATGTCCCAATTTCTCTCTCCTCCTGCCACTTTTCCCCTTTCTCCTCATCTTATATGAGTTGCTGCAAATCAAGTTACAAGTGCAAAAGTAGTTGGCACTCCGGAGGGTGCAGAATTTGCCCTACCCAGTAGGCTTAGGCAAAAGCAAACTACTGTAGACTCTCAGTTTGCATGTTCTTCCTCATTAATAACTTTTGCCATCTTGATCACACTCTTATGTTGCTTGGCCACATGTGTCTGAGTTTTCAGCTGTGAAATGTTGGAGGGTATGGTATCAGCCTCAACCTTAGTTTGTGAGCGTGCCTGTGAGACTGTCAGGCAGCAACAGTTTAAAAAAAAAAAAAAAGAGGAGGAGGGAGAAGAAGAAGAGGAGGAGGAAGAGGAAGAAATACTCCTTCTCCATATTGGCACCACATTTGTTCCAGTTAAAATTCAGTAGGTGCCATCACTAGAGGCTTTTATGCAGGCATTAACCTACTCATTCATGGTTGTCTTTTAATTGTGTCACACATTTTAATTGGGCTGCTAATTGTGCTTCTGATCTCCAGTTTTATTGGGTTGAACACATTTTTTAAAAACTGCATGACATCCTATGTGATTTAGTTCCAGTTTTTTTGGGCTGCTTATGTTACAAATGTTAACTGCTTTAAATGTTATAAACAACAAGCTATTACAGTACACATTGTGGTCAAAATTAAGGTATTGCATATCTTACTGTAGTTGCCAAAATTAAGCTGCATTCTTCTCCTATCCAAATGGTATGTATTGTTTACAAAATATTGCTGTTGCTGTGTGTCTTCACCCCTAAGGCATACCTCTGATAGGGTTTTCTGGGGCTGAGACTGTGTGATGCACTCAAGGTCATCCCGTGGGTTTCCACAGCCAAGCATTGAGTCCTGGTCTCCAGGCTCATAATCTAACACTCAAACTACTACACCAGAGCTTTCCAAACTTTTCACGTTGGTGACACACTGTTTAGACATGCATCATTTCACGACACAGTAATTCAGTTTCACTAGCAAACCAGAGGTTAAACAGCTGGAAGGGCAGCCCCCTCCTTGATCCTGGCTTGTTGCCCTTGCCCTCACCAAGGAAAGGCCCCGGGAAGGGTGGCAGCAGCAGGAAAGGCAGCCCCCCCAACCTGATCCTGGGTCATTTCTGTTGCTCTTACTGAGGAAAGACCCTGGTGAGGGCAGCAGCAGTGGGAAAGGCAGTCCCCCTACCTGATCCTAGCTCACTTCTGTTGCCCTCACTGAGGAAAGACCTCAGTGAAGGTAGCAGTAGCTGGAAAGGCAGCCTCCCTTCCTGATCCTGGTTTGCTGCCATTGCCCTCACCAAGGAAAGACCCCAAGGAAAGACCCCAGTGAGGGCAGCAACAGTGGGAAAGGCCCCCTACCTGATCCTAGTCCACTGCTGTGGTGGCGGCTGCGGGGGATGTTTGGGTGGGTGGGTCTTTCTCAGCCCAAGGAGGCGACACACCTATAGACTTCAGGCGACGCGCTAACGTGTCGCAATACACCATTTGGAAAGCCCTGCACTACACCATGCTGCAGGGAAATTGCAATCTATAGTGTATCACAGATAAATTTTGATAACTGAGGACGAGACTGGGTATTATATCACAGAGCCACGTACCAGACTGATTTTGGGGTGGAGCTAATGAAAGCTGTTTGCAGGAGCTTGCAGATATGGTCAGAGGAACAGGGGTGGTGAGATGCTTAATCTTGTCCAGAGATTTTCTGTGTAGAATTGTTATTCTGTTGTTGTTGTTGTTTTTCCTTTCATATATGGAAAAGCCCAATTCTTCAGGAAGAAGGGAGCTGAAAAACCGCAGGAGCGGAAGTAGCCTATCCATATTTGTTCCTCTGACTGATTTGTTTTAAAACAACAGTTTAATTGTGATTGTAGAAATGTTGTATGTTTCTGTATATGTGCTGTCAGGTCATCTGTCAACATACAGCAACCCACAAATGTCATAGGGTTTTCTTAGGCAAGGAAGATAGTTTGCAATTGCTTTTAAAGGTAACTTGCTATTGCCTTCCTCTGGATGTAACCTACAGCATGTGGTATTCCTTAGCAGTTCTCCAGCCAAGTGCTAACTAGGCCTGCTGTGCTTAGCTTCCAAGATCAGGTGGGATCTGGTGGCTTCAGAAAATTCTGGCACTGGCATTTAAGCTATTGTATTTTTATATCGTGAGGCTGAGAAACTGCAAACAAAGCTTGTAAGTCCCTATTTAAAATGGTGTGGAGTAGCAGTGGAGGTGGCAGTAAGCCCCACCAACCAATCACTTCTGCCTTGTGAAGAACCCTGATGCCTCAAAGGAATCCACAGTGGGTTGAAATATGTTGATCATGCTTTTTTGTGTTAAATATGGTTTGGGAAGACCTAGAGTTATTCACATTTTTTTTCACTTTCATCGGGTCCTGTTCCCCTAACCCTAGCGAATGTGGAGGGATTACTGTATTTCAGCTTGCTTTCAACTCAAACTAGATGGAAAACTATGTTTACATGAAAGGGTTTGATACAGAATTATTTGAGTAAGAAGCTGACCTACAACTCCGTATGTTGGCAACAAATTCAGTCCTTATATGTGCAACAAAGTGGCATTCCAGTGTGAGCAGCATGACAAATCCCAGTAGAGATGGTCATAATAGATTGCAAAGGATAGACAATTGAGGCATATAGGAGATAAAAGCTATAATCTAACATGGGAACAGCAAAGAATAATTTAACATTTGATTCATGAAAACATCTGAGCTTATGCATTACACTTTGAAAATCAAAACCAGACAACACAGTTAAACAAGAGACATATTGCAGTTCAATGTACCATTAAACAAAAGAAGGTACACACTGACCCCCATGTGTGTTTTCTCCAGTGTGTTAATCATGCTGTAGACTCTGAAATGTAAGACAGAGTTATCACTATGATATATGCTGATGAAATCCAGAAACAGATTGTGTATGGTTAGCATTTGGTATGATTAATTCTTCTAAATTTGAGAGAAATTTTACAAAAAGCCAAGTATTCAGACTGAATGATTGAGTAAAGTTAAATATTCAAGAATTAAATCAGATAGGATGTCCTGCAGCATCTGTTGTCTTAAGTTATGTTGAAGACCCTAGACCTAATTGAAAGTTACAAGCAGTTGTCACTTGCAGAGATGGATATATCCAAAGCTGAAAAGTCAGCTTTGGATGGGGAGATACTGGCAGAGTAACGGCATTTTAGACAGGGTTTTGACCGTAGGTAGAGTTGTTAAAGCAAAACTAGTGAACCTGTGGCCCTCCAGATTTTGCTGGGACTCTGAGTCCTATCAGCCTCGGTCAGTCTCACCAATGGTGAATGGTGATGGGAGGACCAGATAGAAAAAGAGTGGAGAGCCAAAGGTTCCCCACCTCTGTGTGTCTATGCATGTGAAACCGGATTTACTTTGATACCTCCAAAATGTCAGGTGAGGATGGAGGTAATGGTCACTACTGCAAATCTGGATCTTGCCAACATGAAGTATAAAATCAGAGTGCATGGACCTGCACGGTTTAAAATCAGAGCAGGAAAAGTTGTGTTATATTATTGTCATATTCCTTCAAATTGTTTCTGACTTAAGGTGATCCTATCACAGAATTTTCTTGGCAAGATTTGTTCAGAAAGGGGTTGCCTTTACCTTCCTCTAAGGCTGAGAGAGTGTGACTTGCCCAAGATCACACAGTAGATTTCCTTGGCCAAATGGGGATTCAAACCCTGTTCTCCAGAATTGTAGTCCAACGCTCAAACCACTATACCATTCTGTGACTCCTTATGTTGTACAGCACTACTTTTTATATCCTGTCTTTCCCCAAAAGCTAGGAATCAAGGAGGTTGAAGGTGACTCAAGGCAGTTACAGTATTTGCCGGCTTATAAGATGCACCAGCATATAAGATGCACCCCATATATATGCTGGCAAATACTATTTGCTGGTGTACAAAATAAACTGGCATATAAGACGCACTCCATTTTCAAACAGCATTTTTCAGGGAAGAAAAGTGAGTCTTATAGGCCAGCAAATAGGGTAGTTTCCACAGAAGTCACTGTGGTATTCTTTTGAAGCAGAAACAACTACCTGTGGTTTTTGTATACAGTTAAGATTCTGAAATCATAGAATCATACAGCTGGTAGAGACCACAAAGGTCATCTATTCAAAACCCCTGCTATGGAGGAATACAGAAATATAGCAGGCATAGAATTCCTGACTCTGTGGGTGTGATATAAGGAGGGATGATTGCTCTTTCCAGAAATAACTTGCCAAACACATTCTCACTTTTTAAAAAGAAAGTTATTAGAAAACCTGGGCTCCTTTTCCAATTCATAATTACCTACAAATACCAGACCAAATTATTTCTCCATCTGTCCCAGTATTATCTGTGCTGACTAGCCATATATCTCCATAGACTCAGGCAGATTTTTTTTAACCTTGCCTGTTAACCTGCTCCTTTTAACAAGAGTGAGAATTCTAAATATCCCACCCTATAATGCAAATAGTAGAATTCCACAAAATGGAGCAGTGGTAGTTAAAATGGTATCATAGTTTTCTAATTTCATTATAAGAAAGGGTCTAAGACTTACAGATGCACTGGTTCTCCACTGTGGATTGTTCATCTCAGCAGAGTTACCTCCTTTCAGACTCTTAAGCAGTCTGAAGAATTGCTAATAAAATGTATTCCCTCTAATGTGCCTCTGTGAGCACTAGTAGGGCTGTTATCCTGTCTTTTGTGCAGATTTTTCCATAGGCCTCTGTGTGAACAGGATGTTGGATTAGACAAACCTCTGGTTTCCTATAGCTGGAGTCATCTTTCCTCATTAACATGTCAAAGTGAACAAAACTGAGGCCCTATTAACCCATAAACTTTGGTTAAGTTTGCCTATTCTTGCCGTTAATACCAAGGAAAAGACTATAACCTCCTCCCACCCCGTGCATTTCGATAGTTCTTTCTGGATTTTATTAATTCTTAAAAGTAAAGAGAATAAAGTGGTTTCCTGAGCCAGTAATGATGTGATTCTAATAAGGTGAACAGTAATTTTCTTACATTCTTAAGATTTAGCTCTTCAGGCAATTAAATAACTACCCACCTCATGACGATCACATCACTACTGACATAGAAAACCACTTTATTCTCTTCACCTCTAAGCCTTAATAAAATGCAGGAAGGACTACCAAAATGTGGAGTGTTGTAGTCTTTTCCTTGGTATTAAGATCAGTGAAAGATCAGTGTAATGCCGCCTCGATCCACTGGGAGAGGCGGGATAAAATAATTTTTTATTATTATTATTATTATTATTATTATTATTATTATTATTATTATTATTATTATTATTATTATTAAACTTAACCAACATGTCTCTTACGATTTAACTCTTCAGGCAATTAGAGACATGTTGCTGTATGAAACCAAAGGCCTATCTAGCCAAGATGCTCCACCTGTGCTACACCAGAGGCCTATGAAACACTATCATCAGAAGTAGCCATTGATAGCTATCCTTCATTCATTTATCTGATCCTCTTTATAAAGCTGTCAAAGTTGAAAACCATCACATCTCATGACAGTGAATTCCACAATTTATATAGGTTCTGCTGTTACAAGAGCAGAACCCAGAGTTTCTGTATCACATATACTTTTATATGCTTCTGTCATGTTCCCACTCTTAAAATCTCAGCAATCTGATTGTGGGCATTCAGTTTAATTTCCTACACAAGATTGGAAGTCTGACAGGAAGACCTGAGAAGTAGTTCTAACAAACTGGGAAGCCATCAAGATAAAAGAAGAATGGCTGTCCACTCCCAGAAGTTAGTAAAACAGCCAAACAACTCTCCAAGTTCCCATATAAGGGACATCCCATTATCAGACAAAAGAAGGGTTCTTTATTTGAATGCCTATTTCTCAGAATCTGTCAGGATTAAGAAACAGCTTTTATCTGACTTTAAAAAAATCAGGACAGACCTTCATTGCCACTATGACAGATAGGATTTCTTCAACTAAATAATCTGTCCTTTTAAAATTGCTGTGTTGTGAGCACAGCTCATTTACTCAGGCAAAAACATTTTGCCTGTGACAGTTTTTCCACATTGTGTAGCCTTGCTTCTCTCCTCCCAAAAATATTTCTGTTCTCATTATATTGTTCCCTTGAAAATAGTCTGTAATTGAACTTTCATACCTGCCAACATTTCACAGATGAGGACTGGGGAACATGTGACCAAGCAACACCAGTGTGGTCAAGATGACAAAAATTATTAATGAGGGAGATCAAACCCACAAGGAAAGTCTGCAGCAGTTTAGTTGTACCTGAGTCTACAGAGAAGGGAAACTTTCTTCCTCCTCCTGTCTTATATTCCCCAATGAGTTTAATTGGGTGCAAACTACTTTTGTACTTTGAATTCTGCAACAACAGAAGTAAGTTGGGGACAAAGGAGAAAAGTTGGAAAAGAGAGAAACAGGGACATTTTTAAAGCAGCTGAAAAAATGTGCCAACAGAAGATTGATCAGGACAGTCCCTGCCAAACTGGGACAGCTAGAAGAAATAGACTTCCAGTTTTGTGATTTTAAATCCTGTACATGTTCAGTTGGGGTTAATTAGGAGTGAACTGTGTTCTAAATTATTTGCACTCCTAGGGTAGTGTGTATAGAAGGGCCACTAGGCCAAATCCAGTCCCAGTTCAGCCCTCCAAAGTTCCCCAGGTGGCAGTGTTCGCTACCACTTGAAAACATAATTTGTTGGCTGTCAAGAAGCTCATACCAATAATTTTCATCTGACTGAGCTTTGTGGATACAATGACAGAAAGTGGTATCATTGGAGATGCCACAGAAAACTTTATTAGATCTTTGTTGTTAGAACTTGAAATGATGTGGTCAATGGGATATGCATAATCTCATGAATTTGAATCTGAAAGCCTATGTTGGAGGCAGGATTGGTGTCTTCAGAAGATACTTTGCACTTGTCCCATATTCTGTAGGTACAGAAATGTACATATTCATCATTGTGTTGCCAACCAGATAGGTAAGGTAAAGTTATATAGTAAATCAGCTTTTCCCAATGCAGTGTTCTTTGTACATGTTGAACTACACTACTTTGTATGTGCTTTGTACATGTTGAACTGCTCTGCTATAAATGCAGAATGGGGCTGCTGCCACATACAGAAAATGTTGAATGCCACATAAAATGGCAGCAAATGTTTAGTTATTTAATTGGTTGTTATTACTGTATTATATTTTTACTATTAGAGATAAGAAAGGCTAGACGATTTTCTTCCTCCTCCTGTGTCAAAATAACTTGCCTGGCTTTAGATACTGTACTCCATAATAGAAGGAGTTGCCATTTGGTTCTCTACAAGGGCCATCAAAATGTCTTGGCCAGGCCTGTAGTCCAGCATTGTCTGCATTGGTTTGAGGAAAGCTGTAGTGAACTTTAAAACATGCACCCCCAGTCAGAAGAATTGGAAATACTGTTAAAAATCAGGCTTTTACAAGAGGATTACAGAATGCTGATGGAAGGATGAATGACTATAGAAGCAGCAATAGGAGGAAAGCTGGAGATAGTTTAGGGATTTAACTTTATGGGAGTTTTATTAGGGGAAAAATGTACAGGTCCTGCCAATTGCATGACATTTTCCTCTTTTCATTTAATGAATGCAATCCTCCCACACCTACTAAGATCCAAAGCTTAGTAGGATCTGCTGGTTGAAAGCAGGCAAGCAAGGGGAAATTACGCACAAAGAGTAAGTATCAGAAGGGCGGTGTGGTCCTGGACAGATCACTGGGGAGGGAGAACAACATGTACTATTTTCTTTCCAAACCTTTAATGGAAAGATCTTGCTACAAAGGTGGTATACTTTGAAATATCATTGAAGGCAGGAGTAAGCATCAAGAGAATTTTTGTTTTTTGAAAAGAAGGCTTGTAAATTGAAGTAAAGGCAGAGAAAACTTCATCTGCAAAATACAAGCTAGTTTTTCCAGCCTCTTGCTTCCTTCTGTTTCATGAGATGACCTTTCCACAAGAGGATCATATGCTGCTATGCGTTTTGCAAAAAAATCTAAAAGCCACAGATACAGCCAAATCCAAAAAGCAATTCCAAGTTAACTTCAGTGCATGCCTGGCAGAAGCTGTAAGCTTCATTTGACTTTTTGAGCCCATAACATTAGTTATACAAAATGCCTCATGCTTTCATCGTATTCAGGAAGGTATGTGAATGAATTTTGCATTCTTTTTATTTACTTTCCCCCCTTTTCATTCCGAGATCTACTTCAATGGGAAGAGAGAGAGTTTTGTGTTGCATTTTTCATTGATTGTGATACTGATGATTCACAAACAATTACAGTGAAAAACAGAATTTGCTTCCTAGCCTGCAAATGATCTACTGGTATTTGGGAAGTTTCTAAAAGGTAAAACTGAAATTGTTATAATTGATTCAACTGCGCTGAATTTTATTAAAACATAGGACAAAGGCATCACGTTGCATACATTACTGCAAATTAGATCCAGTAGTGGTTTTCAAGGACATAGCTATTAGTCTGTTTCAGCATAAAAAGATATAAAGGAATCATGTAGCTTCTTTGACACTGATAAAAGCATCTGATGAAATGGACTGGAGTTCAAATAAGCTTGTACTGGAAATTTCTTTTTCTTATTTTCAAAGGCACTCCATGGTTCCTTTATATCTTTGGATCCAATAATATGTCCATCTACCAGCAGATTCCTCTTCCTTGCAGCCCTTCCATCTCCATGTTATCTATAAGACTCAGGGATCCTCTAGAAGAGGTTTCAGGAAACCATGGGGAGCTATAAGGAAAATCCCTCTGAACCAGTGGAAGTCCCCTCTTCTACAGTAAGATGTAGTTCAGAGATTTGCGTCTTTTTCTGTTACTTTCCACATTTGATGGTTGATTTGGGTATATGGAAGTAAGTCCTGTTAAACTAGAAGAAGGAAGCCTCTAGCTAGTAAGTTCAATGGAGCCTATTGGACTGTTCAGTGTGGCATACCTGTGTTCCCTTCATTACAACAAAGCTTTTAAAAGCCTCCATTGGTCCAGTGGTGGCTTTTCAAAATCTATTTATCACTAGAGGAAGATAAGCAAATGACTGAGTCTCATCACTGCCTTCCATATACCCAAATCAACCATCAAATGTGGAGAGTAACAGAAAAAGAGATCAGCATTATAGACCTGACCATAATTTACAGCAATGTCTAGAGGAGGGGTCCACTGTAGTGTTCTGAATCCATTTTTTATTTTTTAAAAAGAGTTCGCCTAATTTTGACTGCACTACGCAAATCTCTGGACTACATCTTACTGTAGAAGAGGGGACTTCCACTGGTTCAGAGGGATTTTCCTTATGCAAATTTTGTGCAAAATAAGTACCAGACTGGGAGTAGTCCTCAAAAACTGAACAGTGGGAAGAAAATTGCTAAAATTACTCATTGCTTCCTTCAAGAATGAAATTAATAAAGAAATAATCCTTGGTTTGCAGGAGAGGCTTTCTTCTCTGTAGCAACTTTGCAGGAAGTATTGTGCGAGAGGACATGGGAGAGGACCTTCTTAGAGTGTTGAGAAGCACACTCCCCTTGGATGTCTGATTGGCACCAACACTGCTTTCTTTCCAGAGCCATGTGTCTTTTTTATGTCTTTTTGTCTTTTTTATTAAAACTTTTAGTATTTAATTTACTTTAAATGTACGTGTCCATGGTTTTGCTTGTTGTAGCCTTTTAAACTATTTAATATGTCATGTTTAATTTGTTTTTAATGAGATTAAGCCATTGTTTTAATCTGGAATTGCTTTAAACTGATTTTTTTTATTTGTACATTGCCCTAAAATTCTTTCATAAAGGGTAGGATCTAAATATTTTAATATATTAAATAAAAATAAATATACATCCGATACTGTCCGCTGTTTTGTTCAGATACTTCTATACTAACATTTTTGTGCTGAATGAAGTACACAGCTGTGTCTAAGGTAGACGTGACCTGAAGCAGAATCTGCAGATAAGCTTCCCTGCTGTGATATGTAATAATTTTGCTTGTATCTATTTCTGGCAAAGCCCTAAAAGCAATTTACATTTTATTATGCTGGCTTCCAGTTTCAGCCAATTCTCTGTCATGATGCCTTGTTTTAGGAATTCCCTTTCTCTACTCCTCCATCAGGTCTGGTTACTGTTGGTCTTCAGAAAGACATTAAAGACACTGCTCTTCTCTTCAGTTTTTAATATGGTTTGACCTTGACACTGATTGCTTGTTTTATTTGCTGGTTTGTTTTTGTTGTTGTTGTTGGTTTTCTGATAATTTTGTATTTTGACTGCCCACATAAGGGATCTCTGTGATTGAGAGGTGGAATAAAAATATTTGTAAATAACAATAAATTGATTTAAAATCTGAGTGACACAAAGGCCCTTTCCACACAAGGAAGTTAAGATGGGCCAAGGCGTCCTGTCACGGAGGTCGTCCGCACCTTGGATCGAACTAGGTTCGGACCATTTACCTTAGTTCCACACGTTAGTCCGATCTAAAATGCCCCCAATAGTCCTCCAGTGCGCTAAGTGAAGACCGGAAAAAATCGGTCTCTCAATCTTCTGGAGTGTGCCATTGTGTTCCTGCTTACTTGTGCAGATCCACAGGCTTGCACCAATGTGAGCCTGCGATCAGTGGAGGGCAGGCTGTGGGCATGGTCAGCGTCAGCGCTTGGTCCGGACCCACGAAGAACAGGAAGCCGCCATTTTGTAAGCCTGAGCAGTGCAGATCTACAGACCTCCCACTGCTCCGATTTGCCCTGGACCAAATGGAGGAGCCCTGCAGAAGGGCTTAAGGGAGAGTCTGCGTTGCTTTGAGCCAAGAACTGGTGAGTAACAGCATGGAGCGATTCACTTGCCTCGTGCAGAAAGGGCCAAAGAGAAAGGGGAATGGGAGCAAAAGTGGAAAATAAGTAAATTCATTGTGCAGCTCTAGAAAGACTTGTTCTGGTTCTAACATTATTGTTCTATTCAGCACCAGGCTAGAACATTTAAAAATTGTCTCAGGCCTATGATCTTAATATTATGATTCCAAGTTATATATATGAATATCTCTTGAATATCTAAGAAGTTAATTGGTATATCTGCATTTGTAAATGTGTGTGTCTCTGTGTGTCTGAGTATTTTTATACTGATTTTGGTTTAAGTGTTATTTCCTTCTGTGCTCTTACCTCCTGTTACTTGTATATTAGCTATTGTACTAGTAATTGTGATTTGTACTGGAACTTAATTGGATTCTATCCTTTGGACTGTGTTTTCAAGGCTTATATGTTGGAGTTTTTGTATAGTGTTTTGTTTTGTTTCACAGTTGTTTTTGTTTTACAGTTTCTAAGATGCCTAGGGGATCTGTTTAGAAGGTGTTTAATCTAAATTTTAAAATACACTTCAGGGAATGTGTATCTTCCAGAAGTAAGTGCCTCTGAATCTCAGAAATAAGAGCTTCAACATGAGATATTCTCAGGTAAGTGCATACTGGATGGATTCTGACCTTTACATGATGACCAAGTAGGCCAATCACTGCAGGATATAGTTCCAGGAAGGTTGGTCTAAGCTAAGCTAAGGGAATTGACTATGCCTTCTTACTTCTTCTTCTTAGGTTGCCAGTTCTGTGAGAAGAGGAGTCATGTAGGAAGAAATTATTTTAACAGGGCTGGACCATGACATATTGCTTGCCTAAGGAAAAGAACAAGATGGCAACTGGTTCCTTGTATCACAGAAGCCAAGTGAATTGGCAGTTGGGTTGCTGCATCAGCAGGTTCCCATTCCCTGAAATTTCAGGGCCAAAATCTGAGATGAGGATGTAAGGTTGATTCACAAGTAGCTTCCTGAACCTCTTAATTCAATAGAAATGCTTGAGCATGGAGGAAGCAAATGGATGTGTCTGTGCATATCTATACACACACTCTTATGGATTTCCTACCAATTTCTGAGAATAGGCCTGTTAATGTAGCTTGCCCTGGGATATGTCTGTCCAGTCAGAAATGTCTTAAATTGTTTTTCACTGACCTCTTCACTTACATCTCTCATGGTAAAATCTGTTCCTCTTGTTAAAGGTAAGATTAAGGGGTGGTTGGGGGATAGGATTCATCTCCTGTAGGAAGAAGCCCAGAGATTTTTGTGGGCAAAGAATTGTAATCTGTAGTTTGAAACAGAACTGACTGTACTTTGTACAACAATTCTGTCTTTTCCTTCCCAACAGATTTTTTATGGCAGGGGGGAGATGGAAAGGAGCAGTAGGAAAACATGGGAACTTTACAGTTATACCTCCATTAACAAAGCTTCTGATAAAGAAGCTTATGCCTGCTCAGCTCTGCCTTTTTCTCCTCCTTCTCTGCCTGGCTGGAAGTTTTTTTTTTTAGTAACATCAACATTGGGAAGATGGCAAGAGCTGGAGAAACAAAGATTTTCAGTGCTGGGTTTCAGCAGTGTGTATACACTCAACAAGGCAATAAACAAAACTTGAGTTGGGAAAGAGTGGGATTTTACAATAGCTGACCCTGTTATAGTTGTGTGTGCCTGCCTGCAACAGCAAGGTAAGCAATTGCTTCTTGAATTTCTTACTGAGCTATGTGTTGAGCAAAACAGTAAGAAAATGGGAGAGCAGATAGGTCTGCCTTATCAGCTACCCCCAACATAGAAATATAAGTCTGAGCATCAAAATGGAAATAGTAAGAAAAGTAGGGACTAGAAAAGTAGAAAAATATTTCTGGATGCATTTTGGAAGAAGCTTTCAAGTGGTCTACAGAAGGCTTAAAATGTTTTTGTTTATTTATGCAAGGCTTACCTGACCTTATTGTTTTATTGTATATGTGCATATTGCTAGTATTGAATAAAAAGTTTGCTGAAACATATTGAACTGCTCCTCTTTTTCTTTTCTTTTTATCCTTATTTTTCCCATGTTATCTCCACCTTTCGTACCAAATCTTCTGTTAAAGAAGTAAAGCCCAGGAATATGTCTGCTTTGTTAACTGAGGCATACCTGTACTATGATGCAGGCTTGGAAAAACTACTTGTTTGGACTACATCTCCATGAATCTCCTAGTCAACATGGCCAGTGGCTCGCTGGCTGTTGTATCCTGGTTCTGACAGGTATAGTCCAAAAAAGTATATTTTCCAAACTCTGTAATGATATCTAGATAGCCATCACTAGTAAAATTTCATTTAAGAGATCAGACACTTGTGCAAAGCAAGTATCATCTGGTTACATCTCAGTTATATATACACTGCACATTTTATGACTCTATGATTCTATCACCCTTTGATATGACTTTAACATGTGACTCCATTCAATGGAACTCTCGGATTTATAATTTGGTGACTAAGGCCATTTCCACACAGGGTATTTAAAACGGTGCAGTACGTCCTCCACAGAGGACGTCTGCACCTTGGAGCAGACTGGGTTCGGACTACTTACCGTAGATCCGCACCTCAGTCCACTCTGGAACAACCCCGAGTGGTCCTCCAGCGTGCTTTTGAAAGACCTGATTTTTCCAGTCTTTCAAAAGCATGGAGCGTGCCACTGCGAGCCTGTTCCCTTGTGCAGATTCACGGGATTGCACGAATACGAGCCTGCGATCTGCTGAGGCCGGGCTTTAGGCTGGCGAGCTTCACTGGTTGGTTGAGACCCACGACCAACCAGAAGCTGCCATTTTGGACGCTGAAGCAGTGAGGAGCAACAACCACGCACTGCTCTTCCTCACTCCGGACCGAACCGGACCACCAGAAGATCCAGTAAGTAGCGGTGCAGGGCGATTCCCTCGCCCCGTGCGGAAATGGCCATAGTTAGGATCCTGTGCTAGAGAGCTCTAGCACTGTAGATCATGGGGGTGGACTATAGCTATCTACAATCAAGCTACAAATCCCAGGATCCTGTGCTAGCAAATTGGGATAATTGTGAGGAGTACGATACATCCTTTGAGAAGGACCAAGAACTAAATTTGGGCTCTAAAAGTGCCTAAGAGAACTAGGTATTCTTCTCTAAACATCTGATGTGGCACCAGCGGACCATGCCAAAATTTATGGGGGCATTTAAATTGCACCTCCGTCTATATGCTCAACCTTGATTTTTGTAGAGAAATGCAAATATTATGAAACACAGCTAAGTCTCCAGGAAAGTCATTCCAAAGGGATCCAACTCTAAAAAAGTGCTAGGCTCCTGGGTTCCCCACTCAGCGCTTAACAGAAGTGAGGTGAGCATAACCCATGTATGATTTTACCAATTGCAGTGAGGCCACTGTTCTCTTCTGCTTCTTATTCAGAGTTTGGAAAACTTGTTTTTTCTGTAGTCTGGAAAAGTAACTCCTCCAGGCTCTGTGCTTTATGTTGCCCTTGTCCTAATGGGATAAAAAGGGAACATTGTTATCAAAAGAAGTGGAAAAAGTGATGAGATATTTGGTTACTCTAAAAGACTTTGTTACATTAAAAGAATTTTTAATTTCCTCTTAAGAGGCAGGGATGGCTTTTTTCCCCCCAAACTGGGACTGTTGCCGAGTACAAGATGCGGTTGCTTTGGTTACCACTCTGCTGGGCACAACAATTACCCAGCCAGCAAGGAACACCCCACTCTACCCCACCCACTCACCCATTGCTTGTCTAATAGCCTTAGAGGAAAGCAAAGGCAGATGCTATCCCTTCTGTTCAGACAGACTGTGATTGTACAGGTTGCTCCCTCACTGGGAGCCAGCTTGTGCAGTCAGCAATGAGTAATGCATTGTACTGACTATAAGTGGCATGAATTGTGGGAGCTCTGGACATCTAATTCCTCCCCCCGTATCCTGCAGAATTGAAATAATCATAGGTACATCTACAGCAGGTGATAGATTTTTAAAGCCACAGAAATGCTTTTGTGTACCTCTCATTGTGTATAATATATGTTTTCCCCTGTTGTATTGTGTGCCACTGCCACACCAGCATCTTAATTCATTTTTTTAAAAGAATCATTTTTCCATTGTGATAGAAGTGCATATGCTTTTCAGGAACACTCGTAAGTATTTATTATACAGTGTCAGTGATGACGATGAGACACAGTTTCCCAGCGTCATCATTCATGAGATGCAATTCTGGCCCCTGGACATTTGGGGAGTCCTTTTTTGTAGAGAAGAATAAAAGAAGAGCCCTGTGGGTTGAGACAGAAGGCCTATCTAGTCCTGTATTCTGTTGCCACACAAACAGGACATGAGCACAATAACACCCACCCACTCATGTTCCTCAGCAACTGGCATTCAAAGGCATACAGCTTCTGATGTTGGAGATAATATACAGCCAGTGTTATATATAGCTAGAAGCCATTTTGTAACCGTATCCTCCATGAATTTGTCTAATCCTTTTTCAACACTGTCCAAGTTGGCAGCTTGTCACTGGGTCTTGTGGCAGCAAATTCCACAGTGTGACTGCATGCTTTATAGAAAAAGCACTTCCTGTTATCTGTGCCAAATCTCTCCCCATTCAGCTTCATTGGGATATTCTAGTTTTATACAATAAGGGGTAAAAAAAAATCTTCTCCCGCTCCTTTATTCAAACCAGGTATAGTTTTATGCAGCTCTATGATATCTCCCTGCACTCTTGCTTATTCATTTTTCCCCTAAACTGAAAGGTCTCAAGTACTATTTCCCTCATAGGGGAGTTGGTTCAGCACCTTTATCATTTTAGTTGTCCATGTGTTTGTTTGTTTTGTTTATTTGTTTGTTTTGGTTCCCTTTCTAGCTCAAAGATGTACATTTGAGATGTGGTGGCCAAAAATGTACATAGCATTCTGAGGGTGGTGATTTCTAAAAAGATATTAAGATATTGCATGAAGGTATTTCGAATCACTTCCTAATGTCTCTTAATAAGACACTAGCCCTTTCCACAGAAATATATTTTTGTCGAGTTGTGTTCCACTATGAGAGCCAGTATGGTATAGTAACTTGATTGTTGGAGTAGGGCCATTTCCACACTAGACTGTTATAGTGTTATTATTTGCCTTTCAACATCCTATGGAATCCTGGGGTTTGCAGTTTAGGGAGGGGCCTCAATGGATGTTGAAAGGCAAATAATAGCACTATAACAATCTAGTTCAGAAATGGTTTAGGACTCCAGGAGACCAAGGCTCAAATCCCCACTCAGTCATAAAAACCCGCTAGGTGACCTTGGGCAATTCACATTCAACTAGCTTTCAAGAAAAACAATGGCAAACCTCTGAATAAACCTACGATAGGGTCACCATAAGCCAGAGTCAACTTGAAGGCACATACAAACAACAACAAATTCACCATTGTTTCAAGATCTCCATTCCTGCCATTCATACACAGAGTGAACAAGTGCATGAATAGTAGTGATCTGATAGATATTATTTACTTGGACTTTTGTTGATCTCATACTATCAGGGCACAAAGAAAGAATTGTGAAAAATTCCAAAAAGATCGTTCATAACTGGTGGAATGAACATTAAAATGCCAAGTGCTCTAGTAAGAAAGTATAAGGTGATGCCTATTGCAGAAAAAATAAAAATCCTGTGTTTGTGTGTGTGTACACAGAAATGGTAGTTTTATGATTTACTATCTGAAACCTCATCTGGCATTTAAAACTTAACAAAACTTAAGTTTTAAAAGTGTTAACAAAAGAAGGCCCTCCAAGCAGTGTCCTCACCTTTATAAATAATTACTTCCTCTTTGAGAGGAAAGGGTGGGAATGCTCTGTCCTTCAAATTACATAGACATAGACATAGACATAGACATAGACATATATATATTTGAAAGACAGAGCATTCCCTCTAGCGATTTCATGTTTTCATTTTGCTTTTCCCTCCCTTGCATCATCTCAGCAATCCTGTGGAGAGGGTTAACGTGTGAGGTAATGGACTGCAGTCATTTAGTTGCAATCCTGTGATCCTGGGAAAGTGACCCTGGAACTAGAAGATGACTTGGAAAACTTGACAGTCCAATGTCAGAGCAGAAGATTTAACCTCTGCTCTCTCTCCCTCCAAACCCCATCATGCCAACGTTGAATTTTCCACGCTAGCTTATTTCCAAGAGAGTTTGCTGGAGCCATAGCAGTGAATGAGGAGATTTCTTTCAGAGGAGATTTCTTTCATTCAGAGTTCCTTCAGTCCCCAACTATACAGTACATCCAGGAAGATACTGCTCAAAATGTACCTAATTCATTTTATTTACCTCTTTTTTTGCAAAGGGAAGGGGTGTTTTGGAAGGGAAGAGATTAAAGGACAAAAACAGCCTCACACAAAGGAGAACCAATGAAGAATTAGTTCTGATGTGTTCATACTACTAGTCCTACAGAGTTTTGGATGGAGTGGGATCTGAATGTGCTGTCTACTGGTTTCCCTGCCTTTAGGACTTCTGACTATGCACATTTATAGGGAGAGAGAATCTAATAAAGCTCAATATGATGTACTTCTAACTAATAATGGATAGGATTGTCTTGTTAATGAGCCTTCGGGGCCACAAAGTAAGAATTTGAACTTGCAGTGTAGGACCAGTCCTACCTTTAGACAGAATGAGGCAGTTACCTCAGGCAGCAGATGTTGGGAGACAGCAACCAGCTGTTAAAGAGCTGTATGCAACACAACCTGATCTGTACTCTGTAAGCTAGCACACTGCCTTCAAGTGAAGTGTTGTGTCCTGTCCTATTGAAAGATTTACTGCAGTCAGTTTCTCTTCATGGAGTGGGAGTGGAACAAGATCTTACATCAGGCATCACAATGTCTTTGGCTGAACTGAAACATAGAGGAAGCCTATTCCCCTTAAGATTTCATTGGCTTGACCTCAGGGATACCCAGCGTGCTTATGGTGCCAAAAGTGTATTCCTGAAGATAGATTGTTGGAGGTCTTTGAATCCCTGCTTTTGGTGCCTTTCTTTGGATATTGACGGAGGTGTTCCATTTAGAAAAAATCTTCCATGGAACTGGTCATTTTCAGTTGCTGTTATGTCAGTAAATTGCCTGACCTTTGAAAAAAGCAGCTAAGAAATAAATGAAGGCTGTGCAAGGCAGAACTTGCAGGGGGGAAAATGACTTTAGAGAAATAACAGCCCTCAAAATCCTCCAGCCAGCATAGCAACATGCTGAATAATTCAGAAAGCAGGAGTCCAAAACAGTAACATTTCCAAGTTCTAGTGCAGGGAACTAACCAATGGGATCTAGGGGCACAACAGTTGGCAGAACAATTTCAGAGGTCAAGTTAGTGGAAGTTTGCAGAGGATTGATCAAAGGAGCAGCTGAGTTGGAAGTTGTATGGGAGATGCAACCAGGGGCAGTTGACAACTTTTATATCAATGGGACAGTGAATCCTCTCTGGATTTTTGTCTAAACTGTAAAGGAGTTGTTTTAGGGATATGGTTCAGTACCTTCTATAATTCCTTTAAAGTCTGGATTAAAGCCTGGAGTGGATTTAGTACCCTACTGGCATGGAAGCCAGGTACTGACACTGATCACAAGCATTGTCCATTCCTGAGCTGTAGCAGAATGTATATGGTTTTATAGGCTCTCCTTGCAATATGGGACATCTCTCTCCTCCATGAAATGCAGCTACTCATAAATCAAAAAGCTGTTTCAAATTCTTGTTGTTGTACCTTCAAGTCATTTCTGGCTTATGATGACTCTAAGGTGAAGCTATCATGGGTTTTTTCTTGGCAAGATTTTTTCAGAGGGGGCTTGTCATGGCCTTACTCTGAGCCTGAGAAAATGTGACTTGCCCAAGGTCACTCAGGGGGTTTCCATGGCTTGAGTGGGGATTCAAATCCTGATCTCTGGGACTCCTAGTGCAACACTCAAACCACTATACGATGCTGGCTGTCCCTGTTCTAAGGAGGCATGGGCATCCCCGAGTAAAATACAAGGTAATTTAAGCACACACTGGTACTGATCAGAGCTGTGAACACTTCCCCTAATACTTTCCTCTTTTTAGCTGTGCTGTTCAAAAAGTCAGAACCAGAATTTACATATGCACTAGCAAATAGCTTGGCCTAATTCAAATTAGTTTCCAATGGTTAGTTTCTTTCCCCCCACCCCACAATGCCCTTATACAGCAGACAGTTGTCCTTGTAAAAGGAATGCTTTTACAGCTGCAAGATGATCAGTAGCACAGGTTAAAGACAGTTAGCAGGCACCCTCTGAATCATACCAAGCTGTTGTAATTGCTTGCAGAGGCATTACTTTCAAATGCCAGCTCTCAAGGCCTCACCACATTGCCTGAGGAAGCGTTTAGTAATACATATAACTGGCAGTGGAAGCTATCACAAGAACAAGACTTCCCTAATTTAAGTGGGAAGATTTATCATTATTCCATTCTAGATATGTCTACTTCACTCTCTGGGATGGAAAGGCGGCCCCAAACAGCCTGGAAAGAACTAGAACTACATGGGTATGGGATTTAAAAAAAAACCAGAACAGCACTGGCTTCCAGTTTATTTCTGAGTTCAAATGAAAAACTCTTTTCGCACCATACCTTAATTGTGCAGTGTTCTGGTGTCATCGCAGGATTGCCAATTGAGGTTTGGGCCCAGTATACAGGCTCTTTTTTCCTGCAGGAACTTGGGTATTCATGGGACAACACCAGCATTGCAACTGTTGCATGTTCTGCAGCTCCACTTCCTTGGCCACTCCCAGATATCGCCCCATTCCCACCCAACTGCTCCTGATTGGTCTTCTTTTCAATATTTTTTTTTTTTTGCCAGCAGCTGTGCTAACATTAGCATGATAGTGGTAACGGTAATGATAGTGTCTGCCCCAAAGGAAGTTCAGCAATAGAACTTTGGTTTTCTCCAAAATGGCAATCGGGATGGGCAGGGAGGTGGGAGGACAGAAGGTAATCCTTGTGATACCTCCCAGCCATTTCCTTTGGGGAGCTCGGCTGCTTGACACCCACAAGTGCACGCTGGCAGGTGGTATCGTGCTACTGTGCTAACAGTGGTGTCAGCTTTAACAAAAAAAAGTTTGAAATTTGGCTGGACCCTGGCAGCAGGTTTCATCATGGTGGGTTCGTGGCAACATCGCCCCCAGGGTGGCCTTCCTGGCCAACATCTCCTCTTGTGTTTCCCAGTGCAATGACAGCAGCGGCCAGCCTGCCGTTTCCCTTGAGAGTTGCTGAGGGAGGGACAGCCAGGGACTGCCCACATCCTGCCCACTCCCAGCTTGTTCATGGAAGGACACTGGACAGAGGCTCTGCATGGGCAATTGCTGTAGGAAAGGCCAGTTATTTTCATTTTCCCCAAAAATGAAAAAACAGTGAGATTACCATTGCCTGCAGCCAGGATAGCAGCTGATTGGCAATGACATCATGTGGTAAGGCAGCTCCTTGAACGGGAACAAAGCATGGCTGATGTGAACTTAACACGCCATGTGAAAAGGGCCAAAGTGTTGCTTTTCACCTAAAAGGCCTGGGCCCAGGATATCTTTAGCTCCTCTAGGGCCATTTCCACACTATACTGTTATAGTGCAATTATTCCACTTTCAACATCGTATGGAATCATGGGATTTGCAGTTTAGGGAGTGGCATTTAGAATTCTCAGCCAGAGAGCTCTTGGGCCTCAGTAAACCACAAACCTCAGGATTCCACAGGATGTTGAAAGTGGAATAATAGCACTTTAACAGTGCAGTGTGGAAAGGCCCTAGGGTGGTTTGCTCAGGAAACAGGGCTTTCTCAGTAGCACTAGCTTAACCATGGAACTCACTCCCAAGGAACATTAGATTGGGTCCATCCCTGTTGAGCTTTCAATGGGCAGTCATAACTATATTATTTTTATGACTTTTGTCCATCAAACTGAATTTAAAGCTGAAGGTTTTCTTTTTTCACTTTTTCTGAAAGGAAATCTCATTAATCTAGAGCAGAAATGGACAGCTTGTTTGTGCAACTATAGTTCCTCTCAGCTCTAATCAACATAGCCAATGGTGCAGCATGATGGGAATTTCAGTCCAGGAGGATCTGGAGATCCACCAGTTGCCTGATCTAGAGCATGGGTTGAGAACTTGTGGTCCTGCAGATGTTTTTCTGTTCCAGTTCCCTTCATCTCACGCCTGTGATGAAAACATTTTTTTTTCAATATTGTACCTTTTTTTGATGTATTTTTGGGTGCTGAATTCAAAAAACTTAATAAAAATGTTGTGTTGCACACAGTTCTTTCACAAATTTGATATTATCAAGTCAGTAATTACTCAGCTTTAAGCCAGAGCTTTCCAAACTGTGTGTCGCAACATATTAGTCTCTCTGCTTCAGTGTGTAGGTGTGCCGTGTGGGTGGAGGGGCTGCCTCTCCCACCATTGTGCTGGGCCAGAACTGGGTAATGGGGCTGCCTCTGCTGCCGCCCTAGGCTGAGGAAGACCCTAGTGAGGTCAGGGGCTGTGGCAGGCCAGGCTAGGGTGGAGGCACTGCCTCTACTTACTGAATTACTTACTGAATTACCGTGTCGCAAAACGATGCATGTCTAAAAAGTGTGTCACCAACATGAAAAGTTTGGAAAACTCTGGAAAAAGCATTGATTAACAAGAACAATGTTGTTTCAATGCAACTGTGTTTCATATCAACAAATTGAAGTGTTTTATAAAGTTTTATAATTTGTGTAAATAAATATATTCAAAACTGGCCACAAAATATGTTTCATGTGGTAATTTTTCAGTACTAACTTCATTCAGTCATATAGCACAGCATAAAAATGTCAAAGCCAGTTGTGAAAAAAAATGTACACAGAACAAAATCTGAGGTCATTTTTGGATTTAGAATGCCAGTTTCCTATAAAACCAGCATACATGTTTAAAAAAGTTTTTAAGCTCTTCAATTTTGCAGGCCTATGAATTGGTCTTGATGTCTGGGGCTGATGTGCATTCCAATCCAACAACATTTGAAAACTCACAGTTTCCCCACCCTTAAAAAGACTTTCATAAAACATAATCTCAGGTTGAAATGCTCATATAAGCCCTACAAATTATTGATTGAGCCCAGTAGCTGGAGAATCCTAAAAATGAGGCTGAGCTTTCTATTTAAGCTCAGAAAGGAAGGAAGGAAGCTGGAGAGGAGAGCAGCTCCATTTTCCAGAGATAAGAATTAAGTTGTGGCCACTTTGAATAAGAAAATATAATTTTGAAGCATGGATTTGGGAAGGAATGGAACTGTCAATTCCTCATAGTGGACTTGTATTATTTGTCTGTATCTATTTTGTTGCCTACTTAGGTCAAATACCCTAAAAGCACCAGATCCGATCTGATCTTGGAAGCTAAGCAGGGTCAGGCATGATTAATACTTGGATGGGAGACTACCAACAAATAACATGTGCTGTAGGGTATATTTCAGAATAAGGAATTTGCAAAACCACCTCTGAGAATTCCTTTCCTAAGAAAATCCTATGAAATTCATGGGGTCACCGTAAGCCAACAGGTAACTTGAAGGCACACAGACATTTTGTTGTCTACAATAGCTGCTGAACAGCAAGACTTCTGCAAGCAATTCCTGCCTTGGTGCTTTGTGGAGTACATGGAACTTTGGGGGAGTATATATGTGCTGCTCAGTGTCAGCGTGGTGTAGTGATTTGAGCCTTGGGCTATGACCCTGGGGACCAGGGTTGAATTCCCCACTTGGTCATGGAAATCCACTGGGTGACCTTGGGTGGGTGACCTCACTTTCTTAGTCCCAGAAAACCCTTTGATAGGTTCACCTTAGGGTCAGCATAAGTCAGGAACAACTTGAAGACACACACAACAACAAAAACAACAACATGTGCCGCATTCAGTATAAAGTATGTTCTACGATTTTAAACCCTTGTGACTGTTTGCTGTCTTTCTTTATAACTTAACCCAAGGAAGCAGTACACTCAGCTAAGAAGCTAAGATTTCAGTGAATTAACAGCTAGATGAATTAATGGATCCAGGATTGTAGATCCAGAATGTTTCAAAAATCAATATGCTTGTGGGAGTGCTCTAGTTTTATACTACATGCACCATATGACTTCAGTACAGAAGTTTTTGTCAAGCCAAATATGAGACCTCAACAAGTAGTGCATCAGGTAGGCCATGGAACTTTCATCAAAGTTTCAACTGCTACAGAGACTCAAATGTTGCTTTAGAAGGAGCTTTTACACTTGTAGCCCTGCACATTGCATTTCCTGGCAAGAGATCCCAGATTGCTGTCATAATGTCATAATGGTATTTGAGTTTAATATTGGATATATGGAAGAAAAATCCTGAAATGGCAGCTGCTTTTCTCCTCTTATTGAACGTCAAACCTACACAGTTTGTGACCCACAGCTGTAATTACATACTGTGCAGCCTCCCAAATGCTTAAAACCACCTATCTTTGTCTCTGCAATCCAAAGCAGTCAGAAAATGTGAAAGATTTTTTAGAGCAGTTAGTGGGGTGTTGTACGAGATTCATGAGTGGTTTTCAACTTGTCGGGTCACAAGTTGATAGAAAAACTGTAATGTTCATTTTCAGTGTTGTTGTTTTAGGGTACCATGCCATCTCCACTCTAAGCACCCAATCAGTTTGTAACAGCTATATTGTGTCAGCAAAATATCCTGTGATAATATTTGTGAAATCAACATCTACGTTCCTTGTGATCCTAGGGAGCAGGATTAAGGAATAGTTAGCCCTCAAAATGTTTCCACAGTTTCTAACCACTCCTTGTGCAGACTGGGGCTTCTGAGAGTTAGTCAGAAACATTTGATGGGCCAAATATTCCCTGCCCAAATATGAAGGCTGATTTAATAAACAGCTACATTGTTATGGATTCTCACGGATATTGGCCCTTTCCACAACGTCACTTCCATCCTGGCACTGGAACAGGAGAAGGATGGGACTGCAAGAACACTTCTGTATGATGTCATCGCAGTCCCATTCTTCTCTCATCCCCAGAGAGTGTAGTCATGGATTAAATCATTCATGGGTTTTCCCCATCAATGACACATGATTGCACCACCATCCTGCTCTTACCTGTCCTGTGGAAACCACAGTACCCGGCTGTGCTGTAGAAGGAGGAGTTGTGGCCATCACGCTCCCTTCCTCAAGGCACCAGACAATGCATTGTGTTCCCCTCCCAGCAAAGCCACTACTGGGATCCCCACCAGTTGACTCTGTGAAAAGGTAGGGTGCAGAAAGGGCCATTGATTTTTAATATTTTTTTTTAAATTCAAGTTTATAATTGAAAATAACCCCCTTTCCCCACTTCCAGGCTTATTTTCCAGTTGGATCTGCTTGTTTTCATTCCATTCATACATAATTACTGCTTACTCAAAGGAGAAGATGATCTTACATTGTTACATCTTACTTTGTTATATTATTGCTTTGTTACATTACCTTATTACATTTTTGCATTATATTACTTACAATCTTACTTTGTTCCTTTTCCTGTCTTATTCTATATCTTTAACCAATTTAACTTCTCTCCATTCCCTTTCAAAGTTTTAGATAGGTTTATTTTTCAAAGAGAATGTTAACTTTTCTATCTCTACCATATCCAGGACTTTTAATTTCCGTTCTTCTATATCAACATATTTCCTTTGTTTCCAATATTGCGCATATATCAGATATAGCAATATCTTCTGATGACATCTTATTTCTCTTTGTTGCCCTAAGGGCCGTTGATTTTTAATAACCCCGTTTCTCAGGAATATTTCAACTTTAACAGCCAAAAATAGATGGTTGGTGTTAACTCAAAGGGAACTGATTTTTAGAAGTTGCAATTTCTCCTGGAGATCTTTTTTTTTTTTTAAATTAAGGTTGGCATTATTTACAGTGCTTTTAATGTTTGTAGTTTCTGCAGATCCTTGTTTGTTAGTATTGCCTCAAGATGAAGTCTCATTCTGCTTTTATTTATCTAGGTCAGCAACATGCAGCCTTCCAGACTGGACTGCAATTCCCAACAAACCTAGAAGTTAGGAATGGAAAGTATTGTGTATCTTCTGAGGAAGTGGAATTATATATAATGAATTTTTGTCTGAAATAAACGTTTATGTATTAACTGTTCACTTAGTGAACCTTGTCAAAAGTCATTTATAACAAAATGTTTAAAACCATAATAAACATACAAAATTTACAATAAAACCTTAGTGATATAAAAGGGCTATTGGCTGTGTTGACTAAAGCTGCTGTGATGTGCAGCCTAACAATACATGGAGAGCCCCATGTTTCCCATCTCAGACTAGAATATAGAACATCAAATTGGAAATTGAATTGTAATTATAAGTTAAAGCCAACTGGTGGAAGTTAATTGTTTGGTTTACACCTAGCAAGCCTCTACAAAAATAAAGAAAAAAGTTAAATAAATCAGATGCTTGTCTTCGACCTTGTTGTTGTTGTGTGCCTTCAAGTCATTTCAGACTTATGGCAACTCTAAGGTGAACTTATTGCAGAGCTTTCTGTGACTGAGAGTGTGTGACACACCCGAAGTCACCCAGTGGATTTCCCTGATTGAGCAGGAAATTGAACCCTGGGCCATTTCTGCACTAGACTGTTATAGCGCTATTCTTCCACTTGCAACATCCTATGGAACCCTGGGGTTTGCAGTTTCGGGAGGGGCCAGCTGGCCCCTCCCGAAAATGCAAACCCCAAGATTCCATAGGATGTTGCAAGTGGAAGAATAACGCTATAACAGTCTAGTGCAGAAATGGCCCTGGTCTCCAGGGTCATAATCCAATATTAAAACCACTACACCATTACACTATGCTGGCTTCTTCTTCAACCTACCTCACTGCAAATACTATGCTCAACAAATGCCTTTTAGGATAGAGACCTCAGAAGTGTTTTTAAGATGGAGAGGGCTCAGCATTGGCAGACAGATTGTTATTAATACTGCCTACTTGCAGGTACTTGCATGAGGAAGGCAAATTACTTTTCCTATAAACTACCACTGAAATTTCCTTAAATATGAAGATTCTTATCAGCACAGTATGTACACAGAAGTGTCCTCCCTGTGTTCAGTGTAGCTTACTCCCAAGTAAATGTACATAGGACCGATTCCAGACAGCTTTTATTATATCCAGGAAGGCTCAATGATAACAGGTATCTTCACATTTCTTAGTGCTTGATCATTTTGTACACTTCTGATAGGTAATCCCTACAGAGGTTCAACTACCTAGGAGGCTTCAATGCCCCATTTTTGTCAAATCATTTTGAGGAGGCTCAACCTCTTGTGCCCCTCACTTTCTGAGTTCCATGTCTTAGGACCTTCTTAAGCTTGGGCTCTGGGTACTTACTTGCAGCTCACTTCCCATAGGTCAGCCTGGCTCCTTGAAGTTTACCTTCAAAATTTGCAGAGGATTCCCACCTCCAAACAGACACAGACCTGCTCTGGTATGGTGTAGAGGCTGATGTAAATGTGGGGTGAGAATGTGTGGAGATACAAGACGACAGCAGTTTGCAGAAGAGGGAGGCAGGGAGTCAGCTCAACTCTGGAAGTACCTTGAGGGAGTCTTTCTTTGGCATCTTAGTCTTGTTGTAGAGTAGCAGATCTGCTGTTTATTAGCAATGTGTATTGTTTGCCTCACTTATGTTCTACTAGTATCTCTATAAACAAAAACACCACATATCTCCCAACATTCTCTCCGCCAAAGAAAATCAAACCTGGGTCATGCTGCCCCTGGAAACTTCATACTGTGTGAGCAAGGGAGGAATGCATAACAGAAATGCTTGTATTCATTTCCAGTAGGGTAGCCTCATCCAGAGTTTTGAACAGGTCCTTTTTTAGACTACAGCTTCCCAAATGCCCCATCCAACATACCTCAGCCCATGCTGGGTGAGGAATTTTGGGAGCTATAGGCCAGAACAGGAACTTTCCCAAACTCTGAGTCTGCTGCAGCAAAGACAGACAGACTAGTTGCCTCTTCTAAGTTACTATTTGTTACTTGGTATGTTTCAGAAGATGGAACTGGCAAACCACCTCTGAGTATTCCTTGCCTAAGAAAACCCTCTTAAATTTATGGGGTTGCCATAAGTTGACAATGATCTGAAGGCACATATACACACATTAGTGTTTGCAGACTATAGCCTGCTTAAGATGCTTAAGATGCAAATACATTTTTGGGGGTAAACTTACTTTTGTGGTGTTTTATCAGGGTAATTTGCGCAGATCTGTTCCTAGAGCTGATGCACACAAACACTTTCTGCAGGGTACTCAATAGGTACGTCTTGTTCATAAATTCTATGGAACAGGAACACTTTCCTTTTTTTTTTACTCAGAGGGAAAGGTGGAGGACAAGTAGAAACCTGCATTTCTGAGGCTTGATTTTAGACATAAGACAGATAAGGTTCCCATACCTCAGGGACTGTCCCTGAGTCTGGACAATCTTCTTAAGGCAAGGGGGAGGAATCTCAAGGCAAGAATGATGCCCTGGAAAGTGTGTATACATGTGTGTGTTCACATTTGTTGTTGATGGTGTTTTTTTGTTTTTGTTTTTGAATAGCATACTCTCTGCAGCTGTGGTTGATCCTCAAGGTATCATGTTTAATGACATCACTAGGAGGCTGCGTCCCATGATGTTACAGGGGATTGTCCCTAGGTATCAGGTTTTGGCCCTGAAATCTCAGGGTCTGGTATGGTCCTTGACACAGGTGATAAGAATGTCTTCATCATGCACTTGCAACATCTGCAGTCACACACACGTAACATAACATATACACATTACATACCTAGCAAGTGAGAACTCAACTTACGGGTCCTTCCAGGTTGGTTTAAAGAAGAATGAATTTTTGCAGTATAGATCTTTGGGGTTTCCCTGGTTTTGTTGGTTTTTGTCACCTTTTGGTCCACTTGTTCCATTCTCTTGGGAGGCTGTTTGTAGCAATTTCTTGAATCATAGAATCATAGAGTTCAAACAGACCACAGGGGCCATCCAGTCCAACCTCCTGCCATGCAGGAACACACATCAAAGCATCCCCAACAGATGGCCACTCAGCCTCTGCTTAAAAACCTCCAAAGAAGGAGACCCCACCACACTCCCAGGCAGCATATTCCACTGCCAGACAGATCTGACTGTCAGGAAGTTCTTCCTGAGGTTCAGGTGGAATCTCCTTTCCTGCAGCTTGAATCCATTTCTCCTTGTCTCTGGAGCAGCAGAATCTGCCATAGTACTCCTTAAACAAAACAAAACAAAACAAAACTGGGGCATGGTTAGCTGAAGTGGTCTATGATTTGAAAGACAATTTTTTTTGTTCTTCTTGAATTTTTTAGTTGTTTAGAGTGTACTGTGACTCTCAAAAAAATTTTAAGCACGAAAAGAACAGAAGGCAGTAGACTGTACATTATGATAATTGTTGTTGTTGTTCACTGTTTTTTTCCAAGGGTGGGACTCAAAGCAGCTTATAACAATTAAAAAGACATAGTTAAAACCCATAGAATACAAAAGCTAAAACATAAACAACCAAAAACAATGTTAAAATACATAATTAAAACCTCAAACATTAATCAACAACACATTATCCAGCACATTCTATCAGACAAGCCACATATGATCACACATGGAGCACCTGTCTGAATAAAAATGTCTTTATAGTGTAAGGATAGTAGGGAGGGTGCCAGTCTGACGTCTCTGCGAAGAGACTTCCAGAGCCTGGGAGCAGCCACTGAAAAGGCCCTCTCCTGTGTACCCACCAGATGCACCTGTGAAGGTGGTGGGACAAAAAAGAAGAGCCTCTCCAGCCGATCTTATAAAGAAACCCGGGGTGGGGGGTGGACTAAAATGTTTTATCTGGTGCCAGGAATTAACAGAAAATAGTCTGGCACAATAGAAAACTCATTTGGTTATTTGTTTTATCAAGAAACTACATCAACAAATATTACAAACTCACAACACATTTGCCTGTTCTGGAGGAGTTGTAAGCAAGACAGTGTGCAAGTTTCATTGCCCAGCCCAGTAGCATCTTTGAAAGTGGCCTTTAAACCTACAGAAAACCTTTGTACTTTATAGTAGAACGACCACAATAGAAGAACTTTGTATTTATGTTCCTTTTTCTTAGCATCATCAGCACAATGGTCAGTTTTAATATGTAAACTCTCATCATGACAGTCTTCATAGCCAAGCCCCGAAGGATACTGGAGCCCTCAAATGTAAGCGACTGTTTGGATCAAACCAGTGTTATCCTGATTTTTGGGGGTCCTGTGAGGGACACCTAAGTGCGCTCCAAATTATACAAATTGGGGAAATTAGTCAAAGAGCGCAAGCTAGCAATACGAGAGTAAGGGCAACCGAGCAAGATCTTTTACCCAGTGTCTACGGAGTCAGGCCAAGTCAAGGAGCAAACAGAAGTGAAATAATAATTGTGATTTTTTATTAAAATACAATCAAACAGTGTATGCAGCACACTCACTCAGATAACTAGAGAAATAAAGGTTGGAGTGGGATAGAGGGATTTTTAGAGGAGTTGTTGGTTTGGGTAATACTACACCTGTCCTGAAGCCCGGGTAGTCTCCAGCAGAAGTTTGTAGAGATGATGGTTCTCAGTACATGGGACTGAGGGGAAGGCTCGCCAAGCAAAGTGGCAGCAAGGCGGGATGGAAGTCGGGAGCGATCCGAAGAAGCTCTCAAAGTCAGGGGTTCTTATAGGGGAAAATGTGGCTGTAGGCTAGTCCGTACTTGGGGACAACAGTGAGTTTCAGGCTGGAGACAAAGTCTCCAAAAGGTCAGAATTTAGCATGATTGAGTTAAGTCTGAATTATCAATAGAGTAGCCAGCATGCAAACGCAGAGTGCTTGACAGATGAGTATTCGTCTAATCAAGCTGCCTGCTTGGGGCAGGGAGTTCTTTGTAAGCAGCATGCATACATAATAGGGTACTTGCCTTAAGGTCTCCTGAAGCGGTGGGACGGCTATTTCTGGCCTGCCTCTATTTGTTTGGAATATTACAGCGATTAGCGGCCGTGCCTGTCTGCGAGCTTGTCCAAGGGATCTCGCAGCACATGGAGAGGAATAGGTAAAGAAGGCTGAATTATTGATATCAAAGTGATATCTAATATCCCACAAATCCGGGCTAGCAACTGCAGTAACACCAGTTCTAGCAGTTTTCATGTTCACAAAGTCCAACTCAAAATGCTTTGTATTATGACAGGGAAACTCAAAACAATAATCTTTTTCTGGGGGAAAAAACTAACTTCCCTTGTCTCTCCACCATGTTCCTATTGCCAGGAGGATTCAGAAAGAAGAAGATTTCTTGAAGCAGTGTGGCAGCTGTTGCCAAAGAGTCAACTGATCAAAAAGTCCCAGTGCTCTTGCTCTATGAACTCCACTACACCACCACTTAAAATAGTGCAAGATTCACACATCTGCTTTCTTTAGAAGAGCCATCTAAATGGATTCAAATGTAGAAATGTTTTGTCATGACTGGATTAACATCCAGCCTAGTGGCAGTAAAGGCTTCCAACAACAATGAGTCTAAGCTACATAAGTGTCCTTGCCTACCCGGGAGTTCCTCATATTCTGCCCCTTTGCACCCCAGCCTTAGTGAAACCTTCTAGATTTTGTGTAAGACATAACTGTGAAAAATTTTAGATTGCCCAAACTAAGACAATGTATATAACACTGGACTTTGTATAACTTATTTTGTATGCTGGACTTGCTTTTCTTGGCACAAACAGAGGGTTATTTTTATCCACAGACCACTTGCTGATCAGCAATAACAAATTATTTTTCCAACTTATTTTCCTAACATAGAGTGTATGCATTTTATGAAAACAAATACAAGAGTATTTTTTAACAAAATCTTAGAGAGGATCTGTGGGCCTCCCAATGCTGAATTCCAAGTTTTATCAGCCCCAGTCAGCCCAGCCAATGGTGAGAGATGATAGAAACAGTAGTTTATCAACAACTGGAATGGCCTGAAGCTGTGATATAGAGCATAAATGTGTCTTGTGTGACCAAGAATTCCAGTACTCTTGATACAAGGCCTTTCTGTCTCTGCTAAGAGATATAATTTTAGATTAGGCCTTGGAAAAATTTCCTTTGTTTGTATTATAATTCCCAAGATGCCCTAGCCTAAACATGCTGCTTGGGCAATTCTAAGAGCTGTAATACAAAAATATAGTTTTCCCAAGTTATGTTTTAGATATAATATGTAGAATATGTAACAACATCATCAACAACAGAGGCTAGTAGCCTTTATTCTCATTCTGGCTACAGAGCAGGGGTTTCCCCTGTCCCAATATAACCACAGACCCTCAAAGGTGCTAGCCTCTACATAGGATAATAGGTTTTTCAAAATAACTTGTGGGCTTATTTCCAAGGGTGATATCATAAAACCCTCCAGCTTTGGCGCAGCAAAATATTTAAGCATATTTGTGTTTGATTTTAAATGTAGCAGCAAGTGTATTAAAATAATTGTGATTTTTCACTGTTTCAAAATCTGCTTAAATTTATTTCCAAAACCTGAACAGACAGAGTATATTAAGTCACTTTCACACTTCTATAGGAATCTTGTTTCACAGTGGATCAGTGGGAGGACTGTTTCTGTGCTCTGGATTCTTTACCTTCAACCATTCTCCAAACCCATCTGAAATTACTTCTACACTCTTGATTTTGAGGCAACAGTCATGTATGTAACATCTACCATTAACATCAGAAGACTGTCACAAAAACTTCTGTATGTCCTGCATACACTGTACTTTTATGGGTTTTATTTTTTCCCCTCTAGGATCCTTTTCTGTGACCTTTGATACCTTAAGATTTCAAGATACCATGTTTTTCAGCAGCACCTGGTGTTCATTGTAAAAAGATCTCTTACATGTGTGTTTATGCTGCATATGTGTAATACACATAAATATGTGTTAACAAGAAAGGTCAGTAGCAGATATCTCATTCACCCTCACAAAAGCAAAGGTAGAAGTAAGGTCTAGTTATCACTGGGCCAACTGAAAACCAGATGAAAATGAAATGTCTGTTTGATAGGTTATAAATATTCATATTTGAAAAATGATCACTTTGATGTTTCATAGATATATTGAAAAAACTCCTTTAATTCTGTCTAGTAGAGGCATTTGTTCAGGTTTAGACACTGACTGTAATTTTAACCTGCTCATTTCATGTCTATTTAAGGTTCACCTAGTTATTATTTACAAGAAGTGTTAGTGTTCACAATTTTTAATAACTATTACTACTGCTATTCATAGTTTTTAATAACAACATTACTATTATGATTCATAAGTTTTTATTCAAATTGGGTACAGACTGCAGAGTTTAGAAATACTGTCTGAAAGTCTGGCCAATTGAAGTCTATTTTGAGATGTCATTCTGTGTCTTTACACCATTAGCTATCAAGACTGTATGTGCCAAACTTTTTTCCTATCAACTAACATGGTTACCAATCCACCCACCAATCCAGCCTTCCAAACAATTGTAGGTAGCCATGTAGCTCCATAAGAACAAAAAGGTCTAAAAACTCAACAAGTTTCAGACCAATCTCTTTTTCTTCCCAAAGCTCTGCATAAGGAAATCACAGTGGAAGCACCAGTACAATCTAGTCAGCCTTTCCCATTCAATAAGGTTAGAGGCGTAGGACTGCTGCAAAACTGGGAAAACCACAAATATCAAAATGTGTGTATGTGTCCGTGGGAAGGGGGCTGAGGCATGGTGGGGAGTGGGCACCAGGGTCCAAACCAGGTCAGAGAAAGGAGAGGGAAAAGGGGTGGGTTGGCATGGTGCCCCTATACATCCTTTATCTTGCCCATCTCTTTCCTTAGGTACGGAGGGTGCACTGGGAGAGGGTTTGTGGTGTGCGAAATCAGGCTGCAAGCCATCCTTAGCTTAGCTTAGCTTACTGGCTGGTGGAGGAAGAGGAGGACCAGAGGTGGGTTTTTAAAGGGCTGCACAGCCTGATTGGAGCCCCTAAGAGAAAAGGTTTCCCCCAGGAAAGAAGTACTTGAGGTAAGGAGGCAGGGATTGGAGAAACTCACAAATAATCAAATCCATGAAAGTCAACCCTGCAAATGTGGCGGGCCGAATGTATACCTGTAGAGAAAGGAAACTTTTTCAGAAGCCAGTAAGCTCAGATTTCCTATTTTCAACTTGTTTTCTGAACTATGACTCAAAACTTGTTAGCTTCCAAATTCAAAAAATGGGTATACAACTAAGAATTGCACAGCAAGGCAGTGACATTTTGTCTGTGTTGAGTCTGAGGTAGAGCTCAAAGGTGAATAGTTTAATAAGTTAAATGGTGAACATATTCAGGGGAAGCCATGCAGCAGAATACAACAAAATCCACAAAACAGTGACACCTTCGTTGGGCCAACTAAAATGTACAAAATGCATTATGCAAGCTTTTGAAGCTCCACTGACTTCTTCATCGGGAAAAGATGTTAAAAATCGTACAGGAGAAGAAAATCGGAGTCACCAGGCCTACATTTTTGTCTCAGATGCTACTTTTCATAGAATCATAGAGTTGGAAGAGGCCACAGGGGTCATCCAGTCCAATCCAGTCCATCCAGTCCCCTGCTGTACAGGAACACACATCAAAGCATTCCCAACAGATGGCCATCCAGCCTCTGCTTAAAAATCTCCAAAGAAGGAGACTCCACCACACTCCAAGGCAGCATTTTCCACTGCTGAACAGCTCTGACCATCAGAAAATTCTTCCCGAGGTTCAGGTGGAATCTCCTTTCCTGCAGCTTGAATCCATTGCTCCTTGTCCTAGCCTCTGGAGCAGTGGAAAACAAGCCCACTCCCTCCTTGACCTGACATTCCTTCAAATATTTAAACATGGCTATCATGTCCCCTCTTAACCTTCTCTTCTGCAGACTAAACATACCCAGCTCCCTAAGCCGCTCCTCATAGGGCATGGCTTCCAGACCCTTCACCATTTTGGTCGCCCTCCTCTGGACACGCTCCAGCTTGTTATCAGTTAAGATGGTCTAGAAGAATCTTAATGGTGGCAGAGACCACTCCCCTTCTTGGCAGTAAAAGATAGGCAATAAAATTTGAAATCTGTTAGCAGTTGCAAATTAACTTCCAATGAGATCCAGGCAAACTCTGTCCCATGAGAGGCTATCCTCCCCTTTCTTAAAGCAGAGAACACCAAATTTCTCAAAAAGTCTCTGCACTGTTACATCTGGAAAAACTTAGGTATCACTGTTCTTTAGATTTTGGATTTGGTTAAACAACTGTCATTCTGTCCTCTCTTTGCACCACAGATAAAAATACACAGAAGGCTCACACCCCCTAGTGTTATGTTTTCAATATTACACCTGAGCTGTAGGACAGAGGTCAATGAGAAACATTAGATACAGATTTTCCTTTAATTTAAATTATTAATTTGCATATCTTAGACCACTTTGCTCTCTGCTGAAGCTGAGTGCATTCCAGGAAGGTGGAGAAGGGAATAATTTTATCCATATTACTCCTACAATATTTTTATCTCAGAGGTACAAAACACAAAGGAAGCTGTCTTGAATCATAAGAAAAAAATACACACTTTCCTGCAATGTTTTTATTAAGACTGAAATGCCACAAACAATAAGCAAGCTTTTAACTGGTCTAAAGCTTCAGGCTGATTGTTAAGCAATGTTGGCTTAACTGACTTGAGGTTGAAGTCACAAAGCTTATATTTAATTAAATCAAATTAAATGAATTGTATTAAATTGTATTAAATTAATTGTATTTAATTACGATCTTTAATGGACTACAGAAGGATATATCAAGCTAACAGTGCAGTCTTATGCATTTTAGTTCGGAAGGAAGTCCCACTGAACCCTATAGGACTTAATTCCAGGGAAGTGTATACAGGGGTTGTTCTTCTAGTCATTTCTGACTCATGGGAACCCTAAAGCAAACCTATCATGGGTTTTTCTTGGTAAGATTTGTTTTGAGTGGATTTGCCAGTGCCTTGCTCTGAAGTGCATATAGGGCTGAATCCTTAATTGCATTCATATCCATGGAATAGCCATATCAATCTATTGTAGAAAAAACAACAAAGAATCTTGCAAAATCTTAAAGACTAAAAATATACATTAAGGCAGAAGTTTTTGTGGACTCAGTCTACTTTATCAAATGAACTGATGAAAACCAGAGAGAGGCACAACCAGGAACAATCAACCCCCATACACACTAAACAGTGTAACCTCTGATCTGGGGTTATGGAAATGGTAGCCCAAAACTTCTGGACACCACCAGTTTGCCTTTCCTTGGTTTTGTGCCATAATAAATATGATAGTCTTTCAGGTGCCAGAGATTTTTTTATTGTTTCAATTGGCTTTACAATGTACTAGAATTCTGTGATACCTACAGGAATTCCTACAGGAATTCTGTGATATCTGATTTTAAACTGCTGTTCAATTTTCTGTCAGAGCATGTCATCATCTGCTAGCAACTCTCCTTTTGTCCAGCCCAATCAGAAGAATCTTCCATGGAAAAGAAGCATCCACACAGGTATATAACATTTAACCTCACCTATTTTTCTGAGGGGTTGTCCATCTCAAGCAGCAGATTTTGGGTATCAAGAAAAAGTAGCAAATTGTTGCTGTTTTGTGCCTTCAGGTTAACTCTGGCTTATCACAGCCTTATCTTAAGATTTTCTTGGCAAGATTTATTCAGATGAGAGTTGTCATTGCCTTCCTCTGAGGCTGAGGCAATGTGACTTTCCCAAGACCACCCAGTGGGATTCCATGCCTAAGCAGATATTTGGGCACTCACCTATTTACACAATCATCTGGCCTGGAATAAGTTCTTGCCCTATCCAATGGTCTTCTGAAGAACTAATCCAACACTTGAACCACTATACAACACTGCCTATCCAATAAGGAAATTGCTTGTTGTTATTTTTTTGTCACTGTGTTTTTCTTGCCAGATAGGTGGAAAATACACATCTTTTAATGAAAGCTGGAAGAGATGAATAATAAAGCCCTGGGACAGTATAGTATATCAAAAGGGGAAGGCCCTAATGATCTGAGACAGACTTCTCTAGCAAATGGAAAAAAGATGTGCAAAGCAAACAAAAGGATAGCTTTGACTGAACATGGTGGATTCTGTTATGACAAAGGTGCTTAACTAAACACAAAGAGAGCTATGGATCTGGTCATACTGAATAGTGAAAGCTGGTTAGCTGACCAAAGCAATGGCCAACCTTATGTTATTATGGGGATTTTGGAGACTGTACTTCAAAAAGTGGCTTTATTTATTATTTATCAATTTAATATTCTACTTTTCTTACAAGGTGACTCACAGCATGAATTAAAACAAAATACATAGTAAAAGTCAGTAAGTCATAACATTAAAAAGGGATTTGTTTAAATAAGCTGTCATACTAAAGCTAAGCACTGAATTAAACAGTTTTAAAATATTTTAAAAATATAACAAGAATGGGATGAAAATACAACACACAAACCATTAAAAGGCCCTTCTGTAGCAATCAGCTAGTTGCAGAAGCGTCTTTGAATAAAAAGGTGTTTGTCTGCCAACAGAAGGAGAATAGAACACAACTTCCTGTGGAAAGGGGTTCCACAGACTAAGAGCAGCCACCAAGAAGTCCTTGCCAACTTTCTTCTCAGCAGAAGGTGGGATAAAGAGAAAGCCTTCTCCAAAAACTGTATAGGCTTGATAGAGCATAATAACCACTTTGAATTGTGCCATAAAATGGACTGGTAGCCAGTGCTATTGCCTAACAATAAGTTCCTGCTCTCCCTTTAACGAGCTTTAATCAGCAGTATGGCCACATTATCTTGGATCCATTGATTATAAACACTTTTTAAAAGCAGCCCCATACAGAATACATTACATTAATCCAAGCAGGTTGCAACCAAACCATAGCCTTTTCCACACAACACTCTTATAGCGCAATTATTCCACTTTCAATCTCCTACGGAATCCTGGGGTTTGCAGTTTCGAGAGGGGTCAGCCGGCCGCTCTCGAAGCTGCAAACCCCAGGATTCCCTAGAAGATTGAAAGTGGAATAATCGCGCTATAGAGTGCGGAAAAGGCCCATGTGTCACTTCCAAGAACAGGCACAGTTACCTCACTAGCTTTTACTATGCAAATGCATCCCCAGTCACCACTGACACCTGGATATCCAGGTGCAGGGCTGAGTATACAAGTGGTCTCAAGCTGTGAAATTAGGTTTTCAGGAGGCATGTAACCCCATCCAGCAAAGGATGACTCTTTCCTGACACACCTTTTGACAAATCATGAGCATCTCTTAATCTACCTCTTGTCTAGTTTAAGCATCAACTTTTTCTCCCTCATCCAATTTGCTACTGAGACCAGATACTAGTTTAACACCCAAACACCTTTCTTGAAATTAGAAGAGATGGAAAATGGCATAGGGTGGCATTGTGTTTGCGTCCAACTTTCTGTAGTCCATTTCCAAGCTCTCTCTCCACTTGGAATCTAATCAAGGCAGAGGAACCCCATAGGCAGGGGCACCCAGTTACAAGGTAGTCCTTCCAGTTGCAAGGTGGTCTTGGGGTATGTTACTCTTCGAATACATCTCCATTGTGAAGAACTATTCAAAATGGTGGCTAATTAGAGTTTGATTCTTGATGTTTATCCTTTCTGCCTAATCAGCCACCAAGGGAAATGTCATACACTGAACTTCATTACTCTGGGCTTTTCTTCAGTGTCTGCTAACACCATCCTCAAGCTTCTATGCTAAATCCCATTTTTTGATAAGTAAGCCTCTTGGTGCATGAGAACACCCACTGCTTTGTATATGGAGCAGTCAGTATGATGTAGTGGTTGCACTGAGGCTCAAGAATATGTGCTCAAATCTTCACTGAGCTGCAAAACTCATTATATAAGCGTTATATAAATTATATAACGCTTTCTCTTTCCTACATTTTATCCCCACAACAAGCATGTGAAAGACAATGACTGGCCTAAACATAGGCCAGTCATTGTCTTTCACATGCTTGTTGTGGGGATAAAATGTAGGAAAGAGAAAGCGTTATATAATACCATGAGCTCATGAGGGAAAGGAAGAATATAAATGTTAAATGAAATGGGATATAGATAGATACACACACAGAGAGAGAGAGAGAGAGAGAGAGAGAGAGAGGCGCCTTCAAAGAGTTTGCTATTTTTTGGAATTGCAAGAACTGTAGCTGCATTTAAGACCTGGTCAATATAGGCATCAGAAGTAACTGATGGAAAGAAGACCGTTTCAGGCTGCAGACAGGGGATGTAATTTTTAATGCCTCTTTCTACTTCAGGAAGATGCATTTCAAGAGGGAGCAATAACAGCCATTTCTCTATTATGCTTAGTATTGTTTTTGCAGGGAGACTTGTCATGCAGATACTGAATTCTGCTGCAACAGGGAAAACTTTAAGAAGAGGGAGCTAGTGTATTGGGACTATTTCATTTGGACTACTATTGGAAAGTTTTACATGTACAGCATCTAAATGTATTTCTGGATGTAATAGTACAGGGACTTATTATTCAGTGTTCTCTACCCAGGAAAGGAGCAATTAGCTTTGCACAGGTCAAGGACAACCTGGATCTCAAGAGAAGTTACTTTTCTGTTGCTAATTCTATTGTTGAATATTGAAATTTGAAATTTTATTGTTGTTGTTGTGTGCCTTCAAGACATTCCTGACTTATGGCAACCATAAGGTGAACCTATCACAGGATTTGGCAGGATTTGTTCAGAGCGGTTTGCTTCTGCCTTCTTCTGCGACTAAGAGAGTATAACTTGCCCAAGGTCAATCAGTGGGTTTCCATGGCTGAGAAGGGATGTGAACCAATGCTCAAACCATTACACCATGCTGACTCTCTGAAATTTTATTGCCCTTTCATCTTGGTCCTCACACACCAAGAAGAGGAGTGGTCTTTCCCTGAAGTGAGATCCCTCCAGAGCAAGTGAAGTACAACAAAAACAACATTTGATACAAAATGTAGCCTTACCATCATCAAATTTCTTCTCCTGAATGATTTAAAAACATATTTTGCCCGATGGAGAAGCCAGTGCGGCTTTGAAAGCTTTCATCATGCATTTTGTGCCTTTTGGTTGGCCACCAGAAGTATTGCTCTTCTGCAGATTTTGGACTTTGTTGTCATACTTTCTAAGGTTTGTTTATTTGTTAGATTTATATCCTCCTTTGCTTCCCCGCAAACAGGATTTTGGATGTGTGCTGAGATTAGCCTGGTGGGGTTTTGCTCCAGCAATCTGAAAAGATGTGCTCCATTTGGTCACATCAGCCTCCTATCATTTCACCTGCTCCATGCGTATAGAGTCAGGCCTGTGAAAAAATATTTCAATAAAGTGACAGGATGAAGTTCATATAAAAGTTTATTATATATAAATATATATTTACACACATCTTACACTACTGTTCAGTTTTCCATTCCACTATCCATTTGGTACTCTCAACCACTTCACCTGCCACACATGTGTAGAGTCAGTCCTATGAAAAATGATTCAGTAAGGTGATAGGATGAATAATGTAAAAATATTATCTACAAAAATTCGCAGTGTAGAATGCTCCTGTTCATTGTTCGAATTCCCTATCCATTCATTTAAGTTAGAAAAATCTGATTCACAATATTTTTTTAAAAAGTTACTTTTTAATCTGCCTTCCAGATAGATGCTTGAACTCTAGTTTAACAGCCTGACCATCAGTCGGGATGGTTGACAATATGAATCACAGACTGACTGGAAACAGTAATAGTGTTTTCCTCAGAGTCAGATGCTTGGCATGTGGTATAGTAAAGAAGCTATCATGTGAATAGAATCAGAGCCTGCAGGCTTCTTAATGGATGTGTATCAGAGGTCTGTTCTCAGCAGGCACATAGGACATCAAATCTGAAAGGCCTTCAATTCTTTTTTTTAAGCAAATGGAACAACACTGAGGTTCTGCTTCATTTTAGTGTCTTCCCTGGAATTTATATTTTTATCAGGGGAGGATAAAAATTGTAGTCTGGCATGATGGAGCAGGAAGGCAATTTACAAACTGCTAATCTCATGTCCAATACTGGGCTATGAAACAATTCTGTGCTCAAGAGTTGGTAAAGCAGAGTGGATTTTTTAAACTCAATCTGATTAGCTTTCATAATCTGTACAGCATGAGGCTTCTTAACAGATGAATATCATAGAATCTATTCTCAGCAGGAACATAGAAAGTCAGATCTTCTTTTAAAACGTTTCAAAGGATAATGCTTCTAAAATACTCTTTCTCACTCCATTTCCTGCTTTATGTTGAATGAAATCTCTCATCAGCTCCCATCCAGCACAGTGAGTCATTCATCTTACAGTCTTCCAACATGTAACTATGGGGGGGGGGCAAAATGAGGGCATTGCCCCCAAACAATATTGACCACTATGAAATTTTCCTTCAGTTGCCAAATTTCTAGCATTGCGAAGAATGAGACTTTGAAAATCCTAGAACTCTTATTTTTGCTGTTTTTGCATTCCCTTAGGGCTTTATCACACACTGGTTTGTTGCATTGCCTTAGTTCTGTGATTGATCTCTCCTTCTCATATGATGTTGTCGTGCTCCCGTTGTTGGATTGCGTTCTCATCGTTACTGGTTCATCTCTTTTCAGCCATGGGAAATATCCATGAATGGCTCCCATAATGCTGCTTTCACACTATTGCCTATTCATGCAATCCTTTCATTCTGCTGCAGTTCCAATATTGCATGTGATGTCAGTGGGCATCGTTCTCCCCTTCCCCGCTCCCTGTCCCCAAGCAGGGTGAGCTCTTCCAGTATCTGGACAAAGAGTACATCATGGCACAGGTGAATAACATTGCGTTCACTCCATTCCCCAGTACTTTTCAAAAGTTCATTTTATTCTTGATGCAGCTGTGCACTTGCACTGCCCTGGTGGTCATCTGCATACTGCAATTACACCAGAACCTCAAAACAGAAAACCAGTCATGACTCCAGAAGAGCGAAATGCCAAAATGGCAGCACAACAGGAAAACATAATGCCAAACTGACAGAGAAGAAGTCTCTCCTCTTGCTGAACCTGCATTAAAAAAAAAAAAAAAAGAAATGCATAGAGCTTGCACCAAGTAGTGCAGACAAGGAAAGGGAGGTGGGGTTAGCGTGGCCGAGCGGAAGACTGATTGTGGGAACATACATCACCATACTGGCAGCACAGCCTTACTTAGGCTGTTTCCGCACTGGACGGTTAGAGCGCGATTGTTCCGCTTGCAACATCCTATGGAATCCTGGGGTTTGCAGTTTCGGGAGGGGCCAGAGAGCCCCTCCCGAAACTGCAAACCCCAGGATTCCATAGGATGTTGCAAGCGGAACAATCGCGCTCTAATCGTCCAGTGCGGAAACGGCCTCAGTGACTGTTTCTATACCGGTATGTTTTCATTTCCTTAAATAATGCAATTGCTGTGAGACAATAGGCTGGTGGGATAAAAGTCCCTAGCCATCTGCCTACCCCTTTTCTTTAAATGCCTCAACAGTATTTCTAAGTTACTTTTAAGTTACTGCAATGCTAGAAGTGTTGAGGCTAAAGGAACATTCCACTGAGGAGGGTCAGAATTCTTATTCGGAGGGGCAAAGCACCCACTTTGCCCCCATCCCCCATCCCTGCAGTCCTGGCAGCCTCAGGCCTCATTGTCACACCATGAAAGTGTAATTTGGGGGCCTTCTTGCTCCCTCTCCTCCCACGCCCTATATCTTTGCATCACCCAGTTTGCAAAAGTACTCTGCGAAACTCAGAAGCCTGTGCCTTTTTCAAGCATTTTCAGTGGCCCTAGGAACCCACGATGAATAGCAATAGCACTTATTTCTATACCGCTTATCAACTGAGTGTTATCTAAGCGGTTTACAATATGTTTTAGCTAATTGCCCCCAACAAGCTGGGTACTCATTTTACCAACCTGCGGAAGGATGGAAGGCTGAGTCAACCTTGGAGCCGGGCAGGATCGAACTCACAACCTTGTGGTTGCAGTACTGGCATTTAACCACTGCGCCACCAAGAAGACTTTTTCTCTTATTCCCTTGGGCACTCTGCCTATTAACGCAGCTCCCACAATCAAAATCAGCAGAGAGATGCGATAATGGCACGACCTAGACCATTTCCGCACTAGCCTGTTATAGCGCTATGATTCCACTTTCAACATCCTATGGAATCCAGGGGTTTGCAGTTTCGGGAGGGGCCATCCGGCCCCTCCCGAAACTGCAAACCCAGGATTCCCAGGATGTTGAAAGTGGAATCATAGCGCTATAACAGGCTAGTGCGGAAATGGCCCTAATTATGCAACGGCGAGACACCGCCCCCCTTGCCCTGGTTTTAATACGGGCTTCCCAGCCCTCCCCTGCCTTCAGCCTCGCTCTTTAAACCTAGAGACGACATTCTAACGGGATCGGTTCCCTATTGGTCAGCCCCCGCTGCGCCCGGCGTTTTCATTGGGCGGCCTTCTCTGAGCGACAGCTGTTCGGGGCAATACCACGGTGCGCTCGAGAAGACTCCACCTCCCGAAATGGAACGCGTCGGAACCAATGAGGGGCGCAGAACTGCCGGGGTTTAACTAGAGTGGGGCCGGGGAAGCGCGTGCCCGCAGCTCGCAGCGGAAGCAAGTCGGGGTGACGTTTGGGCAGCGCCGCCGAGGACAGCCAGGTAGCCCTTTTCCCTCCTCCCAGTTCCCGTCGCCTTCTGGCTCCCTCCCCGCCCCACTTCCGGGAGCCGTTCTGGTTTTGGGGGCTTCATACCCCAGCATTTGGTCTGAGCCGGTGCAGGGGCGGCAGATAAGGAAGGAGTTACCTGGGAGGCGAGTCCTTGTGAGTGGGGGGGGGGTCCGCTGCGGGCCTTACTCCTGGAAGCGGATAATGCCAGAGCTGAAGGTTACATTACTTAGGCTATTTCCGCACTAGCCTGTTATAGCGCGATGATTGCACTTTCAACCTCCTCTGGCATCCTGGGGTTTGCAGTTTCGGGAGGGGCCGGACGGCCCCTCCCGAAACTGCAAACCCCAGGATGCCAGAGGAGGTTGAAAGTGCAATCATCGCGCTATAACAGGCTAGTGCGGAAATGGCCTCTCTCGGGAGGAAGCCGAATTCTGCATGGCGGGGCTTCCTTCTGAATAATCGCGCATAGGATTGCCCCGTCAGACTCCCTCCTTCTTTAGGAAAAAAGTGACACTTTCGGTTGTTGCAATGCACGTGTTAGTCTGGATCAGCTGCAAAGGGATCTTGCAGCACCCCTGAGAGTCACTGGGAGAAAGAAGTTGGCAGTATAAGCTTTCGTAGACTTGCGATCCCTTTGCCTCCTTTTGGCTGGGTTTGGTTATTTGTTACATTTATATCCTTTGCTTCCCCACAAACAGGATTTTGGATATGTGCTGAGACGAGCCTAGCCCTGTGTCAGCACCCAAGGCCTAAAATCTGTTAGTCTAGAGTAGACCCATTAGATCAGTGGGATTTACCTGTGTGTTGACTAAGCATTCAATTGTTTTGAGTGGGTCTACTCTAGGTGGGAGTAACCAATAGGATTCCAATCTAAAATGGATACTCCAGCAAGTATCTGTTAGCTGTGTTTTTCAAAACTGGTTTTTAAAAAATGAATGTTTGGGTCTCTCTTCAGGGGAGGCATGTGATGGCTATTATGGGTGGGGGGTCCTTTCGCAGGTGTGGTGTAGCCTTTCTGGGAGAGTTGGTCTTGTTCACCACAGGTTTTAAAACGATGATATGATTAGATTGTGTGCAATGCCAAGTGGTTGAAAACAAGAAGTGGTTAACGTGCTGTAATCATGCCATACAGCCTAAGCATTTTACGCAAAAGGGACAGCAAATCTCAGAAAATGCTGGGTCAAGTAAAGACTGCACAAGCGGGAGGCGGGGGAGGAGAGAAGGAACAGGAAATAATCCACAATCCAAGCACCTGATGTGAAAGAGAGGTTGAGTTTCCAGATTTTTTATTTTTTTTTAAGGTTAAAAGAAGCCTTTAAAAGTGCATCCTGAGACCTGGGCTCCCTTTCACATAAAGTGAGGACTGACATTATCCAAAATGGGCAGCTGCCTCAAATGGTTGCACTTTTCTCCTCCCTTACACACATGTGTAAGGACTACCATTGTGGAGAACCTTGCTCTCTAGAATTGGTCTAGCACTGATGGCCCCTCAAAGTGACACATTGTGGGTTGGATGACCTGGGGGATTGCCTGTCTTGCTGGTGCAAATGATCCTACCAGGCACCCAATGAGTCAATTCTTAGCTGTAAGGACCCCCCCCCCAATAGCTCTGTAGAGGGCAGTCTTGTTGCTCTCATGTGGCTGGTGCTGCTGTCCACAGAGCCCACTCACCCACCCTCTGCTTCACTCCGGTGGCAGGGGGTTAGTACTAAGCATGAGCAACATTGTGGCACTAAAAGCATAGAGCTGCAAGAAATCACAAGGGCCATTGAATCCAACCCCCTGCCATGCAGGAATATGCCATCAAAGCGCTCTCCCATCATGAGCATCATGAGCAGCAGGAGAGCTTGGACTGCTATTGGCGCAGGTTGGAATTAATCAGTGTGCCTCATACATGCAAGCCACATGGGAGAGTGCCAGTTCCCTTGTGGATTGTTGTGAGCCCAAACATGAGCTTAATCAGCAGCTGTGGCACAACATACACTTGCACCGTAATTGGCATGTCTTTAGCAAAAGCATCCTTCCCTTAGTTTCCAAAGCTGAAGATAAGACAGTAGTTTCTTCAGAGAGCTGAAGGCAGTTTGGGAAAAAAAGAGCAATGTCCAAGGTATGTGCACATGTTCTTCTTTCACCTCTGGCAAAAAGTTTTTTTCAGAGTTTTATACCATTTGTTACATTGGTAGAACCTTTTTTTACTAGGGTGAGATTAAATAGAAATGTATCCACCCCCATAGGAAGCAAAACTTCTGTCCAGCCACTTTCAGTTGTCTTATACCTGTCCAAATTCTTCTGTAGATACTGTTTTGCACATATGCTCAGAAGTAAATGCCACTGGCATCTTAAGAGAATGTAGGACTGTGGCCTCCGTCTTGGGAACTTTGAACTTATCCATGCTCTACCTGGAATAAGCTCTGCTGTGCACTGTAAGACTTACTTTGTAGTACATATGTATGCAGTGGGAAAATATTACCCAGCTGTGGATATTGATCTGTTCCCCCACACCTTCTGGACCAGCATACCTATCTCTGGGATTCTTATTTTAGTAGATAAGATTTCAATGTTAGGGGTGATCTTTCTATATCAGGGTGGGGAAAGTGAGGCATATGGGCTGCATGCAGCCCCTAAAGCCCCCCCCTTTTTTTGCCCCAAATATCCTCTAGAAAATGTGCATGGCAGTTTGGGCATGTTTCCAACATTCAGTTGACCTCTAGGTTACTTCCTGTTGGGGGAAAAAAAAATGTTCCTGGGTCTAAAATGGCCCTGAAAAGACCAAAAATGTGGTGAGAGATCCCCTGTCTTGTAGGAGGGCACTGGGGGCAAAATCAAATTTTGTGTTGGGGGGGTTGGAGGTGCAATGGTGGGGTTTAGCTTTCAAAGATCTCCTGAGGTTGGCCTCCCAATAAGCCTCCTAGTATTTGCCCACCCAACAGTTGTCCAGTGCTGTTCCACATTCAGCTTTGATGCCCTGCTTGTGCTAAAGGTCAAGTTCAGAATCTTCATCATTGTCACCTTGGTTTTCATTACCTTTCATGCTTGAAAGGAATCCTGCCTTTTTATTTTTTTAAAATATTTTTATTAAAGTTTAAATTAAATTAAAAAAAAACCCTTCCCCATTTCCAAGCTTTTTTCTTTTTTTCAGTTGAGTCTGCTTGTTTACATTCCATTCATACATAGTTTCTGTTTAAAGGATAATCTTACATTGTTGCATCTTACATTGTTACATTGCTGCTTTATTATATTGCCTTATTACATTGTTGCCTTGTATTATATGCAATCTTGCTTAATTTTTTTCCTTTTCTTTTACTATATCTTTATCCAATTCAAGACTTCTCTCCATTCCCTTTCAAAGTTCTGGATAGACTTATTTTTCAATGAAAATGTTAACTTTTCTATCTCTACCATATCCAGAACTTTTAATAGTCCTGCCTTTTTAAAAGCAGCTCTTTACTTTGGAGTTAAAAATAAATGGGACACCTTCAAAGAAAGATAGCTGTCAAAATTTGCAGCTGCTGCCTTTTATAGAGGAGCTGGAGTCTGTTTTTTCTCTTCTGTTTCCTTTGAAGTACCTCTTTGCTTTGCTACATGACCTTTCATCTGTGGATGGAAGAACAACCTTATCCTTTACAGACCAATAAACGTATTGCTACACTGCCTTCAGCTGTATTCTCTACAACCCAAAAAGTATGGGCAGAACTCAGGCTTGTAAGATTTGCTTAAAGTAACAACAACACAGGATTTACCTAGCAGAGTGGAAAGATGGTGGAATTGAATGTAAAATCATGTTCGTAGGATGAAACCTGCTAGCTGCTACATCCCATGATACATACAGTGGGATAGCCTCCATGTAGAAGTACAGCTCTGTACCTGAGTTACTACAGATCATGGGTCCCTACGTTGTTGCTGGATGCCTTCAAGTCCGTTCTGACTTATGGTGGCCCTATTAAGGGGTTTTCTTGGCAAGATTTGTTTCAAGGGGGTTTGCTGTTGCCTTCCTCTGAGGCTGAGAGAGTGTGAGCTACCAATGGCCACTTTGTTGGTTTCTATTGCTGATGAGATGTATTTCCCTGCCTCTGCTCTCTTTTTCTTAATTAAAAATGTTTGTTAGGGAAGCAAATGCAGGAGATCTGCACAGTGCCTAGAAGTACTCCAGGTCAAAGACAAAAGTATAGTACTATGTTTTAAAGGTGAGGAACACTGAAGCTGAGAGAGATGGAATTAATACAGAAGGCAGCCATGGCAGAAATCTCTTTTCTTTGTTTAAACTTGATTTGTTGTAATTGTATGCCTGCAGGTTGTTTCAGACTTCCAATAACTCTAAGGAAAAGCTATCACAGGTTGTTTGCCTTTGCCTTCCTTTGAGGCTGAGGGAATGTGACTTGCCTATGGTCACCTAATGGTTTTCCATGGCTGAGTGGGATTCGAACCCTGTTCTCCAGAGTTGTAATCCAACTCTCAAAACCATTGTAAGTTGCTACTCTTTTATTATTGAGTACTGGAAACCCCTGACAATCTACAGCTGGTATACCAGAGATCTAACTACTATCACTGCTTTTCAAAAAGCATCATTTTTGCTTTTGATGAGATATGGGAACCTTTTCCTATGGAGCACATTTGATCCACAGATGCCTATTCTTGGCTACAACTAGTAGTGTATAGACTTTTGTATGATAGTTTCCAGAATTCTGGGAGCATAGTGCTGTTTTTTGCAAGCTGGTAGGCTCTGGAAGCCCTAGTCTAAAGAAGTATATCTTCTGAGCTCTGAGTGGAGCTAGAGTTACTGGTGGATAGAGTTTACAGTGTTGCAGGATTACATAGTTCTCTCACTGTGTGCTGTCCCATTCCCATCCCAACTTTTTATCTCAACTTCCCATGTGCATAATTGGATGTGAAGAATAAGATACATGAGATAGAAGAGACACTGATGGCCTTGAGATGGTCTGGAAAGCCTGTAATGACCCTGCAACATCCAAAGAGTCAAATGATGCTGAGGACAACATGAAATTAGAATCAGGGCTACAGATTTTCCACTTTCATGTGACAGAAAACAACCCTAAGTCTAGATTATAATAAAATAAGATAAGACACAGAGCTTGAAGAAGAATCCAAGTATACAAACTCCTAGTAGGATTCTAACCTCAGAGACCTTGTTCAAAATAAATTGGGTTAAAATAAAGTCTGTAGCAAAGAACATCCAGAGCTTTACAGTCAGTTCTAGATTGTGTGTCCTTTTCTGTGATAAATGTGTCCCAAAATTTATGCAGAGATGTTTCAGAAAAAGTGATCCAAAGTTTTAACTATTGACCTATTTGGAGAATCAGATTTATTTCTTTATATATTTATATTCTGCCCTTTGTTATGGGATCTCAGGGTGGGTGTACTGTATAAATCACTTCTAGATTAATAACTACAAATAATTGAAATGAGACCAAAAGATATTAAAACAACAGTTTTAAAAGCTATAGTGCTATAAAAACATATATGTGAAGATTTTGAAGTAAATTAGTCCCTAAAGCTGTTAATTTTTAAAAAAATGGTTTGGCTTAGTAAATTGGTGACAGGTTTACATTAGAAGAAGAATGCTTTGTAGTTTGCTGTTCCTTTGTCTTCCCCCACCTCATTATCGCACTCACAGGCCACACAGAGACAGCTGGAGTTCATTCCATTAGTTCAGCATCACACTTCCTTCAGGAAACAAAACAGAGAAGTAAGTTAAGGGTAGACACTGCTTCTGTGAGGTAGCAGAAGTGAGAATGGAGGCAACTGCCTCTGTGTGGTGCCTTGTCTACTTACTTACAAGCAATACTGGCTTGTTGTTGTTGAAGAAGAAAGCAGTGCCGTATGGAATGGAATGAAAAGGCCTCACTGTAGTGGGTAGGAGTTGATGGGAGATGTAGTCTGACACAAGGCTGGCACTGGGTTTATGAAGTCTGTTTTAAAACATTGCCATTTGAAATATTTTAAAACAGGAAATTTTATAAATTTAGTTGAGATATGGGCCACATACACATTGGAAAAGAAATTTAGAGGAAGCATGCAGTACCTCATTTCTGTCCAGGAGTACATGCTGGAAAAGTGGATGTAGGCACCTTTTTTCCTGCCCTTTCCCTAACCTTTTCTTTGCTGTTCCTCTTCAGTACTCCATAGGCTGTTCTGACCTGGAGTTCTGAACCAATAATTTGCAAAGACCTTTTAATTTACACCAAGAGCTGCATGAAGTTAGGTTGGGACCACGTGTTGCCACCTCTGATTAGATTACTTTTTTGCTTTATAGCAGGAATGCAGAAAAATATTGTAACATTTTGGTATTTGAGATTAAATGAAAGCTCTATGTGCCTAGCTTCTAAATGTGTTTTCCTGTTCCAAAGGTAATTGCCTTTGAGCTCTGTTTAAATGAACAAGAAATAAGTGGCATGTCATATTATATTTTATCTTTATCAAATACTTCCTGATATGAAACCAAAGGCAACTAGGTTTGTCCCAGCCCTGATTCCACCTTGCTTTATGCTCTCCTAAGGTCATTGTTGTTCCTTGTCTTGGCACTGGGGAACCCTGTATTCAACTGGGAAATATAGAAAAATATTTGCAGAAGCAGCTGTTGTTGTCTCTTGGCTTATGTAACATTTTCATAGATGCAATCTAGATGCCCTGTTTAGTTAATTTTCCCCTGATTGAGATGTCTGCTTTTTTACATGCATACTCTCTCTCTCTCTTTCAATAATAAAGCTGTCAGCAGTGTGACATTGTCTCTCAGTCTTTTTTCTCATTGAACACTGGGTTTGACACAGAACATTCCTACAATATTTATCTAAAAGCTTACTTTCATCATCCCCTGCAGCAATTGTTCGTAGGGTTTAGCACAAGACTCTTAGATGTTTCTGTAGTAAAAAAATTTTTTTTCCTCACAATTAAAACAACCATTTATTATTGCTATTTCACATGAATTATTTCTTGAATCTTCCAAACTGATCTAGACTTCATTTCCAAAATCTCTTAACATCGTTATATCATTGTACTGCATTTTTCAGCTATTTTACACGTTAGTACATAGCATTTCCATTTCCATATTCCTGCTTCATGATATCTGCCGTAATCATCACAATGAAATTTTTCCACATATTACCATGAATTATAGACTTCTATCAGAGGTCACCCAGCAATCACCTACAATTTGCCATTCTTTCTGAATTTCATCATCTGATTTCCCTTTCAATCTTTGAGAGACTATGTCAGCACCTTGAGGGAGTAACTATAAGCACTATAGAATTACACCCTCTCTCTTGATGACAATAAGAACTTGTCAAACAGGGGAGCTGATATAGGTTTTACCAGGGGACTTTGAAGGCAAAGCCCCATTTTACCTTTTCCCATTCAACTATCTAGACTATCAAGTATGGAGGGTGAGGGAGCTGCTGTGGTCACCTGCCACAGCTGTGGCGTGCTTCTTTTCCTGCCGCAAGACATCATTGGGTACACCTGCAGCAAATGCGAGCTGGTCACTCTCTTGGAGGAGAAGGTTCAACAGCTGGAGGCAAGCATTTTGAATCTTTGCATTATTAGGGAGGGAGAGTAGTTCTTGGATAAGGCTGAGAGGACCTTTTTGAAGATGGAGTGCATGGAGGAGTAGCAAGTGAGGAAGTCGGTTCACGAAACCAGGAGACGGACACTTAGAGGAATGTGACACACAGGAGTAGAAGGGCCAGGTGCCAAACAGACTCGCGAGCTGTAGAATCGCTTCCAGGTTCTTGACCTTATTAATGATGAAGTGGAACAGCAAGAAGAGGTAATGGAACATCACTGAGAGGAAATCCAACATCAGCAACAGGAACCCCAACACCAGTAGAACAACATCCAACAGCAGCAGTACCAACAATCTCAGCATGAACAGAAGGTTCAAGAGGCCATGACAGAATCTGTTCATCAAGAAACCCCAGACGAGCATTAGAGGAGACAAGTTCTAGTGGTTGGAGACTCCTTGCTGAGAGGAACGGAACCGACCATTTGCAACCCAGACAGAATCAATTGGGAGGTATGCTGTCTCCGTGGGGCCAAAATCTATGGCACAATGGAGAGGCTAACCAGACTGGTCAAGCCCACTGACCGTAACCCCCTCCTTTTGGTTCACGTTGGAACCAATGACACTGTGAGGTGCAGCTTTCACCACATCATGAAGGATTACGAGCTTATGGGCAGGAAGCTGAAGGACCTTTGTGTGCAGGTTATCATTTCGTCTCTCCTCCCTGTGGAAGGACATGGTCCACAACGGGAAAGAAGAATAGTGGAGATCAACAACTGACTCCAAAGATGGTGCCGCCAGGAGCTATTTGGGTTTTTGGATCCCGGCCTCCATTTCCACGAGGATGGTCTTCTGGCAAGGGATGGCCTGCACCTCACAACCATTGGCTGGAACATTTTTGCTAACAGTCTTGCAAAACGGATCAGGAGGTCTTTAAGCTGAGTTTGACTGGGCAGGGAGACAGTATTATTCTGGGCAAGGATTCAGTGAGTGCTGCAAAAAATACCCCAAATGATATAGATACGGCAGGCCAAGTAGAACTAGAGACCAACAGGGGGAGGGAAAGTAAGCTTAGTAGAAGATTTCCAGGAAGAGCACATTGTCTCAAGTGTCTCTACACTAATGCACAGAGCGTAGGAAATAAGCAAGATGAACTCCAGCTCTTAATACAACAAAATAAATATGATTTAGTAGGCATCACTGAAACCTAGTGGGACGAATCTCATGATTGGAATGTAGGCATAGGGAGGTATAACCTATTTCGCAGAAACAGACCAAACAAGAAAGGAGGAGGAAGAGCCTTATATGTCAAGAATATTTTTACCTGTGAAGAGATCATGACTTAAATCTGGGAAGCCAAGTTGCGAGCATCTGGGTAAGAATTAAAGAAGCTCATATGTGTGCTGTGGCTTGGTCCTAAAACAAGTGAAAGCCTTGCTCAAACTGATGCCTTGAAGTGAGGTAAGTGAAGTAGCTTCCTCTTGCATCTTGTGTCTACCTCATCAATACTTCAAGTCTCCAATCCAGTACATCAAGAACTCAACCTCCTATTGCTCCTGGGAAACCATCTCAGGATGTGTCAGTACCTAGATGCTTAACTGAGAGATGTTGTGAAGAACCCCCATCTATTACGAGCCTGTTCTTCTCTCCCTCTGGTCTTCCCTCATATTTTCTTTGCACCTGAGGAGACGGATCTTTTGGGTCTCCAGATATTTTGGATTGCAACCCCCAGAATTCCTTTCCATAGGCCATGTTGACTGGGTCCTCTGGAAGTCCAAAATATTTGGAATGCCAGTGTCCTTACCTCTGCTCTAGGCATAGTCCCTTTTGTGAACAGAACTTGATAGCTTTGTATGCATCTGGCTGGGTTGTCTAGGGGACTCTGGGAGATGTAGTCCAAAAAAAAACCCCTTCTGTAAGCTCTAACACTAAACTGTGATAGGGAGCCTGCTGCTATCTGTTTTCGTCTGTGTCTCTGTTTGTGCTTTTTCATGTAGTCATGGGAGAGTAAACACTGTTGCTTTGAAGGCCAGATTTTCTTTATAACTTCCCTCATTGATTTTACATTCCTGCTAGTAGTGCACTGCTATTCCTTCTGAGTCTCCAGCTTTCCTCTCAGATGGCTGCTTAGGCATGCCCCCAACAAAAAGAAATCAGTCTGCATTAAATTTGCATACACACATTATTGAGAGACAGAGAGGGAAAGAGACAGAGAATAAAAATATACTCTATATTCACCAGTGTAGTTATATGGAGGGTGGAGGAGGAGATGATGATGATGACCGTGATGATGAAGAAAAGGTGGAGAAAAGGAGCTAGTGAAGAGAGAAAGAAGTGGCTGTTATGAAGGTCTTAATTCTTGAATGTCTGATTCCAAGAGGTCCTAGAAGTTAAGGTAGCTTGTGAGAGGTACCTTGGAAAATCATCTGCAATTTGGCAGAGGCAATTTTCTAAGCCAGCCTTCCAGTGGCACCTTAAGTCTGTGGATCCTTGAAGCCAGCCATATAAGAAATAGGTGGCTCAGGGGCTGGTACTGTTTTCAGTTGCTGCTTCCTTGTATGAGGATGAAGAGTGTCATACTTATTGCTTAATTATGAATTCAGTTTTCCACTACAGGTTCCTAGCCTATGATTTTGACTACAAATACAAAGCGTCTCACCATGGTGGGAAATACTGTGACCTGTGTGGGTATTTAGCCTGCAGTCCAGTCCAGGGTTGAACTGTTGGTGGGCAGCTTCAGGGCCCTTGCTTGCCTTTCTTAAGGTTCTTGAACTTTCAATTGGGCCTGGACTAAACAGTCTTTAAACACCTTCAAGTAGAGACAAGTTCTCTGGACACAGAAGTACCTTGATCACTCTGTTATGTGTTGAAGAACTATGGGGAAATTGTACAGTGGAGAAATTAATCGCTTTCTAGCTAGCTGATGGCTCTTTTGAACTGTTGTACCCAGACTCACCATATTCTTCTGATTCAAGTTGTCTTTACAAAAGTTGTCTTTACAAAAACAAAGCCAAAATTGTTGCCCTCAAACATGTCAAATCCTAAATTTTGTACAGCGTGAGTTCAGGTCAACATGATTTTCATGGTCACAAAATACAGTTGCAGAGTAATGATCAGCTAAGTCTAAAGTTTCTAAGATCTGGGTGCTACTAGCTACAGGCTTTCTGAAAACTGAAAATTTGGCATGCTAGTTATGCTTTTATCATAATATTATCATCATCTTTTGCCTCTCTTGTGGTTTTTAAGAGGTTTGTGGGTCTGTAATACAGCATCGCAAGGTTCTCTGTGAAAGAGGAAATATGATCACTTTCATGAACAACTCTGACAGTGAAGAGGAGCCCTGCAATGAGAGAACATCCCTGATGTCAGCTGAGAGCCCCCTTCTGCCTCCTTACCATGATGGCACCCAAACACCTGCAGCAACAGAAACTCAGACACACAGGGTGAGTATATTCTGCAATGAAGTAGCTATCTCGTATAATGCTGTGATCACTCAAGTCACTTACTATTAGCCGTGTTGGCTGGAGCTTCTGGGACTTGAAGGCCACAAAATCTGCAGAGATAATGGTTTCCTATCCCTGTTCTGTAGGTTCCTCCTCTGTGTGTTTTCCTACAGCTCCTTTTTTTCCTTTCCACTTAAAATGATGGGATTCCTATTGAGTAGGACTAATGATAAACAAACACGGATCCAAGAATTATTCTGTATGTCTTTTTACTAATGGCTAAGTCAGCTTGAGAGGAGATACTGGGTGGATACTTTCTTTTCTCTCTGAAAACAAGCCATTGCCAATGCTGGATATTCAGTTCCTCTGTTACTATTCCTTTCCTTTCTGTTTTTCTTTTACTCTTTTTTCTCAACTTCTAAGCATCTGAGTTGTCTTGATTTTTGGCAAAGGGAAGAGCTCTGCAGGCAGCTTGGATGGGCGATTGCCAGTCTAGCAGAGCTTGAAAAGGTTAGTAGTTGGACTACAACTCTCAGAATCCTCAGAATTATTATAATCCAAAAAATCAGGTTTGATAGTTAAAAAAAACAAATTTTCTAGGCTCTGCAATGTAGGTAGCGAGTCTTCCCTATGCCACCCCCACAGAGGGTGAATTTGGTGAAGGCCTGGTGGTAGCTAACCCCCATTGCATGCTTTCATTGCAGAAAAGACGTACTGGAAGCAGTGGCACTAACAAAATTGCTGATGGAAATGTGTCTGACTCAGAAGGAGCAACAAGAGGGCCTGTTCCGCTGGACAGCGAGGAGGAAGAGCTGACACTAAAATATGGAGCAAAACATGTGATCATGCTGTTTGTGCCTGTTACGCTGTGCATGGTTGTGGTTGTTGCTACCATAAAATCAGTGCGTTTCTACACTGAGAAGAATGGGCAGCTGTAAGTCCTGCTTGATTATTCTTAACCTGTTGTATTGGACATGCTATGATAGTTAGCCCAGGATTCCATCCAGACCAGCATAGTTTCTCTGAAATTCGTCTCACTGGAATCTCTTGTTCTCCCAGTATTATTAGTCTGTTTGTTGGATACAACATGCTGCAGGAGGGCAGGTAGTGAGGATCTTGAGATGGGATCCCAGGATGTTAGCTGTAACATTTGTTACCTAAAATTATCAGATTAAATTAGGATAGTTGAGATGCCTTAGGTGAATGGCAATATGAATGTAGTGGCTTCAGCCATTAATAAGATGCTGACCAGGAAAATGAACTGGATGATGCTCAGACAAAGTGCACACATGCTGTGCTAAAAAGGAATGGGGGAGGGATACATGCTTTTTTTCTGAGAAGCTAGGAAATGAAACACAAATAGTGTCAGAATACAGCATGCCCCACCTCGGAGATAATTAGATCAGGTTAAAGTCATTGTGTCTTGGCTATGATGATGGTTAAACCACTCCATTATAGATAATTTATGGATCTGTGGGTGATGTGACATTATGGCTGCTTGTTCTATCAGAAAATTGTATTGTCTCAGAGGAAGGTATCTTGGAGTGAGTTTAAGATGCTCCCCACCACCAGTACCACCACTGTTGCCATTGTGGTGAAGTACAGGTAAAGAGGTGGCCCTGGTAAAATCAAAGAGGAGATGGAGCAGCAAGCAATGTGAAGAGATGATGGTATCACCGATCTCAAGTGGCTCTAATGAGAAGAGAGAACATTCAGCCCAAAGCTCCCTAGACAAACACAAATGAAAGCAGCTCAACAGATTTTGATCATGTAAGCAGAAAGTCCAAGTTGTCTTACGTGTCTTGTGGTAAAAACATAAGAGTAACATTCAGTGTTGTACAGGCAGGCTTTCAGCTTCCATAATGGAACTCCTCTCTTTTCCCCTTTGCCATCAGATTTGCTTTGGAGGGTCTCCCAGCTCTCCACAGCAGATACAGAGGTAGGTAGGTTTGTCTATATGTAATGGACTAAAAGAAAGAGGGAAATCTGCTGACAGTATGTTGGTGGATTCCTCCAATTATCACTCTCCTGTGCTTCACAGTATTGCAGAATCCGTCCCCCAAGGTAGATCATCTCACTCTCCCTAATGCTAGGATTACCTCAATAGCTGGAAGAGGGCCATCATTTTTATTACCTTTTAATTGAGGTTGAGTATGTGTACTGAGTCCAATGTCATTGCTAATCTACCACATATTTGGAAAGTCCCCATTTGTTTTGGTGGTCCATGTGCTTGTGTAGCCCAAGTTTATAAAGAGATATTGTGACTTTCTTACAGGATTTATACCCCGTTTAGTGAAGACACACCCTATGTGGGCCAGCGTCTCTTGAGCTCTGTGTTGAACACCATCATCATGATCAGCGTCATAGTAGTAATGACAGTCTTCTTGGTTGTGTTATATAAATACCGTTGCTACAAGGTAAGGCTGATGAATAGAATGGCAAAAACTCACCAGTGATATTTTAGTTAACTTAGATAAAAATTACTTATTCATAACTGTGCTCCATTGTGTCTACCCTCAAAATTGTTTTGAAGACAGATGAAGGTATCTCAGTAATCCTCAGAATGGGTCCTCTCAATTTGCCTTATTTACCTGTGATCAGATGCTAGAGAACCAGTGTGGTGTAGTGGTTTGGGCATTGCGCTACAACCCTGGAGACCAGGATTTGATTCCTTGCTCAGCCATAGAAACCCTCTGGGTGACCTTAGGCACGTCATACACTCTCAGCTCCAGAAAACCCCATGAAGCATTCATTTTAGGGTTGCCATAAGTCTGAAATGACTTGAAGGCACACAACAACAACAACAACAACAACAGATGCTAGTACTTACTGTACTGCTTCAGCTAGCTAGTCCATCTGTTCTAAGTGACACAAATATTCTAAGTGACAGTGAGCTCTACATTCATAAAACTGATCTGACTAACATTACAAAACTCCAAGGAAGATCATGGATTACTGGTACCATAGCGCTGGTCAATAGATCTCTTGCACAGCCAGCTGAACCTCAGTTCAAACCAAAGCACATGGAAAATCTGCCAAATCATCTTGTTTTGGAGTTCAGCCCAGGAAGGAAAGGTATTCTTGTATTGGTTCCAGTGAGTCCTTTCAGCTTTTCCCATAGCTCTTAAAATGATACATCTGGCACTCAGAGATTCTTCCTGTTATTTCCAGAGGGCTGTTGTAATACTGTTTTGTTAGTTTTGCCTTCAGGCACAAAGCTAAAGTGTGCACTTTCCGTCTACATGTCATTACACCAGTACATAATCATATGACTTAACATTCAGCTGTTTTATTTATCTCCCCTCTCACAAAAATTGGCTGTAGTTCTGAATGAGAAACTTAGGATGGTGGCATTGCATCTCACATGATGTGGTAATGATTATGCAGCCCCTAATACCTCTTCTAGAAATTTGTCAATGGCTATTTGCCATCATGAGTCTTGAAAGGAAAAAAGATAACAACTTGATAAATGGTATGACCTGGGACCCTCCGAATATATTGGACTGCAAATTCCATTATCCCAAAGTACCATGGCCATTGGCTTTGTTGGTAAGGGATGCTGGAAGTTGTAGTCCACCATATGTGGAGAACACCAGGTCAGGAAAGATTGCAGTAGGGGGAAACGGAGTGACTTTCATTGCTAACGGGAAAGGCAGATATTCAAGAGAGCTGCAGATCACAGTAGATCTGCTACTTCTGATTATTTTTGTGATTGTTTTCAATATTGTATTGATTTTATATTATAAATGAAATCATTATAAATAATGCAAAATTTAGATGAATCAGGAAATTATTTCCATGGGTTTAATCTGAGCTTTGTAACAGTTCCCATAATACAAGCACCAGAGTTAACCTTTTAAGGCCAATTGTTCAAACAAATTAAGAGTGCTTCGTTCCAAGATAGGTCAGAACATTTTATTGTATTGGAGCATGAAATTGGCATTCTTAAATAGGCCTGCATGATTTGTCACCCATCAAGCCAAATGTGACCCACCAGCCATATATAGAGGTTTGATTAAGCTGCCTGCTCTTATTGACTTCTTAATACTGCAGAAATAGAGCTTAGCAAGCTGCAAGATATGGTTGTGCCCTCAGACATCAAAAGCATACTTTTTTTGACTGAAACTCCCACAATAACCAGTCTGGTGGGTGCTGGGAATTGGAATGCAAAAAAGTAATTTCAGAACTCTAGGTGAGCTGTGTCTGGGTGGGTGAGTTTACAAGTGGTGCAAGCCCATGCTTGAGAAACTGCTGGTCACCAAGGGAATATTTTCTGCTTTCTGTGGATGCAGGGGAGAAGTCAAGGACAATGGGCTGATTCAGAAGAGGCCTGGCACTAAATTAATTTTTCATTTAATAAAGAGGAGAGTAGGGAGCTATGACAGTTGTTCACCCAGTTGTTTAGCTTATTTTGTATGGCCTACCAGGGAAGTCTTTCTAAGCAAATTAAATTCAGTGAAGGGGAGGTAGCTGAGCATGGTAAGAGAGAACAGTTAAATAGAAAAAGCACTCCTCTATAGAACTGGGAGGATGGGGATGGGAGTCCCTTCAGATGTTGTTGGATTGCTGTTCTGGACAGAGCTAATGGGAGTTGCGGTTCTCACCTTCTCTATGACAAATTTAAAACCAGATGACCGTGAAACCCTGTAGTATTGGAAAGAGAAAGAACTAAAGTATCAAGAGGGAAGCAGCAGACTTCTCAAGCCTGAAAAGCAATCTGGTTCTCTTGTCTTCCTGAGTAAGAAGCTGACTGAAGGAGAGGCCTGGGGAAAGATAGTCAAAGGACATAATCTTTAATGTATCTAATGAGCAGAGCTTCCCCTTGACTTAGTTTGCTGTTGTCTTTTGTTTGACAGTTCATTCATGGCTGGCTGATTCTCTCATCGCTCATGCTTCTGTTCCTCTTCACCTACATCTATCTTGGGTAAGCATAAGTGAAAATTATTGATTCAAACTGTTGGGCATTCTCTTGTTGGCCTACTCTTTAAACCAGGGTAGGTCAAAGGCAGAATAGATCACCAAATGTTGCTGAACTCACGTTGTTTTAATGAAATAAAAGATGTGTTTAAACTATTTTATTGTTTTAAATCATGTTGTCTTACATTTTAAATTATTCAACTGATTTTATCATAAGCTGATTTGATGTGGGATAGGAATATTGTGAAGAAATTGGTGATCACACAATAAGTCAGGGAACCATGGGAATTCCAGCTTTTCTCTTAAGCTCCTAGTTGAAGCATGAACAGCTAAACAGATCACAGAACTTTGCATATGATGTCATCAGATACCAACATTTGCTTATTTCTGATCGGTTTCTCTTTCAACAAACCTAGTACCAAGTTTGGATTCTTTCTCTGGTTTCTTGGGAGAGAATAGAGCGAGTGTCTGTGTTCAGACAACATGATAAACCATGAGTGCAGTGCCATCATTTGTTCATCAAATCCTGCTGGAAATGGAACAGTGGGGTATGGGGTACCAGGACAATTCTCGTAAATGAGAAAGCAGGGTTCCTGCTGTTTGCTGGCTTATTTTGTCATGCAGTTGTGTACGAAGAGCTTTTCCCTTTAAATATGGCCAGAAGTCTTTTCCGTTTGATACTGAAAATTGACAGTAACTTAAGGCCACAATACTACCTATGTTGTGAACACTTCTTTAAATAATTGTGTCTAAACTGGCTACTTTTAATTTCAAGGGAATGGAAGTTAATGACTTTTGGACTCTAATCCTGCCCTTAAACCCCTACCCACTGCAGTTTGCTCCTAAAAATATTATTTTCAGTAGAGAGCTCCATTGAAAGACAATAGAAGGTGGGCTTTGGAGTTGTGAGCTGGCATGAAGTCTTGTTTAGAGCCCTATTCAGGTGTACCTGGAGCATTTCATAAAAACATGTAAGGAAGGGGCTGACCTCTTCCTATGAGTCTGCTCAGAATTTGAGATCCTCAGTAGAGGTCCCATTGTGTGTTCCACCATCTTGGATGCCATGGTTGGTGAGTACATGAGATAGGACTTCCATAGTAGCAGTGCCTGGATTGTATAACTCTCTTCCAAGTGAATTCAGGCTGGCACTATTCTTTGTAAGCTTCCAAAAGGCAGCCAAGTTGCACTCTCTTGTTTGGCCTTTGGGTTAGCTTTTGGGTGTTTTAATTGTGTGTGTGTGTTTAAAATAGTTTAAAGATGTTGTTTTGATTTGTTTCCAAAGAATATTGTTATGTGTTCATAGCCTCAAGGGCTCTAACAGGCCAAGAGGTGATAAGCAAATGTTTTAATAAATACTATACATAACCTGCCCACCCACTATATCACTGCTTTGCTCATGTAAAAGCAATGTGTTCTGATGAATGGAGTCCCTTCTACCCATGGAGACTCTCCATACAAGCAAAAAAAACCCAGATGGTGGGGGCAGACTTTCATGCTTAAATATGCTTCAGGAGTGCCTGAGTAAGGTCTTGATCAGACATGCATTCTGAAGCAGTGCAACATTTCTTCTCCTCTCCCATGAAAATAAATCAGCTGAGGGTCTCTGGTGTGAAATGAGCGTCTGAGCTTCTTGCCCCCTAATTCCCTCTTTAGTAGACTGCCACTTATGAGGGGTTTCTGAATGTTTTGACTTCTCATTGTGGCTATTTAGTGCCTGTTTCTGACTAATCATCTTTTTGAGTTTGTCTGGTTATTTCTTCTGCAGTGAAGTGCTAAAGACCTACAATGTGGCAATGGATTACCCTACCCTGTTCTTTGTCATTTGGAATTTTGGAGCTGTTGGGATGATATGCATCCATTGGAAGGGACCTCTGCAACTCCAGCAAGCTTACCTCATCATGATCAGTGCCCTGATGGCTTTGGTTTTCATCAAATATCTACCTGAGTGGTCAGCCTGGGTCATTCTGGGAGGCATATCTGTTTATGGTATGTCCACAGTGGGATAAAATTTTAGAGTGATTTTTTTTTCATCACATGTCTAACTAAGGAAAAGATAATACATGTGAGCTAGCTTAGGATGTTCACACTATTTGTATTCCACACAGTTTGCTAGTTGCCTTTTGTGAAGATTTTGTACCATATATGGAAATGGTTACCTTTGCCATTCTACTTCAGGGAGCCATTTCCTGCTACTCTGGCACGTTCAGATACCACAATAGTGATTATTCATAGTCTGTCCTCTGTTGCAGGTGTCTGTAGGAAATTAGAAAGTTCTGCTTTGGTTTCTTTGGTTAACGCTGCTTTCAAATTTTATTTAACTCAAATTTTATTTAACTTGCAGATTTCTGCTATGTTCAATATTGTGCTTTATCTTGTAAGACTGTCCAGAAATGCTCTGTGTATATGTGTTTAAAAAATGTTGTATACGTTGCAGTATGTGTCAGCCATAAGCAGTGGTCTGGACCATGTGCCATCCATCATTGTCTTTCCAAGAAAAGCTGGAGGGAGCATTAAAGTGTCTGGAAGATGAAATGCCCATTATGTCTTTCAGTATCAGATTGATACTTTTCTTTTTACAGATCTGGTAGCTGTTTTATGCCCCAAGGGACCACTCCGAATGTTGGTGGAGACAGCCCAGGAGAGAAATGAACCCATATTTCCTGCACTTATTTATTCTTGTAAGTAAGATAAGAGGCTCTGTATATGTGTGGAGGAGTGTGGTATCTGTACAAAATATGTTCACCAGTGTAATAACTAGCAGTGCATTAACTTGGAATTGGAACATGGGGGAAATCAAGGCAGGAATGTCTTTTTCTTGATGAAGGAAGCCTTTACTGGAACTGTATATTCTCCAGGCACAGAATGTAGCAGTTATCCAGGTAAAAAAAAAGGCTACCAAATTAGGCTTGAAAGTGGTGGGAGTAGCGTCCAATCACCAAGGACCTTTTGACACAATAAAATACAATATAGGAGAGAAAGTCACATGTGGCTGCACTCATGTATAATCATAATCCCAAGGCATTGTGTCCCACCACTCTAATAAGTACTGGTGTAGAGGAACTAGAAGGAAAAAGGTTACATGGGGAAGAAAACTCATACATTGTTGAGCCCTCCTACATTTGTTCTGCATTCAAGGGCTTACCAGTGACGCCAAGAGAGATGCCACAGGGAACAGACTGTCAGTCTGCTAGCTGCAGAAGACCATCCTTTTACCAATAGAAGTTGACTTGTGTGTCTCAGAGGATAAGCAGGCCTGTGCAGCAGCCACAATGACAGAAGGTTCCCAGTTCAGTTTCTGGGGACTGCCATCTGGCCAACATCAGCTAGTTTTCATCTGAAGAACCTCATAAGACTAGTGGGCAGATAATCTGAATAGCATGTCACTTGAACTATGGTTAAATAAGGCCAGTGTTTAACATTCAGAGCCTAGGACAGAGACCCTTTCAGTTTGACATTGCTGGTTCCCCTGAGGCTACTGTGAGCCCAACTGAGGTACTCATCAGATAGCGGGTATTCTTATCTGATCTGTGTCTCCCAGGAAAGCAGCATGACTTCTTTCTTTTTTCTTTAAAAATGAGCAATGTGGAAACATAACATGCTGTCTTCTACTAAGCTGTTGCCATAGCTGTTTAAAGAACCCTCAAGGAAGGAACCTAAATCCCCACCATTTATATATAGGACTGGGCAGATATCCCATTTTTCTCTGTTTCCATTTATAAAATAATTCATGCAGTTGCTGACTAAAAATAATATTGGTCCTGTTCATAGGCTTGCAGTGCTGAGTTTTCCATTTTAGGAGAAAAAAAATGGAAAAACTTTGCTTAAAACCCACTGAAATGTAGCTCACTCCTTATGTCTCTTCATAGTATCCTGGCACTAAGATTCCCAAGGAATGTTGCAGGAAAGAATCTACTTACCCCTCCCAACTTCAGCTTTTTATTTCCTTCTCCCAGATAGTAGTTCTGTTGTCTCTGCAGTCCTTGGAAAACAAAATGCTTTTATATGTACAGACATTCATATACACCTCACATTGAGGTGGCTGGCCAAGGCATCATAAATGATGGTTTGTGGATCCATATATGAACATCATGGCTACATGCTCCTCTTTTGAACCTTGACTGCAGTAGAAAGATTGTGACTTGCACTGAGCCAGGAATTTTATGTGAAGGTAGCCTAGGAGAGGAGAAGGAAAAAATGCATGATATTCAACCGCAGCTTCATAAACTCTTGGTTATGAAATCTTAGGTGATTGTACAAATTAAGATGGTAGGAATGCTTTACTAAGTGTATATAGAGATATGTATAATATTAACCTAACAAAATTGAGAAGCAGAGGCTTTTTTTTCTTCAGTGTTAAGAATGTTAGGAGCTTACTAATGGACTGGGCAAATAGTTCTGTGTATACTGATGGATCAGCATAAGTACCTACAGTGAGTGTTCTGAGTATAAACTAGTATTTTGCCTAGTTCCTTTTCTGAAAGAACGAAAAGGCATGAATGTTGATAGTATAACTGTATTGATTATGCTTTCTGCCCAAATCTAATAGTCTCAACAACTTCTCTTTCTCAAGTAATATATTATTCTCTGTTTCCTACAGCTGCTATGATATGGACTGTAGGAATGGCAAAGCCAGACTATACAAGAAGAGGATCTTCTGAAGAAACATGGGATCTAGGTGACCTGTGCACTTGATACAGAAAAATCCATTTTGCTTAACAGCATATATGTGTACTTTGATGATAAAACCTGTTCCACCTTCTGTATAACAGTCCTTTCTGGGAACAGATCAACTAAGTCAATGCACTGTTTCTTTTCCCTCTCTCCCACTACCCTCCTTGAGCACTGAGATCTCCAGATGAAGTCTTGCTTTTGGCTCTGTCCATTCTGGAGTATAGGCTCCTGAGAAACTAGAGAAATATTTTGACACATGCTAAGCAGAAGAGCATGACAGTCATGCTGAGGTCAAACCAGGATGGAGCACAACTAGCATCAGTTGATTATGATGAGTTATTGTACCAGTTAGGTGGTACTTTAGAGACCATCAAATCCAACTCCCTGCTTGATGCATAGTTTATAATGCAAAATGCAACTCCAAAATCTCTGAGAGATAGCAGTGTCTATTGTGTGTGGGAGGTGGCTGGAATTCTTCCTTTAAAGTCTTGGTTCCCAAGAAACATCTCCAAGAAAGAAGTCCAGTCTGAGCAATTAGGACTTGCTCCTGGATGACAGATTTCTTTTGTAGTCTGAACAGAGTTTGGAAACTTTTTAAAAGGGATTCATATCTTTTAAAAATATCTAGAAGATGTTGCAATGATAAGGAAATGTTGTTCCCACTCACTACATTACTTTTGAAATGTGATTTTATTATGCCTTTGTTAGTAAGAAAAGTAGCTTCTTACAGGTAACTTTTTTACTTATAACATGTTAATAAGTAACTTTACTGATGTTATAAGTAACATTACTTATGCCTAAGCCCTGATATCAGTAGGAGAGACCCTTCTCTCAGTCCCACCATGACTGGTGGGAATGTGAGATAGGACCTCCTTGGTGGCTGCCCCTAGACCCTGGAGTTCCCTTCCCAGAGTGGCCAGAAGGCCTCCGCTCCTTGCCATTCTTAATTTTTAAGGGCTCTGTATTGTTTTAAACTGAACTGTTTTTAATAGATTTTTTTATCTTTTTGATTGCCCCTTATTCTTTTAAGTGTAGCTTTGAATTGTTTTAACACTGTGAATAGTTTAATTGTATTTTAATGTTCAGTTTTTGTATGTGTGTAGCTGTATTGTTCTTTTTCAAATTGTAAGCTGCCTTGAGTCCCAATTTTGGTAGAAAGGGAAGATACAAGTAAATATTATAATAAGAGTAATTGATTCCAAGCTGTAATTCTCAGTAGGCATAGGTGGCGGCGGCTGAGACACTAGACCTGCATGTAGTTCTACCTGCACAGTTCTGTGTTATCCCACCACCTGGCAGCTGTCAAGACGCAGGAGGAGCCCCTGCTTGTTTTGCTTATGGGGGAAATGCGGGGATGAGGGGAGGTTATTCAGTCTATAGGGAAGCAACTGGTTTCAGGTCAGCTGGGGAAAGAAATGAGAATGCTCTCTCAAATGGAGTGTATTCACCTTTTCTTTTTCCCCAGGAGCTCAGAGCAGCCAGATCTTCATGGTCTGAATTGCCTGACTTGTCCTTCCGCTTCCCTTCAGTAAGAAGGAACAGCAACAGCCCTCCTTGAGTTTAACAGTGACCAGTCAGTAAGAGCACAAGGGCAATGTGTCTTGTTCAAAAAGAGACTTGTGAGCAATGTAAATCACTAAAAGAATGCTGGCCAATTTGTGATACTGCCCTTGATTTGGGCAGATCCACTATACCAACTTAATATTTTGTAATGTCTGAAATACTAGCTATGGCTAGTTTATATTCCTTAAAGCCCGTTCTCCAATTGCATCTGACAGCTGACAATTGGTGTCTTCAGTTGGTTAATTCTTACTTTCCTGAAGCCAACCAGTAGGGAAAAGGTAACATGTGAACTAGTCTTCTGCTCATTAACTAAGAAAATTGCATGATGGCAACCATATATTCTAATACAAGAATGAAGAATGTGTGTCACTCAGTTCTAGTTGAACTGCAGGTCCTAGGAACATTCACCATTGGCTGGGCTGATGCAAGTTGCAGTCAAGCAGCATCTGGAGAGCCATGTATTTCCCACCACCATTGTCCCATCATGTTCTGGTCTGCCATATTAAATCTTGTCAGGTTGTACCAAGATTTTATTTGTCCTTCTCCTGGGAGCAATTACAGGGGAGGGTGATTGCTTTTCAGTCCTGCTTAAGGATTTCCTGGAATTACCTGGTTGGCTGCATTTGGCAAGGAAGATGCTAACTAGATGGATCACTGGACTGATCTAGCCTAGCTTGATCTTTTGCATGTTATGATTAACCCATGAACAAGTGTGCAGGAAACTCTGAATTTCACCATAAAATTGGTAATGTACAATACTGAATTTTCTTGTTTTCTTTTCTTCATGCTTTGTTTGTGAAATTAGCTGAAGGGGCTGAAAACCATGAGACTTCTTCATACACTGATCCTGAAGTTCCTGAGAGGAGACATCTAACAGATGGCCAGATTGGTCAACAACTTGGCCAGATTGGTGAACAAATTGATCAACAGCTTGGCCAAACAGGAAACAACCTAGAAGAAATGGAGGAGGAAGAAAGTAAGTTGAAGCTGGTGTCTTTTCGCAAATAATACAGTAGGATCCCCGTATCCATGGGGATTGGTTCCAGCACCCCCCGGATACTGAAATTCACAGATAGTAGGGAACACCCTGTCCCACCGCCAGCCCCAGCCCGATCGCAGCAGTGCCAGGCGGGAAAAGAGCGGATCAGGCCTGGAGCAGGTGACAGGAGTTGGTGAGGAGTGTGATCCTGTGCCTTCCACTCTTTTCCCACCACCAGGGCTGGGGCTGGGGCTGGGGAAGGTGACAGGAGTTGGCAAAGAGTGCAATCCCGCCCTCCTTGCTCTTTTCCTGCTGCCCCCTGTGGGGATTGGGGCTGGGGCAGGTGATGGGAGTTGGCAAGGAGCGTGGTCCTGCTCTTCTCACTCTTTTCCTGCTGCCCACCACCAGGATCAGGTAGGGGCGGGCGGGCGGTGGGAATTGGCGAGGAGCACGATCCTGTGCTCCTCGCTACCTCCCACTGCCCACCCCGGCCCCAGGCCCAGTTATCCGTGGTTGACCCGATGATGGCCAACCACAGATAACTGAATCAGCGGATAATGAATCTGCAGATATCTGGGTCCTACTGTATTCAGTGACAGGAAATAAGAATTCAGATGCTGTGAGAATAGAGTAGCAAAGAGGGAGAGAGTCATTTATGCCACCTTGCGCTCATGGGAGGAAAGGTGGGATATAAATTTAACTACCGCTGCCGCTACTACTACTTATATATATTTATATCCCGCCTTTCTCTCAAAATTAGGGCTCAAAGTGGCTAACAGCCTGAGCCTAATTCAAAGGTCTAGTTTTAAAGCCCTAAATGGCTCAGATCCAGATTATTTGAATCAGCATCTCCTCCCATATATACCTAATTGGGCCCTAAAGTTGTCATCCCAAAGTGGTTACCTGAGTTTACCACCAAATGAGGTGAGACAGGTGATCAGCTACAAGAGAGGCCTTTTTATTGGTGGCACTTCATTTGTGGAATACCCTCCACAGAGAGACTCACCATCTTATTACAGTTACAGAAGTATTAACTTACCAAGTCCCCATTGTGTTGATAGATTTGAATTAGCAAACTAGATTTAGACCCTCTCTAATTCTGCAACATATTTTAAGAACTATTTTAGTGTTTCTACATTTATGCACACTTATTCTTCTACTGGTTTAATATAGTTTTATGTGGTGAAATGTTTTATTCGCTGCAGACAGTTTTATATTGGTTTTATATTCTGCTTTTTTTTGGTCATTTTTTATAGCACAACTGTGGTATTTTATATCTTCAACAGCCTGTATATTATCCACAGAACTTTGATTAGTGGATGGTTTACAACAAATGCATAAACCAGTGGTTCTCAACCTTCCTAGTGCCGCGACCCTTTAATACAGTTCCTCATGTTGTGGTGACCCCCAACCATAAAATTATTTATTATTTACAATGCCTCCCCCCCAGCAAAGGCCACCTCGCTGGCCAGGAACGGGGGGAGGGGACAGGCAGGGAGGGAAAGAGGAGCTGCACATCTCCCCCAGGAAAAAACTCCGAGAACCCCCCGGGCTCTGCGTCTGCTTCATTCTCGTTTCCGCTGGGGGGGCAGTGTGGGAAAAGTTTCCAGAGTGTCGACCCTGGCTGGGGCGGGGAGGAATCCCAGCGCCTTTGTCTTTTGTGCTGGGCGCAGCTCACCCCCCTGGAAAAGCGCCGCCTTGCCGCCCCCCGGCCCTTCCGCAGCGCTCACCTCTGTGGCGAGTGGGGCAGGGGCCATAGCGAGGAGGGGGCCTGCCCCCTGTGCTGCCGCCGCCCCCCAAGCTGGCCCATCAGACGGGAGGTTCTCCCGGTAGCAGAGAAGGGGAGCAATTTCAGTACCTTCTGAACAGGGGGCAGGAAGACGTGAGCGCGTGGCTCGCCCTTGCGCATCACCACCGAGGAGGGAATGGAGCCTAAGACCATCGGAAATACGTATTTTCCGATGGTCTTAGGCGACCCCTGTGAAAAGGTCATTCGATCCCCCCATAGGGGTCGCGACCCACAGGTTGAGAACCGCTGGCATAAACAAATACATTATTGCATTGATCCATATAGCAAAGTACCACCTGCTAATGTGAAACAGTATTCCAAGGCTTCTGGTAGCAGTCTGTACTATTGTGTCCTACCAAGGACTCTTCATATGGAGATACCAGGGTCCGAACTTGGCAATTTGTGCACAGTGGAGCACTGTCATCTCTGCTTCTTTTCTGCCAATAGGCATTAAATTCCATGGCATGTGCTGGTTGTAGAGAAGTTCAGGGGCTTTGGTGGAGTTCTCCCTGCTAGAACTTGGCCTTGAAATCTGCATTAAATATTTATTGTGGTTCTGAATTGACCTACGCGCTGTAATTACTGGTCTGCGCTTACAAACAAAAGACTTAATGTCAATTTTGTTAGTACAACTTCAGACACCAAGTAGAATGCAAGGCCATGTCCCCTGTGCTTGTTTCTATTGATCTTTGTGGAAATCATGTATACTTGATCAGTTCTATGAGTTAAGATGACACACACACCTTCCCCATGTTCCAGATATGAAACAGGAGGCAAACTTTGTATCCTTTGCAGAACAGATATAGTTAGAGTGTGTCTGCACTCAGTGGAGCCCAGTGTTTCACCGTGCATGTGTTTCTTACTCATGCCACATCTGAAGCAGAAGTTATTTAGTTGCACATAGAATGGAAAAGGGCCATAGGTCTGTACTTTGCTTATGAAAGTTCCTAGGTTCAGTCTCTGGCATCTCCAGGTAGGTCTGGGAAGAGTCTTTTCTGAAACTAAACCAAACACAATTTGTGTAGATCACAAGGTGGGCAGCCAGTTCTCAGCAGAAGAACGCTTCCCTGTTAGGAGATCTGGTACCAGAAGAAATAATACATGCCTTGTGGCAGCAATGCCTATTTAAAGAAACCTGTCTAACAACTTGGAAAGCTGATGTAATCTTCTGTCTTTTTGAACAGGAGGTGTGAAGCTGGGGCTTGGAGACTTCATATTCTACAGTGTGCTTGTGGGGAAAGCAGCTGCCACTGCTAGTGGTGATTGGAATACAACTTTGGCTTGTTTTGTAGCCATCCTCATAGTAAGTGAAACCAATACGTTATGCATTGACATTATATAATTTCTACCAATGTATTATACATTCGTATGATTTCACTTTCAGACTCAGTAAGGAGAGAATAGCAGAATTACTGTCAATAAGGAAGGATAGCAGCACAGCAGGATACCTATAGCATCTGAACAGAGTTGAAACATAAGTCCAAGTATGACGAGAAGCAGAGATGTGTGAATCCTTAAAGTTTATCAGGGTTCTCAGATTCCCATCTCAAAACTGGTTCTGTAGAATGTGTCCCCCACACACTGAAATCCATACATATTTTTGTGCATGTTTTTCAAATGTATCCATTTTTGTACTCTAGAACCCATTGACTAAAATTTGCTGGGCTCATTTTACAAGTGTACATAGTTTTCTTTGTATATGTCATAAAGAATCTCCAAAAAAAAAAAACGAAACCCCCAAAATAATTTTTGGAAGGAATGATTAAATATTACTCATTATGCTAAAATTAGTGATGGTACTGGTCATTGTACTATTTTGCAAAAGGGACTTTGTTATGCCCTAGGTGTCCTAGAATGTAATATTTTATGGATAACATTGTACTTGTGCATTACTTCCAAGCTCTGTGACCCCATCTTTAGTGATATATAGCCTGATTTTGGAAGCCTCCACCCAGAGGCAGATTCGATCAGAGGCCAAGAGAATCTACCAAAAATGGGGTGAAAGTGTGAGGTTGCAAGCCAGAAAATGCACACAGAAGCAGAGATATCTAAGAGCAAGCTGATACCCAACAGATTAATACAAGGGAGCCTTACCAAGCCTTTCCATGTCTCACCACTGTTTGATCTTGTCAAGATTTCTGAGGACAGCATCTTCCCTGCCGTCCTGTTTTTAGTGACTGGGACATAGATTGCTGCTTTAGGACTGGTCTGGTAAAGCTCTTTCATAATAACAGAGGAATTCTTTCCAGGAAATCCCTGAAAACTGTGAAGCAGACTTCAGCCCATGAAAGCCTGTGCCATTACAAATACTATTCTCAAAGATGGCACAGGATGCTCAGCTGGCTTTGCTGCATAAAAACAGGTGCAAAATCTGAAATGTGAGGCCAAGCTGAGTTTTGTCCTCACTGTTTTATAACTGGGGGGTGGATCCTGTATATGGAAGTCTGCACGTTCAGTGACTGAAGCTCAGATTGTGTATGCATTGAAGCTAGAATTTTGCACGTAGTGCAAGCAGTAAAACAGCAGCTATCTTGATCTCTTGATAAAGTGTATTTAAGTGACTAAAAGCTTAAGCTACAATAAATCACGTTGCTAGGCAAAATGAGTTTGGGCATGCCTAACTCTGTGATGGATTTTGATCTTAGACTTTTAAGATGCCACAAATCTCTTTATCAGTTAAATGTTTAAACATGGCTTTTTGTTCATATGGAAGAGTATCCTTGCTTTCTGCTGAGTCATGTTTCCCCCACTTCCTCTTAGGGCCTGTGTTTAACCCTTTTACTGCTGGCAGTATTCAAGAAAGCATTGCCTGCCCTTCCTATCTCCATCACCTTTGGCTTGATCTTCTACTTCTCGACAGACAACCTTGTACAACCTTTCATGGACACCCTGGCAGCTCATCAGCTATATATTTGAAAAGGATGATGTTTCTCCTTCAAAGAGCCTTGTTGTGCAGCAGGACAACTTCCAATGGATAAAAATATACTATAGTTTTTACTTCTAGTGCCATATATCTGTCAGGAAACACTGTAAAATAAGTATCTCTTCTGCAACTTAACATCTAGGTTCTTTAACAGCTGATGTTAAAATCTGACTGAGAATGAGACTGACACAGCCCAATCCTGTGTGTGTTTACTGAGAATTGAATCCCATGTATCCTGGCTGAGTTCAGTGGGATTTGCTCCCAAGTAGGTGTGCATGGGATTGCATCCCTGATGTGGTCTTTAAATACCTGGCCTACTACTTTTGTGTTACAATCATTTCACCCTTGCAGCATATTGAAAGTCTGCCGGTTGCATCATTAGCCCATGATGCGATGAAGAATCCTGCCGTTGGGATGTGAGTGGTTGACAAATCAGGCTTTTCCTTTACACTGTGGCTTGGGATCATAATGAAGAGTAACTGGATAATAGTAATAATCAAGTGGACTTTTTACAATGCTGGAAAAGCACTTTTTTAAAAGGAGGATAAAATTCAAGGGCCAGAGTTCTTTTCAGATAAGAGCAGAGTGCAGATCTACTTCACCATTGGCACAGGAGCCACCTCAAGAGGGAAGGCAAAAGCTATTTGAACCAAGCAGCTGTCTTAGCTTAATGAGGTGCTTTCTTGGAGGCATCTTATAGTCTTGGTTGTGTGCTTCCGAGCAGAGAGGAATTTCAGGAAGGAAAATGCAGACTTATATGAGCCACCCAATGAATTCAATCTGGTTATGAATTTGCCTGAATTAAACACATCAGAGCATAAGCATGAACCAACATGTATTTGCACATATGAGTTTTTTCTGACTCTTTCATAGAATTGCACATATCAGTGATCAAAGAAATGGCAGGATAGATTGTACAGCTGCTTTAACCAACATGGTGCCTTTGGATCTGTTGGACTACAGCTCCTGTTACTCCCAGTGATAGCACTGTGTGGTTTTGGGAGTTGTAGTTCAACATATCTAGAGCCTAAAGTATATCTCTGCACCTTTAGCTGGGAGACCACTAACCTAGCCTACTCCCGTTATTTATTAGATTGGCAACCAGCCACGAAGGTGATCTGCAACATCTCTTGCCTTGTACTGCTCATAGAAGAGTTGGCGGGAAGCAATCCTACCTGTAGGGATGACCAGTCAGGTTTCCCTTGCCAGGCCTGTGCTATACTTTGTCAGAGCCTGCCTTGTGGAAGCTGTTAGTAGGTGCAGCCTGGGTTTTGTTCACTATTAGAACTTAGGGTGTTGAGTTGATTTACTGAATTCCTTAAGATGAATGTGGATGGACATGCACATACATGCATCCACAAACACATGGCTGTATACCAGAGCTGGCAGTCTTGTGGCCCATCAGATGGTGTTGGAGTACAACTCCCAGCAGCCCTAGCCAATGGTGACAAATACTGGAAATTGCAGTGCAACAACGTTTGGAAGGTCCCATGGTTCCTAATCCTACTGTATACTAAAATAATGTGTTTCTGTCTACTTTTATGTATACAGAGCAAAAGAACATACAAAATGTATAGTGTTGTATACAGTTGACATTGCATGTTACATTTTTATTATTTTAAAAAAGATAGGTACACATTACAAAAATCAGTACTTTCGGTCCATCTGGTTAGACAGAACCTCTTTAAAAACAGAGCCTTTTATAAACATTATTACAAGGGGCTGGTTGGAAATTAAGGAAACTGATAATGGTAACACAAAAACCACTGTATTGCTTTTAAGATGAATAAATGGCACCCCTAACTTTCCTGTGTGTAATTCCTTCCATTTGTGAACCCATTCAGATTTGTTTGGTAACTCTGACATAACCCATAAAAATGGACTTTTACTAGGATATCTTGTGTGTTCCAGTGCCTCCCTGTATTTTGCTTTTGATAATATTCCACACAGAACCAATTCAACATCCTCCTTATGTATAAGATCTATCAGAGAATCCCCAAGTGGATCCAAGGTGTATTTATATCATAACATTCATATTTTGTCTGATAAAATGATTTTTCTCCATACCAGTATAGATTTTGGCTATCACTTCCCAAAGGGTGACAGCCTGCAATGCCTCCAGCTGTCCAGAATTTAAATTTTGTTTATTTTACTATCCATAGTAAAACATATTCAGTGATAGTTGAGGTTTATGCAAGAAGAGATGTTTCAAAAGATACTTTGCTTCATTGATGACCATCTGTCATGAATGCTATAGCTATAGATTCCTGGACTGGCAGGGAATTGGGCTATTTGATGTGGGTAACTGGCATGGTTTTTCCTAAGTCTTCCAGGGACTTGGCAGTGTATTTGTGACCATAGATCACAACTGTTTCTTTCTTTCCTGGAAATTCACCATAGACCGCCACGTGATTAGAGATCGCCTAGATGGCCCTTAGGTAACCTCTCAACTCTACAATTCTATCATTCTGTGTTGCTTTGTAGTCTCTTTTATTATATTATACTGATTAAGGAGGACACAGACAAGTTGGTTCAGAGAAGGGCAACAAGGATGTTAAGAGAACGATAAGAGGTATGGAGAGCAAAACATATGAGAAATGGTTGAAGGAGCTGGGCTTGTTCAGTTGAGTGAAGAGAAGACTGAGGAGTGACATGATTGTACTCTGAATATCCCAAGGGCTGTCACAGAGAGAACCTAGAGGATAGGACCAGATCTAATGCTTTTAAATTAATTGGAGAGTAGATTTTGATTTAACATTAAAAGGAATGTCTTAGCAGTAAGAGAAGTTTTGCAATGGAACCAATTGTTTTGAGAGGTGGTGGGGTCTTCTTTTCTGGACACCTTCAAAAAGGGTGGTTTCTTTCATAATTTACCTGTGTCAGTAATCCCCATGAAACAGGTAAGAGGAAGTAGTGGCAGTATGTTAGAGAATATCAAAGATTTCTGGGCTTTAACGTTAAACAAACATGAGAAGACTCTTACATTCTGTAATTCTTTTTATTATATTTATTTTCTTCCTACATATGTCTCTGTGTAACATCTGTATATCCTTTTTTTTCTAGAAAAAATAGAATTAAAAAAGGGGGGCTGGACAGCTGCCTCTTGGGTATGCTTCAGCTAAAGATTCTACACTGAGCAGGGGGTTGTACTCAGTGGCCCATGAGGCCACTTCCAACTCTATGGTTCTATGCCCTGATCCCATCTACTTTTAAGCATGAGTAGAGCATGTGTGGGTTTCAGAAAGCTGTTTCCTAAATGTATATGTTTATTTCCCCTCTAAAAGACTTCTAACAAAGATGGCTTGCATCTGAAGATAAGTTAATTCTGAAGGAGATTACAGAAAGAAAGTTTCCCATTCCTTCATTCTCTGTGCCTCTTGGTGATTCTCCTCCCCAGCCACTCATTGTCTTTGTTGTTGTTATCTCCATCCAACTTTTGACAACCCTTTCACTGGGTTTTCTTGGCAAGATTCAAAGCCTGGAGTCAGACCCTGGTCTTTCAGAGTCCTAATCCAGCATATACACCACTATATCAGGCCAGGTTCCTTTCCATCAGGTCCCCATAATCAGCCTCCAGCTTTCTTATGATTTGCAATTTCATGGCCAAACTTCTAGATCTTTGCATTTTAAACATGCTTTGGGTTAGATGATGAGGCTTATCTGCTGTCCTCTTTTTCTCTTTTGCTGTTCATATGTACTCATTAGGGGATGCTGGAGGCAGCTGCTGTTTATCTTGTTTGCTGTAGGCAGATACACACAGCTACAGTAGGATCCCACCTAGAACAGAATCCCACATTTTCCTAGTGCAAGTTTTTATTGTATTGTTTACTGCAGATGTACTGTTGTAACTTGATACTGAAAGTCTGTGTTTCTCTAGCCCTCCTTCACCATCCTCCCCATACGAATGCTGCTGGAAACCTTCCAGCTTGCCAGAGGGCTAGCAATAAAGGGGGTACTGGGTAAGTGTAAAAAGATTTTGTAAAAATTAGCTTCTTTGTCAGAGGCTGTGTTGACTGAGGTATGCCTGCAGTTATATAAAAATATAAGGGTGCAGCTCTGAATCTAGTATATGCATTAGATAAAGACTTAGCATGGTGTATTGAACCACAGTTCAGATGCCCACTCATCCACAGACATCCACAAGGTGACCTTGCACAAGTCACATTTGTTCTGCTTAAGAGGAAGGTAATGGCAAACTTCCTCTAAATAAATCTTGCCAAGAAAACCCTATGAACGGGTCTCTGTAAGTTGAAGTCAGCTTGAAGGAACATAAGAACAACAAATGGGCATTGACAAAATAAAAAAACAGGGGAGGTTCAAAATATTTCCAAGCTTTGCCCAGCCTTGAAAATTTATTTCTGTTTTGCAATTTCTCCAGGGAGTATTAGTTACCCATGCCTGTAACTTGGAAGCTGAACTGTATTGCTTCAAATTTCCTTTTGAAAAGCATTTCTCTTATAATTAGCTGTCTAATTGCTTCATTAAATAATTCCTTTCAAAATCATCTGAAGAATGTTGAGGAGAGAATCTCTGAACTCTTCCAAACAGCTTCTAGTTTTACCAAAAAAAGGCTACTGTCCAGTTATTCTATCTTTGGCTTCTCAATGTTTTTTTCTGTGGGAAGATTAAAGATACAGAATATGGGAAGGCTGCTGTTAGAAAGCAGTTGGACAACTCTGTCTGGCTCAAGAAATTTGCTGCTTCAGGCAGTTGTGCAAATGGTGCCCAAGCCAAGACACATAGTAAACAAAGTATGCCAAGTTTTTAAGAGTACGTAAAACGAATTCCTGTAAGTATCTGTCCCCATCCCTGGTACTAAAAATACGTTAAAAGCAATACAAATAAACATCAGTTGCCATTTCATGACAGTCAAAGTTGTATGCCCGAGGGAGTGGTTTAACTCTGCTTGGACTGGCTGTGCTGCTTACAACAAAACACTTGTCTAGAAGAACACTCCCGCTATGTGCTCTTGAGGTGTCGTTGTCAAGCCCATTGTAGGCCCCACTGAACGGAAGCTCTCATTTGTTCCAGTGGGCTGGAGGAACAAGATTTCCTACTGAATTGTACCCGGTGTTTCCATTTTTAGAAAAGCTCAGGCAGAAGCCTCACATTTTGGACTTCAACACCCAGAATCATCCAGCACACTCATATTGAGAGATTCTAGAAGCTGTAGTCCAAGAAGTAACTTGAAACCATAGTACAAAAAGTAACTTTTTCAGTCTCTGGGTTTGTCTTATTCTCTGGCCTGAAACAAAATTATGATGTTTCAATGTTTTTAATTGTGTAGATACAGAAAGATTATTTACTATATTGGAGTTTGTCTTTTTAATTCCAGACAAACCACTTGCAAATCTGTATAGGTTTTTACCCCTCACAAAGGGAATCTACTTAGAGCACTTTGTTGATTTTCCCATAATGAAATGCCAATTACTTTCTATATGAGAAATGAGCTACCTCTTAGTATCTTAGTATTGCAGGCAGGCAGAGTAAATTGATCCTGAAAAATGTCCACTGATGCTTCATAGTAAGTACATAGGAGTAATTGGGGCAGCAACCCAAAGAATTTTGAGTCCAAAATCATACAATCCGCACAGCATTTCTCCGCCATGCCTTTTCTACTTATTAATTAACATAGAGAAATGGTGCTTTTGGATGGTCCAAGTCATTTCTCTGGGACATGGGTAGAAGAACTAGCAAACTATGCCCCATAGATTTCATGTGTCTGCAGAGGGACAGGCTAGACAGATGGTACAAGTTTTAGACATCCACAAATATATGTAAGTCTGCAGTCATTAATTTTCTTACTTTGGTATAAATCCTGTTGGATTCAGTGAGATGCACTTAATATACAGAGTGTTGTGCTGAAGTTCAAGAAGTTTAGGTCCACCTAATAGGCATACCTGTAATCTGCCTGGTGGTATTATTTCAATTTGGCCTGTTACAGGGCTGCGCTGCTGAAACTGTATTGATCTGGTGGTCATGTAAATATGTTAAATGTATGAAAATAGTGATACTTAGCTTTATGCAACACATGGAAAGTAGGTTTGTGGAGGGGGGTTTCACCTCCCAGAATTCCCCACCAGTGGTCATACTGGCTGGAATATTTTGGGAGCTGTAGTCCAGAAATACGCTGCATGGTCTGCAGCGTATATAGACCAGAAGTCTGCGCACAGAATTTAGAACCAATCTATTTATTTCACTGACCTGACCACTTGGTCAAGTTTCAAATAATCACAGACAGATGTTTATCAAATTATGTTCCATTGCCTTAGATAGGGTTTTTCCTGCGAATTGAATCTATGTTGCACTGAATAGAGATTATATTGCCGATTTGGTCACCTTTAATCCCAGGTTATGGTCTGAGGGCGTGTAATGCAATCACTTACAAGGTCAGTTCTCATTATGACTATGTGCAAATGGACAAATGTATGTCCAGGATATGTTTCTAAAGTTGTTCAAAAACTTGCAAATTTACTCTTGTAAATGTAATAATAAAAAATGATTGCTTAAGAATTAAGTGCTGTTTTTTGAGGGGGGAGTACGTTCTCCCCTCCTCCCCCAGATTTTTGTTTTATGTCAGAATTTGGAGAAATTACTTTTTGGACAACATCAGTCTGAAACACCCAGCTGGCTGGGGTATTTTGTGGAACTGTAGTGAAAGCTCTAGTGAGAGGTAACACGCTGATCTTGCTGGATGAAGAATTCTGTGAGGATTGTAGTAAAAAAAGTAACTTTACCAATCTGTGATCTCTGTCATGTTCATGAGAAAGATGAGACTACTCTGAGGGGTTGGGTAGGTCTGACTAATTATCAATGGACAAAGTGAAGGAAACAGAATTCCAGTTATTTGAGAAGCATATGAGGCCACGGTCTGCTTCAGCCAGGTTTACCCCCAGATATCCATGGGAGTTTTAAACCTCTCAAGGAGAGGACAAAGACTGAGGTGGGGTAGGAAAAGAAGATCAGTATGAGTAAAATAGACCAAAAGAGGAAAATTCAAACATGGGAGTTGCCTCTAGCGCCCATGGAAACGCTGGACTACTTCAGAGGGTGTTAAAAGTTAACTGAGGTCTTTCCACTCCAATCTTTTCTCTCTCTTTTATAAAAGATGATGGGGCAAGACTTTTACAAGCTAAGTAGACTCTCAAAGGGAGGGAAGCTATTAATATAATCCAAGAATGTGCAATAATTGGAAAAGGTATATCTTCATCTATTTAAAAAAAGTGTGGCTGTCATTGGCACCAGCTGGCAATGGTTTTATCTGGGTTAACACACAATGCTTTGGCTTTCCAGATTTTCAGCCTACAACCCTTACAGTCCCTTAGTATTGGCCATGGTGTCTCAGACTGCTGTAGGGTTACCAGGTCTCAGGATATCACCTGATGCCTCAAGGAATGTCTCTGTGTCTCTAAAGCAAGGAGAGAAGTTCAGGGTGAGTAGCATTGGAGGTTGAAACACACATTTATAACACCATGATTCTACTTTAGCTGCCTTGGTTCCATTTATAGAATCCTGAGATTTGCAGTTAAGTGTAGAAGACAGAATTTCAGCAGGCATAGGTGGTCATGCAAGCTGTATTGGATGATCTTCATATCTGTCAAAACCAGCAAAGAATCCTCTACTTTTATAAAGACAATCAAATTTACTATAGCATGAGTTTTTGTGGGCTATGGCTCACTCCACCAGGGACATAAAATGTTATCCACGGTATTAAATATCATTACATATGGTGGTATCAGATGCCATTTGATCTTGGAAATGAAGCAGGGTCACCTCTGGTTAGTATTGGATGGGAGGCCACCAATGAATACCAGGCTATATTTCTGAGAAAGGAACTGGCAAAACTGCCTCTGAATATTCCTTGCCTTGGAAAACTGCAAGAAATAATGAGGTTGCCATTAGTAGAAAGGCACCTTGAAGATACAAACACACATACCCTTTATGGGCCCTTTCAGAGTACACAATTATAGTGCTATGATTTCACTTTAACTGCTATAGGGAATCCTAGAATTTGCAGTGTTGGGAGGAGCATCTAGAATTCTCAGCCAGAGAGCTTTGGTGCCTCCACAAACTACAAACCCCAAGATTTCCTAGGATGCAGTCATGGCAGGTAAAGTGGAATCATAGTGCTGTGCTTATGTAACTTGAAAGACTCCAGGACATCATTATCTACAACATCTGAAGACAGCAGAGTGATGCTAGTCTCTTTCAGTCCTCCAACACACTTCAGGGCATCCTTATACAAAACTTAAAAGCTGTTTTGGGGGCTACAGTTCCCATAAGCTCCCCAGCCACCTTGCTGACTAACATCCAGCAGCCATGCTCCCTTAATACACCCTCCAATGTTTCACAGATTAAAACTGGAACATTGTAAACCACCTTGTGTGCTTTGGCAGCAAAGCAGTATATAAATGGCCATTTCTGCACTAGACTATTATAGCGCTATGATTCCAGTTTCAACCTCCTGTGGAATCCTGGGGCTTGCAGTTTCAGGAGAGGCCAGCCGGCCCCTCCCAAAACTGCAAACCCCAGGATTCCACAGGAGGTTGAAACTGGAAACATAGCGCTATAATAGTCTAGTGTAGAAATGGCCAATGTCATACCCTCCAACATTTCTGAGATGAAAACCAGGACATGTGTGGCCAAGAAACATCAGAGAATGGTTAAGATGTCAAAAGTTATTAATGAATTAGAACAGACAAACTAGGAGGGGGTGCAGCAATTTGCTTTTGCCTGAGCCTTTGGGTAAGAGCAATAATTTTGCTCTATGCTCTCCTTTTACCACTGCTGAGTTAACTGTATGCAAAGTACTTTTGGACTTTGAATTCAGCTTGCAGCAATTGAAATAAACTGAAGAAAAAGGGGGGAAAGGGGAGAAGGAGAGACAAACTGGGACATTTTGACAGAAGTTTAAAAAGTGAAATGAAGAAGATTAACCAGGACCATCCAGCCAAATTGGGATAGTTGGAGAGCATGTGGTCATCTGCACTAGTAGTGGGTAATTGTCGGTAAATGGCCACTTTGGAAGGCCCAGAACAGTGTTTTCTCCACTACTATCCAGGAGATCAGTTAGGTTGCAGAAATATGAGTGAAGTCCCCCTTCCTTGAATGTGGGGGCACAGGTCATGGAACCTTGCATTAATATTTTTTGAACTTGACTTTCTAAACCCCTGGCATTTGTGGGGGTTTTGTCTTCCTTGTGTTTCACCGCAGTTCTTGTTCTTGAATGGGACATTCGATTTCACTGCTAGATCTTGCCTTCCACAGGAGTGGTAGGGTAAGATTCTGTGTGTTGGCCACTAGAGAGCAATGGAGCAACAGTGTGTCTCACGTCTCTTTTAAAAGCACTCTCAAGTGGAGCTTTTCTCAAACTTGAGAGATTTGTTCAGATTTCAGAGCATTTGACATGTGTCATCTCCAAAATCCTAAGAACAGCTCTGCAAAAGACTTGCTGCATTTCAGATGGGCAGGGTGATAGAGCAAAGGTAGCAATGGAGAGAAGCTATTGTTGTTGTGTGTCTTCAAGTCGTTTCTGACTTAAGGCAACCCTAAGGTGAACCTATCATAGGAGTGAGGATTCAAACCCTGATCTCCCCGAGTCCTACTCTAACACTCAACTGCAACCCTATGCTGGCTGCTAGTGCAGGTAGAATGGGGAGAATTAAATTTAAAATAACAGCTAATAATAACAATCCAAATGACAAAGACATATGTGGAAGAAGACACTGAGGTTCATTTTAACTAAAATTAATGTTGCTAAAATAAATGACTGGGGAGAATAAAGCTGAGTTGCACTATCCCAAAGATCAAGGCAAACATGCTAAAAGCAGACAATCAGGTGGCCAAGACAGTACCTGTTATAATTGGGGATATGACTGGAAAAGGAATAAGGATAACATAGAGCAAAAGTTGAAGAATTGCAATTCCATCAAGCAGAAATAGGAAACAAAAATGCTGAAAAAAGCAGATACTGATAGAGAGTGTCCTGCAAATATTCAACAAAACAAGGGTGGGGAACCTCTTTCAGCCCAAGAGGTGACTTCATTTCCAGAGTACACATTCCAAAGGTGCTCAGAGCTACTGGCAAAAGGGTAGGACCCAATACCAGTACATTGAAGTTTACTTTCACTAACTCAGCTGCAAGATGAAAAAAGATCACACAGAAGATGGGAAACCACTATTGATGATATTATGGGAAAGGGACATGGCCATTCAGACTACCTGAAGAGGTCAGATTTGCCCCTCACAGCCTTGCAATAGACTTTTATTGGCCTCCAGCATCCCAGACAGATTATCAGCTTTAATATAAGCAGCTCAACGTATGTGTGTCAGTATTACTCAACCAACTGTTTCATATGGAAGAGAAATATTGACACAATTGAACATAACATGGTCATGCAATGGAAAGGTGACTATCTCTTTTTTCATTAAAGTCTCCAGTTTTCCATTTATGAATAAATGTACTTAGGACATTTGCAATATACTGTTTTTTAAAAATATCTCATTCACACAGCAAATAACATCTCTAAAACAAACTCCTAACTCTAATAGAAGCAGGCAACAGTCAGTAGAAAAGCAAATAAAAAATCTGAAGGCAACCTTCATGTCTTAGAGCATCTGTTTCAATTTACAAAGATGTAATTTTCAGATGTTTACAGCAATATTTTTTCTGATTCAGAAAAGAGTGTATAACAGTGTTGAGCACATCTTCCCTGGAGGAGTGTAACCAAAGATAGGGGAAGGTACTGGAAAGGCCCTGATGCAATGTTGAGTTATGAACATCTGGAATGGAAGAGAAAAATACTGGCTGGCATCCTGTTAGTGGCATATACAAGTCTAAGTTAATCCTGTGCTTGTGTATGTCTATTTTTGGTTGCTGGAGAGATTGGTATTCCCTTCCCTCACTACAGCAATGACAGCTGAAGCCACCCGCTTACAGACATTCATGCCTAGATGGGGGCGGGGAGTGGGGAGATTGCAGAAGCATCTGGCTACTGATAGCCATATGTGAAATGATCACATCAGCCATGGAGGACCCCAGCAGACTTAACATAGTTGCTTCACATCTTTCTAAAGGGACATAGCAAGATGCTTCTGCAGTCCCTGCTACTCCTCCAGAGATGAATGGCCATGGGTGGATGAGGTTCATTGTCTTTGTGGCAGGTCAAGGAGGGGAGTGGTAAATGTTCAGCAGAGTGTAGTTCTGCAGGAGTATCTACTATGCTACACTGAGCCATGTATGATTGCAGCTACTTTGTGTTAAAAGAGCACAATGTATTATGTTAAATGTCTTGGGTAAAAGGTGGGATGTAAATAAAACAATGGGTTGATTGAAATGTATGTATTAAGAAACGTTAAAGAGGGATTGTGACAGGGTGTACATGTGTATGTATATAATGGATGTGGTGTCACCCTGTTCTCTGGGGGTCCCAGGAGGGGCGCCCAAATAACCAAACCACAATAACGCAACTTTGGGAAAATTAGCTGGAGCACTCACTGAAGCTAACGAGAGGCAAGGTAACATAGCAGGATCTTGCAACCCAGCGTCTACGGGGTCAGGTCAGTCAAGCAGTCAGGCAGTTTAAAAATAGCAAACATCATGTTTTATTGAAAAACAAACAAACAGTAAAGACACCACAATCACACAGCTAACGGAAGAATTGGAAATAGGGATTTTCAGGGGAAATGGGTGATACGACACCTGCCTTGTAGTCCTGGAGAGATATGAAGATAGAGTTCGTGGATATGGGTCTCAGTACGTGGGACAGAGGGGACGGCTCACCAGACACAGCGGTAGCAAGGCTGGATGGAACTCAGAAGCAATCCAAGTGGTCCGAGGAAGGTCTCGGAATCGGGGGCTTTTATAGGGTGAATTGTGACTGCAGGCCATACCTTACTCGGTGAGAACAATGCGATTTTGGAGCGGAACAAAGCCTTGGAAAGGTCGGAGTTTAGCATGATTGGCTTAGCGCTGAATCAACAATAGTGTAACCGGTATGCAAATGTGGAGTGCTTAGTACGGCTTTGTGTGTCTACCTGCTCGGGGCAGGGGTGCCTTTGTTAGTATTGCGCATAAGCATAAGGGTGCTTGCTGGAGAGGTCCCTGAAGTGACGAACCGGCTCAGTTCGGCCTGCCTAGGTGGGGAATGGAATGTCCAGCCATTACCGTCCGCACCTGTTTACGTGCTTGTCCGGAGGCCTCGCAAACATGTGGAGCAGGGTGGCAGAGGAAGGCCGAATGGTTTTGATATAAAAAACGATATCAAGTGCTATCTCCAGGTAGGCCTGGACCACAGTAACAATGGGTGCCTATGGTCTATTTTTGTATCTCTGTGATATACAATCAATCCATCATTTGTGTCAAGTTGCTTCTGCTCCATCTTCCATTTCCTTCACTGTTGTGCCTGTTACGTTTATTTAAGTAGCTTTTTGTACCGCTTGCCCGTCAAAGCAAATTTTATTTAATTTTAGCAAAATATACTCATACATTCCTTTGCTGCCAAGGCACATAAAGTAGCTTACAATTTTGAAATAAAAACAGACTATTATAAAAAATTAGAACTAGATTTCCTTCTGACTAGAAGAATGTATCTTCAGGAACTAATGGCATGAGCTCCTTCTCCAGGGTTTTCACATACCAGTTTTCACTCAAGGCTGCTCACAGAATTTCCCCTGGGCCATGCATGCTGCATGCTACAGTCCGGAAAATTCCTTTTTCCAGTTCTGCATTTACATTTGGCTGTAGGCCCGCCCTACAAAGCATGGCCATTCTTCAGTATTCCTGTCATCACTTTCAATCTCCTCCCTTTGGTTTTCTGTTGCTCTCAAAGGTCATTCTGGTCCAAGCCTGTGTCCTCTCAGTGGAACAGAATGGACAGAGGTGGGCGTTATTTATTGAAGTCCACCGAAGGCGAGTGGGGTGTTTATCTTCCACAGCATACCAGCTTTGCTGATAGCAACAATTAAAGCTAGCACAAATGACTGCATGGCATGTTTGGCTCTCCAAAGGTATCAGTGCTCAACACTATTTATGGAATGATATAAAGACAGATATATAAATAAACAGAGACACTGAAGGAATGGCAGCTGGAGACATTTATACTCAGCCCCCAGAGCCAGGTAAATGGTTGGACAACTGCAGTGGAACTTTCCTCAGTTTGTGCAGCTTCCTGGGCTAGAAGCAACAAGGATGGAGCAGCAACATGCAGGGACATCTCAGGATAAAGACAGGTCATCCCAGAGGCAAATGAGGTAACCTGCAATGCTGTGATATTCAGTATATGGAATAGGAAGAAGCAGCCTATTTATAGTGAACTGCCAAGATGACCCTGGTGGATTACAGGGGAGTATATACATCTTGAGAATAAGTAAGCAGGACAACTGATCTCCCTAGAATACCAAGAGACTGAAGTTTATACATGGAAAATGATTGCAAGGAAAATTGTTTGCTCCACATAATACTACCAAGGTTAGCAGATTTGCAGTTCTAGTCCCTATATAGCACTGTAGCATTGCAAATAGAAGTAATTTCTAGCTAAAAAGTGTTTTTCATTTCTTTTCCATCTGAAACTATTTTTCCTCAGTTTGTATTTTCCCTCTTTAAGTAAAATTTAAAGTTTTAAATTAAAGAAATTAATTTAAATTAAATAAAATTCAAATATTTTATTGTATTAGGTAGTATATAAGTACTGTAAATAAATAAATATTCTTAATCATCCTTTTACAATGTATTCATCCATCTTTTTTTTTTTAAAAAAAATATTCTACTCTACAAAAGATTTTTAGAGGATGGCTTTACTTTATGTATTTAATTGTTTTAAAAATAATATCCCATCCATTCTCATGGGATTCCGGGACAGTGTACAGATAAATGAAATTTAAAACAATTCTAGATTTAAACAATAAAATAATGTAAATGATATAAGTATCAAACAAGAAAACAAATTAAAACAATGTAATCATCTACAATGATTAAAAATCATGGCTGCAATCCTGTTGAGGAGTTACAAATGTGTAAACACTGTAGTTACTCGTCTATGCAGTAAATTCTGGTCTGACCTGCTCAGTCCCCACTTATCAGGAAGCAGCTGCTGTGACTGACAGGGGGCTGTTCCCTTGTTCCTTGGGAAGGTGCTGACCGACAGTCCCACCCCCTCTCATGGGCAAACTTTGTTGCAACAGACAGAAGTAGGGTCCCTGTCATAATCTCCACTTGTACCAGAGGTCACTTGCATGGGGTGGTGGTGGTGGAAATGTCAGTCTGCTTTCTGAGAGACAGGGGAATGGACCCCGATTGCATGATTCCACTTGCACTAATCACAGCATCCAAGTTATTTTATCCACAAAGTATTCTACAAACTCTTCATAATGGGCTGCTGAGTGGTTTATATACTGCTCTTGTAGGGCAGAATGTAAATGGCCCCTGACCACTTGAAATAAGTCCACTGAACAACACTGTGCTGATGCAATGGTGGCAGCAACACAGTATAGGTTTTCCAACAAACTCTAATCCATGTTCAATTAGTGTTCGTTCTGAGTCTTATGCCATCATTGCTCTAGTCTCCATCCCACTTGTTTCATCACCACCTGCTCCCGAATGAAGCAGGGTGCTTCCTTGGCTCCACCTCATGAAAGAGGATGCTTAGGAGCAATCATGTCCTTGTCCCTATTCCAGAGATCAGCCAGACCCACCACACAGGCTTCATCTTATGTTCCCTATTAACCAGGGGAGAAGTTGATGGCTGTGCTGCTGACTCAGTACTTGTGGAACCCAGAGCTTGTTCCTGCAAGTATGTGACGGGTCTTCTCAGCAGGTAGCAGGCAGACAGGTATGTAGCAGTGCTTAGAGAAGAGAGGCTGCTGCAAGTGGGTGATGGGAACAGATACAAATCTCTCTTCTCTGGAGGAGTAGTGGTGGTGTATCCTCTCTCTGGTGAATTCCTTCCCTTCTGTTCTGAAATGGATGTTATAATTTACCCCATCCTGCATGTGTTAGCCAATAAAGTGTTCTTATATAGGTACTGCGTGGGTAAACCAGCCTGAAGCAAAGGACAAGCTGCTGTCATCACTCTGTACAGAAGCCAAAAGGACAGGCAATCCACATTTACTTTGATACTGCCAATGGGTCAGCATCCTGAACTGTCTCTGGCAGCAACAGGTTAGCTGAGAGGGTAGAGGGCAAGCTACCTGGCAGTCTTCCAAAATACTGACACTCACTGAACCCTAGATTTTGCTACCTGAGATAGCAGCTTCACACTGTCTAATGACAGGGCTGGACCTGCATGGAGGTTCCCCCATTCCTGTTTCATATTACTGGCTGTTTTTAACGGATGGGGTAGACATCCATTGCAAGCAGGATTCTAAGATCTCAGGGGCTTGGCCCTTTTCTCTGGTCTCCAGGGTAATAGGGCAAGAGTATTGCCTGGATAAGTGTGTATAGGTATTTTTATTTGAATGGCATACTGTGTGCAACTGTGGCTGACATCATGCTTAATGACATCACCAGAGGGCAGCCCCTTCTAACACCATCCTTGTAACATTATCAAGGCCCACCCTCATGGCATTGAAAGGGGTTCTTAAATCTTACGTTTGGACACTGAAAGCTCAGCACCTGGGATAGCTGTGACCAGGCAATCTGAACTGTAAGAATGTTCTCAATCACGGTTCTGTCTTTCCTATAATATGTAGCTGAAGCCAAATAGATTTAGATATGCTTTCATTTCTATGCGATAGTGCCCAGAGAAACTATGTGCTCCATGGTATGCCTCTTCAGGAAAGGAAGCATAGAAATGTCATCAGTATATGTTTATCATGGGCCTTCTAAGGAGGAGGAGAGAAATGCATGCCCACAGACTACACAATTGTATACTAGGGACAGAGTGTCCAAAGTAGATGGAAATATTTGAAATGAAACCTGACCGGAATGTAAATTCAAGGAGCTAAAATTTAGAATGAAGTTTGTCCTAAACAAGATGGATAACGTACCCTCCAACATTTCACAGATAAAAACTGGGACACCAAAGTGTGGTCAAAATGGTGAAAGTTATTAATGAGGAAAAACTTCTAAGTTAAGGAGGATGCAGCATCTTACTTTTGCTTAAGTCTATCGGGAAAGGCAAGATTCTGCCCCTTCTTCTCCTCTTTTCACCCTCCTGCTGAGTTAATTGAATGCAAGCTGCTTTTATACTTTGAACTCAGTTTGCAAAAACTGAAGTAAGCTGAGTACAAAGGGGAAAAGTGGGAAGATGAGAGGGAAACTGGACGATTTTAAAAGCATCTGAAAAAGTGAGATGAGAGAGAATTGAACAGGATTGTCCTGGCTGGATCAGGACAGTTGGAAGTTATGGGATAACTCTGGCCTGCAATGTCTTTTTTGCCTACTGACCCCAGCATTCCAACTCAGCATAGCCAATAGTGAGGGAACATGGAAGCTTGAGTGAGTCACACTCTTTCAGACTCAGAGGAGGGCACAGGCAAACGCCTTCTGAACAAATCTTGCATAGGAAATCCCTGTGATAGGTTCGCCTTAGGGTCACCATAAGTCAGAAATGACTTGAAGCCACACAAATTATGATAACAACAGCATCCAGAAACATGTAGAGATTCAAAGTTGCCCACCCCCATTGCGGACACTGAAGAAAGTCTGTATCAGTATATAGGGCAACCTTGGACTTCTGATAATCTTTACCTTTAAATGGGTAGATGCAGAGTTAACTGATTTCTACTGAGCGGGATGTGCTGATGTACATATCCTTACATCATTCGGTTGAATGAGGTTTAATGGTATTAAAATGTGCAAAGCATTTTCCCAGAATGAATTCAGATTGGCTGAGTCATACAAATTACATGTCAGTTAGCACGTAACAGAGGAAACGATCTCTCATTCTTGCTTACTCACGTAATATTGCATTTTATATACTTGATTTTTGAGATTATGTTGTAGATTCTTCCTCCCACTCTTCCTCCCATTTTTCCTCCCTTCCTTGGTTCTATATTTCCCAGCATCCTTACTGAAGATGAAGTTTTGTTAGCATTTCCTTATGGAAATATCTATTTCACACTTCCTGGGATTGGGATTGAATCTGTTTTGGGTGAAAAAATCCATGCACTTCTGAAGCTTGCAATACATTTCTATAAAGAAAAAAAAAGTCTATAAAACAATGTGTAGATCTGAAAAATACATACAACTAAAAAGTGTATTTTTGACAACACATATATTTAGTCAGTGGGGAACAGGAATGAAAATGCATTTTTTTAAAAAAAATCTGTATATTTTGAAAAAAAGTAAGCATGAAAATATCAGTACATGTCATAAATGAAGCGTGTGTGTGTTTCCATGTGTGTAAGGTCTTGCAATCTGGTACGGAAGTGGCACAGGATGAGAAAGTTAGTGGAGGTTCTGAAAAATGCAATGAAAGTCAAATGAACTGATTTTCATATTTGTTTCCTCCCCCCACCACCACATTACTATATGTCACTTATACTAGCTTGCATGAACAGGATGCCTGCAAAGGTAGTTGCAGGCTTGGGTTTTTAAATACTTAGTGACAGTGCTGATTTCAATCACAGTTTTTGCTCTTGATATTTTAAAGCATACAGTGTCATGAACACCTGTGACTGGATGTCAGTTACTATAATATAACATCTGACGTAACATGTGTGTGTGGCATCTAAAATTGTTTCACCAGCTTTGTGTACACTTTCTTTAAAGTTGATGCCATAAACTGACTTTGGAAAAAAAGAGACCCACTCACAGCATCTACATCTTGAATTCAATCATTTAAATACCAGTTTATGGATGGCACAGCTCAGTGTGAGAACCAGCAACAGACAAACAAGTCTGAGACAGCTTGCTTGAGTCAACAAAGAAGAGTTAATTTTGGAATCACAAAAGAGTGATACCTTTTTTGGCTAATCAAAATGCAGAAAATACATCATGCAAGATTTTCAGAAATTTTTCAGAAGAAAATTGATGATGTTAGAGTCACAGGCCTACGTTTTGACTCAGATGTTAACCCAAAATGTGGGGGACTGCGAGATCCTCCAGCAGTACCTGTGCCTCAGCAAAAAGATGGGGAATAAATTAGCATAAATTAGGAGGCTTGCAAAAGTGAGGTAACCTAGCAAGATTTTTCCACCAATTTTTACAGGGAAGTTGCAGGAAGAACTAGCCAGAAATTCAAAAATAAACTAAAATGTGTTTTTGGGGAGAAGTCAATCATACGAGATTCAGATGTTCACACACTTACACAAACAGCTAACTGAAGGAAAGGGAGGAAAGGTTGATAGCGAGATTCCAGAGAAGGGGTGATATTTACCAATCCAGAAGAATAATAAAGGAGAAGCAATGTGGCTTAAACTTGCATCTAAGGACAGTACAGATTGGGACACAAAGTGACAGAGTGACATTCAGCAATTGATGTACTTTCAGCTAGTGAAAAACATTGGTTTAAGTACTCTTTTTCTGCCTGGAGGACAAATATGTTAACGACTCTCCAGCAACATGGACAATGGAGTCTAGAATGGGCTGATGGCATTGTCATGTAGGTGGCAAAGAATTAATGGCTGATTTGATACTTCTGTGCTATCAGGCAGGCATGGGATAAAGTAGGAAACTCTGAAGGTGAGAGGTAACAGGAATAGGACAATCAACATTCCCGTGTGAACGTTGGAGACTCATTGTTTCATCGGAGGCTAGCTAGAAGCTTGCTAGCACTTGAAAGCTTCTGGTGACCTGTCTATGACCTGGATATGCTTATGAGGAGTCCTTTGACTTGGCTTATGTATCCAATCAATTTACCTTTTATACAGCAAAGCTTCCGGCCATAGCAGTGTATCAACTTATTAATTGAATCCTATCAAAGTGTAGAGGTATATGAACTACAAACACAGATGTTATATTTGTTGCCAGCTAAGATGGTCTAGAGCATATGTGTCAAATACGAGGCCCGTGGGCCAAATCTGGCCCACCAGGCCATTTCTTGTGGTCCTTGCACCTATCTTGCAGCTGCAACTGGGGGGCAGAAAGAGTCACAGAGAGGGTCTGGAGAATAAGAAGTGGCACACTCTGGATATACTGACCAGGTCTATGTCATTTTACAGTGGTATAGGGACCATAAACTACGATCAAATAGCCCCAAAATGTCCAAGAAAACAAAGGTTGATGCAGAAGGAAGACAATTTAAAAACCAGTAATAATCAAATGCAGAGGCAATTATTTAATATGATAAGAGTAGATACATTTATATAGTCTTACATATACAACTGGCCCTTTGAGGGCAACCATAATGCTGATGTGGCCCAAGGTGAAATTGAGTTTGACACTTCTGGTCAATAGGGATACGGAGGCTACTCCCCTTCCTGGCCATGTGGGGGCAGGGGACGAAGGGCAGGCTGCTCCTGTCCTGCACCAACCTATCTGCTCCTTCCTTAGATGGTGAAGATTGAATTTCTCCATCAGTTCTTGTACTGTTCCATCTGGAAAAGCTTTTTGGTGCTGTATAGATAAAATTTGCCAACTGTAGTCCAAATGCATGAGTTTTTATCTTTGCTGGAGGTAAAAACCTCAAAGAATTTATTTTTGAAGGAATCAGATCTAGAGCTCATCAGGAATGCTACTAGGAGTTGCCATGAGTCAGAAATGATTTGAAGGAACATAACAACAACAAATATTTGCTGCCTTTTCAAGACCCCTGGCAGCTTGAAGCATTTGCTTTACTCTGTTCAATAGCAGGGCAAAGATTACAACAAAAGATTATAACAGTGAATTCTCCTTAGAACTTTGGTGCCCTCAGGGTAAAGAGTTCAAGGTAGCCTGCAGAAAGAAAACAACCAGCAGCCAAGAATTAGGACTTAGATTGGATTTGCAGAGCTCATCTCTGAAGTGCCAGCTGCTGGACTGACATCTTTCATTTCCAGGAAGTCTGACTTGCGCTACCTTTGGGGTAGCAGAGAATGTGACTCAAAATGTGGGGAAGTCCTGGCTTTGACATCCCACATTTTCAGTTCTGTCTCCCAAACTTTGGCAGACATGGTGACAACCAATAGATGATGATGATGATGTCTTCCTTGTCTTGTCCTTGAGATGTGGCTTGAATGGACTGGATGCTTTGCTTGCATTTATTCAGGGGTAGTTCCTTGGACACTTTTACTTTTATGATGATTAAATGTATTAGTTTGTAATGCTGTGATAGAAGTAATATTGTGAGTTGTTGTGTTTCTTGTTAGATTCTGAATAAATTGTGAATATTGTTGCTGCTATTGTTCAGTAATTATTGTTGTTATTTACAGTTGTTATTTACAGTTACTGTAAATGATGCCTGCATTTAACTAAACAAGTTGCAAATAAACAAACAAACAAACACCACACATAGAGTTTCTCATAAGCTCAGGACCTATTATAAAATATGTCATGTATTAGGATAGCCCAAATCCATCCTGACAGCCCAGTGGATGCTGTGTTGTTGTCATGTGTCTTCAAGTCATTTCCAACTTATGGCAATCCTAAGGCAATGCTATCATGGGGGTTTTGTGGTAAAATTTGTTCAGAGAGAGTTTGCCATGGCCTTCCTCTGAGGCTGAGAGCATGTGACTTATCCAAGGCAATTTACAGGGTTTCCATGGCCAAGTGACGATTCAAACTCCAGTCTCTAGAGTCATAGTCCAACGTTCAAACCACTACACCACACCGACTGTGCTCATGCTAAGCATCTATTGTGAGTAGGATTTGGGGCTATGTGTTGGTATCCATGCATCCAGAAGAAAGGGCCATTGTGATTACTCCCACAACCTGTCCAATGGATTATCTGAGCAATGGTGTTGCTGCAGGTTTCTCTGCTATACTGAAATTCTTGGAAGAGGGTGGATACTATACCACTTTCTCTGAGTTCTCGCATCCATGTTGAGATCCTGGATGATAGATTGAGTTGTAATCTAAATAAGATGCTCTCCCAAGCTCAGAGTGTAACAATTAAAAGAAGAAAATCCTAGTGGGATTTTATTTACCTGTTACATTTATAAATTGCACTCTCTGTCTAACAGATGCCCAGAACAGGACAGAGTGAAACAGAGAGTTAGAAAAAAGGAAAATGGGATAACTAGTTCCAGAATCCTCAGGCAAGATGACCACTGGCCATGTTGGATGGGGACACAGGAAGTTGTAGGCCAAATGAGTTTCCTGCCTGCTTGCCCTCTGAATTTAAGATCATAAAAGGAAGAAAAACAAAAGCAAAAGGCATATTGTTTTGTACAAAGGATCCTAACAGCTATATCTGTCTGTTTCTCTTGTCTCCCTCCCTCTCATTATCTCTTTCTCTGCCTCCCCTCTGTTTTGGGGGCTTCTATTCAGTATTCATCCACCCAATGGATCAACTCAAGGTGGGAGTTTCTGGTGGATCAGGATGAGATTAGGAAGCACTGACTGACTTCAAGACAGTACTTTGCTTTATTGTACCTTGCTCTCAGCACTTTTTTCTTTTTCTCCCTCCCTCCTTTTTTTAAATTGATGCCTATGCTCTCATTCACCTTGAACGAAGGCAACTCAGATTCAGGCTCCAAGGCTGCCTCTAGTTTCTACCTAGTTTGATACACAATGGTTCTGCATATCTTCAGGGGGAGGAGGACCAACATTGCTCAATTAATCTATGGTCCGCAAAACAGTGTCACCTGCCTTCTGCATGCATGATAAGTTCATTTTCAGAGATGCCTTTAGAAACTGCACAGTTCTGAGACCCTGGGAAATCGAAGAAAGCCATACCCAGAACAATCTTTTTGAACCACTGCTGATTGGGGGTCTGAAAGTTACAAGTCCAAAGCTCTGACCATGCCAATACAAACAGAATTTAACTTTCCCAAATAGCATAGAGAACTACAACACAGGTCAGATAAGAAATGGAGGCTTAGGGTACATCCAGACTTAGGCCATTTCCACACTAGACTGTTATAGCACTATGATTTCCCTCCGGAAACTGCAAACCCCAAGATTACATAGGATGTTGAAAGTGGAATAATAGTGCCTTAATAGTCTAGTGTGGAAATGGCTTTATTAAAAAGGCCAGAAAGACCCAGGTTTTGTTCCTGTTCTTTCCAATTTTATTCTGGAGAGTTCTACACGTTTTGTTTATCCCAGAATATTTTCTGTCTGCTTCCAGTATAACCAGAGACTTTTTATACCAGCATCCCAGGTAGTCTTATTTTAACCCAGTATAAATTCAGGGGAAAAAAAACAAGAACAAGATCTGGGACTTTTCAATCAGTGTGGATGTGGTCTTAGAAGAGTCATTCTTATTATTTATTAAAACCACTCTTGCCCTGTTCCCCAGCCAAAAATGGTCACAGAGTGTCTTACGTACAGTCAACACAGCATAGTTTCCGTCCATAAGTTTACCAACTAGAAAAAAAATGGATGAGGCGGAAAGAAGAAAGACAAAGTCAGGGACAATACTTAAGGAAACATTTATTTAATAATCAGTTGGTGAGGAAACAGTTCAGGGAAAAGAGAAGGAGGAGCCCAATGAATAGCTGGTGGCGTGGCTTGACTGCAGCCCAATGGACAGCTGGTGGGATGTAGCAGTTAGAGTGTTAGCTCCAGTATGACTGGAGAGATTCAAGGACAAGCCCTCACTGTGCCATGTAACTCATGGGAAACCTTGGGCTACTTGGTTTCCCTCAACCTGACCTACCCCATCGGGATGTTGTGAGGGGAGGAGTGGGGAAGAGGAGAACCACGTACTCTGTTTTGAGTACAAGGAAGGCAAGGCAAGATGGAACTATAATAAAAGAAATAACTTTTTTTTTAGTACATGCACAGAAACAGATGGGAGATATTTATGATGTTATGGAATTCCCAAGACTGAAGTCTTAAATTCACCTCTCTCTGTTGTGGATGGTACTCTTGTGTTGTCATTTTTATTGACTTCTACATCTTCACTCAACTTTGAAGCACATAATATATATATAGACTGGAGGGTCAGAGAAATCTTCTGTGACCAAACAACAGTTTGTTCTTCTTTTCTCCCTGTCAACAGGAGTTCGGTTTTATAAAGCAACAATGGTGGCTTTTTGCAGGCAGAGAGGGAAACAGGAAACAGATAGAAGAAACTGGATCAGAGCTTTTGCCTCACAATGCCTGTCTAGGAAGAAAGAAAACCTGTTGTGTTTTATGATGGGGTGGCTGCAAACCAAGTTGAGTAAGGTCACAGATTCTTAAGCGTGCTAGCTGTAGTGGCAGGGAGAAAGGAACTCTAATTGCTGGTTCAAGGGTGAAAGAAAATCAAAGATTGTGTAATGTTTGCAAAGTAATTAGAAATGTTTTACAACAAAGCTGCTATGCAGCTAATGAACTGGAACAGCAGCTTCCAAACAGTGAACTGTGGGAACTTTTGGAGGGGAATTGTTGGCGTACAGCTGAGGGGACACAATGTTAAGAGATGGCTTTCCCTTGTCACATCCATGAGTTGGCACAGTCTAATGATAATGGCTCATGAGGTGTTTCAAGTATCTGGAAGAAGCTATGCTGCTGTCAAGAGATAAAAAGAGGCCTAGTTTAGCCTAGTATTGGCAAGGAACATGGAAGAGTCTCTAGTGCAGAAGCTGGTTGCAGGTGCACACAAGACATCCTGCTGCACATAGTTCAGTGTGTTTTTATCTATGTCCCTGTAACGTCTACTCACCTTTTGATTAATTAAATATATTTATACCTAAATATTGACATGCAAAGAGGCACACAACCAAAACCCACTAAAAAAGTTACACTGAGGGAGCAATCCTACACATACCTGGCTTACCAGTGAGCAAGTTTCTCTGGTCGCAGTAGCATTTGTTTCAGGCCGTTTCTGCAACTTACCTGCGCCGGCACGGTCAAGTGGGGATCACGCGAGCAGCCTCTCCCGTGAGGCTCTCGCATCCCCGCTGCTTCTGCTCCACAGGAGCTGCTGGCCAGCCAGCAGGCAGCATGAGGGCTCTGTCTCTTCCTTCTGCAGCGCAGCCTGGTATTTTCCCAGGCCGCGCTGGGGGAGGAAGCACAACAGCCACAGCTCCGGAGGCTCAGCACGTAGGGTAAGTGTGTGAGGGGCCCTGGAGCTATGCGCAATCATGCAACATTTTCGGCTAAAAGCCGAAAATGATATAGTGCACAATCAGTGCCTGCTGGCCCTGGCAGTGTCGCACAATTGTGAGGACGCCGTCTGAAACACTCCTCGCAATCGCACAATGCTCCAGAGGCCCTTTCGCATGACAAATGCCATGTGAAAAGGGCCTGACAGGCACTGGATTCCACTGAGTCCAAAGTATTTCTTCTGTAGGGATGAGAAAGGAAAAGAGTTATAAATGATGGCTTTTTTGGACTACAACTCTCCAAATCTCCTGGCTAGCATGGACACTCGGAGTTGTACCTCCTTCCTTCCTTCCTTCCTTCCTTCCTTCCTTCCTTCCTTCCTTCCTTCCTTCCTTCCTTCCTTTTTTTAAAGGAAGGGCTATAGATGGTCAGAAGGACTGGCTGGGCAAATAAAGAAATTATTCTTTGTTTCCTTTGCACAACCTGTTGACAGCAAGTGAGATTGCTCCTAGCAGAAGTGTACTTCATTTTATATGTACAGATATTAATTAACAATGCATTTCTTAGCTGTTCTTCAAGACTGCCATCTCCTCAAGATGACTCACAATATAAAACATAAAATTCTGTATCAGTATAACTAGCTTGCACAGGCCATATACTGATTTGAGTGGTCTTAAGGAGAGCCTCTTCTCAAAATGGTAGTCTGTATTACTTGATATACTCCAATTGTTCTTACAGAGTGAAGTGGGCGCTTCCCATCTTAACTGCAGTAGAACCACTGAATTAATTACTGAAAGGTAGGTCAATAAATCCAATTGATTTGGTGCGGTTACCCTAATTTGGGCTAGCAGTTGGATTTTGGCTGTATGTACTCACTTTATATTTAACTGAATCTTACATATTAATTGCTAGATTTCAGAGACTCAACAGCAGCTATTAACTACTTTTTAAAAACTGCATGTCATGCACATAGCATCACATCTAATTGCACCTCTGTGACATTCTGCTCTTCATCACAGGTCTCCTCCCTAACTTAATGCAATCCAGTTCCAGCCGCCTTAACCTAATTTATCTCAAACCATCAGGATTTGACAATGAGCGTAAAATTCAGGACACCATGACAACAAACAGAGGTGCAATGGTAATGATGTGGTATCCCACAGCTTTGTTTCATAACCTTGTCAGCTTTGGACATGCTATGGCTTGTTTCCTTCCTTATCTATCTAGACAAACATATACTCCCTAATTTGTCATTCTGGTTTTTGCTTGAGAACAAATACAATCCACTGTGAATATTTACAAGCATGTTAACAGGAGAGCACTGAGTTGGTAACTCTTCTTTTGAAGCGAATAACTGTGTGTGCAGGATGAAACAGGCTCTGTACTCCTGACCAAACCATACTCTCCCTTGTAATTTGGCCAAAATACAGACTGATAATGAGAGCAAGAAAGAGATGGCAGTGACGTTCATTCAGGAACAGGTTTTTGATTGTCTGTGCTGTTGAATAGGAAAGGGCAGCCAAATGGCTAGGCCCAGGTCTGTCTTCTCATCATTATTCAGAATGTTTATGATGTCTCATTCTTATGTTACAAGGTGAATTGTCAGATAATTTGTAAAGCTGGCAAATAGCAGGATTGTTATAGAATCATAGAATCATAGAAATGTAGAGTTGGAAGAGACCACACAGGCCATCCAGTCCAACCCCCTGCCATGCAGAAACCCACATCAAAGCACCCCCGACAGATGGCCATCCAGCCTCTGCTTAAAAACCTCCGAAGAAGGAGACTCCACTACACTCTGAGGAAGCATATTCCACTGCCAGACAGCCCTGACCATCAGGAAGTTCGTGTGAGCCTCCCTACTCCACAGCTATTAAGTAGCTTGTAGAGAATAGCAGAGAAGCATCTGGCTAAGCTCCTATAACCAGACACAGAATGACAAAGGTATTCTCCAAGACCTCCTAAGGGTCTTCTGAAGGTCTTGGAGGATGATGTTTGCATTTGCTTATAGCTACACAGCCAGATGTTTTTCCCCACTGCCTCCAACTCTTCACCACCCACTAAATGACCATGCAGAGTACCCTGTAGAAGGAGGGTAAGTCCTGTAAGACAAGAGGGGTAGTTCCACTTAAGCAGCACATCTTCTGATGTAGAATCTCAGCATTTGACTTAGAATATAGGTGTCAGGGTCTGAGGCATGGGCAGTAAGGGCCAACTGGTACAGGCACCAGGGCTGGGCCTAAGAAGAAGCACTAGATCAGGAAGCCAAGGGACAGGGCACAACAAGAGCACAAGGTAGCAGTCCTCCAGGTTGCAAGAGTCCACAGGGCAAGGGGCAAGAGGCAAGAAGCAGGTCCAAGAGACAGGCAGAAGGTCAAGACACAACAAGGGTTCAAGGCAGTAGAAGTCTATCAAGTAGCAAGAGTCCACAGGGCCAGAGGTAGGTCCAAAAAACAGACAGAGGTCCAAGTCCAGAGGTCTGCAGAGTCACAAACACCAGGCAGCACTAGAGACCATGTTTCTGTGGCAAAGGCTGCATTGTTCTTGTGAGCAAAGTTTACCTACTTTACATGCCCTTTTCATTACATTTGGAAGGATATCCCAGCACTTGGAGGGGAAACCACCAATGAATACCAGGTGCTATAAGATATATTTCAGGGGGACCAACTGGCAAAGCCACCTCTGAGTATTTCTTGTCAAAGAAAACCCTATGAAATTCATGGGATCGCTATAGGTTGAAGGCACATACACACATATATCTCAGTAGTATTACATGGCTGTAGAACTCAAAAGAGGAACTTTATGGCCTCAGGCTGGGACTTAGTTTACTGAAAATGTGTGCTGTCAGAGCTAAAAGGGACAGGTACTGCCTTTCTCTTTGGAGATAAGCTAAATGTTCTGATTGCTAGGCTTGGTATTTATCCTAGAAGCTCAGCCTTCCGTCCTTTCTTGGTCCAAAGGTCCAGTACTTTCTGCTTGATGTGCTTTTCAATTGAGCTGCTGAAACTCAGCGACCCTGGGCTGCACAATGCTAAGTCAAGGTTGGAATTTGAACATAGCTGATCATATTCTCATCCTGAGGCCCTTTCACACTACACAGTTAAAGCACTAGGATTCCACTGTAACTGCTGTAGCTGCATCTGTAGAATCCTGAGGTTTGCATCTTGGAGGAAGACTAGAGCTCCCCAGCTGAATTGCAAATACCCTTTCCTAAACTGCAAACAGTATGGCAGTTAAAGTGAAATCATAGCCCTGTAATTTTGTAGTGTGAAAGGACCCTAGTTTTCCTGACTGCAGAGTATTCAACAAAAGCAAAAATCTGATCAAGGCATACATTGATTAAACATGAAGAAAAATCTGTAGGCCATTTTTAGTACCAACTAGAATAGACTGTGAGTTAATGAGACTTACATATTTGTTGACATACAGTTTTCCCATGGATTCAATGGGTCTGCTCTAGGTGAAACTAACAACGGGATTTAGGTTCAAGAAGGTAGAAAATGGCATTTTTAAAGATGTGTCCTAGATCACAATTTATCCTGTGTGGGGGACTAAGTATTTGTATTTTAGCAGGCCTCTTTTATCTCTTGTGCAATTGAGCTTAGTAATAAGGCTATAACCTCAAACATGGCAAAATTTCCTACAACAATCACACTTGTGTGAAGGAGAAGCTGCATAACTCTGTCTCAGTTTGTGAGTCATGATTGTTTCCAAGGCCTTCTAAAATTAAAAATGCATGTGCAATAAATAAATATGATGATCTCCGTGTGGTTTATATACATCATCCTCATATAAAAGTACTTGTTTTATAGGAAATTGTTCATATCTGGACAGCTCTTAACTATGACCAAAAGGACTATAAGCTGTTGCTATAGTCTGTGCATGTAATACTATGTGAAAGTAGAAGGCAAACATGTTTGACCAGAATTACAGCCTCACACCCTTCATCTTAAATAAATATTGGTAGGTAATAAGAGGTTGCTATTTTTTTCAATGGTGGGGGGAACCCAGTTGTGAACTGTCAAGCATAGATCAGGAAATTCATACTTTGGAGATGCTCTAATAATAATAGGTTCCAATGGAAGAGAACAAAATAGATGTTAGTGAAATACAATGTGTGGGAGATAATTTACACTTTTCCTGCTGGTAATATGAATTTTGCATTACCAAAATCTAACCCAGGAAGCCAGTGTAGAACAATGTATGGAGCTGGACTCTTTGGGTAATCCTCTACATGTTTATATAGAATAGAATTTCATCCCATATAAATACGTCTGTAAGATGGCAACCTAACTAATGGATCTGGAATTCCTTGTCCAAATGCTTCCTCTTCTATGATGGTAGACTAATTAAGTATCCCTGCCTCCTGAACAGTTTTTCCCAACCTATGCCCCCTAAATGTTGTTGGACTACAGCTTCTATAACCCTAACACTCATGTCAAATACATCAGGGATGGTGAGAATTATAGCACCAAACACATACAATCTAAGGCTAGAAGAGGCTGCTCTTAGAAAAGCACAATCTGATCGTGTTGTGCACATGTATAGGTTTCTTATTCAGTATGTTTTACACTAGAAAGAGAAAGCAGCATTTTTTTCTGTAATTAAAAATATTTTTTGTCCGCATAAAAGTAAGGATGCAATACTCTTTTATTTCCAATGTAGAAGACATTTTAATGCTTCTGTCTTGTTTTTTTAAATATCATCTTAATATGCTGTTTCTGTTTTAACTAATTTTTTTAAAAAAGTGTACTTGTGGAGTAAAATCTTGCCTGCCTGCCTGCCTGCCTGCCTTCCTTCCTTCCTTCCTTCCTTCCTTCCTTCCACTAAGCCATAAAAGTTGAGAATACTTTTTGGGTACTTTCTGTAGGAAAGGAGGAGTCATTGGTGTCCACAGGAATCCTTTTACCAGCTGCTAAAGCTACTTTGTCAGCTATATCTTACTGTAAAAAAAGACAGATCTTGGTTCAGTGAGACATCCATGCATTATGTCTAGGCTGGATTATTGCAACCTGCTCTATGTGGGTTTGTTCAGACTATCTGAAAGCTTCAGTTTGTTTGGAACTGATGGCAGCAAGTAAGCTGGAGTGAAAAAACGCAGGCTTCCAGGTGTTGTTGGACTGCAGCCTCCAGCAGCCCTAACCAATGATGAAGAATGTTGGGAGCTGCAATCCAACAACTTTGGGAGGGCCGCATGATTCATCTGCAGTTAGGGGTTGCAGACAAATTTGCAAAATCATATGGCCTTGGTTCCATAATGTGTGCAAGACTGTTGGCCTTTTCGCTCCTTACCTTTTCGCACTGCTGGGTTGGGGTTCTCGCACGAGAAGGCTTGGAAGGAATGCTGCCGCGTCCCTGCTGCTTCAGCTCTGCAGCTCCTTCCTCCTCGCACGAGCGCCCTGTCTCTTCTGTTTGCAGTGCAGCCTGGGATCTCCCAGGCTGCACTGAAGAGAGGACACACGACTGGCCCAGCTCCTGAGGCACCACATGCCAGGTAAGTGCTCACGGGGCCCTGGAGTGATGCGCGACTGTGCAGCATTTTCAGCTTTGAGCCGAAAATGAAAAGGTGTGTGCGTGGTCCGCGTCATGCAGACCGCTCCTCACATTTACGCAATGCTCAAGGGGCCCTGTCGCTTCAAAAGCGCCATGCAAAAAGGGTCTGTATCTCCCTGTATGAGCCTGCCCAAGTTTTAAGAACTTTGGGGGCCTTTGGGGAAAAAAACCTTTCTTTTGATCCCACCACCATGTTTGGTGAGGACCCAGGAGACAGCCTAATTAGTGGCTGTTTCCAGATTGTGGAATACCCTCCCATGGGAGGTTCAGTTGCCTTCCTGTCTCCTTGCCTTTTGCCAGCAGGCTAAGGCCTTCTTATTCAGGCAGGCCTTTGGTTTAAAATATATGTAATGGAAAGGGTTTGTGGTGAGGTTGGGACTGTTTTTTCAAATCTTTTTTATCATGATCTGTGTTTTTATATTGTTTTGATCTTTTGCTTTTAACTGTATGTTATTTAATTCTTAATGTTTCAACTATTCCCTGTTTCTTAAAATGCTATAGGTCACCTTGGATCTTGCATAGGAAGAAAGGTAAGATGTAAAATCAAATAAAATCAATCTATCAATCAAATTTGCCTATTCTATACCAATTACATGGGTTGGTTGTTTCTGGACCCTGTTTAAAGCACTGGCATTCCCTTGACCCCGAAATAGGCAGGTAAAGATTATCCAGTTTCCAATAGCCATTATGTCCCTTCTGAAACCTTTCTCTCTAACCTATCAGTAGTAACTACTGGATTAAGTTCCAGGGATGGACTTTTCTGCATAAAAACTTCTCCAAATAAGCATGTTCACACTTTGGGAGGCTCGTAGAAGATCCTTAGAAGTTTACTTTTGCAGCCTCCTTCTGGATGATTTTATTGGCCAGTGTTTAAGATCTGGTTTTCCTGCTAGTACTTTACTGTTACATAATGTTGTTGTTTTGTTTGTTCGCTGTTTTAGTAGCTTGCTATTATATTACACTTTTATTTTGCTAAATAGTTTTTAAGTAACTTCAGGAGGGTGAATAATCTAATCCAATTGCCCAAATGCCCTAAAGGCACCAGATCCTGTTTGATCTTGGAAACTAAGAAGGGTTAGCCCTGGTTAGTACTTAGATGAGACACCAACAGCAAATACCTGGTGCCGTAGGCTATATTTCAGAGGAAGGAACTGGTAAAATCACCTCTGAGTATCCCTTGCCTAAGAAAATCTTATGCAATTCATGGGGTCACCCTAAGTTGACAGGCAACTCGAGTCTCTCTCTCTACACACACAGTCTCAGACACACAGAAAGAAAGAGAGAGAGAGAAAGAGAAGTCAAACTGACATGGAACAACTCCCAAGGAAGAAAGTGCAAAAGCAGGGTTAAATCTGAATATTAAGAAAACAAAAATTATGACCGCAGATAATATAGGTAATTCTAAAGTAAGCAATAAAGATATAGAAATAGTGAAAGATTTTCTGTACCTTGGATCATTCACCAAAAGGGAGAGTATAATCAAGCTAGGCGAAAATTTGGAAGAGCAGCAATAAAAGAACTAAATAAGATCTCGAAGTACATATAAAGAAATATTGTTACATATCAAAGAATCACCCAGGCTGTAGTAGCTGTGATTTCTATGAACTTTATGATATGAAAGCTGGATAGTGAAGAAAGCAGACAGGCAGAAAATAACTTTATTTGAACTGTGGTGCTGGAGGAGGGTTTTATTGATAACATGGACTGCTGAAAAGACAAATAAATGGGTCTGAGGGCAAATCAAGCCTGAACTCTCACTAGAAGCCAGGATGAGACTATTGTACTTGGGATATATCATGAGATCACATGGCCCATTGGAAAAGACTATGATGCTTGGTAAAGTGACAAGTGCAGGAAAAGAGGAAGAGTGCATGGCTGTTTACCAAGGAAGCCACAGCCCTGAGTTTGCAAGACTGAAACAGGGCAGTTGACCCTACCATCAGTCAAAGTCAACTTGATGGCAAATAGCAATGAAGAAATAAATCTAGTATATAAAAGTCAAAATTTGTCAAAGAACTTTAATCATTTCTGAGAACTGCTGATCATCTGGGTATTTGTTATATTCAATGCCTTTGCCTTGCATTTGTATTCCTATCATAATACTGTTTCTCCTATTTGAGTTTGTACAATCTACTATATAGAATCATAGAATCATAGAAATTCAGAGTTGGAAGAGACCACACAGGCCATCCAGTCCAACCCCCTGCCATGCAGGAACACCCTCAAAGCAATCCCGACAGATGGCCATCAAGCCTCTGCTTAAAAACCTCCAAGGAAGGAGACTCCACTACACTCCGAGGCAGCAGATTCCACTGCCGGACAGCCCTGACTGTCAGGAAGTTCTTCCTGAGGTTCAGGTGGAATCTCCTTTCCTGCAGCTTGAATCCATTGCTCCTTGTCCTGGTCTCTGGAGCAGCAGAAAACAAGCCCTCTCCCTTCTCTACGTGGCATCCCTTCAAATATTTAAACATGGCTATCATGTCCCCTCTTAACCTCCTCTTCTGCAGACTAAACATACCCAGCTCTCTAAGTCTATCCTCATAGGTCTATCCTCATAGGTCTATCCTCATACCCAGCTCTCTAAGTCTATCCTCATATAAAAGTCAAAGTTTGTGAGCTTGGAAGATAAAAGAGTATTGCATCCTGACTTTTATGCAGACAAAAAATATCTTTAATTACAGAAAAAATGCCGCTTTGTCTTTCTAGTTTGAAACATCTACTATATAAAAGTCAATGTTTGCGTGTTTATCTGTTTGTCTGCATTCATACGATTGGCTGTGTGAGGGGAAAAGACGAGAAGACCCCATATGATTGGCTGGCTGTGAAGGTTCTATGGAATCTTGGGGTTGGCAAATCAGGGAGGGGCCTTTATAATTTTCAGCCAGAGAGCTCTGAATAGGCTTTTTGCTATGGAGACAAGGCCTAGCAGCTCTGAATACAGATTGGATTGTGGAATATGGGGAAAAGTTACATGTACTGGGCACACAGGAACTGAAATCTGTGTATTTCAACTGCATCTAATTCCTAAAGTAAGGTAAGGTAATTCCTAAGGTATTTCTAACAAGTATTACCTATGAGAAAATAAAATCACAGGCAACACTGGGTAAATATGCTAGTAAAATATAATAGTTGAGGGTCTCCTATTAATTCCTAAGTAGGAAAGTTCCTCAGGAAAGTATCTGTACTAAACACATCTCTAAACTGGACAGGGAAAATAGTTGTTATGTCTTCATTGGGGCTCATAGGCTGTGTTCAGTTTTGAGTGTGTGTGGGGGGCACATTTGCAAAGGTAGGTCTATCTCCCTATTGTCTCCCTCTTGCTCATCTGAGAAAATGGCCCCAAGGAAGAGTGTGTGGAAAGTAATGGAAAATAAGGTAAGATAGCCTTCTCTACCCTACTGCCCTCCAAAGGCACTGGACAATAATTACAATTATCCCCAGCCATTCTAGCAGAGGACAAAGGAAGTTGTAACCCATCACATCTCAGGGGGATAAATGCCATAATTCTGTTGATAATGATGGGAGCTGTGGCCACATGTGGAGGCCAGCAGGTTGGACAAGGTTGAAGTAAGGGAAAGGGGCTAAGGAAAGAGATCCCTCCCTTCCTCCACTGCTCATCAGACCTGACATTTATTTATTTAAATATTTATATCCTGCCTTTTATCTGAAGATCTTAGGGTGGCTTACTATAAAAGCAACTTAATAAATAATTACAAAAGTTTAAAAGATTAAGTGGACACTCCTTTTCTAGCAACAGAGAAAGTTTTAAACAGTGTTACAAGAGTACGCCATTGCGGGCCAGGAAGAAACGGATACACATGATCACAAATATGGTTGATTGATATTAGGTGGATACATAGTCTTTCCTTGGTGGTTTTGCAGGCTAGTTTTAAAATGCAGTATTAATTTAATTTGCTGGTTTACTGGTAGAATTAATTGAATAATTGAATTAATTAATTGAATAATTAATTCTAGTCACTCTAGCAAACTTTGAATATTCAATTTTTTTAAATAGGGGAAGCTGTTGCCTAACAGCCAGAGTAGCTTTTAGCTAATGACCTTTCATTTAGAGTCATTGTACCGCATCATCTAAACTAGCTTTACCTATTCTGATTAAGAAGTTCTTCCAGAAAATCCTTTCATCTGATCTGAAAGACACCTCATATGTGCTCAGTACAATCTATAACCCTCATCCAGGAAAAAAAATGCCTCCAGCATAACCTGCTTGCCAAGGAGTATTGTGTGGAAATAAAATGAAATGTCTGTGTACGTGCCTTCAAGCTGCCTATTGATTTATGGCAACCCCATTAATTTCATAAGGTTTCCTTAGGCAAGGAATACTCAGAGGTGGTTTTGCCAGTTCCTTCCTCTAAAATATGGTCTACAGCAACTGGTATTCCTTGGCAGTCTCTCATCTAAGTACTAACCAGAATGACCCCACACAGGTTTCAAGATTAGACAGGATCACTGACTCTAGAGCATTTAGGCTGACTAAAAGAGATAAGGGATGTTAAAACTTGTAAAAAAGAGAAATAATTACAGTATCACTTATCTCACTACTACTTGTTAGGTATCAGAATAAGGGCATTTTGTCAAGCAGTGGCCTTCAGTTCCTTTCTTCAAAAATGTGAAGTCCACAGAGCTGCAAGCCCTGGTCAGCACTAGCATTGCTGAATGCATTCCCATAATGCCTGTAGAGGTTTTCTCTTGAAATGCAAAAAGCAGCTATAAGGAGGTATTTCTTGTTGAGACTGTAGTAGGGAGTAAAATAGTTAATGCTTCTGTTTTCCATCTCATTGTCCTAATACTTCTCAGTTTTTCCTGTTGGTTCTATTTACATGACAAAAATACCTGTTAGATGCGTTCATATATATTGAATTTAGCTCTCAGTTCATAGCTGCAATTTCAGAAAATGTAAAATGCATGCCCATTATTGACTGTCTCCACATCACATTACATTCAAATGCAGATGTTTCCAGACAGCAGTTTAAAAAAGAATGCTGTTGAAAGGAACCACAGTGGCTATGAAATTCTGTGGCTTCCTACACACTGTTCACATTGTATTTTGTAGACATAAAAATCTTCTCTACCAGAGGTGCCTCATAATGATTAAAAATTGAAAACTTGCCCCATACAGTTATCTGGAGAAATCTGCTGCTCCTCAAATCTCACTGCATTCCCTAGTAACAGGAATAGTGGACTTGCATATCGATTTAAGATTGAAGCTTTATATTAGACCAAATATTTATCACTGATATGGACAAATGTTACCAGGCCATACACCCCCACATTTTGATATGGTCTAATTGGCAACATATATTAATTGGCAGATGTGTTGGCATAAAATATAAATTATACTTATGGCTGGCAAGGCCAGGTAGAAAGGGACATTGGCTGGGAATAGGTCAGAGATGACCCCAGCATAGCCAGATCAAAAGTTCTCTGAAATTAACCAAGAAAACCAGATTTAATGGCTCTGAGCTAATCCTATCAACTGCCAACATCAGAAAACAATAAGGCAGTGGTTCTCAATCTTCCTAATGCCGTGACCCTTTAATACGGTTCCTCATGTTGTGGTGACCCCCAACCATAAAATTATTTATTTATTATTTACAATGCCTCCCCCCTCGGCAAAGGCCACCTCGTCAGCCAGGAACGGGGGGGGGCAGGCAGGGAGGGAAAGGCTGCACTGAGGAAGGAAGGGGCGGGGCAGTCGCACGACCAGGAAGCCAGCTGTGGGACGAAGGAGCAGTGAAGAGAACACCTCGTGCAAGAATCTGCTTGCTCGAACGGCACCCCCCACCTCCGCGATAAGGTAACATGCAGAAAAGCCCCAGGAGTGGTCCCGCCAAAGGGGGCAGGAGGACGGGACTGCGTGGCTCGCGCTTGTGAAAGGGTGAAAGGGTCGTTCGACCCCCAAAGGGGTTGCGACCCACAGGTTGAGAACTGCTGCAATAAGGTGCCCAGGACCCCTACTCTGTGCATGTCCTACTGCAGATAGCCCAGAAACCCCCTCTCAACCAAGACATTGAAAACAATCAGTCCATTCCAGACCCATTGTCCACAACAGGTTCCCTTTGTCTTGCATCTGGAACCTTCACTGCCACAGGCTATTTTCAGGGTACAAATACCCCTGATTTCAGGATGTCTAGTGCAGTCTCTTAAAGGTCTACTCTTCACTCTGTCCGTCTGGCTCCTGAATGAGAACTGTCCTTAGGTCATACCCAAACCAAAACACATTTCTGCTTTTCACTACTCTTCTGGACAGGTAATTATAAATCCTCAGCCTCTCTATAATTTTTCCTCCCTTTCTCTTTCAGTTAGCTCTTGTGTGAATGTGTGACACTCAGATATCAAAGGAAAAAAAAAACAAGGACAAAACATACTTCTAATGTGACTGCACACATTTACTCAAGAACAAGTCCCACTCAGTTAAATGGGACATGTTTTCTAGTAAGTTGTGTTTAGGACTGAACACCTCTTGTCTAAGTACTAAGATATTGTTTAGCTTTACTAGTTTGTCCAGCCCTCTTGCAAAGCTGACAGTCAATATAAGCATGCAATAACAACCAGAACATCCTTTTCAAAGGCCACAGTCATTTCTATAATAAAGAGTGCTTGTGTGATGGCAGATCAGAAGAAATAATCTGTTTGTTACCCTGTTTACTGGGGGTCCCGTGAGGGACACCAAAGTGCGCTCTCAAAATATCAAAAGGTGGGGAAATTAGCACAGAGTACAGCTGGTGATGCGAGAAGCAGGGCAACGCAGCGAGATCTTGAACCCAACGTCTATGGGTCAGGCCGAGTCAAGGAACAGACAGAGGTTGAACTAACAATTGGTGATCTTTATTAAAATACAATCAAATGGTGTATGCAGCACACTCACACAGATAACTATAGAAAATAAAGGTTGGAGTGAGACAGAGGGATTTTTAAGAAGGATTGTTGATTTGGGTGATACTACACCTGTCCTGAAGCCCGGGTAGTTCACTGCGGAAGTTCGGAGGTGCGTAATCTCAGTACGTGGGACTGAGGGGAAGGCTCGCCAAGCACAGTGGCGGCAAGGCTGGATGGAAATTGGGCGCGATCTGAGAGATCCGAGGAAGGTCTCGGAATCCGGGGTTTTTATAGGGAAAATGTAGCCATAGGCTAGTCCGTACTTGAGGGAAAACAATGAGTTTCGGGCTGGAGACAAAGCTTCCAAAAGGTCAGAATTTAGCATGATTGAGTTAGTTCCGAATTGACAAAGGAGTAGACAGTATGCAAATGCAGAGTGCTTGACAGATGAGGATTCTCATAATCAACCCTCCTGCTCGGGGCAGGGAGTTCTTTGTAAATAGCGTGCATATATAATAGCGTGCTTGCCGGGAGGTCTCCTAAAGCAGCGATCTGGCTATTTCTGGCCTGCCTGGGTGGGTAATAGTGTTACCCTGTTTACTGGGGGTCCCGGGAGGGACACCTAAATAACCTTACAATTACACAAGATGGGGAAATTAGTCAAGAGCACTGGTTGGCACTACGAGAGGCAGGGTAACGCAGCAGGATCTTGTAACCCAATGTTTACAAGGTCAGGCCAAGTCAAGAAGCAAACCGTGTTAGAAATAATGAATGATCTTTATTGAATACAGGCACACAATGTAAGCGACACACGCACACAGATAACTAAGGAAAGTAAAAGTTTGAGTATGATAGCAGGATTTTTCAGAGGGATAGTTGATTCTGGTGATACGAAACCTGTTCCTGAAGCCCGTAAAGAAGATAGAGAGCAATGCTGGGGTTTGGTGTATCTCAGCACGTGGAGCTGAGGGGAAGCTCTCCAAGCAAAGCGGCAGCAAGGCGGTCTGGAACTCGGGAGAGATCCGAGGATGGTCTTGGAATCAGGGGTTTTTATAGGGAGAAATGTGACTGCAGGTTATGCCGTACTTGGGGAAAACAATGCGTTTCAGGAGCGGGACAAAGCTTTGGAAAGGTCAGAGTTTAGCATGATTGAGTTAAGTCTGAACTGACAAAGAGTTAGCCAGTATGCAAATGCTCAGTGCTTGGCGGTTGAGTATTCAGCTTGCCAGGGTGCCTGCTTGGGGCAGGGAGTCCTTTGTAAACAGCGTGCATACATAATGACAGTGTTTGCAGAGAGGTCTCCTAAAGCGAGGATCTGGCTATTTCTGGCCTGCCTGGGTGGAGAATGGAATGTCCAGCGATTAGTGGCCGTGCCTAGTTTCGTGCTTGTCTGGGGGCCTCACAAACACGTGGAGAGGGATGGTAGAAGAGAGCCAAATTATTGATATCAAAGTGATATCTAATGTCACCCCAAGTGCGGCTTAGGAACTGCAGTAACATGTTGCTTTAAAATGGTATAGATAACTGTGGCGTGTCCAGCAGCCAATTTTCTGCTTCAGAGACTCTTTGAGGACTGCTGAAAAAGATTTTCCCCAAAACAGGACCATAAGGGAACAGAAGTCATTTTGAAGATCAGGGTTTTAAAATGTAAAATAGTACACCCCCCTCTCCTGCCTGCAGCCTGTCTAAAAGATGAACTCTCACTCCTGCAGGCTTTCAGATGAGCCAACTCAGTATTCTGGGGGATGACAGAAAGGTCATCATCATAGGGAGTTTAGAGGGGCCAAAGGTCATAGAAACAGCCTAGGAGGGCCACATATGGGCCAGTGCTGCCCTTTGCTTACCGTTGTTTTCAAACATGAAATCCCACTAATTAATCCAATGCTTTAAACATTCTGATCTTAGTCTCTTAGAATCCAGCTTCTAGTACCTCTTTTCTATTTTGCTCAGACAAACTCAGGCTCATCTCTTTCCACATACACATATATACACTGAATGGAGGGGAGGATCCATATTTTAGAGTCTTATCACTTTACAGGTACGGGCAATTGCAGTTCCTAGGTATGTTCTTATTGTAGTTTCCATCAGTTCGAAGTAAGATAGCCAATAGTGAGATTTATGGGCCACATTTGCACATTCAGGCTTTGGAACTGTCCTTTCTTTTTTCTTTTTCCTACATCATTATTACTTCTCTGATCTCTTCTTGTGTCAGCCTTGTACCCCTTTTTTTCTGATTTGCCTGGAAAACCCTGCGAATATTCCCCTGGTAAAGTTTGCTGAACTTAATTGCTCATGTATCAAGAGTATTTTATGCAAAAACAAAGTCTTCAATAAATGAAGTGGCTATTTACTACATAAATACATCAAAGATGCAGTCCTAAAATATTATTGTAAAGAGTAATGCTGGAAAAAAAAGTTTCAGATTACTCTACTGGAAACTCTTCCAAGTTGGATGTGTATTATCCTACCACTGAAACCCAACTGTCAGGGTAAATTACCTTAAGCAATACAGTGCTGAAGGCCAATTTCAACATAGCAAAAGGTTAAGAAAAATATCCACTTGAAACAAGACATTTTTATAATATTTATTCCAACTGGGACAAAAGAAAACTATTCGGCTATATAAAACACTGGGAAACTTCAAATTAAAGTCATTAAGCTCTGAGACAGGGGTAAATACTCAATATTTAAAAGTCAGTATTTCTGAATGAAAGCTTGTTATGAAATACATCAAAGCAATATTCATTTGTCACATGCCACGCACATACAAAAGAGATGTATTTTCCATGAACAGCTTGCTAACTGTGGATTATATGTTTCTGAACCAGAAAATACTATGCTTTATAGGCCTTCATGCAAACAGCATATCTACAAAAACCTTTCACATTGTAATCCTGTACCTGTTTGGTAAGGAGGATGTGCCAATGAACTCAAGGAAGCCCCAGTGAACTAAACGGCGTAGATACAGTCAGCCCTCCACATCTGTGGGTTTGACTTTCACAGATTCGATTACAGTCCTCCCTCCACATTCGCTAGGGTTAGGGGCACAGGACCCCCGTAATAGTAGAAAAACCGTGAATAACTCTAGGTCCTCCCAAACCATATTTAACACACAGAAAGGTATGATCTGTGGATTCCTTTGAGGCATCAGGATTCCTTCAAGGCAGAAGTGGGTGGCTGGTGGGGCTGACTGCCAGGTCCCTTGCTGCCCCACACCATTTTTAATAGGGACTTACAAGCCTCGTTCACAGTTTCTCAGTCTCATGAGGCTTGGAGTCCTTATTAAAAATGGCATAGGGAGGCAAGCAGAGGTGACAGCAAATAATCTGTGAATAATCAAATCCATAAAAGTGAAACTCGCAAATGTGGAGGGCTGACTGTATTTGCAAGTTTCTTAAACTCCTGCCTCCTCTTCAGGTGCTTCTCTTCCAGGAGAACTTTATCTCTCAGTGGCTCTGATCAGACCACATAGCCCTTTTAAAACCTGCTTCTAGTCCTCCAGAGCACCACAAACCCTCTCCCAACACCACCTCACACCCAAGGAAGGAAATGGGCAAAAGAGAGGAAGTATAGGGCCACTGTGGTGACCCACCCTCTTTCCCTCTCCTTTCACTGACCTGGTTTGGACCTTGCTTTTTGATATTTGTAGTTTCCACAGTTTTGCCAGGGGTCCCATGGCCCTAACCCTAGCAAATGTGGAGGGTCAACTGTATTTCTAAACAAGCATGTAAAAGTTACACATAAGTCATGGATCGAATTTATCTGACTGGGATGTATAGAATTACATTGCAAAAAAACTAAATGTTAAAATATTGCTAAATATAAAGAAAAATGTTGCTTAAGATAGATGCCATCTTGGGGCAACCCAACACTTTGAAACTTCCACCAGACTTGGGTCCAAATATTATTTTAGTTCAAACTTAGTTGTGGTGTATCTCTCTCTCTCTCAAGTTTGTTGTGCATCATTTTTTCTCTCAGCATCAGTTCACTTATACTACATGCACAGAAGAACTACACGTGGTTTTAGGGAAGTGATAGGTCACACAGATTGCAGGATTCTCTCCTGGTTAACTTGAAAGGACATGTTCTCAAATCATTCATTTGGAAAGCATTTCAGCAGGGATGGAGTAGGATCTAGGGGTGTTGCAGTCTTCCTCTGCATGATCTTAAAGACTCCCCATGCATTCACACTTTTTTTTGGCAAAAAACAAACAAACACATGTGCTTCTGGGCCTAAAACATGCCAATGGGATAAAACATGGTAAAATTGCTCCCTTTATCTCCTGGTAGCTTTGATAGTCATTTTAATTTTTCCCCAATTTTTTGGATGGGTTGGGAGGTCCTTGGGGGTCTCAAAACAGCCATGGGCACCATATACAGCCTGCAAGTCACACTTTCCCCATCTCTGCACTATACTTTTCATTTACTGCATACAAATGGTGCACACATACTGAAAAGGCCAGGTTTCTTTTTTCTAAATGGCAGTTCTTGTAATTCTATAAAGACCCCATGAATTCTGTGACCATACCGTTTGGAGGATTCTTCAAGTTGTCGTCCAAAACAAAAACAAAACAAAATCCATGCTCTGCAAATTAATGCCACAACCCATGCAGATTCTCCTGAAATATGTTGAACACTGGGATCTATTTTCAATTCCTTCACATAAATACACGGTTAATACGTCGGATTATTTAACTGGCACTTTGTTAGCCTCAGGGCCCTGCATGTTTAATATGTTCAAGCACATGCTGTTCCATTTCTGTTTACTGACCTCTTCCCTAATGGGATTATTGCCACCATGTCATCATTCTATAAAGCAGATTGCCTGATTAATACATTACGTATACCTGTTTGTATTCTGCATTCGCTTTCAAATCATGACAAACACAGCACTAAAATATAAGATGCATCATAATGGCCACATATTCTTTGCACCCTTTCTGCCTTTCTTTTGCAGCCTATCTATAGCCCTGCCTATGCATGGCATTTACTCCTAGGTTACTGTGCAGAGGGCTGCAACCATCTAGAACACACCCATGGATATTTACTCAGAAGGTAGTACTGCTCTTTTAAATGGAAAAACAAAACAACAAAAACCCACCCCTTGAGCTTCCTCCAAAGGAAGCTGGACTAAATGTAATAAACGGGTCTACTGTTTAAATCTTTCATGTTGCAATATGAATTTTTACGATGTTTCAAACAGAATCTGTGCAGGTAGGAATATTAAAAAGCCAATAAAATTTTATTGGTGCACTTCTGTCATGAGTAAAACATTCAGAGAACATATCAGAGAACAGGGAATTCAAGGTCAAGGTCATTAACCCAGATAATAGGAGTGTGATCCCGCCCAGTGTGTTGGACCTCGACCTGGAAAACGTAGGTTCTGTTCCTTCCGGAAGGCTGCATTCACGCTTATCTGCAAAAATGGTAAAAGAGTCTTGAAGGAAAGGGACTTTCAATTCACTCAAAGGCTTCAAGTGACTAGCAATTAAATAAAAATTCTTTTGTCATTATTAAAAGGCCATGTTATAAAAAGCACAACCATTTAGCGCGAAGCTGTTTGGTGTCATATGGCATTGTACATTTTGTGCAGGCATGCTTTTGCAATAAACAAAACTGACCCCCGATTTGAATTTCAGCGAACCTATTGCTGTGTACACAATCTCCCCTCCCCAAATTGACTGTCCTGCAGTTGTGTCTCAAGCACCAAGAGAGAGAATAAATATTATAATAACAGAGCATAGTCCGTGAGATTATTTTTCTTGAAAAACGAACTCCGAACGGTCTGTTTCTCTGGCCACTTCCGCACGAGCCTGTTCTAGCGCGATGATTCCACTTTCAACCTCCTCTGGAATCCTGGGGTTTGCAGTTTCCCCAGGATTCCAGAGGATGTTGAAAGTGGAATCGTTGCGCTATAACAGGCTAGTGCGGAAATGGCCATAGTGCTATTATTCCACTTTCAACATCCTCTGGAATCCTGGGGTTCGCAGTTTAGGGAAGGGTCTCAAAAGCCCCCCAGGATTCCATAGGGTATTGAAAGCGGAATAATAGCGCTATAACAGGCTCGTGCGGAAGTGGCCATAGTGCTATTATTCCACCTTCAACATCCTCTGGAATCCTGGGGTTCGCAGTTTAGGGAAGGGTCTCAAAAGCCCCCCAGGATTCCATAGGGTATTGAAAGCGGAATAATAGCGCTGTAACAGGCTCGTGCGGAAGTGGCCATAGTGCTATTATTCCACCTTCAACATCCTACGGAATCCCGGGGTTCGCAGTTTAGGGAAGGGTCTCAAAGGCCCCCCAGGATTCCAGAGGAGGTTGAAAGTGGAATCATCGCGCTATAACAATCTAGTGCGGAAACGGCCTCTGTCATAGCCACAAGCGCTGCACTGAGACGCCCTTCAAGGGACTGTGTGCAGACAGGCACGTAAACGCCAGGCGCAGCCTCGCGGCGTGCCGGCTCTTTCGGGAAGGCTGGCTTTGGGAGAAGGGCTCTAATTCCATCCAAATGCAACGCACATCGTCATGCTCGCGGCAGGCGGCGGCGGCGGCGGCAACGGCAGGAACGTGACCCTCCGCACACGCACCGAGGCTGCTCGGCCGCTCTTTCCCTCCCCCCGCCCCGCCGGCCCCAGAAGCCGCCCCACGTCCATTTCCTCTCTTGTCACCAGGCGAAGCGGGCCGACTCTCGCAACGCAACATGGACGGGAGGCAAAGCCGCCTTCCGATTGGCAGACGCTTTCTCCGCCCCGACTCCTCATTGGGCCGGGCGCGGAGCCCACGCGCCCACCACGCTCCCGGCGGGCTGGCGCAGCCGTCTCTGTAGATCTGGCGTCGACGCTCTAGGAGCGGAGGGGGAACGGGGAGGGTCGGCGTCGGCGCCGGAGCCAATAGGAGCCGCGTAGGGGGCGGGGTTTGGTGCCGGGCCTCGAGCCGAGGGGGGCGGACGAGTTGGTAAACAAGGTGCGCGCCTCGTGGAGCCACGGAGCGAGCGAGCGGGCGGGCGGGCGTCCGGGCTGCGCGGCGGCGGAGGCGGCGTCGTGTGGAGCGAGGTAAGGGGCGAGCCCGGCCTGCTTGCCTCCCCCAGCGCGTGGTGCCGCTTCTCGCCCTGCGTGGAGGAGGGTAGGAAAGGTCCGTGACTCTCCCCGCCCCCGAGAACAGTGAGGGGCGGCGGCGGCGGCGGCGGCGGCGGTTGGGGCGGCAGCGTTTTCATCCGTGAGGAAAATGGTGTCCGCAGTTCGGGCGGGGAAAGGCGAGGGGGATTTGGCCCGTGGTGGGGATCTCCTTTTTCGGTGCAGCGCAGCCTCGGAGTCGCGCAGGAGCTTGTGAGGAATGTCCTGGAGCAGAGCGGGAGGGAGGAAGGGAAGGAAGAAACGATTCCTCCGAATTAGTTTTCGTGCTGTCTACGGTAGGAAGGGAGAGGGTTGAGTCTCCCTCATAGGAATGAAGGCAGCTATGGCCATTTCCGCCCTAGACTGTTATAGCGCTATTGTTCCACTTTCAACATCGGCCATTTCCGCACGAGCCTGTTATAGCGCGATGATTCCACTTGCAACCTCCTCTGGAATCCTGGGGGGCTTTTGAGACCCTTCCCTAAACTGCGAACCGCAGGATTCCATAGGATGTTGAAGGTGGAATAATAGTACTATGGCCATTTCCGCACGAGCCTGTTATAGCGCGATGATTCCACTTGCAACCTCCTCTGGAATCCTGGGGTTTGCAGCTTCGGGAGGGGCCTCAGGAGTCCACAGGATGGCCATTTCCGCACGAGCCTGTTATAGCGCGACGATTCCACTTTCAACATCCTCTGGACTCCTGGGGAAACTGCAAACCCCAGGATTCCAGAGAAGGTTGCAAGTGGAATCGCCGCGCTATAACAGGCTGGTGCGGAAATGGCCATCCTATAGAATCCGCGGCTTTGCAGTTTAGGGAGGGGCCTTTGAGGATTCCATAGGGTGTTGAAAGTGGAATAATAGCGCTGTAGCAGTCTAGTGCGGAAATGGCCTAGAGGCTTTTCTTAGCACGAGTTCTTAATACTCTGCTGCAGCCGCACGGTTTAAATGTTCAAAATCAGAGTGAAAAAAGGGTGTATCTTTCCATCTCTTCTAGGCATGCTTGTTACTAAGATGGGGAAATGACGGGCTTCTGGTTCTTGAGCGCGGGGACCTGCAGAAATAAGGAGGTGGCTGTTATTTCGGATTAACGGCCACGGAGCGGAAGGGTCGTGTCTTCTTGGGTGGGCGGAGGATGCTTTGGGGCTCATGCAGGAAGGGAGGCGTGATTATCCCGAGTGCATCTCCCTCGCATGTCCGCAGCTGCTGTAGCTCTGGCCATTTCCGCACGAGCCTGTTAGAGCGCGATGATTCCACTTTCAGCCTCCTCTGGAATCCTGGGGTTTGCAGTTCCGGGAGGGGCCGGCCGGCCCAGGATTCCAGAGGAGGCTGAAAGTGGAATCATCGCGCTCTAACAGGCTCGTGCGGAAATGGCCTCTGTGTGTTTTCTTCTTGCGTTTTATTTGTTAACGTCCGTCATCTGAGGCTGCCGCCCCCTGCCCACCTCGGCCTGCCAGGCTTTTCAGACAGCTGTTTTCAGTTGTTTAAAAATATTTGAAATCTATATTAAACCCGCTGGCTGTCAGATTGAAGAACTCAGTGAAACCCACTACTTATCATTCTGTGCTAACCCAAGCAAAGAGAGCGCTGGGAACAAAGAAGGCAAAACCGCTAGATTTTTCAGGCTCCAGGCAGCAGAGGAATGGTTGGGAAAACAGACTTTGAAGTTGTGTTCCAAAAACATTAGTTTGTTTGTCCCCCCCCCAAACCCATACCACTACTTGGCACCCCCCCCCACAAGAGCCCACAAAAATCTGATCTCAAGAAAAACGATTCCCCATATGGAATTACTTTTCCTTTTCCCTAAATTTCATTCCCTTCTTATTTTAAACCAAAAACTGCATTTTATTTGGTTCCCCTTCCCTTCAGTCCTGATTTTGTAAAATGGCACTTGTGGGTTATAGATGATTTTTTCGTTTAGCAGATTTCTCTGGGTTGCAGATCATTGTGTGCCTTCAGCCCGGATAATGTGTCCTGTTGCATGTAGTAAGGCAATCCGCTTTCCAGTCTGCCTGATTAACCTTTCATTGCTCTTGAAGTTTCCTGGTTCTGTTACTGCTGACCCAGAGATCTACTTGTCGGTCTTACCGATGTGAGCCTAAGCACTAAGGAGAAAAGAGAGGGAGTACACAGGTTAGATTACTGTATTACTCTATTTAATCACTTTCCTCTTAAAATGGAAGATGCCCCTTTCTTCATTTAGTTAATATTTGTAGTACAAAGCTGACTTGTTACTGTTTTTCTAACTACTAGAAAGGAACATCTTCCATTTTAAGAAGCAATTGAATAGATTAAATATATCAGTTACAGCCAGGGTTGGGCAAAGTGTGTGCATGTGTTTTCAAGTTGCCTGCCACTTTCATAGAGGTTACTTACGCAAGGAGTACTCAGAGTTTTGTTGTTGATGTGTGCCTTCAAGTAATTGCCAGCTTATGGTGACCATATCACAGTGTTTTCTGGGCCTGAGAGTGTGCTGTGCACCCAAGGTCAGCCTGGTGCCCACTTTTAAGAGCTGCTTCAGGGCTCCAGGTGCTTCCTCTTTTGAGGAGAAAATCTGGTGATCCATGGTGACCTACTGCCCGAGTCAGATATGTGAGCCATTACTTTTCTTTAGAGTGCAAGATACAATCTTTTAATTTATCAAGAGTTTTATTTTGAAATGCTTTCCTGCTGTCCTAGATATATTGGGTTTTCTGACTGTTGAGCTTACCAACTGTTTGCTCTTTGTATCTAGTCAGTGTTACTTTGATTTAAATTATAATTATTTAAACCACAGATGAAATTACTAGTGAGGAAGATTCTATTTAATTGTTTTTATTAGAGGTAGATTATTGTTTAAATAAATCCTTAACACATATTCAAAGATAGAGGACTCACACTATACAATTGTTGTGAATTGTTTTCAGACTGCTTTTCAGTTCATAAAAATGGAGTTCTTTGCATTTATATCCAGACTCCACCCCCTCATTGAAATGTATTTGTCCCTCAAATTCTCTTTTGATTGACCTTCTCCATCTTTGCATTTGTCCTGTCTGGAGAATAAATAATCCACAGTTAATGATGCCTTGCAAGAATTTTTTTGTTAAAAATAAGAAGGGAATGAAATTTAGGGGAAAAATAAAATGAAAGCAGGATGGATGGCATCAGAAGGAAAAGTACACCACCTACAGAAAATAACTGGTCAGTTTTTTTCCTGTCTCCATAAACAGCTGTTAACGTATTAATAAAATATAGTTGGTATATGTGGTGCATACATGATGATATAGCCTTGATGTAGGCTTGTTTATTAAATGTTTTAAGACATTTTTAAAATCAGGTTTAGATTTTAAAAATCCAAAATCAGAAAAATCATTTTTTTAAAAAGAAAACAATTCTTTTTTTAAATATATACAGGTATTTTAAAACTGTTTTTAATTGCTACTTGGTTGTGAAGTTTTGTTGGAAATTGATAGGTAAAAAGAGACCATATAAATCTTCAAAGAGACTGAATATTTAAATAGCAAGATGCAGGAGATGGACTGATTTCTTGTGGTCTGAGTTATGGAGAGACATCCAGCTTAATCATATGCCAAAGACTGTATGTATATGTATATGAGATGAAATAGAAAGATCAATTAGGTTAGTGGAAATACAAAAAAGAACCTTGCTAGGCAGGTTGCAAAATGTGAAAGCAGTATAGATGTTAGTTGGTTTCTGTGTTGCTGTTCTTCAATAGGAAGGTGAAGACTTTATTGTTTCAGCAGACCTTAAATGATTGATTGCTCAGAGAAAAGGGGCCTTTCGTAATTTTTTTTATTGTCTTTAAGTTTTTTTTCTTTTTAATAGATATGCTTTTAACTGCTTTTAATTCCTTTGATCACTTAATTATATTTTTAACTTTCGTGATTTTTTTTAGCTGGATCCTTTGTAAGGTTTGTAAGCCTCCTTGAGGGAAAAAGGTGGGATGATGATATTGTGTGGCCTACGTCCATGATGAAGCATCAAAAATATTATGTTTTTGTTATAAAATAACACTTAGCAGGTTTGTATGGGAGAATTTGGTTCTCAAGGTCACGTTCCTAGAATCATAGAATCGTAGAGATAGAAGAGGCTACTAGGATCATCGAGTGCAATCCTCTGCCATGACAGAATGCACCATCAAAGCATTCCTGATGGACGGCCATCCAATCTCTGCAGTATTCTTCCAGTCCAATTCAAAGTATTGGTGGCAACTCCCTAAAAAGCTTTCCCTATATCTGGAATGTCTTAATTCCAGGTACCTGCCTGAAGATTGAAGTTTGCTGGGAGGGTCTTCCTCCACCAGTGGGCTGACAACATTGTGTAGTATGTGTGAAAGGACCTTTTCTGTTGTGGCATCCCAGTTTTTATTTTTATTTTTTATTTATTTATTTGTATCCTGCCTCTCCATATGGATCGAGGCGGCGAACAACTTACAAATAGAATGTATTTCGAACATTTCTATACATGCCCCCAACAAGCTGGGTACTCATTTTACTGACCTGCGAAAGGATGGAAGGCTGAGTCAACCTTGGAGCCCAGCAGGATCGAACTCACAACCTTGTGGTTTGTGACTTGCAGTACTGGCATTTAACCACTGCGCCACCAGTTGTGGAGTATCTTCCATGTTGCTCTGAGATTTTTGCATAAATGGCAGGATATAAGTATTTTAATAAATGTGATCTAGTGAAGACCTGAATGGTCTGTTGAAACTCTGTCAGAGATAATGATTGGTCCTGTCCCTGCCTGTATCACAGCATCTGTGAACTCATTGTTACATTTGTCTTGCTTTCATTCTGTTTCACTGGGCTGCCTACTTTGAATTTCTCAATTGCCAGCCATTAAGATTTTATTCATTCATGTATTTATTGGCTGTGCAGGATTTAAATCTAGAAGATGCTCTTAAGACTAACAGGCTGGAGTGAGATTAAAAGAAGAATTCTAAGTTCAGAAACAGCAGGCCTCTGCATTCAGGTTGCTGAGAGCAACAGTAACATGCCTGGAGGAAGTAATAGGCTGGATGAGGAAAAACAAACTGAAACTGAATTTAGACAAGATAAAGATGGTTACTGATAAGGGTCCTAGCCTGAGGCTGGAGGTGTGTCAACCAGTCCTGGGTGAGGTTGCCCTCCTGCTGAAAGACTGAGTTTGCAGCTTGAGGGTGCTTCTGGATCCTTCAGTCCAGATGACAGCCCTGATAAATGTGACATCCTATTTATGCTTGCAGTCAGCTATGGCTATGCCCCTTCCTAGAGCTAGAGGACCTAACGATGGAAGTGCGTGCACTGATAGCCTCCAGGCTTGTCTTCTGTAGTGTGTTGTGAATTTGGCTACTTTTATACCAAGTACAGAAACATCAGTTAGTGCAAAGCACGACACTGCTAAGGTGCAGCCAGATTACTGGTGCATCTTAAGAGTGATGATATTACACCTATACTAAAATCACTCCACTGGCTCTCAATTAGTTCCCGGGCAAGATACAGAGTGTTTATTACCTTTAAAGCCCTACATGGTTTGAGTCCAGGTTACTTGTTGGATTGCCTTTTCCTGTAGAGTCTGCACTGTACACTCAGTTCTTCTGGTGTATGGTTACTTCAGTCAGCCAGGACCAGGCTGGCAACAGCTAACCAGAGAACTTTTTCATCAGCTGGCCACAAATTGTGGAATGACTGACTAGAAAAGATCCGACAGCTGGTTACAATGTCTACATTCAAAACAGCATTAAAGACCAACCTCTTCTGGCAGGCCTATTCAAAGGGTTTTTAAATTATGAATTTTTGAATTACAAATGGATTGTTTTTAATATGTATGCTTTTAAAACTGATGTATTTTTAACTGGTGTCTGTGTTTTAAACTGTTTTACATGTCTGTCTGTTGCTCTGTTTAAATCTGCTGCTTCCTTAATCCATGGGGAGAATAGGTAATAAATAATTATTACTATTATTATTATGATTATGAAGAGAGAATTATTAGCTTTGTGGCCTGTTTTCATGATAAGCATTTGATTGGCTGCTGTGGGACACAAGATACTAGACTAGGAGATCTGCTGGTGTTAAGCAATAGGGATCTTGATATGAGACAGGTAACTGTTATCTTTGTACTGGAGCATCAGCACTTACCATTCTCTTGAATAAAATGTCAGTTAAGTCCAGATTGGGTTAGTTCCCAATTGAATTGAAAGGGACAAGTTACTAATGGCTTAAACTCAGTTGATTTCAGTAGGAACTAAGAACAGCTAATTCAGATCCATAAAGTATGTATAAAAATACAAAATTCTTACTGTAGTAAAAATTGTATTGTACTGTATTGTTTTAGTTTTTTTTAAACATCTAGCAATTTATACTTTTCTGTTCAGCATGAACCTTCTGAAGGGATGCAAGTCCTCTTAGATTTTGTTTTAGAGGGAAACCAGCCCTTCGTAACTGGTCTTCCAGCCTCCTTCAACTTAGTGCCTACTAGAAGTGTTTAATTATAACTCCTGTGAACCCCCAGTCAACATATCTGGATGGCACCAGATTGAGTAATGCTGCTTTAACTAACTAATGATTTTGTGTATGTATATGTGTGTGTGCCTTCAAGTTGCTTGTTGACTTTATGGCAACCTCATGAATGTCATAGCGTTTTCTTAGGCAAGGAATACTCACAGGTGGTTTTGCCAGTTCCTTCCTCTGAAATATAGCCTACAACACTTGGTATTTGTTGGCAGTCTCCCATCCAAGTACTAACTAGGGCTGACCCTGCTTAGCTTCCAAAATCAGACAGGGTCTAGTGCATTTAGGATATTTGGAACATGGCAAATTAGTGATTAGTTAAATTTACTTATAGCTTGCCTTTCATTGAGTGAGCTGAACTCAACATATGTGGCTTTCCTCTTCCCTGCTTTATGCTCAGAACAACCTTTCCAGGCCTCTGTCCAGGGTCACTAAGCAGCTTTCATGGCTTGCTGGAGTCTAGAACATTGCTCCCCAAAGTGCCAGTTCACACTTCTAACCATAATGCCAAACTGGATTTAACATGATTAAATCTGAGGATTCAAACTTTATGCTATGTTGATCCTCCTAAGTTACAGGTGTTCTGTTATTAGCTATGAAAGTCATAGGGAATGTCCAATTTACACAGGCATTGTACCGTTGAATACCACATAACTGGTTTTAACAGGAGTTGGCCCTCTCCTCCTTTTTTTTCTTTCTTTCATAAGAAAGTATCTTGGCATCTGCCATTGGAGACTCAGCATTGATGAACCTTTAATCAAAAAGGATTATGGAAGGAAAACAGATATTGGTGTGGAATGTTGGAAGGATCATTGCCAGCAAGAAGAAATGGTACCCTGGGTTAAAGTTTATCACCTAAGAGACTTCAGAGTTGCTAGTGTTTCTTCACAAATTGACAAAAGATTCTTTAGGCATTGCTGATAGAGCTGCTGTTTGTAGGCCTAATCAGCATGAACATGAGTCACCAACATTGGGAACAGTTATCCTTATGACTTTGAAAACTTAGATAAAATGTATTCATAATAATTTATCTTACTCTTTTTAGATACATGAGTAAGGATGGATGACCTTGGAGAGCTCTTATTTACAAATAATAAGTTGCTTTCAAGTCATTTTCCCCTCACTATAGAAAAAGGTCATGTGTGTATGCGTGTATATATAAAAGCAGTCACCAGATGCACTTCTGTTACATGTACTATAACAGGCAATTGCTTTGTTTGTGAAGATTTAAAGGACTAAAAATAGACCTTCTTGAATCTTTAGTCATAAGAATTTTTTTTTTTTTGGTCTGCTCCTCTCCAAAAGAGGCAACTTATAGACAGGTGGTGCTAGGATATTATTTCATTCCATGCTTGACAGAAAGAAGACCTTGAGGGATTTCACTGTTTTAGATCTTGTTGTCAAGGATTGTAGAGAATGATGATGGAAAAACATGCAGCAGTGCTTTTTTATAGTTCACTGTTGTCCTCTCCCAATTTTGCTGACTAGGAAGTTAGTTTATTTAAATATCTGTTTATCTTTTTGATTTTACAGTAGGAAAATAGCTAGTAGTTATGGCATGAACTAGTGTATACGCACACTGATGTCCCCCATTTGCCATACATAATAACGTTTGTCTTAGTAGAACATTGTGGTGACCTAACAGCTTAAAAGGCAATGGTGTACTCAAATGCTGCTGTAGAAAACCCTTTTGGTTCATTCCTTAGGTAAGCTTCTTAAATCTATTCTAGTCCCCCCTGCCCATGTATCATATGTATCTCTCATTGTTAAGTCTGAGATTGACACGAGTGGGAATGTACTTTGGCGATGAGGCCAAAAAGCCTCTAAAAAAGGCTTGTTGATGGTCCCATACTAAATTCTTATGTGAAGGAACACATAAATCGTATATATCTTAGGTGTTATGCTGCATCAATTATCAATATCTAGTAGTTTTCTGAAAATCAAACATGAGGTTTACAGTGATTAAAACCTGCCTTCCTTCCTATCTTTGTTTCTTGAGGCCCATTCACATTGCTGAATTATTGCACTATGATTCCACTTCAACAGCCATGGTTCAGTCTTGTGGAATCCTGGGATTTAGAGTTTAGGGAGAGGAGTATTTAGAATTCTTAGCCGGGAAGCTCTAGTTTCTATAAACTGCAGAATTCTATAAGATGTTGCCATGGCAATAGAAGTGGAAAGTGGGGCTATAGTTTTATAGTGTGAATGGGTCTCTTGTCACTTCTTCTTAGGGAATTGTAAGTTTTAGCTAGCTTTGGTAGCGAGCCATGTTGTGTGCTTTGTTGTAACGCAGCTGCAGAAGACTCAGGTCTTGTCTCTGGCCACACTTAACTTCACAGACAAGTGCCTTGGAAGTGCTATATAGTCAGGAGCTATTCCTTATCCAAGAGTCTCAAGTAGTAAAGGAGGATGGGATGTCATGCTATGCTTGGGATACATTTTCTGAATTTCAATATCACAGCTGAGGGCTTCTATTTCTCCTGGGCCTTCCTGAGCACAGAACTCAAGGAGTGTGACTACTTTTCTCATTGTTTTCTTCTCTTTTTCCCCATGGTATGGTTAGATCTCTCCAGATAGAGATGTAGTTGACATATTAGCTGATATAAAGTGCCTCTATCCAGTGCTGCTATTGCAGCTTCTGCAGTTAGCTCAGAACGCAGGAGATCTCCCAGAATGCATACTTGCTCTTTTTGAAGTTGAGGAAAGCAGCACCATCTAATGTAATTTATAATTCAGAGTACTCAATTTCTTTATTCACAGTGTGAATCTCCCTCTAGTGTTGCCTCTGTCAAGAAATACAGGCTCACACGTGCCCTCCTCAGAACAGGTTGATGGAATTGAGAGGTAAATCTGAGTTTCACTGATGTACTGATAATACTTTAGGTCAGACTTCTTTGTGGCTTCCTGGCAGCAGTCTTGTATAGGTATTAAAGCACAGGAGGCAAAAATAAAGCTTTGTGGCACACCATAAGCCAATATCTTCTGGTTCTGGTCCTCTAGGAAGGACTGGAGCTGCGATAGCACAATACCTGTAGGTTTAAGTTGGTTATGTCTGTGGCACTACTTTCCCATGAGGGAGCAAAGTACTGCAGGAAGCTTCTGTAGCTCACAAAATGAACACAAATTAGTGTTGAGAAAGCTTTGCCATGCTGCTTGGGAGATTTTGGGAGCTGGAATCCAAAATAAAACCAAACATTTCCAGGTTCTGGTAAAAGGTGCTACTTTAAGACAGTAGTGTTTATTTCTTAGCATAATTTCTTGAAGAGGCTGAGGCTTATTGAAAATGTGCTCTTCTGTTAACAGATGTTGTCCATATTTAGACAGTGTGCCAAATTTAAATGCATGTGAAGAATCTACATCTGCTTTGGTTCCTTAGAAGAACAGCATGTAACTTCAGTTCCTTCTGCTGAGTAGGGTACTTGGATTTAAATCAGATTGCTTGTGCTGAGAGAACCTGATGAATTGGGTCAAGAAGTGGCATCATTTATTATGCTGCCTTATTTTCTGACTTCTGTTTTTCTTTTGCATCTGCTAGGTTTATGAAGTACATATTTTTCATGTGACCATTTCTCTAGACATCTCAATAAAATGAGTCTTGGAGTAAAACAGATACTTTTGCTGAAGCACTTGAAATTTTCTTCACAAATACAGAATTGCTAGCTGTTTATTTCCTGGTGGTGATAGGATATGATAACTTTAAAGTTATCTGAACTCACTCCCTACAGAAAGGGACAAGACCGGGTAAATTTCTTAGAGCTAGAGCAGTGGTATGATGTTTTGGTTAAACTTGATATTTAACTTGATTGATCTCTCTCGCTAATGAAATGCTTTTGTAGTCACAGAGGCAGGAAGTATCAGCAGAGATATTTATGCTCAGACAGTTCATGTTCTGTGCCCAGAAGGAATCATGACAACAACACCTTTAAAAACATAAATGCTTCTTTTGTACAGAGGTTGCTCATTGGAAATTCTTCTTTTGTATAGAAGTTGCTCAATAGAAATCCTTTATTTTAAGCTTGTGTTTTTAGGGGAAAATATTTTGAGAGTAGGAAGGAGTGTTGTGTTTCAGCAGGGGGGGCAAGCAATGACAATAAGAGTAAATGTTGCTCTAGTCTAGTGAGAGAAGGCTATGTAGCAGTGTAAGTCATTGAAACTCTGCTTATGGGATGCTGCAACTCTTTTAGGTTATGTTTACCTCCATGGTTTTTGCCTAGAACCTCCCAGAAATGTGTATTTAAAAAAAGAATCTTGAAAGTTATGATGCACTGTTGTGTTTTGTCTTTGAAACAAGTGTCTAATGCTCTGCACTCCTGAATGCTGCTTTTTACTGTTGTTCTTTAAGGCTATCTTTGCATGATTGGAGAAGTGCTGTGCTCAAAATGTACTGGTTTTTCTTCTTCTTTTTGCTTGAGAGAAAAGACACACAGTTCCCACAGTGTGGTGCTGCCCCAGATGGGGAAAATGTAGTGTTACTTTTTGAGAGATGACAGTGATTTCTTTTCTATCATGAAGTGCAATCACCAGAGCATCCATTCATTTCCCTGCTCCAAGTAAGGTACACTAAATGCCAGAAAAGAAGCTAAGAACATACTTCAAAAAGAGTATCATAGTATATTTGCCTATCTGGGGAAGTGGAGTGCTTTGTGAATTATATCTCTCCTGTATTACTTTAGTCAGGGAAATGGATCAGTGCTATGGCCAGTGGCTGGATGTACCTCTCTAATGCCTGAAAAAGCAATAAGGAGGCCACAGCCAGACAGCTCCCAAAGTATTTATTCATGCCTGTAGTTAAAAAAAGGTAGGCACATGTGGTGCCTGTGTTTTATATTCTGACCATAAAAAGGCTGAAGGCTAGAAGAAAGAACTTGGCAACGCACCCCATGCAAGAACACATCTCTTGGTAATACTGTCTCCATAGTGTTCTCAGAGCATTTTGATTGGTTCTTGATTATGTACTTCCAAAAGAGTGTTGAAGATTGAAGCAGATTTGGAAATAATGCGCAGTGTACTGCAAGTTCATGAGTAACTTATATGTGTTGAAGGCTGGAGGTGAACAGAGTTTTGCTTTGCAAACACAAGTCAAAGATGACTGCCCTACTGGTGAATATTGAGACTTATTTTGATAGTACCGTTGAGAAAGGGCCTTGTGTTGGTCATGCACAAAAATAAACAGGTACTGCATGCTTTTTTTTGGTTACCTGTGCTTTTCTAAATTGTCATTAGTGAATTATTCATTAATATAATAAATAATTTATATACCCACCCTTTCTTCAGTATTGGGACTCAAAGTGGCTCTGCCCCCCCTTAAATGCTCTTAAGAAAAATAAGAAATGGCCATAGTGTGATATAACTATAGGAATTCTTATGGCTAACCTGGGTATTTTAAAGTATTTTCTATGAACTCTGCCCTAAAAAGATGATAGCTTAATCTGGGTATTGAAACATCTGGTGAATGAGCAGGGGGGCTAGAATGGGAAAGAAAAAAAAGGCTCACTGAATCTTTGCAAGAAAATCAGTTGGTCTGATACGGTGCTGAGATCATCCGTTAAAGGTAATTCAAAATGATCACATAGCTGTTGTAGTGCCTGCTGTGAAATGGACCCATGCACCTGTGACATTCAGGATATCACATGATGCTTCTTTCGTGTGAGGGCGGCATTCAGTTTCCTAATTGTAACAAAGTGCTCTTACTAAGTGCGCTCTTGTATCTGCACTCTTCTTGTATCAGCACTCTTAATATAATTGAGCATTGTTTGGTACTGATGGATTGCTGAAACCTTGATAGAAGCTAATGCAATAATTGGCAGGATCAATCTAGAAAAGCTGTTAACTCATTGAGGTTATAAGAGGGATCATTTGGACTTAGTTTTCATATAAACACTTGGCCTGGAAAAATGTTTTATAGGAAAATTTTGAGACACATTATGGCTTAACTTCTTCAGGACTAGCTATATTAGTTGGTTGTAGAAAATACAGTGAAGTCTTCCAGTGCTCTTAAGGACTAACCAATTTATTGTAATATGATCTTTGGTGGACTTTTTGCATCGGATGAAGATAGCAAGGAACTGGCATGGGTCTGCCTAGTTTGATAAATCTCTGATGAATTGCTGAGGCCAGACTGACTGCCCCTTCCTGTTTCCTGGTACTGTTCCAGACATTGGTCCTGACTGATTTAGGCCCAAACTGTAGTTATGTCAGATTTTTTTAAATTTTTGTTTTTGGTCTGTTTTACTGCTGACATCAAAACACTGCCAGATCCTCCCCACTGTAACTGAGTGGTAATTGGCTTATAAATATTATCCTAGCAGGACCATGAAGGCTGCTGCTTGGAGTGTGAGACCTGTGACAAGTAGCCTGCAGTTTTGAAATAGTGATCCTAATTGGGTATAAGTGAATTATTTCTACATCCTTGACCAGCAAATGAGGCTCTATTCATTCCAACCTGTGTCTGATGGCTATGTTTTACATCTCCCTGGACAGTGTCTGATTTAATCAAATTGATGTAAATAGAGCTGTCAACCCAGAACATTCATACTTACAGTACTGGTGTCTCCATGCCTAAAATGAAGTTGCTGGCATGCTGGCTTCAGGATTTGGTTTTACTCCCAATTTCTGTTGCCATGAGCCTTTTAAGGGGAAAATTGTCCTGTTTTCCTAAGACTTCATGATGTATCTTGAGTGGGTAGATGTCTTTCTGAAACTTCAGGAAATTACTTTTGCTGGTTGAATAATTTTGTCTTTGAGCATTATGCTGTAGATTTTTGTTGGCTGGGCAGAATGATGGAATTTTTTTTATGCTGAGTGTATTTGGTTCATGATGAGGCTATTGAGGACAAGAAAGCAGTATTTCTCTAAGTCTGATTTGCAAATAATCATGTTTTGCCTTGTTTCACTTACTGAGTGCATTTGAATCAATGAGTTTTACAATCAGCAGTCTCTTGGTTTCTCCTCCTCTCCCTGATTTGCAAAAGCTTAGAACCAGTCATAAAACTTCTCCCAGTGTTTTGCTCTCAGATGGATTACAACTTCAGTGATTCTTAGTCAAGAACACCTAAGGTAGCATTACAGTAATTAAACACTCCCCTCATCTTCCACCACCCCCTTTCCTGCCAACCCAAAGCCAGCTGAATCATGCTGCTTTCAGAAGATACTGTTCTCAGACTTTGAAGAGTCTCTAAGACAAAAGTGGGACACATGTGGCCCTCCAGATGATGTTGAACTGCAGCTCCCATGAGCTGTAGAGAGCATCATTAATAATGAAGAATGCTCAGAATTGTAGATCAGTAACTTCTGGAGGGCCAGTGGTCTAGGAGAAAAATGCTGCTGCCTCTCAACACATCTGAATACATCATTATAATTACACAATATGAACAGGCCTGTATAAGACGCTATTCCAGATCTCCTGTCATCAGAGGTTAGACATGTGGCAACTGCGAGCAGGGATTTTTCTGTTGTGATGCGCTTATCCTGGAATATTTGTTTGTTCTCCTCTTATTAGTTCCAAAGCTGAAAGTCTTTAGCTTTGAAGAAATTACCAATAGCAATGGTATTGTTTGATTTGGGACATTTTACTCATTATTTTGATTATATTTACTGTCTGCATTGTTTTTAAAATATTATTTTAATGGCTCTGCTTTGGTTTGGTAAGCAGCCTCAGTAGTGGAAAGATGGAGTTTTGGCTTGAAATAAGTAATAACTGACTGCATAACTGTTATTGAAAATTTCTTCTCAGCTTGGTGGTTACTATTTGATTATATAGTAAGCTGATCATATTGTTTGTTTCTACTAATTCTCACCTGTCACTCAGAAGTCATTCAGATGTAACCTTTGTGTGTGTATGTGTGTATGTATTATGTAATATAGTTATATATAATAAACCTTATATGTAATGTGTTAGTTCACCTTCAGAGAAATCAAGGATCGTGGGCTGGAGGAGATGGCAACATTATGGTCAAGTCTGAATGGCCTCTTGGGCTGGTAGGAATTAGTTTAGAAATTTTCATTTTCATTTATCCTGCTATTCTGCTCACAGAGCATCCATAACAGTTTCTTTCCGAAAGAAGATACAACAGCTAAAGGCAAGGAAGCTATTAAAACAAAGACAAAAAACCCCTGTGTTCAAATAAAACATTGGTTTAAAATATTGGCAGAGATAAGATATTAAAATCTGTCTGTGAATGGTTCAGCTTTTGAGCCATTTTATCATTGTTCAAGCTCATATAGTACACAGAATACTAGAAAATAATTGTCAATAGCGGACTAGAAACTTTGAGAAATGCACACAGACACTTCAATCAGTGGCAAAAATGTGTACATGAAAATGCATAGTAAAGTGCATACACTGTGATTTATATATATCCGTTGATATCAGAGTGGAGGGATGAGCCTTTCTGGAAGGATTGTGCACACTCTCTCCCTTGTAGATGGACAGGATTTCTTTGTTCTCTTTCTCTTGCTTGATGTGCATAGTGAACTCATCCTCTCAATTAAAAGTTTTGATTTTGTTATTTTTAGTTGGTAGTCTAGGGTCATGACTAACTCATGATTATGATTAGAGAGAGAGGAAAAGAAAGCCCTTTGTTACCCAGGAGGACTTCCCTCTCATCAGTGTCTGATGCTAGCTTCAGCGATTTGTTTAAAGTGCCAAATATGGTAAGAAAGTAAGGGCAAAAAGGCAGAATGATTGGGTGTGCCAGCCTCTCAAAGCAGTGGGGTTTTTCCTGTGCCCTTAATAGTGCTGTAGCACCTCTTCTGTGGGTTATAAAAAGCATAACCTGAGATACCACAATTTGTATGGTTGCTGTAAATCAACCCCTTCCTTGCTGTAGTTTTTCATCTAGTCTGCAAGAGTTCAGTAGGCTTTGAAATTACAGGTAAATGCAGTTCTAGAAGGATAAACTTTTCTGCTGCCCTAATGTTAAAATTTTGAAACCAGAAATAAATTCTTTGCTTAGAACTCAGTACAGGTTAAAGACCTATTCAAATCCTATCCTCTGTAGTCTGTGCGCTTATCTCAAGTTGCGGTAAGACGAACATTTTTGGTGTGCCTTTAAGATGTGAAATAGTAAATAGCTCAAATATATGGGGGAGGGGGATAGTCTGCACTTGAGAAAACAAAACCTGCCGTTGAGCTGAGATGGGTGGGAGGAGGCAACAATCTTCTTTGTAGCACAAACAGGCCCTGTTTGCCAGCAGTGCTCTCTGCTGATAATTCAACCAATTGTTTGCTGCCCACATAGAGGATTGGCTTGCCAAAACTATTCAGTGGTTCAAAGATAGGCTGCAAGATGCTGACTCATTATATTTTTTTCCCTTAGAATAAATATCCAGCTAAAGGAGTGCAGTGTACACTGTAGGGTGCATGTAGTCTTGATCTGTCTCAGAACTGATGTGTATACACCATATACATCAGGCTTGTTCTAGTGCTAAGTCTGTTAATGTTTGCTCTATCTTGAGAAGTTCAGCATTCACTTAACCATTGGTTCTGAGCTGGTGATACATGGGTTTTCGTAATAGTGACCAAATTTTCAAAACCTCCTGTTCAGGAAATATGTAATAGTACCTGTGTCTTTGAGGGTGAAAAGCATACAGAAAAAGTTGCAATTGGAAAAAAAAAAGTAAGCACTCTCCCCACTTACCTCATTCTTCTGGGTGCTTGAAGTATTACAGGTTGCTTTTTGATGGAGGGTATGGTGGAACAAAACTGTAGTAATGATAATGACAAAAATAGCAGCCTGGATTCCAGCCAAACCTAAACACAAATATTTGATTTCAGTTATTGAACAGAACATCTGACAAATAGATAAAATAATATTGGCTGGTTTCTAGGTATTCCTTTCAGGAAGATATTTCAAAGCAATTTCCATAACAAATGTTAAAATAAATAACTGTTAATATATTTTTGCATATGAAAGCATTTATCATTTTACAGTTCAAAAGGTTAGTTTACCATTCAACACAATTCTTTCAAAAATATAGTCAATAATGAAAGCAGAACAGCAAGAAAAATGGTCTTCCAAGAGAGAAATTACAGATTTATTTATCACGTTTATATGCTGCCTTTTCTCCCAAAGTGGGAGGTGGCTTCCAAAGAGTTAAAAAGCCGTTAAAAACATTTAAAACAATTAAAAGCATTAAACACATATAATTGCTTTAAAAAAAAGTAGAAGCTCCCGTACTCACTCATTGAAAGCCTGCTTGAAAATAAAATGGCTTTGTCCGCCTACACAGGGGAAGTGGGGAGGGGCCCAGCGTAGCCTCCCATGGGAGAGAGTTCCACAGGGTGGGAGCAACCACTGAGAAGTCTCTCTTTCATGTCCTCACCAGACGAACCTGGGATGGTAGCTGGACTGAGAGAAAGCCTCATGCAGATCTTAAGGTTCTCGGAGGTTCATGTAGACTCATCTTCTGACACGTTTGCAAATTCTCAGGAAGGTTATTACAGTCTGATTAATGCTTCTACAGGCTCTTCTTTCAGCAATTTTCAGCAAAATTTCAACAGTGATTGGAAAATGTGTTATTTTAGTGGCCAGTGAAGTTATTTTTGTAAAGGCACTAACATTTCTCATTGCTGTAATAATGTTAGCCATTTTAGTGGTGTACTAAATAGAGAAAGCTCCTTATTTTTATCAGCCATGTTGAGATTTTTCTTTTTATGTTTTCTTGATTAGTAGTTTTTATTGTGTATTATATCTATTGTTGTATTAATTTTCTCTTTTCCCCCCCCTTGGGGCCTAGATCAGTATATAAACAAATGATGTCACATTTTTCAACTGCAAGTCCTTACAACAGTGTTCTCCAATGATTGTAAACTGCTTTGAATCCTATTCTGGGCGAAAGGCAGAACATAATTAAGTAAATGATGATACCAAAACAATACCATCCTTGTGTACATAAATGTATAGGAAAGTTTGCAGAAGAACAAAAAGCATATAAGAAATTAATAAAAGGTAAAACAGGGGAAGACATCTTCCTAAACTGAGAGAAGATGAGACTTTGGTGGAAAGTAAAGGGAAAACTAGGTGAGCAACAGAGAAGTAATAGAATGGAAAGTGTGTGAAGTGGCCATGGGTGGTAGGCAGATATGTTAGAAACTAGAAAGGAGCATTCTGTTTTGCAACATTTTTTTGCTGGTCCCATTTATTACATGTATATATCACCTTCTTTTTAGGGTTATGTACACCTTCCACCCCACTTAATTTTCCAAACAATCTTGTGAGGCAAATCAGGCTGAACTTGGTGACTGGCCTGTTAACACCTGGGACTCTTAAGTGGGCATTAAGGCACAGTCATATTTCTCTGACTTTTTTCATTCTAAGTACACAGGTCCTTACATACTGGAAATTTAGAATACTGCCAGCCTTGAGCTTGGTCCAGTTAGTATCTGTTTCACATTTAAAATGAACAAAAAGGAACTGGCACAATTTCTTCATCCTTATATTTAGCTTGCAGAAAGCTGAGTGTATGTTGAGCAATACAGATTGCCACTTGTTTCCTTTAGAGTTTACCGTTAACTTTATTTTAGATCATTATTATTCTATGGGGTCTCTGATTATCCTTTCCTTCTGCTTAGTTTCCTTGTTTTTTTTCTCCTCCTGAATTTGTTATGCAAAGTGAAACATTGCTGGCACATTGTCTTGTATAGGAATCTGTTACAATAAGCCAAATAAGCAGTCTCAATCTTTTCCATTTTAACTTTGGAGTGTCATTTGGCATCTTCAGGTTTTCTCTCCAAAGTCTCAGGAAGAAAGAGGTTATACGGTATCTAGACAAGGAAGTAAAGACTGAAGATGTTGGGGTTTAATCCTGAAACTTTCTGTGTGCAATGCACATGTGCTGTTCTTTGTGCAGTGGCCACTAAACTGTGAAACCACATCAGATAATGATACTTCCTCAAACCTTAGCTGTGTGTCTGTGACATCCAGGAAGGCTAAACTCTGCTACCTGTATACATTATGCAAAGCTAAATGCATTGGTTAAGAGGAGATTCAAAGCATAATGAATGGATGGCCCCGAATTGTCTGCCTCCTTGCTTCCCCTGACTTAGGAGATTTTCTCAAACATTGCCTCTTGATACTGAAGACACGGGGGGGGCTCACATAGGAAATAATGTTTCCTTGATTTTCATCCAATATCTTTGTTTGAGACAGAAACTTTGTTGTACAGTGTTTATAGAGTTTCTTGATAAAAAAAGAAAGAAATTGTGCTTCTAGCGTGTTATATTTTGCTTGTTCATTCAAAGACTCTTCTTTCTGCTTATTTATTTGTGTAGCCTTAAGATCTCTAAAAGAAAGAAAGAGAGAAAGGGCTGGGATTTTCAGGATCCTGAATGTTGTGCCCAGTAATACATTCTTTTCCAATTCTGTGTTTGCCCAGGATATACATAGTCCTGGATGGCACAATTCCTGAACATGTCCTAAGAAGATATTTAGGAGAAGGTAGAGCAGGAATAAATCCTTGTTAGTGAAGTATTTGTGATACTGCTCCTGAATTTGTTTGCTGCTTAAAGTTATAATCATGTACTTCTTTCCCTAGGAATAAACTACACTGAACATAGTAAAATTAGTCTGACTAAACTGGCATAAGGTTGCACTGAAGGGTATTCACTGTTATTCTGTGGAAATTTATATCCTTTTTGTGGTGTCTGCTTCTTGTACTTGAGCAGTTGGAGCTGTGACTGCCTGAAAAGAATTATTAAATTAATGAAAATGGATTAGATTTATTTTCATAAATTTGCTTAATTTTCTATTTCTTAAAATAAAATTATTTCATAAAATTCATCAATAACAATGAATGAGTGCCTACACAGTATTATGCAAACTCAGCATTCTGAAGATCACTAGTTTTCAGCGCCTCTTTCCCTTTAAAATAAAATAAACAAGGTAAGCGAAGAGTGTACTTTGAAAAGGTAAAGACAAGTATTTTAATTCAAATAATTCCCACATGAGCTTTAAATTTGTTTGAATATAATATTGAAACTACATTGTGCACTATTCAAAGACATACTTGTGTTAATCTGGATCAGTATGCAAAAGGATCTTATAACACCTTTGAGACTGAGAGAATGTTTTCTTAGGTGATCTGGCTCTAGGGCCTGTTGCTTTCCTTAAAGCAACTTGCCAGTTCTCTGTCTTGCTATGAGAGTGAGACAGTGATTAGGGATGGAGGCAATGGTGGAGCTCTTGAACAGAGCCAGTGCAGCCATCCTTTGCTACTGTTTGTACCAACTTAGTATTCTTTGATAACAGAAGCTACTTTACTCTGTGGCTGCTCTTTTTTTCCTGATGTTCAGATAGGCCTAAAGTGAATTCTGTTTATCTGGTATGTCATTTACTACGTACTACATGTGCAGTTTTGATTTCAAGTGGCATTCATCTGACTTCTGCATTTGTTAAAGACTCTCAGTTGAGAAACGTATTGATGTTCATGGGGTTTTGATTGCTTTGTTTCATTAAATAAACAATCCCCCAATTGGAAACTGTCCTTGATTTTATTGCCACTTGGCATGCAGGTTCAGGAGCTCATTGGTCTGATCTAAGCCTCTCATGCCGCCAAGGCATGACTGATAAATCACTTACTTTTCAAGAAGAATTTTTTCTGCTTCAACCAAATGCAGTTGGATTATTTTTACTTCTGTGGCTACACAGTGGCTTGGGACAGTTGAACATGTCAAAATGATAGGTAGGAAATGTGCGTGTTAGAAGTGTATGCATTTTAAAAGCACCTCAGAAAATATATATTCGTTAACCTACAGCATAGCAAATACTGGCAATTCCTAGGAGGGTGTTTAGCCAGAATTCAAATGACTCATAGTTGGCTTTTGACAGGGACAGTACAATTCAGATCCCTTTGAAAGGGCTTTAACCTTACATGGAGTGCTATGCTGGCTAGATTGCTGGTTTGCCTGCTGAAAGATGTGAGCTGGATTTCATAGCAAGAGAGGCTTTTGTGTGTAAATGACACCGTGCTGGTCAATGGCACTTCTCTTTTCTCTTAAAACTGTAGGAAATAAGAGGAACAGAACAAAAGTTTATTTTCCTGAAGATAGATGAGCACAACGCATTCTTGTTGAGCTTCATAATTTGAGCTACTTTTCTTAGCATGCAGCATAGCTGCTTAATTAGTCTAATTAGAAACTAGACCAACTTGGCCCTGTTATTTATCTGTCTGCTGGATTTGTATAGGAAAGAGGGATTATAACACATCCCTAATTGTCATCTTTATCATCGTCATCATTTATACTATGCTTTTTCTCCAAAAATGAGATTCAGTTAGGATTACAATTTAAAACAAGTAAAAGATAGCTAAAAGCATACAAAGTTCAATATTAAAATACAATTGAATTATTCACAAAATGAGAATGATCTAAAACATATACCTATGCAGGGGTACAGATGTCCCTGGACTGCTATTTTCATTCCATCTTCACTGTTGAGTGTGACTATTTTTCCATCATTTTGGTTGTGTGAAACTCAGAGTGTTAAGAATGTTTACCACTTGTGAAATGTCAAAGAAGGAAGGGGTCCTCGACTCTCATGATTTATGTCTGGTTTTTGTTTTCCAGTGCTGGAGGTGATCCATCATGGCAGGGGATGCCATCATGGTGATGCGAGGTCTGGCAAAGCTGAGTAAGGCTGTCTTAGAGACACAAGCAGGACAACTCCGACAAGCAGTTCTTGGGGGTGATGTAGTAACCATAGCCAAGAGCTTCCAGGCTGCTGCTGAGGAACAGTTCAGTTCTGCCATGGGGAAAATGCAGGTAAGAGCATGTAATGTGATAGCCGTAACCCATGTATATTATTTATTCTGGGATGTTCAGTGTTCTGCTTAAAGCTAAGCAGAAACTCTTGCATTCAGTTATTAAATTCAGGTGATATGAACAAGAAGATGTTTTTATGTTAGGTCTTTTGTTTTATTTATCTACTTAATCTTACATTTATTTATCAATTTATTTATCAACACATGACTCTCTAAGGAACTGATACTATATTCTAATGAAAACACAATGCAGGCTTTCTCTACTTGTCTGATGGGGTAGGGACTGGAGCACTGGAATTGACTGAAAAGTGGAACCCATGTACTGTACTGTAGGGAGCACAAAGGATTTACAGAGGCTTGCTTGATAACAACCAAGCATGCTGCTTGAAAAGTTTTTCAGCTGGTTTAGTGCCTTTCCCCCCTTCTGCTTGCTTTGCAAGCAGCATGTGCATGCAGGTGGTTCCACATGAGCATATGTAGGCATGAAAAACTGATGAAAGTGTGAAACCCCTATCAAATTAAGGGGACCTGTTCTTAATTTGGACATGTCAGAAGAGGGAGATATCAGAGAATGGCGCATCAAAAGGTGAGGGACTTCCTGTAATTTTACTCATTTGAATTGGGTGGGCGAGCTTCAGCCTTTAGCCTAATATCCTGTAGCCTTTTCAGCCAAATTTCAAAAGCTTGATGTAAGATGAGGTTTTTGCAACAGCAGTCTGTTCCTTCTCCAGCATTCTGTTGGGGAGGGGGAGAGAGGGGAACAGGAGACTGAAAAATGAGATGACAAAGGAAAAAATAGGATGACAGAGAGAGAGAGAGGATGGCTCAACTGCTTTTGTCTCTGACCCCATCTACCGCTAGCTGCAGTCATGCCACTACTGGCATATGCTCCTCTCAGATTATTCCAAGCAAACATGGTCCTTGACAGTAAAAAAAATGTTGCATGCCCTGATTGAAATAAGGACTGCCAGCTAGGCTCATAAAGTTTTATGAACATAATAGTGACCTAATTTTATTCCTCAAAGGCTAAGAGTTTGCAAGAGATTTGGCTTGGAACACTTCCTTGGGAAAGAACTTCAGTGCCATCAATGGATTTTGAGACTGAAAGATGTCCTTTTCAGAAAGGTGGTGACTCTGTGGAGACCGTATCATATTTCCTCAAAACTCTGGAGAGGAATCTTTTGCACGAAAGAGATTGTATTTCCTTTTATGCTGCAATCTTGGGGAATCTGTTTCTAACCAACAGGAGGGCATACATTTGATTTTAAATGTGTGGACTATACACTAAGTGAAGGTTGGGACAGACTTCAGGTGTATGAGATCAGCCCTGAGGTCCACATGGGCCAAATGAGCTTTCCCTGACTGGAGATAAGTGCTTCTGATGGGAAGTTGATTTTGCTCAATTCAAGAGTATCTTTTCCCAGAGGTTGGCTCTTTATGGGTCAGGTACACTGATTTAAAGAGTGCTATGCTTGAAAATGTCAGTGTTTTCAGACATTTAGATTTTTTTTTTTAAAAAAAAACTCATCCACATACAGGATACCTATGCCTTGTACTTGAGTGCTAGCTTGGTAGCCTTGGTCAGCAGTTTCACATACCTCAGTGTGCAGACTGGCAGATGCAGGATAGAGCATTCAGTCTCTCTTCTTTTCTCTACAAGGAAACCAGCCAGACTGCCAAAAGAGAGAAGCTATGCCCTTTGTGACCGGTGTAGAAATACAGCAGGTTGTAGTAAGGACAAAATTTCTCTCACTTGTCTGTCAGCCCCCAGTCTGGAAGTTTTTTTTTTTTTTTGCAGGCTAGAAACTTGTATGGGCATTGCTATGACCACTGTTATGACTTTCCATACCTTGACCTGTGTTTTAGGGTGTCAAAACCAAGAGATCTGGGCCAAGCCAGGGCTATGACAAATCAGGTCTGCTTTGAATTCTCCCTTCGTAGAGAAGCAGCACTCCTCTATATTTTTGTCCTCCACTGGCTGCCTTTCCTAGTTTATCTCCCTCTACTGTTTTCCCTAAATCTTCACCCTGGTAAGCCTGGATTATCTTATCCAAATGACTGTGTACACAGCATGTATAACTGATTCAGATCCAAAGAGACACTTTCTGAAACTGCGCTTTACAAAAATGCAACAAAATCTTTATTGAACACACTGACAAGGAAAAGGTAGTTGGCAAATTAAAGATTACCAAACATCAACACACTTTTAGCTCTAAACCCAGCAAACACTTTTCTAACTCTCTTTTACAGTCTCTATCTCTCTTCATCAAAACTCAGATGGATCTCTAACTCATCCCTTTTCAAAAAAACTCGTTAAAATTTAGTTAAAATTCTGTTAGGCTCAGTTCCCCCACCTAGCTCTTCCCTTTGGCTAGGCTGGGTTCCATATTCAGCAGCCAATCACTTCTAAATTTTCTTTGTTGCTGGAGTGGCTCTGTTGCTACCCTTCCACCGGGTTCGTCACATAGGGGCCTTTGGCAAAATTCCCTTTGCAAAGACAAAGATAAAAGGATATTTTATCTCAGGTTAAAATAAAAGATGACTAGCATCCATATTCCATATTTTGAGGACTTCAGGCTCCACTAACAGATTTTTTCCAAAGTGCTAATTATCCTTTCTTCTCATTGGGTTGAAGCAAAGCCCATGCTAGCTCTTCCTATTACAGAGTCAGGTCCTCTGTAACATTAAACATCTGGGAGGAGCTGGGAGTGAATATCTCTTGGCTGATTTTACTATACTGCTAAAGAAGTAAACAATGGAAACACTTTTCTTCCAACATTAATAAAAATTAATGTAGAAAGGTTTACAAGCTCCAGAAGTTGGCAGGGGGAACAATGAACACAGGATAATTTACTGGAAAACTCTTCCTTTCCGCTGCCTCCAGTAGGAAACGCACTAGAGAGTTTTGGACATCATATTGTGGCAAACGGAATTTCTCTACGGAATTACTATAGTAAAACAAGGCACAATGAGACCAAACGTTCAAGGCCATTTCACACATTACATAAACAGCAAACCTGTTTGGTCACTGCGGGTCAAACTAAGCATAACGTTCATCATGCATAACGGTTAACATGGACTTAACAATGCATCTAGTAGCCATAAAGGGGAGGAGGAGAGTTGGAATCAGTTTGTGTAGCAGGGAGGGGATAAGCCACCATCATATGGCTTCAATCCTATGGGATGGGGGGACACACAATAAAAATTTCAGGGTTTGGCTCTGAGTGTATGCTTTGTGGAGAATTGGATTTCTGAGTCCCTAAAATATGCCTGAATGATATATGTTTCCATGTAGAACAATTTATCAGTACATAATAACAATAAGCAGTAGAGAGTGATAGTGTGTGTTTGTGTGTGTATATATGTGGAGAGAGAGAGAGAGAAAGAGGAGCTGTGATATACTGGGGGATGTTTATTAAAGTATAATTTTAAAAGATAGTCATCACCACACATTTGCATTAGAAAAATGAAGCTAGTTTTAACCTGTGTCATTATAGTACAGATGGGTGATGACCAAGAAAAAATGCAAAAGAATTAAAATGTATCTCACATAATGCTAGATTAAGGCTCCTTCCCACTTTACCTTTTCTCCTCTCAGGAACTGAAATTTGTGAGTTAATACATACTACATTTTGCAAAACTTCAAAGAAAGTTGTTGCTTTGTTACAGTGTATCTAATATGTGCATATATGTATTATGTATACAAATTGAAACAGGAGAAACAGCATTAGGATAGTGATACAAAAGCAAAGTGAAGGCATTGAATATAGCAAATACCCAGATGATCAGCTGTTTTCAGAAGTGCCTAAAGTTATAAAGATCTGACATGTTTCAGGAAAAGCAGTTTGCTTCCACTTAAAGGAATAAAAATAAAATTGCATACAAGCATTCCTTATTTGTGGGACATTCCTTTGCTAAGCAGCTCTTATAACAAAAAGTTTGTCATAGATTTTAACAGTTTAATAGTTGAGTTTTGAGTTCTCTTTCTGAAATATGTATTTGAATAAAATGTATGTTTTTTTTATTTATGGTTTTTGAATACCTTTAAGGAATTAAACTTAATTTTCTTCCTGTGAGAACTGTTCTTCCCTTAGGACAGTAGTGTGAGGGTGAGATTAGATAAGATAAAAGCAGGAGTTGGCAACTGAAGAATACATGTAGGTATACCTCAGTTAACAAAGCAGATGTTTGCTTTGGGCATTACTATTTAACAGAAAAATTGGTACCAGAGGCAAAAGTAGCATGGAAATAATAGGGATAATTTCTTACACTGCACAAAAGAGGACCAGTTCAACACATTGCAGCAGACTTCTTACTCAGCACTCACAATGCACACATGAGAAATTAAATAACCAGATCAGGTAAGCCTTGCATAAATAAACAAAAACTTTTTGAATCTTTCCACTTTCTACAAGTCTGGCCACCAAACATTTCCACTTTGGTGGCCAGACTTGTACATCTGTGTTTTTTTTAACATGCTGGGAATAGGTGGTGAGGCAAGTTAATTTGCTTTGCCTTTTTTCTCTCTCTCTTTTGGTGTTTATGCATACTCAGTTAGGGAGACATCTCTGTTTACCTTGCATCTTTTCAGCTCAAGCTTTATTGCAGTGGTTCTCAACCTTCCCTTTAGTACAGTTCCTCATGTTGTGGTGACCCCCAACCATAAAAATATTTATTTATTATTTACAATGCCTACCCCCCGGCAAAGGCCACCTTGCCGGCCAGGAACGGTGGGGGGCGGGCAGGGAGGGAAAGAGGATCCGCGCGTCTCCCCCGGGAAAAAACTCAGAGAACCCCCCGGGCTCTGCTTCTGCTTTGCTCTCATTTCCGCTGGGGGGCAGCGTGGGAAAAGTTTCCAGAGTGTCAACCCTGGCCGGGGGGGGAGGAATCCCAGCGTCTTTGTCTTTTGTGCCGGGCACAGCTCGCCCCCCGGAAAAGCGCTGCTTGTGGCCCCCCGGCCCTTCCACAGCGCACCCCTCCATGGCAAGTGGGGCAGGGGCCGTGGCGAGGAGGGGGCCTGCCCCCCGTGCTGCTGCTGCCCCTCCAAGTTGGCCCGTCAGACGGGAGGTTCTCCCGGTAGTGGAGAAGGGGAGTGATTTCAGTCCCTTCTGAACAGGGGGCAGGAGGACGCGAGCACATGGCTCATGCTTGCGCACTACCACTCCTGGGCCTTTTCCGCACGTTACCTTATCACGGAGGTGGGGGGTGCCATTCGCGCAAGCAGGTTCTTGCGTGAGGCACTCTCTTCTCTGCTCCTTCGTCCCATAGCTGACTTCCTGGTCGTGCGACCGCCCCGCCCCTTCCTCCCCCAGCGCAGCCTACAGCACTGTGGAAGGAAGGGGCAGGATGGTCGTGCGACCAGGAAGCCAGCTGCGGGACGAAGGAGCAGAGAAGAGAGTGCCTCACACAACCTGCTTGCACGAACGGCACCCCCACCTCCGCGATAAGGTAACGTGCGGAAAAGGCCTCAGAGTGGTGGTGTGCAAGCGCGAGCCACGCACTCGCGCCCTCCTGCCCCCTTTGTCGGGAGCGCATGCAGCTGCACGCGCTCCCGCCAAAGGGGGCAGGAGGACGCGAGCACGTGGCTCGCACTTGCGCACCACCACCGAGGAGGGAATGGAGCCTAAGACCATTGGAAATGCGCATTTTCTGATGGTCTTAGGCGACCCCTGTGGAAGGGTCGTTTGACCCCCAAAGGGATTGCAACCCACAGGTTGAGAACCGCTGCTTTATTGCATTGTTTACTGCAGACAGGCTCCTGAAACCTGCCAGTGAAAGCTTGTGTTACTCCAGCCTTCCTTTACTATCCTCCTAGTGCTGCTGGTGCTAAAAATGTCCAGCTAGACAGAGAGGAAGGGGGAGTCTGGATGTATATAAAAAGACTTTTGAAAAAGGAGCTTCTTTATAAGAGGTTTGTTAACTGAGGTATGCTTGTGCTTTTACTTCAGGAAGCAAAATGTCTTGCAGAAACACTGAGTAGCCAAGTTGGTTCTGCACTTCTTGGTTGGAATCTGCCCTTTTGTGTTTTCAGAAAGAGTAGTTTACATTTCCTGTAATGTGGGAGAAAAACATTTTTGTATTTTATCTGCAGGAACTGGGGAAACAACAGGAAAACTTGAAAGATGTTGGTGAGGACTTTGGAAAAGACTTCAACTTCTCTGAATCAGAGTTGAGTGGTACTTCAAAGGACTTCTCTTCTCCTCCACCACCTCCCCAAGACCAGCCTTCTATGGATGGTGGTGCCAAGGGCCCATCTTATTCTTATGTTGCCAAAGAACCTTTTCCAAATGTTGATGGGAGTAGAAACTCCAATTTGAATCCTGTTTCTGCTAAAGTGAATGCAAAGCTCTTTGGAGGCTTTAGGGACTGTGGGAATCTTTATGCTCCTGTCTATGGGCAAAGCCGGGCTTTTCATCAAGACCATTCCTCTGTTGGTGGACTAACAGCTGAAGATATTGACAAGGCACGGCAAGCTAAAACAGATCCACAGCACAAACCACACAAACAGATGGTACGTAAGCTGGTAGACAAAATCAGTGTTGGGAGGCTTTCCTTTGGCACAGTTAAGTACCTTGTTGCAGTCCAGAGATTGCTGGAAGGCAACTTATTTCATTCTGACCATGGGCTATGCTGGCTGGAGTTGCTTTTGTACAGTTAAAGAGCTACAGATTACCCACCCCTGTTTTATAGGTTCTTTCTCTCCTTTTTCCTGCTTTCCAATCAAGTTCCTTGTACAATGTGGTTTGTTTCTGTCTGGATAGTAGTGAGGGCAATACAGCACTTCTCTTTGTTTTCATTTATCCTGAACATTGCAGCATGTCCACAGCTCAGTTTGTAGCAAGTGAAATGTGCTGAGAAAAGCAAATATCATTTATTTTGAACCACTCAAGGATTACTGCAACAAACCAGGCCATGCAACTCATGTTTGCTGGGGTCTGTAGCAGTATTATTGATATAGCATTTTAATTTTTTAAATAATTCAAAACATACTTACCTCAGCAAACTGGTCATCTATATTATGGTTATTTTCCCATTTTATGCTTAGGGGACTTAGCAGCTTGCTAAGATGATGATGTTGCTTACCTATTACTTGCCTCAGCCAGATCTGAAGCAAGTTGGTATCTGGGATTCTTGTATATTCTTCCTCCTCATTGTGAACCCATCTTCATTTCATATGTTTGACTGTGTTATCTCCCTGACCCCACCTAGTGGGAGCAAGTGACTTTTTTGATTAGATGGTTAAGGAGATTGGACATTCAAATAAATATGGTACCAATAGGCTCATGGTAGGGGTAGTGTCTTTCCCCCCCCTGGAGTGACATGCATATCATGTTGAGATTTCTCTTGGGTGTGCCTGAACTGTGGGATGCCTTCCCTTAGAAGGTGTGTTTGCCTCATTTATTTGCATCTTACATAGGGTAACAAATACTTGTTTCTTGCAACAAACTTTCAGGCTTAATTCTGACTGTATGAGTTTGTGGGAATGGGGATTATTGAAATACTGGTTGATCTGTTTTTGGTAGCAATTTTTGGATTATTATTTTAGCTTTTGTTCTAAGTCCTGTTTTCTTGTCATTGTTTTTATACCTTAACCATTTGGAAGGCTGTTAACTGGAAGTCAGGGTAGAGAACATTGTTGAAACAAATAAGGTGGTGCTTAGATTGCTTTCCTCAGTAATGTTTGTTTGGAGAGGTCAGAATGTATCTCTAGAAATAGACCTGTGTTTTTAAATGTTTAACAAGTGTTCACCTTCCCTTTGCTGGATATGCAATACATTGCTAAATTCTTGGGATGGTTAAGAAGCTGTACTTGTTGTTCTTCTTGTGTCCCTCAAGCTGAAGCCCAGAACAGGTGTACTGCAGGTTTGCCTGATGACCCCTGCCCCTGTCAGGCCAGCCCTACTTTCCATCTCTTAAGATAGAATTCCATCTGCTGGAAACTGAGTAGTTTATTTTTGTTTTCTTCTGTTAAAACAGCCTTATGTCTAAGCACAGTGGTCAACTGAACTCTGCTGTATTATTCTCCTGAACTAAAGATGCATTTTTCTAAACAGGAGACAGATAACTAGTCTTATTTGGAACAAGGCAACTTCCTCTGTGTGGTTGCTGCTTTATATTGGCTTGGCTCTTGAGTTCCTATGAGTGGAACTCTATTAATGGGATGTTACTGTGGGTGGAAGGGTGAGGTGATTTTTTGCAATTTTCTCCTCCTTCTGTGTAGCCTTTGGTGCCCCCTGAAAACTCTTTCTAGGTGGCTTGAGGGGGCCCACCAGAATAGTGTGGAATACTGAGGTGGTGATTGGGGAGAGGAAGGGGAAACTGGCAAAATTTACCTTTCTGTATATCCTCTGTTAGATAGTTTCACTAGATTTCACATAGAGGACTATGGGGTGAGAGTATGTTCTAAATGTGTTGAGCACATCAGAGAGCAGCTTGGCTGCTTCTGAATATGACTCCTGCTCCAACTGTCAAGGTCAAACAGAACAAAGTAACTAGGATAGCATGGGAAATTGTCCAGTGTAAGAAATTTGTGTGGTGTCTTGTATACTTAAAAACAAAATCTAATTCCAGACAACCTATATTAATTTGGACAAATATAGAACTTTTCTTAATTTGTATCTGTTATACAATTCTTCCTCAACTTTTCCTCTCGACCACTGAAAACTGTACACAACCTCTGTAGTTGTATTTAGTTGTTGCTATATGCATTTTCTCAGCCATAAAGGCTAAAAAAATGATAAATTTGGCATAGATTAAACTTGAACCCACTTGAAATGCTGGCAGTAGCATGGCTGCTGGGCTGGTCTTTATTTAACCATATACATACTACACCAGGAGAGAGGGCTCTTTAGGATTGTGGGATCTACTTTTGTGTTGGAACCCTAAGGTGCATCAGTTGGAACCTGATATAAAAGACACAAACTTATAATTAAAGAATCTGGAGCTCAGGCCCATGTTTTGAGAACCAGAACAGAAGTGAGCCAACAGTTCTTTCATAACATGTTGTTGATGAAAATGTTTTGTTATTATTATTAAAACATGTCAGAAGTTCTAGCTGTTTGAAGTCAACCAGAGATCTACTTGTAGGTCCTGCCTACAATATTTGTGCTACATTAAGGAGGCTACTTTTTTCTCCTCTTTTAATTTAATATTTACATTTCAGTATGACACACCTCTGTATATTCATGGTGTTCCACTAATGTGTTTTGTTAAGTTTAAAGTTCATTCTCTCCATTGTTTTGCCCCTTAACCTATCTTTGTTGCTTTCTTGCTCTTTCTAGAGTCTTGTTGCTTCATTTCCAGTGCATGGAAATGAATATTTTAGTAGACTTCCTCTTATGTGTTGTTTCATAATAATTTCTTAACACATCTCTGTTGTTTATCTCCTGATAATGATCTATTTCAATTCTGTTGCAAATTATTTGTTCGTTGTTTAGGTTTTACTTAAATCATGGCTGTACTTTTAATCTTGTCTTGCAAGTATAATATTTTCCCTTCTCCCACCCAGTAGCCTTTCCTTTTCTATCAATTTTCTTAAAGATTAAGTGATAGTTTGCATTGTATACATGTAAAATGCCCAGTATATTTTATGACTTAATAATAATGGTGTATTATATCTCTGCAGGTGGATTGCTTTAGAATTCTGGATTGCTCCAGAATTTTCTTAATACATAGATCCAACAAACTACAAAATGTCAGGATCTTTTGTGGAATAGTAGCATACTGGTGGATTATACATTGTGTTAGACCAAACTGGAGAAGTTAATTCATGAGCAAAAGTTCAGTTTCAGAGTTTGCAATACTTATTTACCACAGATATTTAAGAACTAAAATGTGTGGTTCATACAGTAGTTTTTAGCTTTTTGGACTTGCATCTTTTAGGCTTCAACTCCCAGAAGCTTTAGCGAGCATGGCCAGTGGTAAAGGAGCTAGGAGTTGAAGTCCCAAACATGTAGAAGACTAAAAGTTGAGAATCACTGGATTTGTATACCCTGTCCTATCACTGGATTAGCAATGGTAAAACAAGAAGAGATGTAGAGTTATAATTTGCCAAGTGATGAGTGAGGGCACTAGGGAAATAGTGAGACAGGTTTCTGGAAGCTTCTGTGCAACAGGGGCAACTCAGATTACAACCACACAGACTGGGCTCTGGAAGGAGTACAATGGATGTATTTTAAATTGAAAGAAGGAAATAAAATCAAGGCAGGTATATTTGTGTATTTGAAAGAAGGGAGAGTGTTTACAATGAGCTTGACCTCCTGCTGGTTCAATTCTTCAGACATTTACAAAGGCATAGGCTAGCCTGGTTTCTCAGATCTTCTAGTCATTTGCTTAATGCCCAGCAGTGGTCTCTGTCGTTGCCATGAAAAACCATTGATGCACAGTAGTCCTGTGTTGCATGAAGACTGAGGCTGATAAAAACAAAAATGAGGGGTTGATGGTAGGCCACAGGCAACTTGTGAGCCCATACAGTTTGAGATGCAGTTCAAAAACAGAATTTGGAATGGAAACCACTGAAATCGTGCATTTTTTTGGTCCCTGACTAACCCATAAAAATGCATATAGGCACAAGAGACCTGAAAGAGGAAGGTGGGGATGAGGGAGCTGGCTAGATATGGGGCACGCCTGGCTTGAGGCCCTGCGAAATATTAGCAAAATGCCCTTGACTCTTTGCATAGCCAGTTGAAGGGTAAACTACAGAACTTTAAGGTGGGGATTAATTCCCAGTGAGGTTCCAGCACCAGGAAACTGGACCTTTTTATTTTTGCTTGCTGAGTTTCTATAGCAATACAAATCAATGCCTTTTGGGTAATTGGAAGGAGAAGGGAAACATTTCCTTATAATAGCAATGCAACACATTCCCTTCCCAGTTAGTTATTTTGATACAGTTGTTAAATGATTGAAACCTAAGTTACAGTTAAAACAAGACTGCATAGTATCGTGGATTGGATGTTTTTCTCTCATTTTAATGTGTCTGTCCAAGTAAGGGATTAGAGAAGATGTGAATCTGGTATTATTATTAATGAAGGCAATCACTGGAGGCCATGTAGCATAGAAACTGTTTCAATTTGTTCATTTCAGCATGTCTGAGAGAAAATGTAAAGTTGCTCTGCCAGTGCACCTTGATGAAATAGTTATTATTAAATGGGGGAAAGGACGTTTTGCAAAGTGGATATCTAACCAGATATACAGTGCAGTGATTCTGTCTAAGGATATAAGACAGCAGGGTGGTGCAGGCCAAATAGGAACCTCTGGAACAGGAAACATGGGCTGAGTCACAGAGAGAGGGCTGCTGCTTGAGAACAGTGTGCAAAATGAACCCCAGGAGAATCTTGGAATCATGCAGTGCAAAAGGGCTGAACTTTAGGGCAGTTAAAGAGATGAGTTAAAGAGCCAGAAGGTAGTGGAAGGGTGTCACAGCATTGTACTTTTGAAGATGAGAGTTAACCAGTGAAAGAAATGAATTGGACCTGGGATATGATTTGGAGCCTTCCAGAGGTTTCTGTCTTACTTGAATTTAAGCTGGCACATTTAAGTGTTAACAAAGCCTGTGTTTCTGAGGTGCAAGCAGATAAAGATTCCTGGAACTGAGTGTACTGTCAGAGACATTGTGTAGTGTTTTAACCAGCTGATTTATCTTGAAGTAAAGATACTTCAAGATTGGACCATATTTTCTGAGAGGACATTAGATTGGCCAGTTTAAAGGTACTCCTTGGATCACTTGACCTGAATAATAGCTTGAAGTTCAAGGAGGCCAGTTTTATTTGTTAAGAGTTACTTGCATGAGGGCAATGCTCATTGATTATGAAGACATGCAGATTATGGAGCTTTAACTCTTTGAAATTACTGTCAGGATCCATTTGTTCTTGACTACCTTTAATCTTTTTTCACATAGCCTTCTTGGAAGAGGGAAGAGGAAAAGACATAACTACACACATTTGATATGTTATGATGTCAACAAAATCCATGTGCAAAAATCTTCATGACTGAGCTTCTCAGTAACACCATATGGTTGTGAGGAAGTTCATATTTCAAATAAATGCAGTAGCTATGGTTTTGTTTAAGCTTTGTGGAAAATGGTTACTTGCTTGTGGAAGCAACAAAAGCTTGCTTTTATTTTCTTTAGTATGATGATTAAGGAAAATCCATTCTGACTCATCATCTTATGTTGCTGAGGTTGAGTTTTTCACATATTTTGTCAACAAAATATTCATTCATATTAATGGAACATTTTCTTCTAAATCCCTGCAGCTCAGTGAACGTGCCCGAGAGCGAAAGGTGCCAGTTACTCGAATTGGGAGACTTGCTAACTTTGGAGGTGAGTCTCTTTAAATTATGTGGGCAAATAACAGCATAAAGTTAAGGCATTTTAGAAATCCAGCTATAGTAGCGCCAGATATATTCCTGGTAGCTGCACCACATACTTTAGCTGAAGTACAAAGAACTACAGGACTTCTGGCTCAAACTGAATACCTGAATTGATGCTGCTGAGCCATTTTTTTCCTTTGGATTGAGGTTCTGAGTAAGTTTGAGTTGAATGAGTCCTCTGTGTTTTGGTGGGGGAGGGAGGAGTTCATTAGAGGTATCCTTTATTGATCTGGTTGGGATCACTGGGCATCTAGTGCATTTTGTAGATTTATAGTGTTTGGTCTCTTCCTAGATTTATGTCCTGATCCCTGCAGTTCACTGACAACCATCACATTGGCCAGTGATTGCACAGAATTTTTGCATGCACCTGCATATATATACAGAGCACTGATTAATGAACCGTCTGGGTATTGGTGTAAGGAGAAGAGTACTAGAGCAGGACATCCAGGATTCCATCTTAGGACAAAGAAGCCGAGAAAGGATGGAAAAAATAAGTTTTGTGTGTTTGTGTTTGTGTGTGTGGGTGTGTGTGTGTATGAGTGAGAGAGAGAGATCCACCAGTGAAAAAAAGGATGGAAAGGAATGGGGAAAGAGAAAGTAGATAAGCTGAAAACCTGCAGATTATCTCCTACCTCACTGTCTTTCAAGGTTAACACAACAGTTTTGATGCTTGCATCTCCTCCCCTCTGAAGAATTACTGTTAGATAACCTCCCAGGATAGCAGTTAAGTGAATACTGACTGATTTATTTACTGTATTCTCTCTACTGTGTCAGAGATGCTGGTATTTCAATTTATAGGCATGGGAACTGGCAAAACCACATTCCTTGTCTAAGAAAATGCCATGAAGCTCAGTGGGTCACCCTAACTCAACAGGTGACTTGAAAGCACATACTCACGAGATAGGGCAGGATATAGCTTAAAACTGCTGAAACAGTCAGAAGATTAGAAGGATTTAAATTTGAATTTGAATTGTATTATGCTCTGTGTCTCATCAGCAGAACAACCAAATTGGCTACCAGTAATTTTAAGAACATGCATCAGTAGCATACATTTAAAGCTTCATAGCTGATCACACCACATTTTTTCTGTGTGGTAGATGGCAGGGGTTTTCACTGTCCTCCTGCAGCACTGATGAAAGGGCACAGTTTTACAAACAGTAAGATTAGTTCAGGGGATCACTAGTGAATAAAAAAGTTTATTGAACATATTGTGATTTCTGCTTGAATTGCAATTTAAATTAAAAAATTCATGCCCACTTTATAAAAAGACTTCATAACAATTGACAAGTGGAACTTCTATTCCCCTATTGCTCATTCAAAAACAACAAAATGAATTATGCTTTCTACAGGCTTAATAGCAGACATTATGGGTTTAATATGCATTGCATTGTTGTAGTTTAGTTCTCAGAAAATAGTACTGAGCCACCATTTTCAAGTAATGATTTTTTTCTTCTCCTCTTCTCTAGATAAGGTTTAATTTAGGGTTTGCCAGTTGTTATTCAACCTTATACCTCAGAGCTTTCCAAACTTTTCATTTTGGTGACACACTTTTTAAACATGCATCATTTTGCGACACAGTAATTCAGTAAGTAGAGGCAGCCCTTCCACCCGAGCCTAGCCTGCTGCTTCCCTCACCAGGGTCTTCCTTAGCTCAAGGCAGTGGCGGCAGGAGAGGCAGCCCCTCCACCTGAGCCTGGCCCGCTGTCACTACACTTACTGGGGTTTTCCTGAGCCCGGGGTGGCAGCAGTGGGAGAGGCAGCCCCTCCACTCGTTATGTTTGCTCAACACACCTACACACTGATGTGTGTGACACACAGTTTGGAAAGTTCTGTCATACCTTCTAGTTCCGGTCGTATTCGGTGCTCACAGGTTCTATGATATTATATTTTTGAGCTTTTGTAAACTAAGTCCTTGTTGAACAAGTGCTAAAGTCTGTTTTAATGAAATACTATCTACCTCATTGTTATACAGTGCCTTGCAGAAGTATTGCAACCCCTCCCCCAATTTTTTCTATATTTTGTCACATTATAGCCGGTAATTGAAATGAATTGCGCTGGAAATGTTACCACTAAATGTACACAAGATACTCAAGATGGTGAAAGTGCAAAATAGTTTTGGAAGGGGTAATAAAAAGTAAAACCAAACAAACGGGCACTTAAACTTCTGATTAAATCCATTTCAGTTCTAGGCTGTCACAAAATGTATAAAATTGACAGGGGTAGAGTGACAGATCTGTATTTTATTATGGTCATAGACCAGTGTAAGAGCAACAAAATCCAAATAAAAATAGATGTAAATATATAAAAGGATACAAATACATATAGCTATTAATCTGTTACCCAACTAATCATAACAGAGCCCAAATGCATAGTCTTTATATTAATCCGTGGTGCAAGTCATCACCTGATGAATTTTAATTGCTGCCACACAAAATTTAGCCACTTGGTAAGTTATAGTAGGATTAGTATCTGAAAGCAGCAAAGGATTTGTGGTTGTGCACACATGCGCACACATACACCCAAACACACATATATCTGATGTGGCTGGCTGATGTGAGCCAGCAGAGACTTGGAAGGAGTGGATGGTCTACCTTTTTGCTCCTTCCTCCACAACCTCTGAGACTACTGTCTTAGGTAATTGATTTTCCTTCAGTTGATGTGCTCTTATTTATATGGACCTTATTAAATAGACTTGTCTCAAAATGGGTGTGCAGATAGTAGTGTATGCTTAACAGTAAGTAATCGGGACATTATAGCAGCTTTGGGGAAATATGCTTCTCTCTTAAACTCTTAGTACATTCAGCACCTTCTAGTTCAGTAGGATAGCCCAAAGAAAGGATGATGAACTTCTGGCCTTCCTGATGTTTTGAACCTCAAATCCCAAAAGCCAGTGGTAAGGGACTATGAGAGTTGTAGTTGAAAACCTCTGAAGAGCCAAAAAATTCCCCACTGTTTTACAGGAGAATTGCTTGATTCATTGATGAGCAAGATCTCCTGTATTTTTAAGATTTTCAGGTGGGGAGAAATTTCTGTCAGGTGTGGGGTTCTGCCCCCTTTGTCATTAAAGCAAAATGACAAGAGAATCTGAATATTGTCATGTGAAGGCCTCTTTTTACATTGATCTTTAAGCTCCTTGTCTTTCTTGGAATTATTAGCATGTTGGACTCTGTGATGGAATGGAGGAATGTCACTTGTCTGTTTCCTCTTTTTGGTGCAATATGTGGAGAACAGCATGTGACTTACTTAATAGCTGCCTCTTAAGAACTTTTGACCTTCCCTATTTATAGCTTGAGTTGACTCCTGTTCTTAGTATTCATTTCTCTAGATGAGTTCTACATATATATGTCTTCTGAACCTTTCTATTTGCCTAGCAAAGTGGTTAGGAGCTTAGCTTCCATTAGGCAAGTTACCATAGCAGGGTAGTGTGCTGTACAGTATCCCTTGAAGCAGATGTAAAGATAAAGAACAGAGTAAACATTTTCCTGAGCTGAAAGGGTACACAAATATCAATGCCATTCCCCCACCACTGAAAAACAATCTGTCTGAAACACTTTTATCGGCATTATTTAGGACTTGTTGTTCCTTGAACGTGTAAAACAATAGCAGTCTGAAAGAAAATTATAGGTGCCATGCCTGTTTATTTGGTTAAGATGATTGATTGTTTGGAACTGGGGAGGAACGAGGAATGAACACTTGTGTTAAACAGTCTTTGAGCTTGGTTCTTGGAAGCCTGCTTCTTGGGTTTCATATGTGTTTGGAGTGGCATCCCTATACTTAATCCTTAGTATATGTCTGCCTCCACCACTGTTTTGTACTTGACTCCTGGAAAATGATTTAGAATTCTAATAAAAAACAGAGCAGAACTCACAAACCTGAAATTTGTCCTGCATGGGTTAGAGTCCATTTTGTCAGGTAATTCAGCTGTGGAAAACCCACCCAAATTCTTGACTGTCTCTTTTTGCAGTTGAGGAATATAAGGCTTTGCCCTAGACTTTGGATCAGGATTGGAGAATATGTAGCTCTCCAGATGTTCCTGGACTGCAGTTACTATCAGTCCCCATTATCATCCAAGCTAGTAGGTCAGATGGGAATTAAATATTCTGAGGGGTTAAATATTCCTCCACCTGTTTTAGATACTGCCTTTACTGAAATTAGTGGGACATTCTTCAGTTGCAAGACCAGAGTAAGAATTTTAATCTAATAGCCTTCAGTTGTGTTTGACTAGTTTTAAGAAGGTGTTGAGGTTTTTATGGTTGCAGCAGGGGCTCGGGTGTTGAGTAGTCTGGGAAAAAAGTGTCTCACATGGCTCATAGTTGTGCTAGTAGAATAGGAAAATTTGTGGCTTCACATCTCAAACTACATACCGGAGAGTGTTCACAGCCCTGTGGAAACAACCCTTCCCATAATAATTTCTTTCACACTTAAATTATAAATAGGAAAATTATGTTGCTTTGTTTGAATCAAGAGAAGGTTTACTATAGCTTTCCCTTGCTGCTTTGCATTGGATTGCGGCTTCCAGCATGGTGTCTGGGGATTATAAGAATGACAACTCAGTGTATTGAGAGAGCACCAAATCAGTGCAGGGGAGGTTGGGCAAATCTTAAGTTAAATATCACTACAGAGGCAACATACTTTGAAGGGGGTTGGGAGCTATTCTGAAAAGATCCAGCAATGTGCAGGGGAGGGGAGATCAAAGTGTGATGCTGAACAGAACAGGCTGATGTACTGGCTTCAACAACACTGTCTTGGCTAAGGCTTTAAGTGGGATGGGTTTGCTATAATCTAGTTCAGTCTTGGCACAGAGATACATAGTCAGTCTCAAGGTTTAAACCTGCCTTTTTATCTGAAGTAATTTTCATTTGTACAGGCTATATCTTAATCGAAATAACACTTAAAATAGCGCCTTTTCAGGATTAGAGGAGGTTGTTTAGCTGCAGATCATGGAGAACTTTGATCGTTTGATTGAGTTTTATGCCCATTTTCCCAGTGAGGGACCCAACATGACTGCTGGTTTGGCCTGTAACTGCATGAATTTGTCACCAAGTATGGTCATTGGCCTTACTGATTAGGAAATTTCAGGAATTGTAGTCCAAAGGATGAAAGCCAACATGGTGTGGGTGTTGGACTAGGACTCTAGGGGAGCAGGACCCCATTCAACCATGGAAACTCACTGGGTGACCTTGAGCAAGTCACACTCTCTCAGTCTCAGCAGATGACTATGGCAAAGCCCTTCTGATCATATCATGCCAAGAAAACCCCATGATACTTTTGGTATAATTTGAAACAACATGAGACACAGCAGCAGCAGCAGCAGCAACCCGCTTTTCCAAGGTGTGTTTTGGTGATACGAGACAAGCATTTAAGAAGCCTTAGGTTCACATGTTCTCAGTTCTTTCATTCTGTCATACACTTCAGTACTCTTGTAATTGTTGAGCCAAATCATGTTTGTGTGTTTTGCTGAACCAGCAAACTGCAGTTGAAATTGCTGTGTGATCTAGTGATACGAACTTCTGCATTCTGGTCTTGGTTTGCAGGCAGCATGCCTATCATTTATTGGTTCATACAAGACAGACTTCTGTGTTTTGCTTTGGAACAGGAAAGCAAAGAGGAAATAATTGCAGACTAGTAGAGATGCAGGAATGTGTAAACCTAAGGCTTCCTGAAGACTCATTTTCATAGAACTATACCATGGTTTATGTCCATCTCTCACTGGCAGGATAGTATTGAAATACATTCTATTAAAATGGGAGGTATTAGTTTTGTTGCTTATGTGCATATGCTGTTATTTCATTAAAGTACAGTATGAAAGTACAGTATTTGATCTTTGATGTAGAAATCATTTTACCCTCCTGGGTGTCTTTGTTTCTGTATGAGGAAATATGATTTTTTAAAAATCTATTTTCATTCTGTTTCTGCATTTACTATATCCATGTAGCTGTGAAATATTAAGCATTTTTGCATTGCTTATAAATAAGACTTTATATTGAAAAAAATGAAAGTAAGTAAGTAGAAAATGAATGGATGTTCAGACATTTCTGAAGTTCGCTTGACCTTTTCTTGTTAGAGTTTTGGGCCCATACTTCAGGCCCATAAGTACTTCAGCAGCAGTCATGCTCTGAAGGCATAATGAAACTAAGGAGGGTTCCTAATGGGTAGCACGCCACCTCTTTCCATTGTATTAGAAGTTAATTCACAGGAGTATTCCCTTCCCTTTTCATTGTTATTGTGTCAAGCTAACTGTGATTAATATTAACAATGACAACCTTTAACTATAGTTTGTTAGGTATCTTTAACATGGGCAACTTTGTATGATTTGATCTGCTATAGACATAATATATTCTGATCTTGAAAGCATGGTCAAGAGATTGAGGTGCCCAGGGCACCTTGTTGAAGAGGTGCAAACATAATTGTTAATGCAGCTGATCTTGCAGAAGGGTAGCATAGCAGTATTGCGTTTGTGTGTGATTTAAAAGACTAATCTTTGAGGCAAATTATGGAATGGAGAAAGTGTGGGCTGTGGACCAGGTGTGGGCTCTGAACCCTACTTTTACAGCTTCTTAAGGCCTGTACCAGTCCGCCTAACCCCGCCCCTAATTTTTAAAACAATTTTTGGTGTGATTTGAGGGCAGTTTTCAGCAAAAACTGCATAAAGAGTCCCCAAGACACACTAAAATGTCCAAAACAAGCCCAACCACTGCCAACCAACCCAGAATCCATCCTGCACATACCTCCACTTTTCTTCAGAGTGCCTATCAAATGGTGACAGGAAGTGACACAGCATCACTTCTAGCTGACATTGTGAAAAATTAAGGCATTTTGACAAACTGGGTTGTGTGGGGCCTGCAGGGGGAGCATGTGAAGGGAACTAGCCTCTAGGCCCCATGTAGTTAACCTCCCCTGATTTAAGACTATATTAATCTAGAATATTGAATTGAATTTGTAATTTCCCACATGCTTTAGTTTGCTTAGCATAGGAATGGGCAAGCTGCGGCCCTCCAGTTTGAGATGGACTGCTGCTCCCAACACGTATCAGAAGTGGCCACAGTGATTGGAGTTAACTTTCTTATCTATTTGTTTTTGTTATAGCTCCTATTAGGCCAGCATCAATTAATGCCATGGTGTATGTGTATGTGTGTGACAAAATTCAGCTTATCTCAGTGCAGTCAGTAAAGTCTTAGTTCACACTATCTTGCTGTCTTTTGAATGCTAATTACCTATTTTAATGCAGCAGATCTATAGTGCCAGCTATAGGTGGGTTTTGCATGTGTTTTACAGCAGGTGTTAGGCAAACACTGCATTGTCTGGATGGAACCTCCATAGTATAAGCCAGACATTGTGGAAAATAGAGTTCTTTTTCTTCAGTGTTTAGAAGTCTGTAAAGAAGGGAGGGATGTGGTGTGTGTGTTCACGATGGTGCATGTCTGTTTGTTAAGACCATGGCGGCAATGCAGCTACAGATTTATTGTTAGCAAGGGTATTAGGTATGTAATTTATCTTTTGATTTGTTTCTACTGACGGGTGCATTTTCTAAACCTTGGAGGTTATGTCCATCCCTCCAAACCAGTGGTTTGTTCTTCAGACATTTTTTTGGTACTAATTTTTTCCCTTTGATGGGTATATTTTTTTCCATTGACTAAAACAACAACAACAAACAAAGTATGCTTCTTCCCATTGAATTTGCAGACTCTGGCTTTTTTCTTCTCATAAATACCAGTTTGGTGCTGCGATATCCACATAGTTTTGAAGTGCTGGATGCACTTCAGTGGTAGGGATCTTTGAGACAGTAGCAGAGTAACCAGGCTTAACTTGTATAAATTAATCCATAAAACCAGGCTGACTGAACTGGGGAAGTTATTCACATTTGCCACCAGCAAGGAAATGGCTGCTGTCATGGCAGAAGTGGCATAAAACAGTGCCTCTTAAAAAACAAAATAAGCAACAGAAACCAAGAAGCAGGTAGAAAATTATGACTTGGAGTGTGATCTCTGGCCTCTACTTGGGTGAAAATAAGACATGCAAAAAACTGGTAGGTTTCAACGTACTCTAGAGGGCAATGTTCTGTTGCTGTTTAAAGAACAGTACCTTCAACATGTTTTATAATAGATCCCTTTGCAAATGCTAAGGACAAAGCTTCTCTTGAAGTAAAATATCCTTATCAAAATAAATTGATATGTAAACAGTTCTGAAACATTAAAGCAAACAGTTCCCTCCTGAGTTAATGTTTAAAAAAGCTGTAGTTCTTAGTTGTTTGTAGCATATAATTCTCTTAACAGTTGGTTGTTTTTGTCTTGGAGGGACTGGGCTCTGTGACTGTTAAGGTGGGGCTGTGCGATGCATGGGAGGGTACATACTGTGCACACCCATATCTTATCAAAGATGAGCTGCTGGGAAGGGGAGCTGGCATTGTAAAAGATGAATAAATAGGAAAGAAATCATTTAAGTTACTGCATTAATTTTAAAAAATTATATACATCCCGGTCTTCTACTACAAAATGACCAGAAAATTATAGAACATATTAATAAAAACTATTGAGGTGATCAGTAAAATACAGACACAATAAAGAACTTTCTAAATATGTAGCAGCATACAACTACCACTTAAAATAATGGAGTGCCAAGAACTAGTGGAAGTAAAATATTCTGTGCATCCCATCTTGCAACAGTAACACTAGGTGTAACACATTAAAGCTTATTGAGGCCAAAGTGTTTCAGTTTCTGGTGAAAGATGAATAAAGAGGGAGCCTGATGAATTTTAATAGGAAGGACATTGTAGCATTTCCACAAAGAATGCTCTGTCTTGTCCTACTCACTCACCAGATATCCCAAAATGAACCCGGGAGCAATTCTTCAACAATTCTTTATTGCAGCAAATGGTCCCTAAGGTAACCTGGGCCCAGCCATTTAGAATTTTAAAAGCTAGAATTAGAGATTGGGAAGAGAAACAAACAGGAATCTAGTGGAAGTAACTTTGAAAATCCCTGCTGTACAACATCCCTTCTGAAGATCCAAAAACATTTGACATACCTCCCACTCAAGACAAGGATGCAGATTCTGTTGATCTTAAGGCTACACACTTCTGAAAGTTATTCTCAGACCAGTTTTACTGACAAGGTTGGATGTTAGGCAATTTGTGTTCTGTAATTCGTAAAGTCAAACACTGATTAGAACAGCTTTTTGATTGTGCTGGCAAGTGTCATGGGAGTTGTAGTCAACACATTTAAAGTGTGCCAGGATTGGGAATTTTGCAGAGGGTAGTTATGTTCATTTATTACAACAGAGCACTAAAGTCGTTATGGCATCTTTATGACTTAACAGATTTATTACAGCATGAGATTTCATGGACTACAAGCACTTCAGATGCTTGATGGTCTTGGAATTTTGGGTATATAGAGAACTAAGTTGGATGTTCTGTCATAGCTTTGTACAAATACATCTCCAGCAGTCCAAGTGCTGAGCGCTGTTGAGTTAGTTACACTTTTAGTTAGTGTTTTCAGTTCCAGTTCTGTAGCCTGGAAGAAGATCCACAAAGCAGTGAGTGTAATATCTTTCCAGTCTGCATAAGAAATAGTTGCACTGAAATGTTTTTCTTGAGAGGTAATTTTTAAAGGTGAAGAGTATTTTTTAATGAGATAACTGTTGTGCAAGCATTCCAGGTAAGAACCAGATTTGCCAAATTTGAATAGAGGATCTACACCTTTAAATGTTCCAGGGCACCAAAACTGGGTACAGAAATAGGCTAGGGGACACAAGTTCTTTCTCCGTTGCCTCTTATGGGGCAAAAATGAGCCTGTTGGCTCCTGTGGGATTGGATAGGAGGATTGTGAGTGAAAGAATCAGTGGAGGAAGAAGATGAGAGATGAAGTGGCTCATTTGTGGGATAATTTTGTTTGGCTTTGTTCATTTTTGAAAATAATGTGCAACACTGATATATGGAGTGGAGATTGTGTAGCCTGTGTGAAGCCATTTGTGTGACTCCAGTGCTGCCCTTGGGAACCCCACAGGCCTTCCAGAGGGGGCGTTAGAACTCCCATTTTTTCAGGCCCCAAATGTTATTTTTTGACTGGAAGAAAGGCATGTTTTAGAAGTAGAAAACTCTTTGGTGGAGCTATTCATAGTCCTCACCTGAAACAGTCAGCCAAAATTGGCATCCATAATAATAAGGATTCAGGCCTATGGAGCCCTGGAGGATCCATATCGTTGCAGCCCTGTGGGTTCGAGAGCACTTAGACAGTGACTCCAATATGTGCCACGCCAGATTGAAGACTCAGTGGCAAGGCCACTGAAAAGGACAAAATACCTCTACTCTCCTATGTATAGAAGCAGACTGGACTGCTAATTAAATCTTCCTTCCATACTGGCAATAGAACAGTGACCTCCACTAGTCTCAAGGGCAACAGGCCAGTTAAGTTTGTTCAGGACTGGCAGGATTCCACTCTGTCCTCCAACAGAATGGAATGGCCAAGACCCTGTGGAGGAAAGATTGAGGGGTGCCATTGCTGCGTCCCAACATTTGCTGCTTGAGATAGTCACTTCACATTGCCTAATGATAGAGCTGGCCAATTCCAGTGCATAGTATTAAATGCCGTGGAGGGAATGTAGAACACTTCCTGATCAGGGATAAGCAGCGTGCACTCTCCATTAATGCTGTTGCTTTTCTTTCACTCTCAATTTCTAGAGCTTTTTTTAATTACCTGGAAGCATCGTCTTTGGATATCAACATAGCTACAATGGAGAATCCAGGCACTGTGTGCCACTGAAAATCAATGGAATGTTGCTAGTGTTTTGTTTTTTTTTTAAATACATGTCGGTGTCACTTGGAAGAGTATCCAGATGAAATGGCTCATTAATGTACAAAGAGTTACAGCAGTATAGCTATACATTATATCCTATTGTCTCTGATTATTTTCTTTTTTATCTCTCCAACTCTTTTACCTCCTTTGTTCATGAAAGGCTTAGCTGTTGGCCTTGGCATTGGAGCACTGGCAGAGGTTGCAAAGAAGAGCCTTAGACCTGAAGAACGTAATGGTGAGTGTTCCTTTGCTTACTGCTCAAATAAGCATCAGGTCATTAGTTGATCTCTAAATGCAGGTTGGTTTGCAAGCTAAATGCAGGTTGGTTTGCAAGCTATGTATAGAATCACAGCTGTTTTAAGCCAGTAGTTGTGGAATAGTAACAAAGAACAATATTATAGTACTAAAGCGTTAACATTTGGTTATTCTAGTGGATAATAATGACTACTTGTATTTTTTTTCCACTCTGAATAAAATGTTTTCCCAAATGGTAATAACAACAATACAGTTCATTTAAGGGAAAACGAATGCTTGCCTGCTGCTCCAAGTTAGAACAAGGTACAGTTAAATTGTGGAGTTGGATGAGCTATTAGCCCCTCAGAGGATCTCTTCAGTATACTAGCTGTGATCAGCACAGAAATCTAATACATGTTTTTGATAAAACAACTTGGCAAAGGTAAGTTTTGGATGACCAGCCCCTGCCCCCATCGTCTCCCAGCCAACATGGCCAGTGACCATGGTAGCTGGGGAATTCTGGGAGTTGTAGAGCAGCATCCTGTTAGTTACACACATAAACATAAGTAGGGCTTACATGTATATGTGTCTCTGTTTGCTCAGGGGGCTATTCTTTTGCACTTCCCACCCCATTTAGAACCTCCTCTCAGCAGGCTGCTGCTGCTTACCAGTGGGGAGGGGAGGCAATTTAAATGATAAAGATGTGAGTGTTCTGGGCTCCAAGGGGAAAGAACAGTGTAGTGCATTCCATCTGTGAGCCACTCTTGTTTCTTCTTCCGTCTGAGCTGAGACAGTCTGGTTCTTCAACAACAGAATAATTTCTGCTTCCCTCTCCACTGGTAAACAGCAAGGGGCTATCCAGAGGCTTGACAGCTAACAGGGCAGTGGGAAGACATGGAACTATGCAGGTGGAGTGCTAAGCTCTGCCTGCTTGCTGTAGGGTCTTGGCCATTGTCCAGAAAAGCAATTTTGCCAAGATCTGTCATAGCAAAACATTTATGACTTCATCACTGCCTGTCTTATTTTGAAGCAGTCCTTGAACTGTATTTTGATGTTTGCCTTTGGTCCTTTCGTTTCAGATTCTTTTTTAAAATGAGCCAACCATTTATTTTAACATAAATGGATCTCTTGTTTGTCTAGCTGACTAATGACTAGTCAGTGAAGGGGAGGTGTTACAGGAGTTTCATCTTGCTTGAAATGAGTTCACAAACGTGGTGGAGGACCCTGGGGATATGGAAGAGATTAGATGTTATTCTGTCCAAGGTGCATGTGCCATTCAGGAGCAGAATAGGTTCATTTATTTGTGTGGAAGAGGAGTACTGTGCAAAATGTCCATTGCGCTAGCAAGTGCTGTCACCTGTTACTCCCTTAAAAAAAGGTAAAGCTCCTTCCACATCACGTTTTCCTACTCTTAAAATTATTAATGTCATATCAGCTGTAATGTCACACTAATGGCACACTAAAAATATCTGGTTAGCTTTGTATTTTTGTTTGCAGTTCCTTCATGCTAGATAGTTGTCCTAATGCTTCCTGTTAACCTGGAAGTGGCCAAAGACAGTAATTATGTTGCCTGGCAATGACGCATGGTTTCACTGTTCCTGGTAAGTGGTGGCTCTCTAAGATGTCAAGCCAGAAAGGCTTCTCTGTCCTACCCTCCCATCCCTCCAACTGCTAGCGGCTGAATCTTAATCTTTTAAAAGAGCTCTGTCACTAGATTGTACGTCTTTCATTGTACTTTGGGTCCCATTTGGAAGAAAAGCAGGATATAAATGCAGCAAACAAATAACAGTCCTGTTCTGCATCTTCCCATCAAGAAACCTGCAACTGTACCCTGTAATGTTCTTGTTATGCGTATCTTCATATTAATCCTGTAAACATATTTGTAACATTTAGAGACATTATTAATACATTTCTTGAAGATACATGACTGCCTTCCTGTTGCATGCCCCAAGGAAATCCTTGAACTGTGGCATTGTTATCTTCAAATGGATCTTGGCTCTTGTTTGTTGCAAATCTCTCTCTCTCTCTCTCTCTCTCTCTCTCTCTCTCTCTCTCTCTCTCTCTCTGCTTGCTTACCTATCTACCAGTCAGGCAAAACATTTTTGTCCTGTCTTTTTGTCATGAGTTCTCATGATGGCAAACACAAAACCATGTAATCAATTTAAACAATTCTAGAATAAAGTCAATAAATAACTTAAATAATATAAAAATGTATTAAGTAACTAAATCAAGTAAAAACAGCTTAGAAAGGCTGAAACAGTTTTAAAACAATGCATGTGCTTGAAAATAGGTTCTGAAGGCTTTAATTAAAAGCCATGTCTTGATGTGCCACTGAAAGCAAACACTGTTGGTGCCAGTCAGGTGTTCAAGAGGAGAGCATTCCATAAGTGAGGTGCCACAGCTAAGAAGGCCCTCTCCTCTGTCCTCCCCCATGGTATTGCCCCTATTGGTGGAGGAGGGCCCCTCCAGTAGATCTCAGTCCTTGGGCAGACATATATAGGAAGAGGCACTCCTTCAGGTATATTCACCTATTCACACAAGACAACTTCACAAGTAGTTTTTGCGGTTTAAGTTAATGTTGTGTTTGGAAGTATTGTGCTGTGATGCTGGCATGCACATACACACTTCCTTGCCCGTTGTTCTCCACTGCATGCAGTTGAAAAACAGCAACAAGCCCATGTTGAGTACAAGTCCAAAGCCCCTTACAGTCTCTCTTGAATCCCTTGCAGAAATTACAGAAGTTATTATAGTTGGAGAACCTGTGTGAAGAATTACGATGCTACTTGCAGTTACATTGGTGCATAGCTGTGGTGTTGAGGATGAACTCATTGAACCAGTTACAGCATCTTGAAAACATGCCCTTGCAGCACTCATTCATCTTATTTGACAGACCTGTTCCAGGAGAGAGGTTGTGGAACAGTTGTGTTTACATTTTTCTGTATGCAAGAAGTACCTTGTATAACTGGGCACTCCCTGACCTGAATGCAGGTTTAGCAAAACTATCGAGAGAGATAGAATTCTTTTGCTGTGGCTTGCAAGAAGTATAAGATCTATTAAGGGTTTTTAAAATTTTGTGTTTTATATTTTATTTTGTGTTCATTTACTGATCTGCTTGAGAAAGAATCTTAGATATTTGAGTACCGTGTTTAAGTTCAAGGTCAAAGATTGTTTTGACTGCTAAGTTGAGGGTGGAGAATGTATGAACCTACAAATATGATTGGACTGCTGTTCTCATCAACATTAGCCTACAAAGCCAGTGGTGAAGCTGTAGTTCAGCAGTGTCTGGAGGAATGCACTTTTCAGTCTGTCCCGTAGACAGAGGGTCCCAGTGTACAGTTCTTGAAACAGAAGGGACAGTAAGAGTGCAGAGACAGGTAATTGGTTCTGAAAGTGAGATTCTGGGTTTAGCCAACTCAGCAACAGTTCACTGCCTGTGATATGATTTTAAGCTAGGCCTTCCCAATCCAAGTCTCTCCAAATGCTTTGTACTACAACTCTCGTAATCCCTGACAATTTGTCATATTGGCTGAGTTTGATGGAAACTCTAGTGTACAACATCTGGAAGAAGCCAAGTTAGGGAAGGATGTTGTAAGGAAATCTCTTTATTTGGGGGGGGGGTGAGGGAAGAGAACTTGCTCTTTTTTCCTGACCATGTGGCCCATTATAGAACCCAGAACATTGGATATGGCCACGCAAGGCAACATAACATCAGTTAAAACAGCATATAAAACCAATCCATAGTCAATTCAATGTTGATCAAATTTGTTGGGTTGCAAAGTAGATGTGAATTAGATCAGTGCTACTTAAAGTGGTGGTGTTAGACCAGTGCCTGTCCCAAGTTGTCTGCTGGTTCCCAGAGTATTTCCAGGAAAGAAAGACATGGTTATAGTTTATGGACACAGATATGGTGCCGGTTCCTGGCACATTAGGAAAAGAATGTTGGTGGTCTCTCACATTAAGAAGCACTGAACTTGATGATCCATTATAACAAACTGTCGTCTTAATAATGAGTCTGAACTTGGGCATGTTTAATGATTTGAGATCTGAGTATTAACAAGATATTCCACTTTTAATTAATAACAAGTTATTAATAAAATAAATAAAATAAATCACTTTAAATAAATTCAATTTAAAATATGTACTAATAGCATATGTACTTGCATCATATAAAACATGTATAATAGGAGCAATCTTTTAAACATTCATATGTATCTAAATTTATTTGTTTAAATTGCAGCATATAAATTCAAGTTAGGATGGTGAGCTTGATTACTAATAGTGGTACTCATGTTCTGTAAATTTCCTCTCTTTTCCTGCTTACTTGTCTCTTGGATTTCAGGATTAGCTTGTTATGTTGATGAGGTCAAATGTATTTCCATTGGCTCTTTTCTCTCTTTCCAGCTGTGTCCTTCAGCAGCCTGCCCTGTCATTCATTGCATAGTCTGCAAACAGAACTTCAGAGATCATTTATTTTTTGTTGTTCATTTCATCTTGTCAGCTAGAGCAGCAGCCTGGTTTTATGGGTAACATTTGCTCAGCAAATAATGGAAATTCAGGGGCTGCTACTGTAACTATGTGATAAAGGGTTCCATCCCCCATCCCAAATATTTTTAAAATGGAAACCGAAGTGGCTATAAGTCCACTTCCAGTGATTTAATTTTAATGATTTAATTTTTCTTCAAGAGTGTAGGAGTACCTTGCATCTTCTTTAGAGGGGGAGAAGAGCAGCAATTCTCCCTTTTTCTGTTTTTTTGCTCAGTGCTGGAAGGGTTGGAGGGATCATGAAAAGAACCATGCATTCTGCACACAGTTCATTCTTACTATTGGCTGGTCTAGAAATGTGATAAATAAAATGAATGAGATGATGAAGCAGAAAGATTGGGAGTATGGAATCTATTCTGTGTCAGGACAGGATGTTTGTAGTTCAGTCTGTTACAACCAAATGTGAGTATAGGAAGAAGTAAACTTTTTTGAAATGTAGTACAGGAGAATGCAGTGAATACTGTGGACTGCTAAAAAGGCAGATGAATAGTCCTAGAGCAGATCATGCCTAAACTCTCAGTAGAAGCCAAGATGACTAAGCTGGGGCTGTCATACTTTTGGACATATCATAGGATAGTATGACCCACTGGAAAATAAGTTAATGCTTAATAAAGAGGGAAGCAGTAGGAAAAGAGAGAGACTTCATTGCAGGTGGGTTGATTTGATCAAGGAGTCTTGAGTTTGCAAGACCTGAACAGTGCAGCTGATAGTCTTGAGTTTGCAAGACCTGAACAGTGCAGCTGATGATTCTTGGAGGTATCTGATTCATAAGGTCACTAAAGGTAGTTGACAACAAATGACAACTGTCATTCTTAATTTTCAGATTGTGAGTCCACATCACAAGAGTTTGTATCCTGGGTTGTTCCCTACCCATTTTATGTTGTGTCTTACTTACTTACTGTATACACAGTACACATTTTACTAACACAGGTATCCTTTTTAGGATATAATGAATATTCTATGGATAAAATAGCCTTTTTCTTAGTTGCTTTGGGCAAATCCCAACATGCTGCCTTCTCATTTATTTAGTGGAGCATTAGACATTAGGTTGAGTACTACGGTCTGAACATAACAGGTTAAAAGGAATATACCACAAGGGTTCTCAACATTTCAGCTGGTCTAATTAGCCCAACCAAAATCTTGTAATCTCTCTGCGTTTCCCCTTCTCCAGCCTTATTCAGTGTTTGTTTAATAAGGAGTAATTCCTTTTCTGTTTAATGGGACTTAGTTCCAGGTAAGTGTGTATCATAATATCTCTTTAGTCCCTGACTTCATGCTATGCCTTGGAATAATCCCTTAGTGCCCTCTTTTTTTGGTTTTATCTCAAATTGTGGACCTGGGAAAACAGAAGCTTTGGTGCTGTGCACCTGAGGCTCTAAGGAAGATTTGACTGGCTACACCTGTGACCTGTATCAGCCATCCTCTGTAGCTTGAATCTAGCAAAGCAATTGGAGATTCTACACCTACATCTGTTTCTCCAGTGATGTACGGGAGGTGTTACCAGTGTGTGATTACAGTCTCTCAGGGAAGTGTGATTAGTCAACAGTAGAATAATAGAATGATAAAGTTTGAAGGGACCCCAAGGTCCATTTTGTCTGTTCTTTCGTAGGATGTGATCTGATTAAGCTAGTGATGAGACTGCAGGTTTATTTGGATTGTTACCAGTGTTTAGGACCAGTGGGCCAGCCATATATTTTAAACCAAATTTCTAGCACATTAAAGTACATTTATGGAACCATATTTTTCTTCTCTTTTTTGATTGTCTCTCCTCTTAACAGGGGATGGTGTGAAAACACAATACACTGTGCCTTGCCTTTGGTAGGGCTTGAACAGTTATTTCCTTTACTTGGGAAGACCCACTGTGTCAGAGTATGAGAATCCATCTTTGTATGTACATTGAGGCTCTTTGCTGATGGAAACCTTGGAATTGGGGCATCACAAAAGTCTCCATATTTTCACTTGTGTGTTTTGTTTAATATGAATGCCTTAAAATTTCTACAGGTTTCAAGTGTCTTACACTGATTCATAATGCCAGATCTCAGTGACTTCTGTTGTATCAGTGTGATGTGGCTTAGAGTATAATGGTTAAGGCATAGAGTGCAAGATCTTGTGTTATGAACTCATTGCATGATTTGGGACTGTTTATTTTCATCCTAGAAAACAATTAAGTGACTTTGGGCCAGATGCTGCCATCATCTTAGCCTATCTCCCAAGGTTGCCTTCTAGTCCAGAATAGGACATTATTTTGAACTGTCCTTTCTGAATCTGCTTGGTGGTTGGCAGCAACTCCAAAATGTGATTTGTTGTAAACCAGGAAGTTAGGGAGAGAACTTGCATAGAGAAGAGAATTGAGTCTACTCAAATCATGGATCTGCTAGTCAGATCATCCCTATATTAACTGTATGTGAAGGTTTTTTTTCATTATGTATTATGGATTGGACTCACTGTGTCTATCAGCCAAACAAAATAAAAATAGGCCTGTTAGTCACCACTGACCTTCAGATCCATTTTCATATATCTGAAAGGATAGTTAGAATATGTGGAGGACAATTGGGTGTTAGAAGAGTTTCCAGCAATAGAAAATTAAATCAGTCTCCAAACGCCCTCTTCTGTCACAGAGGAGAAATGATTTTCAAGGCTGGCTGTACTAAGTAAATGAAGCAGTTTGTGTTGTGGGAGTCTAGAACTTTTGACACTGCATGGAGTATCAGTGCTGCAAGTACAAACAGACAGGATCCCTGAGTCCTAGAAGTGTACATCTGTAAAATGTTCATTTTAAACATGATTTAAAGAATTGGACTTGTGTCCACATTTCAGTTTGTCTTAGACTCACTGTGAGTCTTGAATAAAGAAGAACCTTTGCGTGGTCACATCTGAGCCTGAAATATGAACATCCATTTTAGTCATTCACACAGGCCCTCTGTACCTTTCTTGATGTGATTAAATCAAGATGATTTCCAGTAATTAGAGTTTCCTGTTCAGTCCAAACAAGAAATTGATGGCTTTGGAACAAGCAAAGATATTCAGTCTTAGGCCCTTTCCACACGATGTTGCTGTCTTGTTCTGCTACAGGATGGCAGCGGTAGCAGATCACGCTTCTGCATGACGTTGTTGCTGTCCCGCTGCCATCCTGTTGTGGAGCATTGCGCTTGTGCAGTTTCCACAAAATGGAAAAAATCTGTTTTGCGTTCTGTGATTGCATGGCACTCCCATAACTTCTGGCCGTGCGGAAGCACATTGGTGACGCTTCCTTGCGTAGTGCAGCAATGGGAATAGCCTGGTTGCGCTGTGGAAGGAAGATGTGGCGCCATTGCGTTGTCTTCCGCATGGACCGAGCGGGTGCAGAGGAGAGCGTTGCTGATGCACTTCCTTCTGGACCCGGGACTTCAGCGAGATGGTGTAGAAGAGCATCATCGTGTGGAAATGGCCTTAGTTTACAATGGGCTTAGCATTCTGAGTTGTTCTTAGTTGTTAACTGTTTGGACATAACATAACATTGTTAATAGGAATTTCCTGGTTTGTTTGCTTGATCACACCAAGATTAAGGAGCAAATGGTCTGCATATATGGGCAAAGGTGGTTTATGTCTTGGATTATTAAGCCAAGACAGAATTGTTCAAGTGTGGTCAGAGTTTTTCTAACTAAATTTTTGAAAGATCAGACACTTGTTACATGTGGTTTGGAAAGGTGGAAGGAAAGTATGAATTTGCACCAAGCAAGTACACTTGGATTCTCACCATTTCACAGATCTTCAGTCTGTTTCCAGCCTTGTGTCTCATATGCCACACAAGTAATGAATGAACAACATGTGAGGCTTTTCCAAAATGATACTGTACTCCAAAATCAGAAAAAATCTGAAATACAGAACTTCTGGTTGTAAGCATTACAGATAAGGGAGGCTGAACCTTTATGCATATAACCATGTGATAAGTTGGGAAGACAATTTTACTGACTTCACATATCCTAAGTGCCATTGAGGCTATATTTTCTCCACCATTTGTTAAGAAAATAAAACTAATTGATTACAGGCACAATGTGGTGGATTACCATTTGGTGAATGGCCATCTCTGTTTACTTTATGGTATAGGCTAGTAAATGGGCTTGAAATGTCTCCATGTGTGCACTCGCTGCCCAGGCAGTCATATTGGATTCAGCTTTTTTGCACACCACTGCAAGTATAGCTTTGCATGGCAAGCAAAAAAAGCTTTTGTCCTACTCTTGATGTGGCTGCATGTGATTGGCTAGCTCCAGAAATACATTTAATATATTTTACAAAACCTGGATATTGGTCTGGGTTCTGTAGATCACTATCTCTGCTACAGCAGTAAAAAGCTGCCTGACTGCCATTATGATAACCAAGATTTAGTCCCCATCTCATTTTTTTTCAGAATGATCACTTCCTGTTGTTTGAAGTGGGGTTTCTTCTTTATTCCAGGTGAACATCACTGCACACTTCTTTGGAGTACAGTTGACACTTTATTTAATTTCTGACCCCTTTGTACTGTTCCACAGATAGGGGGAAACTTTTTCTTCTGTTGTCATAATACTAGAACCCAGTGTAACCTGTAACCACTGAAGCTCAATTGTAGGAAATTCTGGAATGATAATTGAAAGTACTTCTTTCACTTAGTGCATGGTTGAATTATGGAGCTCAGTGACACAGGATATAGTTATGGCTGCCAACTTAGATGGCTTTAAAAGGGCACTGGATCATACATTCATGGAGGATGAAGCTTTCAGTGGCCACTATTCAGGATGTCTGTATGTTACATTTGGTATCTGATATAATATATTTCTGTTTGTTACTTGCTGGGGGAGTAAGTGAGTTGCATTCTGGTCTTGCCTGTGGAGAGCTGACATGCCACTGGGTGAACAGCAGGTTAGACTAGATAGGCCTTTGGTCTGAACAAGGATATTTGTTCTTATGTCCATTATTAAGGGACAGATTTTGTGTAATAGTAGAAGACCTGGATTGTTCTTCCATCTTTTTATAAACACTAAATATAGCAATTGGGATGAAATTTATCAGAAGTCTGTGGTGGAAGTAATGTTGATAGTGATGTCTAACCCTTTCCCCTGCATTGTTTTTCTGAGCTACATTGTCCACCTTTGTACCTGCTTTTCTTCTAGCAGGAGGAAAATGAAAGACATGTTATGGGTACCTGTTTTTTTTCCTCCTCTGTCTCCTTCACACAGTCGAGGATAAGGATGCAAGTGAAAGGGTTAAATACCTTCTACATTACTTAAATTTGCAGCCTTCCTCCTTGGGCTACTGCACTTCAGTTCACTCCCCTTAAGAGAGATCTGCCATGATGGATATGACTCCTGGGCAACATATATTTTTGACCCCACCTTGTTTTCAAGACAGATGAGTTAGACAGGAGTTAGCCTGCAATTTCTTCATCTGTGTTTCTTCTTTTTTGGTGTCCTCTTATACTTTCATTTGGTATCTCAGCAAAATGTCCTTGTCTACCGTAATTGTTAATTTTCTTCAGTGTACAGTGGTACACTGAAGATCCACGTGTTAGCAGACACAATTAAAGCAAGGATAGGCAAAATATAGCCCTCCAAGCTTTTTTTGTATCCCACAGTGCTCCTGAGATTTTTTTTTTTAAATTACACAGTGTTCTTCTGATGAAATTTGGTTGCAAATAGCTAAGTGCAGCATAGTTAGAAAGAATTAAGCTCGCTATACTATGTTGACCATAGCAACAGTGTCATAATCAGTATCATATTAATTAATATTGTTTTAAGTACACTTAATGTTCATTTCTGTGCAAGTGCAAATTTAATAATTAAGCATGATTGGAGGGTTGTTTGTTAATAATGATTGTGGGGAATGTAAATTTTTAACAATGAAATTAATCTTTCCAAATATGAATTAATCAGGTATGAGTGGTGGGAAAATTTTAGTTAATTATTATTAATTAATCATTTAATTATTAATTATGTTAACTATAATTATAATAATTAATAATTTTAATTATTAATTGTTAATGAGGGAATTTAAATATAAACATGGAAATTACATACAAATGCAAAAGTAATATGCTATTACCTATTTTATTTTATTCATTAAGAAAAATGACATCCTTTCCCTCTAGGCCATGGCCATTGAACATGCAGCCCTTGAGCACTTGCCCAACCTGAAAAGTGGCCCCCACCCTACCTATGTTGCTCACTGCTATCTTAAAGGAAAAAGACCCATTGAAAGAACTGAGGACAAGTATGATCTAATGGTTTAAGCACTAGTCCATGACTCTGGAGACCAGGGTTTGAATTCCCACTTGGTCATGGAACTCACTGGGTGACCTTAGGCAAGTCACACATTCTGCCTCAGAGGGAGGCAAAGGCAAACCCATCCCAGAACAAGTCTTGCAAAGAAAACCCACGATACATTTCCTTTAGGGTTGCTGTAAGTCAGAAACAACTTGGAGGTGCACAATAGCAATGGTGTTTATCTGCAGATTGGCCTTTGTCTTCCATGGTGGAGGCAAATACAGAAGAACATGGCCTGAATTTCTCAGTGTGTAGTTCCTGAAAAATTGTATCTTTTTTCTCAATGGTGGTTATCCCACAACCTGAGACCAGGAATACATGTATTCTGTTTTGTTTGCTGAAAGAATATCTTCCTTCCCCTCACTTTGCCCCCATAATTAGTAAGCAGCTAAGCCTACTGCCAAGCCACTATTGGAAATGCTGATTAGTTTTTGGACTTAGTAATTATACATGGGATTGGTGAAGATGACTATTTAACACATATTTCTACCATTTTGTCCTGATGGCTGAGGAAACAGGCCAACAGATGTACTGAAAAGAATCTATTTTTGTATTAATTTCACTTAGAGAACTTCCATTTTTCTCTTTGTCAGCAGTATGTAAAGTTATTATTGACATAAAGTGACATGGTTTTTAAATAGTTAGAATTAGTGCATTTGTCTGACTTAGTAAAGGCATTTGGCATTCCAAGAATAAGAACATAAAAATAGCTGGATCATAGGCCTGTGTGATTCAGCATTGTGTTCCCACACTCGACAACCAAGCAGGAGATGAAGGCAATAACATCTTCCCACTAGATTTTGGGCTCTGTTTACACTTCCCACACACTATGGTGTAGGAGCTGCTTCCTGCTTTGTGACCATTTGGCCATAGGAGCTACACACACATGAGCAAATGTGTAATTCCTTTCTTGTCCATAGGATAGGTGGTCAGCATGTATTTATTCCCACCTGTTTGTACTCTGCATCCAAATGTATAACAAGAGAAGTCACATGCATGCAGCTGCCTTGTCACTGCTCTGCAGCTGTGGATTGAATATTGTATTAGTTTATGTTTGTCCTTTTTTACTAGTGAGGGTGAAAATGTTAAAATCAATCAGTTTTTGTGGTCAGGCTTTTAACAATGGTATCATTTAGTTTTCTAATATGAATGAATGACCATTAGTATTTGCCTGAAATTCAGCCAGTTGTTTCAATACCATACTTGATGTTGTTTCACGTGTTTCAGCTTCCTCAGGGTTTCCTTCAAAGCACCCCTTTCAGATCTGTTCTGAAGTGTTTCTCTTTTTATTTTGTATTGAAAACTACCCTGCTGTGATTTATATGTCTAATGGATCACTTAAGTAAATGGTCTCTCTGAGAGTGACTTGTTCTGGTCAACATGAAAATGGGGCTGGAAGTGCCAATCCACATGACTTGTAAAATATGTCTACTCTGCCCGTCTGTCCTCAGGAAAGAAGTCTGTTATGGATTCTAGCCCATTTCTGTCAGAGGCCAATGCAGAAAGAATTGTGAGAACCCTGTGCAAAGTTCGAGGTGCCGCATTGAAGCTTGGACAGATGCTGAGTATTCAAGGTAAGGGCAAATGGATCATCCATGCTCTTTGGTCCTCCCTTTTGTAGTTTTGTTATCCTCTTCTGCCAGGTGATGCCCATATTATTTTAGAATTTAGAAGAGCCAAGAAGCAGGCATTCCTGTCTCTGCTGAATGTCAGCATCCATCAGAACCTCAATACCTAGTTTCAGAAGGTGGTATGTAGTGGAGGTACCTTTCTAAGTAATGGTTAAACCTTATATATAACTATATACATTTTAAATGGAGGATCTCCTGTGATCCCATCCTGCATGTGTGAATAGCTTGGCATAATCTAAATCCTGTTAGCACCCAGTGGGATGGTCAAATCATGTCCTCAGATTGTCACAGTGATTGATAATTATAGATGTGGGTACAACTAAAACTATGCTTGCTGAGGGCCACTTGGAATTGTCCCCGCATCTTTCATTTCTAACTTTTTCACATAGAATAGAAAAGTCTGAAGATAGATTGTAGATTGATTGAGTGGACATGGTTCTTAGAGACAAGGTAGACTCTAAACACATTAAGATGAATAGAATTACAGTTTCCATTCAAACTTTCCCATTCAACATGGGAAGCTCATTGTTGGGTCAGTGTGTGCAGTCCTATGTCTGCTCCACTTACGCAATTTATGAACACTTGAATAGAGCAGTTGTAGTTTTTGGTACAAGAGGCAGGCTGCCACCTGCTTGCTGTTGCTTTAGCCCCTAAATTCACATTTTTACCCCGACTTTGTGGGCAGTGATTGTTCAGCCTGGCTAAATGGAGAAGGAACAGGTGTGATCAGTGCTTGTTGCAGGGCTGGATTTTAATAGTTGATATAAGGTGTCAGAGCTTAGAAGAGTTATTTCTTTGGACTATGAAGGCAGAGTCCTCCAGTCAGTATAGCAAGTAACTTTTCTGAGTTCTTTCCTTTTCATCTCTACTTTCTGATAGTAATGTCTGTTGAATTCAGATATGTGCAGTACTTCTTTGGAGCAGTTGCAGGAGAGACCTCAAAGAAAATGGTTTGAAAAGGGAAGCTAAGAAGTTCTCCCACCTTGCTTTGAGAATCATAGAAAGTTACAGCTGATGTGTAATGTAATCTAACTGCTTATCCTGGAGAAGGACATTCTGTACCTTAGGCAATCTGTACCACAGATCAACCCAGCCTGTTAGTCTGCTTGCTTTGAAATGAATTGCGTGTAGGGAAATTTCCAATATTTTACTGACATTCGCATTTGTTCCGAAGAAAACCTTGCCGTATTTTAGCACAGAGATTTTCAGAGGGATAGTTGCTTTACCAGTCCACTATCACCGTTCTTCAAAATGATACTATTCCCATCCCTTCATTTAATTTAAATCTGATTCTGGATTAAGAGTGACATTCTAAGATATGTCCAGTTTAAGAGGCCAGTTTGCCTTACTCCAAAATGTGTCTTATTCTAACTGCATTTTTGTTGTATTTGCTATCATTTATATACTAGAATAATGTAATCTGAAGTCTAAAACTTTAGTTTATTTTGCTTGTGCCTAAATCCAACCCTGCCCAAATCACTCCTATTTTCATCAGATATCCCTCATTGGATAAATCTGTGAGACTTTTTTCCCCCTATTGTAATTACCCTTTGATTCCTTCCCACCCTCTGTGTAAGCCTCTGATCTCAGTGAGTTTCAAACTCCTGCTTGTATCACTCCTTGATTTTTCTGTCTCTGCTTGTTGGGGGCAGTTTGTGCAATGTTTTGTTTCTCCCCTGGTCCTTGCTCTTATTTTTGTTTTTTCTATAAAATGTGAAAAGAAACTGAATCGGGCAGTCTGCTGGATGCTGTGGAGGAAACTCAACAAAGCGTAACTTTTTGAAACCCAAGGTTTAAGTGAGGACAGCTCCCCTCAGTTTGGTAGCCCCTCAGTTTGGTAGCTCCCAGCATGACTAGTGGTTATGAGATATGAAATCCAGAACATCTGGAAAGGTGAGGGTTCCTCAGTACTGTATTAGATATTTTCTACCAGCCCCAGGAGATGAATATCTGCTCTTGTTTCCCAGTCCTTAAAAACTGTGTTCTAGCAGTCTTGAAGCAGAAGTCATTATAAGTTCAGATACATAATACTCACCTTGCTCTGCTACTGTGCAGATGATGGAGCCATTCCAGCGTTCTTTGAAAGCTTAATAGGCCTGCACATAAATAGCAAGTGAGAATGGTTCATTGGTATGTTAGTAAGCAAACCAGGTAAGTGGTGGGATAGGTATACTGAATCACAACTGAAGCAAATGTTTATGCTCTGTTTTTCTGAACCAGTGAAAGTGGAGGAGCCTGTGGGGAATTACAGGGTCTACATGTCCTTCTTGATAGCAGGTGCCAGCTCAACCCGTTTTCTCTATACCTCTGCACATTAGCATAGTCCCAGCAGGTAGGTTTCACCAGTGTAGAAAAAAAGGGGCTTCCTTACATCAAATCGTTACCTAAAATGCAGCATATGCAGTCTTCTTTAGTGTTATTTGTGGCCAGGAAAAGAGAACAAAAATCACAGAGTGACCAACTTAATACCTCCAGGGTGTCTCTTTGTAGCTAAGAGTAATGACGTAGGACAATGTAACTTGTCATTCAGTTATCACAACCTAGTGGGCCTGTTCCCTGCCGCTTTTCTTTCCATCAGATGATGCCTTCATCAACCCTCATCTGCAGAAGATTTTTGAACGTGTTCGTCAAAGTGCAGACTTCATGCCTTTAAAGCAAATGATGGTGAGAATTTGATTTAATATATGACAGAAAAATAGTCAGGAGATTGCAACAGAAAGCAGCCACCCTGTTCTGTGGAATGGTTTCTTACTGAGGCTTGGTGCTGCTCTTGGCATTCTTAAGAGAAATACACACTTATCCTTGTTACACTCAACTTGTTCCATTTCCAGGAAGGTTTTTAATATGTTGCTTCTGCTATCACTGCTGCTGTAGTTGTTGTTATCGTTTGCCTTCGAGTTGTTTCAGACTTTTAATGGCGACACTAAGGCAAACTTATCATGAGGTTTTCTGGGGCTGAGAGTGTGTGATGAGCCCAGGGGATTTCCTTGGCTGAGCAGGGAATTGAACTCTGGTGTTTATACACTGTATTATTATAGTGGATTTCTTTGAAATTTAGTTCTTTGCTTTAAATGGGAAACGTTTTACTTTATTGTGTGTGTCAGTGGGCACTTGAATTTATTTCTGGTTGCCTGTATATCATTGGCGTTCGATAGTTAAGACTGGTGAGAAATCTTAGTGGAAGATTCTGTTCAGGAACAGGAAGGTTCATTTTGTGTTCCCCCCCCCAGAAAACTTTGAACAATGACCTTGGCCCTAACTGGCGGGACAAATTGGAGTTTTTTGAAGAACGACCTTTTGCTGCAGCTTCCATTGGACAAGTTCACCTGGCTCGCTTGAAAAATGGCAAAGAAGTTGCCATGAAAATCCAGGTAGGCTGACTAGTCTTCAGAGGTTAAGAAGCCAGGACCCACCTTTGTTGCAGAGGTGGGAAAAGTTACTCTTTTGGACAGCAACTCTCTGAGTCCCTTAGTTAGCATGGCTGTGCTGGTTGGGAGATTCTGTGAACTGTAGTCTCCAAACTAACTTTTCCTACCTCTGCATTTATTTCAAACATCCATTGTAATACCATATATTTGTGTAATGGTACTACTGCTGCTGTGATTGAGCAGTGAGTCACAGTTCTGTCAGTTGAATTTGCTGTGCACTTAGTTCTGATGGCATTTTACTCTTTTATGCATGGAAAAAAAATATTGTACAAGCTTTGTGTTGGGTAAGGCTTCACTAAATCATTTTATGCATGCACACACACGCATGCACGCATACCCCTGCCTTCATATAACATTCTGTCTCCAATGTCCTTTTTGATAGTGGGAGTTTTCTTTACTCATCTCCATAAATTTCTTGGAAAATAGCAAAGTTCTGAAGATCTGAAGTTAGAAAGTCTTTCGAAGTTGGTGTCCTTATTATTGGATTGCTGTTTTGTTTCCGCCTCTCTTGAGGCCAGCACAGGTTAAAAGTGATGGAAAGTTACAGGTGCTGTGGCTGTTCATGTCAGCCTGCTGTCAAAAGCACTGGTGTTAAGCTGTGAAAACTGGCTTCTCCTGCACGTGGGCAGAGAGATTTGTGGTTTTCTCAGGCCCTGTTTTGAAGTATTTCTGTTTGTACTATTGCAGAGTCATGAATTTGCTTTTGAACAGTGTGAATACTCCTGGACAGAGGAAGCATAACTGATTGTGCCCCGTTTCCTTCCCCCATATCTGGAAGGTAGAACTTCCAGTTAGAACTTCCAAAAGTGTGCAGCAGTTCTTGTGCAAACTAAAACTGCATTTTGGACAATAGGCTGCTTTGAATTGTAACAGAATCATATCATTTTTATAGGATTTTATGCCAGGTCATTTGCTTTTGCAAATCCCTCACTTGGAGCACTCCAGATGTATTGGACTGCATCTCTCACCATCCTTAGCAATTGGTAATGCTAGCTGTAGCCGATGACTGTTTTAAGCCAAAACATCCCATGGGCACTAGGCTGAGAAAAGGTTTTCTTAAGGAGTACTGATACTGGGCCTCAGTTTGATTGTCTTCTTATGATTTTTCTTTCTCTTTTGCAGTATCCTGGAGTGGCCCAGAGCATCAATAGTGATGTGAGCAATCTGATGACTGTCCTGAGTATGAGCAATGTACTCCCAGAAGGTAAAAAGCCACAGGCCATTGTCGGGGGTGGACGAGGGATTTCCATGGGAAGTACTGCATCCCTGGAAGAAGGCAGCTTGTAGAGCAGCTTAAAATTACTAGAATCTTGTTACAGGTTATGTGACTTTTTTTGTGTCTGCTGCCTTCTCAAAAATACTGGTTTAATTTGCTCCAGATTCCTAAGTGTTGCTAGTAACATTGGGTGGGACAAATTTGACCAGTGGGAGAGAAGAATTCCTGAAGTGATCATACCATATTTTATTTTTCTGAAAGGAAATACAAAAAAAGATAATGCTCGCTCCCCTCAGCAAGTTCAGTATTTATCTGTTTCCTTGCAGTCAGCAGCATCAACTGAACAGTGTTCTGTAAGGTGTGACTCAGGGAATTTTTATATTGCTGAACTGTGATGGCTCTTTCAAAAATACAAGGCGCCCTTTTATTCATGCTGTGGGTGTTACATGTGTAAAGTTATCCTTTGACTTACCTGCTCAGTAAATCAGTTTAGCAGGTAATTATCAAAGTTACTATGCTCATATTATTCTTTTTCTTGATGTAGGGTTTGGGCTGAAAGGGTTGTTAGAATTTGGAACCTGTATGTTGAAACTGTTGTTTGGAAGTTTCATCTGCTTTCCTCTTACAAGCAATGTTCTTGGGAGCTCCCAAGCTCTTAGAATTTTGTATGTTGTAGCTGACTAATGCTGCTTTGCTTATCTGAGGAAGTGAGTACATCCATGGAAGAGTCAAGCATTCATGCCTGATAAGTTGGTGCCAGTAAAGGGAGCACATTTGTCTGCATCTCCTCTGTCAGAAGTCTGTAGACTTGTTGCTAGTTGTGTGCAGAGGCCAATTGAGAGAACCATTCCTTTTCTGCCCTTGCTATGTTGAATGTTACGGAAATGGCCTTAATTTTAATCCTGTTGCTAGACATCATTAATTGTGGTAGCAAAGGAGGAGAGAAAAGACATCCAAAGCTTTGTTGTGCCTCTTCTTCTTCCATTTATGGAGAAGATGGCTGTTACCCTTCCCTTGCTGCTGCTTAAAACTCCCAAACAAGAGTGGTTTTCCACTGACACCATCTTCGTTGCCAGCCTCAATGGCATTCTATCCCTACTGCTCCTAAACTTTATTTTGACAGCATGTTGTTGAAACCCTCTAGCCTTCATTCCTGGCATTAAGACAGAGCCATTTAGCTGCTTCAGTTTATGAAAGGTGATTGTGTCAGTGAACATGTATCCTCAGACTTTGAGCTCTTCAGTAAATTCTGTTACCAGTTATGTTGCTTTTTATTTAAGCCAGCTCTCTATCCAGTCTTCAATTTTGCCTTTAGGTCTCTTCCCTGAACATCTGATTGAAGTTCTGAGCAGAGAGCTGGCCTTGGAATGTGATTATAAGAGAGAAGCAGCCTGTGCAAAGAAATTCAGGTGCGTTCCACTGGGATTTTCTGCTTCTCTTTGTCCTCAGCCCTCCCATTTTATTGCATTGTGTTGATGAAGCACTGCAAGGTAGCATTAATTCAGAGCTTGGGGAGTCTAGCTTTGTCCCAGACACTTTGACTGGGGCATGTTATTGGAACAGGAGAGGTTTAAAGCTAAGAAAAAAGGCTCAGTGAAGATGAAAATAGCACCCTTTCGGCAAAGCAATTCTGCCTTTGTTGGCCAGACTTTTTAGAAATCTCAGGTGCTTTAGGAGGGCTTTTACCCTTTCATTTGCTGCCCCTCAGGGAGCTGCTCAAGGACCACCCATTCTTCTATGTCCCTGCTGTGGTGGATGAGCTATGCAGCCCTCATGTCCTGACGACAGAGCTGGTGACAGGGTTTCCGCTCGATCAAGCCGAAGGACTCAGCCAAGAGATCCGGAATGAGGTATTGTTTGTTGGGTTGATTTCGTCTTGAAGAGGGCAGAAGGAAACCCAAAGAGCTAAAAGAACACTGGCAACCTTTTCAGGCCATTTTGGTGATAGTGTAAGACTGTGGGGGGGGCATTTTGCTTGGACAGATGTCCAGGCAAGCAGAACTTCTTTTGCTGGGAAACTGAGAGCATGGAGGTAATTGTCATTGTGCACACAGTGCTGGCAAAGAGGACATATGGGAAGTATTATTCCCACTTGTATTCTTTCCTGACAGAATTGCAGAGAGGAGGCCCATAAAGATATCCCCACCTCTGGCTTGTGGATATTTTTAGAATGCTGCTCTTCTTTCTGTCAGTTCTTACTGGCCATTGTTTCTTCTGGTGTCACATTGTTTGCTTCATAGCTACACAGAATTGTAGCCTTCTGCTGTCCAGTTGATAGACAGGCCTAGCCTAGCTTAAATTTCAGAGAAACCACAGTTGGGTACCTATATTATCCATGTCCAGATTCTAACTGTTATATTCTCAGCTGCAATACAGACTAATTTCCATTGGTACTTTTCCTTCAGAGAGACAGCTTTTCAGAGGACAAATGCGACCTTGTGGATAGAGTGACTAACTTGGCAAAAGTGACCATCTTCTTTTTCCTGGGACAAGTGATGAGAAATGCATCATATTCCTATTGCATATGTATCCAAATATAGGTGTCCCAGCTGGGCCAGCCCTGGAAACCAAAGGTTGTTGGAAAAGTACTCCCAGTAAACAAGAGGTAGAAGAGAGGTGAAGCATGGACAAAAGGGCATTGGAGCCAAATATAGTACAAGCTTTAGAGTTATCAGGAGGACAGGCAATTGTAGCTGCTGCCAGATTGGCAGATGGAGCTGCCCTGGTATCTAGACATACCTCCTAGGAGGTCATAAACAAGCTTAGCAGCTGTCAATACATTGCTGAGTGATAGTATAGAGTATGCTCTCTAGGTAAGGGAAGGGCTGGCTGCTGATGTTATATTTTTTCACTATTATACCTAGGTGTAGAGAAAACCTCCTTTTTAAGACCACAAGTGCCAGCATGCCCTAGATAGCATGGCTGCTGGCAATAGTGGCTGAAGAATTATGGAAATTAGAGGGGGCTCCCCCAGCAAAAGTTTCCAAGCTCCGTAGATGTTCTCTTCTGTTTTTTTGGTTTTCCTGCACACCACTGTGCTGCTATCGAATCTAACAAATCAAAGACTCAGTTTGATTGCTGACTTTCTTGATCCATTGTGAAAGATAAACAGTTAACAGTATGTCCCTGCTTGCTCTGCATATTTGCACAGAGCATTGGCTTGTGAAAATTAATTGATGCAAGTTGCTCCTACCACCTGAGAAAATGCAGTCACATTGCCATCTTGGGCTGTTCTATGCAAGACACAGTGATAATTTTGAGTAGACAGAGCATAATGGACATCAGCAGTCCCATAACAGTTCTGTTGTGTACATCAACATGACAGCTATTTTTGCTTTACCTGTTATCATTGTCACAACAAACAACTCCTTGGTGTCCAAAATGCACAGTGAGGAACATGCAGGGTGAGTGGGAAATTAAATCTTGGCAGAAAATGGCTTAGCTGGTTCCTGCTTCCTTTTCATGTCTTTTCTTTTATGTGTGCGGCTTTCTTTCTGTGGTTGGTAACAGATGTATCAGAGGAAGCTAGAGGAAGCTTTGTGATCTGTCACAGTTTTTTTGGCCCTATTGTTTTGGATGGCCTCAGACATTAATCAGAAAAGCTACAGTCTCTTTTTCAAACTTGTAATTGTGTAATGTCTGAAGCAGGGTTTCTTGCATCCTCCACTCCTTTTGATGGATGAACTTTAGCTGCATCTGCTGTCAGGACACTTCCTAGCATGCTGTAGTTGACATGCATTCTTGGAGGGCCATGGCATACTTCTCAGTGTGTTCTAAAGATCATAAATTGCATGACTCTGTGGCAGGTAGTATTGGTCACCTACTGGTGGTGTTTTTGATTCTCACCTTTTTCTTTTCTTTATTGGAATGTTTGCAGATCTGCCACAATATACTGGTTTTGTGCCTGAGGGAACTGTTTGAGTTCAGATATATGCAGACTGATCCAAACTGGTCTAACTTCTTCTATGACCCAGAATTGCATAAGGTAAGACCCTGTAGGACCTGGACTAGGTGCTACCTACTTATAATATTCCTTGCTCCCTTTTGCTCTCATAGAAATGGTAGAACCTGTATGCTAATGTGGTTGTTTAGGCAAAAGGTTGAGGTGCTTAGAGTAGCTTGGCAGCAGGAAAGGCAAGCTTGATGGTACCTGGCATCAGATTCCCACCCCTGTTCTAGAGAAGCATGTAACTTCTTTAAATACATAGGCTTGGAACAGTGGCTTTCAGAGGCTCTCCAGGGAACTCTTTTCCTGGTATCTTGTCTACTGACAGATCCCTGGGTACTGCAAAGTGCCCTGCGCTTGGTTTGTGTGAGACATTGGTTTGGCTGAGTGGATGTGGCTCTTGCTTGGTGCCGGTGGAACATATATTTTAGAATAAAGGCCCTACAGCTGTACTTGAGGACTGGTGAAGACGAATAGTGACAAGCAAGCTGTATTCACTGTTCCTGATTTTCTGATAAGAATTATGTGATAAGGTTTGCTAAATCAAGTTTTGAAAACCTCTAGAACACAGACTTCTGCAGCATCCACTCATGTCCTGCCTTTCTTCATCCCTGCTCTTACTTTCACAATATTCCTGTTGGGTATGTCAGGCTAGAGAGAATGACTGCATCCAGGTCACCTAGCAAATTTCATAATTTAGTGGGAGATTTGAAACAGGATATTCCAAATCCCAGTCCAGTATTCTGCAAGCCCATAGTGGCTCTGTATGCACATAAGGCACAGATTGGCTGAAAGAGCACCTGTTTGGAAAACATTCTCATGTGGCCCACTACAGGAGTCCCATGAGCAGGCCACATTGGCATGGGAAAGGCCTGGTCTCTGCTTCACAGTGACAGCAACTGTACAGTGCAGAGAGAAGGGGTACATTGATTGAAGTCTTCCCTCTTGGTTATGTTAAAATATTACTGCTCCATGATGGTAGTACTTCATAGTGTAGATGTCTTTCATTGGCTCCTTTTGCGCCAGCTTACTCAGATGCTCCTGTGTCCCCTTTGGATCAAGTGTGCCTATTGTTTTTCTTGTACTTGAGGACAGCTGACAAAACTAAGAACAAACTGTTGTGATTTCTCAGTAATAGGCCTCTTGCAAATGTCAGCAGTTTTGATAGCAGTACATTTTGTAGTATACCTTGTAAATGGTTCCGTTTCTAGATTTTCAAGCTAAAGAAGCAGTATTTTGAAAATTCCTGATTCTGAGAAATGGTTAAAATGTGTCAAAACTCTTTTCAGTCTTTCCATACTAGAAAACTCTCTACATAAAGGTTTCTGCTGCAATGTAGAAATTATTTGTACATTTCCTTATGCAGGTAGCCCTTCTGGATTTTGGGGCAACCCGTGGCTTTGATGAAGAATTTACAGATGTCTACATAGAGGTGAGGGCTCTATGTTTGCAGCAAGTTTTGTTTTGGGGGATGGAGACAGGTTCTGGTTTTGCATGTAGGGGGATCCCAAGCCCATGGTGCTTGCCTGAATGCTGCATATTTTAATACCTCTTATCTCCTGTGGCTCAATGTTCTTATTTCTGTTTCTTATATATTAAGAGAGAATTAGAATGCTTTTTCAAGGAGGCTGAACAAATATGGTCTTGAAAAAATGAAACATTTGTAAATGATGTTGATTGGTGTATATCGTGTGGGAAATTACAGTTTTAAAGTTCAATAACATCTCTAAATGTCTGTGTTGAATTGTCTGGATGCAGAGTTTACAAGCTTTTGAATGGACTTTATTTCAAAATAGCACGTTACCAATTATAGGGAAAAAGTGGCTTTTACCAGTTATCAGTTGAGTGTTGGATAAGAACAGCCATCTTAGAGCTTATTAAAGATTAATGAAGCCCAACCAGTTACCCCCCCCCGTGTGGGGGGGGGCTTCCACAAAGACGAGAGTGAAGCTTCATGTTCCATCATACACACCCCAGCAGTTGATACAGAAAGTCATGGAGCCTCTGATGCTGGAGGTGATATGTATTTACTCTAGGTAGTAACCACTGATGGTCTTGTCCCCCTTTTAAAGCTGTCCAAGTTGGTACTCATTGTTCCATCTTCTGGCAGCTTAAATTATGCACTTAATAAAGAAATATTTCCTTTTAATTGCTGTGAATTTCTTACTATTTACCTTCAGTGGATGACCGTATATTCTGATATTATGAGAAAGAGAGAAAGGTCTTTTTCTTACCTGCTTTATACCTGTATCATTTCCTTCTGTATTTGTCTTTTGTCCTAAGCTAAACAGCCTCAAACATTGTCAACTTTTCCTTGTAAGGCTCAAGTCCTTTGATAATTTTGGTTGCCCTTTGCTGCACCTTTTCCAGCTCTTTCTTTTTGTTAGGCATGGTGGCCAGAACTGTACACAGTATTCCAGATGTGGTCTCATCATGGAGTCGTATGAGGGCAATTAGGATGCTGGGAGTTTTATTTTCAATTCTCTTTCAAATTAGACCCAACATGGAATTTGCCTTCTTACAAGCAGCTGTACACTGGTTTGACATTTTCTTTGAGCTGTCTTCCACAACCCCTAGACTCCTTTCTTGGTCAATCACTATCAGCTCAGATTCTTCTCCTATATTTGTGAAGTTGGGATTTGTTTTATCCCAGTATGCTTCACTTTATAGTAGATGAATGTGTAATACTCCAGTGTTTGCTGAGGAGAAAATTATTCTTCACCTTTCTCAATCATTCCCCTTGGGAGCTTATGGCAGATACTTGAATTCTTGCGAGGGAGGGATAAATTTAATGTTTCCCCTCCTAGTACCCTCTAGGTATTTTATTCAGCCCCCCTCATTCTTGACCACTGTATATCATGACTTGGGCTGATGGGAGTTGTACTGCAAAGTCTCTGGAGGACACCAGCTTGGGGAAGTTGCTCTGCTTTTTGGCTACAAAAGCATTCTGACTTTTAATGTGGGTTGTGGTTTACGTATCTGTTGTTACTGGCAGTATGAAAGATTATGCTTAAATCTAGGCATCACATTTCTTTCCTTGTAAAGACAGATGAAGTTCTTGATCTTTCAAGCTGCTGGCATTTCTTGAAAGGCTTGGCAGATATTTATCATGCGTTGAAAATGCCCAGCCTTCCTGGATAACTGAACCACTTCCTGAGATGGAGAATGAAAAGACTTCCCATTACTGCTGAAGTTGCTTAATTTGAGTATCTCCCAACCCCGTACCTTCTGGCTTTTGAATACTCTTTTTGTTTTTCTTCTTCTTGTACAGTTAATCAAAGCAGCTGCTGACATGGACCGAGAAAGAGTGCTAAAGAAATCAATAGAAATGAAATTCTTAACTGGCTATGAAGTCAAGGTATGCAGTGGAACTGAATAAATCACTCCTTGCTTAACTGCTGCTGTGACTTCAGTGTGTTTTACTGAACTGCAGCTAAAGGAAATACAGTGGGTATCTAGCTTTGAAAGAGGAGTGTCTGCAGAGGGTTTCAGTGACTGCATTAGTTCATAATGATGTCCCAAGTTTCCTGTTTTAGTCTGGTACGTGTGGATGAGCAGCATGTTAATGTATGGAGGGAGTTTTCTGATGCTTCACTTCTCCTTTCATGTGGTGTTTTGTTTGCAAAGCATATGTTCCACCAAGTTAGGGCTCCTCTTTATCAGCGAAAAGTGTGAACCTAGGCTTCAGGTCTGCGCTTCCCAAACCAATCCAGATTCGTAAATTAACAAAAATAACCTGCAGATCTGCATTTCGTTTCCTTTCCTGTTCAAATCCAACTAGTTTGCTTAGTCATACAGATACTCAAATACCAGAATTGCTTCTTCCTCAGTGTATGTTGAAGAGTGGCAGCAGGACTAAAGATAATTTGAATTGCAGTGGGCAGAACATTGATGGCAGCCTGGCGTAGGCTGCACCAGGGCAGCCTGGCAACTTTCCTTTTAAAACGCAGTTCCTGAGCCATGCATACCTTTCTTGTCCCTTCACCCTTTGTGGTGTCAGGCGTGTTCTTAGCTTCGTGAAGCTCAGGGGCAGCAAGAGACTGGGATGTTGTGAAGTGGAATGTAAAGTTTGAAGGAGACAGAACTGCAGTAAGTGTGAACTTGGAGTGGTGAGTTTATTTCCCTCTCCTGCATCCATGTGTGGTTTCAGACAGTGTATTCTTATGAACATAAAAGCTATGCTTTGTCAGATGTAAGTCTTGTCTGGTCCAGCATGCTGTTCACCCAGTGGCCAGTCAGTTGTCCATGGGAAGATCACCAGCAGGATAGCTCCACTCCATTTCATTCTTCTCCATGACTGATATATGGAGACATACTGCTGCTGATACTAGAGATGATAAGTAGCCATCTTGCCTGAGAGCTGTTGAGGATCTCATTCTCCATGAATTTATCTAAATTTATCCTTACATTTTGAGGGCTTGTTTCCAGTAAGTTCTTGATCCATGGTGAGCAAGGAGACAGTGAAACTTTTCCCCCTAGGTTCTGATAGTTCTCTGGGTGTTTGATGCTAAATGGCTGCCTTGCTGTTTGGTACAGAAGGGCTTCCATGTGACTTTTGGTCAGGTTTGGCTTCAGTTGAATTGTAGAGATGCAGAAGTTGGCCTTGTAGTGACATATAAGGGGGCAGTAATTTAAGATGTCACAAACAGGAACAGTTTCTGGAGACCTGTTTTGCGGAAGCCTTTCCCTTCAAATGGAGTAACTGAGGGTTAACAAAATATCCAGTGGTGGTCTTGAAATATGTTTTACTATCAACTATTTTTAATCAAATTGTTATTTTATGCCATTACATTACCAGAGTTCTTAGAGAAATAAGAGTCGGCTTCAGAACTGAAGACTTCCAGAACTTGTTTGCTGACAGCAGACTTTCATTTTAATTTGTGGAGAAAAATTCCTACTTACAGAGTCCCATTTTAATTAATGATTAAAATGAGAAGTCATTTATTATAATTGAACTATGACTCTGAAGCCCAGAGTTCGATTCCCTGCTCAGCCATGGAAGCCTGCTGAGTAACCCTGGGCTGGGCACATCACACACTCTCAGACCCCCTAAACCCCATGATAAGTTTGCCTTAAGGCCACTGTAAGTTGGAAACAACTTGAAAGCACACAACAACAAACAAAAAGCTTCAGGCCTTTGTATTGTCTCATGCTGGTTTGTATGTCTTTTTGTAGTAGGTATGTTGGGTGTTGTCTTTTTATTTGCTTAAATCTGTACTTCTGGTGTCCATATTCGGTACGTTTATTTCTGAGTAAAAGAAAACAAGTTTTGATTGTAAGTTTTTTTCCTGGGGATGCTGCTGCTGGTGGTGGCACCTGCTCAGATTCTACATACACAGATTAGAGAGCAAGACTTTCTGGCTTCTGAATTGCCATCGTGATTGGCATAAACCTGATGTGTGCTCTTTGCTTTAGCATGTGCCAACCTGTATTTAGCATTTTGGATCACAGCGCTTGTGTTAAGTGCCTCACAGTGCTAACCTGGGATGGGTGGGAGAGTCTCTCTTTATCCTTATCCTTTATAAACAACCTAGAAAGGCTACTTGTGACTCTAGGAATGCTTTAAATTGCTGTTCATAAGACCATTGTTTGTCTGGTTCATGAGACAGATTATTACATGCAGATGATAGTTGTTTTTCCCCATGTATTTCTTGGTAGATTTATTCAGAGAAGCCGATCAGAACTGCACCTTTTTGTTCTCCTTCCTTTCAGGCTATGGAAGATGCCCATTTGAATGCTGTCCTCATCCTTGGAGAAGCATTTGCTTCCAGTGAACCTTTTGACTTTGGCAGCCAACAAACCACTGAGAAGATACATGGCTTAATCCCAGTCATGCTGAAGCATAGGCTCATCCCTCCTCCAGAGGAGACCTACTCTCTCCATAGGAAAATGGGAGGCTCCTTTCTCATATGCTCCAAACTGAAGGCCAAAATTCCATGCAAAAACATGTTTCAGGAAGCCTACAGTAATTATTGGAGCAGAAAGGCAAAGAAGGAATAGTAGCACAGAGAAACTATTAAACACTTTGTGTTATATGGCCAATCGTCCGAGTTCTGGTAAACCACCATTCGGGTTCTTCTCACAACTGCAGAAGCACAGCAACCTGTCACCTGGAAAGAGAATACTTGGTTTCAAGGACAGTGTTGTTCTTCTCTTGTTTGTATCTCCTGCACTTTATACTTTCACCATTATCTATGTAACCTCTGTTTTACAGGAAATGGTAATCAGCTAGTATAGGGTATGTGGAGGAAAACTAGGCAGCTGTGTTTCTTACTGTCCTAGGTATGAGCTTTCTTTTTCATACTGTAATACTGATAGCTGTGTACCTTTTGAAAAAAAAATTAACAGCGGGTGGAAGAAAGCGAACCAAAATAAGTTGGCTTTGAAATCTATTTGTAATTCTCCAAATGTTTGGTTTCCCCCCCATGTTTTATAGATGTCCTCTTTTTTTTTTTTTGGTCCAAGGTGGAATACAAATGGTTTCCTTTTGTGAAGTAGGTTGCCAATATAACTTACAAAGAAACCCTATTTTTGTATAGTATTTGATGGGTGTCTGTAAGAGTTGGGATCTCCTAATGGAGCAGGGTAAGATGTGTACATAGGCTATTTTATGCCTTCAGTCTCTGGTTGTCAAGAAAGTGAAGATTTTAAAGTATTGGATACAAGAGATGTGGTAGTATATGTAGAACACACTGCTTGAACTTCAGTTGCTCATCTTCCGATTCTTTGAGTTGAATGTATAAGCAGAGGGAATGTAGTAAGTGGAGTTCTCATTAAATGGATTAGAGGAACCACAGTTCTAACTGGCATTTATAGAAGCCCAACTGTGAAATTGCATTTCTCCATTTTCATGTTTGCATTTTTGTAATGCAATCATTGATGGAAGGCAAGTGGGGGAAACATATACTCTGGGAGTCTTATAGCAGTATCAAAGAAGACAATTTGAGATATCATTGAAAAGCAAATATACATTTAAGTAGCTGAACGCACAACTTGGAGGCAAGCTGACAAATATATTTTGGATTTTTTTGTACAACAGTTGAAGCTGTACAACTTTCAATTGATTTCCAATAAAGACATGCTTGTGCTGATGGGTGTGGTTCCTGACCTGGTGGAAAGATATGTATCATTTCAGCTTAATCCATCTGACTTTAGATGGCTCTGTACAATTTTGCCATCCCCAGCATTCCTGGCAGTTGTTGGCCTCAAACTGTCATGCATTGGGTGAGAGACCTGAAGTGGAGAATGATGTGTTTTTAATATGGTTAAAATGAAATTGTGAAATCTTATCACACAGAGCTACAGATCAGGTGAAACAGCCTGAGCATTTTCACACAATGATGCTTGCTTCAGGCTTTCGGCTGTCTAAGACTAGAACTAACAGGAAAGCTGGGTGGTGGGGTTGGTTTGAGTGGCCCTTGCTTCTGTTCATAATAATAATAATCTGACATTGAAGTACTTAAATGTTTGTTGTTCATATAAGAGACTAAGATCTGGATGAGCATGCAGTAATGTTTGTGGTCTAGAAAGCCCACAAAGAAACATTTTTGTGGTCCGTTGGATTGATTGTTAATGCCTTTAACCCACACCCCTATCCTGGTTGTAATAATTAATGAATACCTCTTCTGTTAAGTGTCATTTATCACAACTATACTACAGCAGGAAGTACAAAGCCTACAAAAATACTATGGTGGAATCACTTCCAAGAGGTAGTCCTGTCCTGCAGTCACCATCCCATTCCAGAAGCATTAGCACAGCTGTTCCTTCTCCAGCTCTTAGGCTAACAAGATGTTGATGTTCCCAAAGACAAGGGAGGCACTAGATTGTAATTAATAGGCTAGTAAATTAGAATTTTGTGCTCATGTGTCAGAGGAGTTGACAGATCATGGTTCTAATCCCTTATGTATGTTAGTTCTTAATGTGCAGGGTATTGTTTTTGAATTTATTCAAGTTTCAAGTTATGAAAGACACAGGCCGTTGGACCATTTTGTGGAATCTAAATGCTATGATTTGGATTCAAATTTAATCACATGCAACTAGGTTAGTAGCAGATTTCTTCAGCTCCTTCAAATGGTATGCAGAGGGTAACAGATTGATGGGCTATGATGTGGGAAATAGGACAGATCCCACCAAAGCAGTTAGAGGCAACTTCTATGAGGATTGCTGGACTGGCAGAACGCAAAGTCTGGATCCAACCTTTTAACTTCAAAAATTAGTTATGCATAATGTTAACTACTTCCACCCATCTTGAATCACTTGCACATCTTCAAGATGAGCTAAAGTATTTTGTGGGAGGGTAAAGCAATTCCTTACATACCTTCTCACCTCATTCAGTTTTTTTTTTCTAAAAACACCAGTTTATTCAGTCAGGTTTTAATAAATATCAAATAAAATGGCTAGAGAAAGCCTAGGCAGTACTTAGTTCTAGTAATATGAATGTTAAGGTGGTTTCATTGAAGTCATCTGATTAAGTCATGTGGGTGAATAGATGTGGTAAAGAATCTACAAGATTACGCTCTTGAGTGGATAGTATATGCAATCCAGCATTTAGCATTGCTATGGACTAATCTTAAAAGTAGCTGACAGGGAGGTTGGCTTGCACAAAACCCAACAGCTCCTGGGACCTAGTTGCATGATAAGCTGGCAGCCCTTCAAGTTGCTTCATGCAGGTCACCTAACATTCAGTATGGGGGTTCATTGACAAGAAAGAAGGGACACAGTAGGGCTGTCTAGCTGAGATTCCTAACATAATACAATTTCTCAGTGTATAAAGTGGCCTGCACTTCCCTTCTTCACCACTGTACTTGATTCACATAGTACAAAGGTTAAGTTTCTGGAAATAACTGAAATTTATATGAATACTTTCAATTCTTCAAATGATATGAATAAAAATTTGCTTGAGTAAGAGCTTACTGAAAACCTTTGCTGAAGACAGTTTTACCTTCTAGTAATTTTTTAAAATGCAATTTCATAGATGATCACGCATATTAACTATTATTTTTTAATGTATTCTCACTTTAAAATAGCACACATTTTGATTTAACAGTGTAATGTTTATCCTGTTCATCTCAGCAGGAAACAATTTCCAGGAAAGGAAGGGAAAACATCTTAAAGTCCACAGTCTCCTAGATGGCTATAATCTGGGTGGGCTGAAGGCAGGGGGGGGCACGAAATGTGTGAAGGATGGTTGAAGCGCAGAGAAGAGTATAAAAAGCTGACAAGGGGCTTATTGAGTACAAACCTTTGCAAACCAATTAGGATCCTTGGTGCTTTGTGTGTAACAGACATAAAACTGCAATGGGCATAATTTAGTCTCCTTTGCACTTCTAGCAGATTCCCGATACTAGGATCTTAAAATAAATCTTTCATAGTAGACCTGATACTAAGCAGGCTAGTCCCTAATGGTTACAGAAATAGCAACTACAATTTTATTTCCAACTAGTTCTTTTCCTGGAAAATGCACTAACAGTTTCCACTAAATTACAATCAAGGTTTTCAAGATGACTACAAGCAGCACTATAATACCTCCAAAACAAGCCAAAAGGAAAAGCCTTAGGAACAGCCCATCCCCAAAAAAGGGCAACCAGGAATCCCTGTTTCAGCCACACCCCAAACCACTATGAAATTTAACAAGGGACAGGAAGGAGGAGGGGGCAGCGGGAGGGGGAAGATTTGTTTTCCTGATCTTTCAACCATTTGTGAAATTCTCTCTTTAAAGAAGGGAGAGGGATTCTAAGATGGCTAAGATCATGAGTAGCGGGGGTTGTATAGTGCTGGGATTAGACATGCTGCTGGTCATACAATTGTTTTTCTGAAAGACAGATGTTTTTCCTAAAAAGCACAGTGATTAGCCCAATCAAGAGGAAGAGAGAAAGTTAACCTAGCACCTAAAGTTAACCTATTGTTTAAGCTGGCAAAAATGAATAACCATATTCTAGAGTTATGCATTGGTTTCAAAATGCTTCTGTCTGAGTTTACCACAGGTAATAAAACGGCCCAGAAGCTGTAAACAACATTGAAGAGAAAAGCAGACAGCCACATGTGTTACTTTCAGGTGCTGCATGCAAGATTCAGACCTAAGGCAGAGTTTGGAGCCACTTTTCAGGTCTGGAGTCAATGTTCAAATGCTAACATTGCATCTAATGTTGTGCAAGCAGGGGGATAGACCCATTCCTTCTCCATTTTGTCATGACTGGCAAAATATGCCCCCCCTGACTAATAATAATAATAATAATAAAATTTATTTCTATCCCGCCTCTCCCAGTGGATCGAGGCGGCATTACAAAATACACAAATATATTAAAACATTAAAATGCACCCCATCCTCCCCACCCACCAACCCTACATGCACCATTTGTGACCCTTCAGAAGACTGTGCCAGCTCCCAGCTCCACATTTTTTTTAAACTCAAGGGGTGGTTTGGGGGCATTTTTTTTTGTCCCCAAATGGACCCAAACTGCCTAAAAATGCAGCATTTTTCTTGTTCTAATGCCACAAAGCCCTCCAACCTCCCCAAAACACCAAATAAGGAGGAAAAATGGCCCAAAGATGGTCAAAATGAGAGCTGTAATTGCACACTGAAACTTGCTGGCATAGCCCACTGGATAGGCACTGAGAGGTAAAATGGCTCTCACCCCTGTGCTATTGCCCACCTATACTGTAATGAAAAAGGCAACATGTTTTAAGCATTGGCAACATCAGTTCTTGTTTAAAACATCTGTAAATTCATATATCTCCCAACTTGCCAGATTAGTGAGATATTTAGAACTAAGGCACACCCGTGTACTTCCAGACAGTTCCTTCATCTTGGAGCAACCTACAGGTACATAGAGATTTTTTAAATTTATTTTTATTTATTGAATTTATATCCCATGTTTCTCCCAAGATGGGATTCAAGATGGCTTACAATCTTTTTTTTAAAAAAATTCCACTTCTACTCTAGGGTGGTTTTTCTTTTAAAAGTAGCACTTGGTGGTATGTTTGCGAATGAGAGAGGTGGCTTCGGGAAGGGCTGCTCCCTCTTACTTAATCCCTTCCCATAGCTGCTCTTTACCTCAAACGCATCTCATTGTTGCAGTAAATGGAAGCTACAAGGCAAACAGAGCAGGGATTTTTTTTTTTGTAGGAAAATGGGTCAGAGCAAAGGGTACACCCTCTCCTGGTCTACTACAGTCTTGACCTTGCTTGCCTTGCTGGGGCACAAGCTAAGTCTGGGCTATATAGTCCCACAATCAGGCTGTCACAATGTAAGAGGAGAATGCTGGTAATATTTTGTATCAGCAAATGTTTGCAACCCCTTTTGGAGACAAAAAATGATCTGCTGTCCACCCTGCTCTTAAAAATAATGTAGGTTGGTATCTGTTCACACAGTCCTGCACTTGTCTTGCCACAAGCTGATTTCCTTTGCTCTGCACAGGACATGGAAGACAATTAGACAGAGAATGTGATGGGATAAAACGTTACTGCTGTTCTGTAAGGATGTTAGTTAAATGATATTTTACCCATCTTTTCTGAAATGGGCATCCAAAAGCTACCAACATCTAGCAGTCTTAGATAACACATACTGTTTAACACAGTAATGCAACCATGAACCCTTTCAACTAATAAAGCATGTGTAAATGAGTTTGTAAGAAGCATCTTCTTGTTTGAAATGGCATGACTCTTTTTAGAAGCTCCTAGTTTCAATTTCATGTTGCTGTTGAATTTCTTTACTCCTGCATACAACAAGCTTTGGTTTTACTCTGTGCAATGAAACTGCACTATCCTCCAGAGCATTGCCTCAAAGGTTTTCCATGCCCTGCAACCAATTTATCTATTTTGTGCCACCTATATTTGCCCCTTTCCTACTAGCATTTCAGATCTGTAAGCAGAGATCAGCACAAGTAGCCAATAGTTGGCACAGGACTTGAGGAGACAGGATGCAGTGAGACAGCACACCTACTCCTCCAAAGCAGTCTGTGCAGACACTTCTAATGTAAGATGGTTCTCAAGGTCTGAATTTACGTGTTTACTCCATTGTTTCCCCCCTGTCCACTCACTTCATAAAATGTGGGGAGGGGAAAAAGACAAACCACCTGTATTTCTAATAGTTCCCTGTTTTATTGCAATACATCAAAGTAGGTTAATATTAAGTGTTACCAACATAAAATATTGGTGGCTTGTCATTTATTACATCATTGACTGATCCACCTTAAATATTTCTGTGCAATAGATCTACATCATTTTTCTGGAGCAGAGAATCTCTTACAATGTCCCCTACAACACTGAGGGCATAAATCAAAAATAAGAGAAGAGCGAGAAGAGGCAAAAAGCAGAATCTTTCCCCACACGCACACTTGTCAGCTTTTATACTCTAAAACAAAAAAAAGTGATTACATCTAGGCCATGCAAAACTGTACAATAATATTACAATGCAAAAAATCCCTAAAAATACCTTTTTAAAAAATAAATGATATGAAACCATCATACATAAAAAGGCAGGTATAATTGCTGTGAAATACCAAAACTGGTTTTTGGTTGTGGATTGCTTCCTCGTGACAGAGAGAGACAAGTCCTTGTGCAGGATGAGTGAGTTTTTATAAAGAAAGACAAGGTGACAAGGAGTGGGAAATTGCCTTAATGCACAACATGGTCTTAAAAGTTGAAAATCTACAGCATATCTGATCTCTGAAGGCCCCCTTGTAGGCTAGGTGTTAGCAACACAGGTCGGTCTTCCAAGAAAAGCCTGATAGTGATGCTGCTTCTACAATGAAACAGGCTAGTGCCCTTATTAGCCTCCAGGCACAGAGCCTGTTTCCACTGGGCTCAACTTCTATCATGAGCCTCTCAGTGACATTGCCCCAAGGCATGTGCACTTCCTGAGGTCTCCAAGCAGGGCATCCATACATGGAACCCAGGTTGTACAGAGGTTACTTTCACACTGTAGTGAAATTTCCTAAGGCTAAGAAAGTCCCTGTAAGCCAGATGTGGGGTTTCCAATTTCTCTCTGACATAATGACAGACCAGAAGAAGAAACTGAGGTACTGCAGCTGGACTGCTGTTTTAAACTAACTAAAAAGACACAGTTGTTTTTCCACATTCAAGGTCATAAACCATCATCATGAATTCAATCTATCACCCAACCTTGCATCATTACAGATCAACAGCTCTGTTTGTGCCAAGGATGCATCTGTGATGAATCTTGTTCTCCAAATACATTATTGCAATTCATGTTTATCATATGAAGAAATCCTGCTACTTTCACATACCTGAGAGTTTAACAGAAATGTCAACTATATTTCCTCACACCAATATTCCTGTCCTTAAAAATGCTGGTTAGGAACACAGAACAATTATCACACAAAGAAACCTTTAGAAGAAGCCAGCTAACAAAATTATTCAGCACATTAAAAAAACCCAAACACAGGAATGTACTCTGAAAAGGACAATTAATGACATGTATAGGTGGTGTGTGTCTGTTCACTACAGAAATGCACAATGGCGCCTGGAGCAGGATCTATATAGTCTGAAGATGCTCTACAACCAAAACCCAATTTATTGAGCCTCAAGAATATGAGATAATGAAGTGGTGAAACAACCCAAAAGAAATCTTCCTACGTAGGGAAACCATTGTTTTAAACTACTACACAAACAGATGCTAATCAAATTAGTCAGGATCCAGTTAAGGTATTACAAAAATGCTTGAAGAAATGTACTCGAATGAAAACTGTGAGCAGTGCACTGCAGCACGTCTCAAATTCACCAGCTAAATGTATCAGAGGTATTAAAGCATATGTATTGGGCACAGCCAGAAACAAGTATTGATACCAGATCACAGTGTCTTGGTGCCTCCTAGGCTGAAGGTATCACAGCAATAATTTGTGAAATGGCTCAACATTACATAAAATGGAACCCTAAGGTGCTGATTTCCCCCCCGTTACCTCTTGTGAATCTATGTTTTGCCAAAAAAGGCAGGCACTGAACTTAAGTTTTAAACACAGATGACCTACCACAGGACTGGGTGAGAATTTCTAAGATCCTGCAGAGCTCCAGGCCTTAAAATTCTCCAACATGTTGACATTTAAACAGTGCTGTGTATGAAATACAATATGCTGGAAATATGATGCTAGGCTCTTCACAAGGGCGTTGAAAGTGTGGGTGTGGGTGTGAGGAGCATCTTAGGGAGGAAGAGGAGCACCTTGTGAAACAAAACCTTTTGTTAGGTAGTGAATGCTGAGAAGAGAAAGTAGCTAATGAATTTCAGAGGATGCCATTCCTTATGCTCTGACAGCTTCTGACAAGGCTGTGGATTATGAAATCAGCTCAGCAGGTAAAAGTATTGGTATGAAATACAGAGCTGACACTCTAGTTCATATTTGTGACAACAAAATGTCAGTTTTGACATTTTTGACAACCCAAACCTTACAGACAGGATTAAAACACCATACTTAATAAAAACAGTTTGTGTTCACCCCACTGCACCCCACCTGCAACAGTTCCCCTCAGTATAAAATAGCTAAATGGTAGCTTTGAATTTGGCAATCCATTCAATGCAGAAAGACAATCAACAATCAGCAGACCAATACCGCTAGATGATTAAAGACAATGATCTGTATCTCATAATTCTAATTAATCTGTATCTTGCAGCTGATGTTTTTTCAGAGGGAACTTGAGCAACTCCATTAGTTTTGTTTTGCTGATTCAGCTCTTCATCAACTTGAGCTTGATTATGCATAATAGTAACAATAATTCCAAAGAAAAATCTCATTAATCTAGTGCAAACTGCACTCTCATCTTGCTCAAGAAGAAAGGGACATGAAAGTTGACTTTTGGTTTTGCCCACTATTTGCAGGACACATTTGTCACTGCTTATTTAGGTCAGGGTGGTCTTTAATGTCTGCCACCCAAAGATAAAGGTTTTACCATGCCAGGTATTTTTCTGCTGGTTCCAACCATTACAGTATTTGACAGCAATAACATTACACACGCATACTGGGTCAGGTTAGGATGGGAAGAAGACAGTAAATGAAATGAAAGTCTCCAGACTAGAAGTCTTGAAGCACTGAGTATTCTAGCAAAGAATAAGGCTAACAATAGTGTTTTTTCAGGAAAGAGCAACTAGCTAGATATTTAAAATACTCTATTTTAGAACAACTGTTGTTTGCATTTGGCTGATATAGATAACCCACCAAATATAAATGCATGCATGCCTTTATATCAGTGGATTGTGAACTAGACTTACTAATTGCTAAATGGCCAGAATGGCTTTAAAGCCCAGTTCCAACTTTTCCAGTCTATTTGCACTGATGTTGACTATGTTTTCTCCATTGTTGCTCAGGGCTGAGCATGGATTTCTAAACTAAACTGTCCTTGAAACTGGTAAATTATGGGTTTTACTTGCAGAATGACCTAGATCACAGACAAGAGGCAGAGATAATCTAAAAGTGAGGATTATGGCTTTAGTTCTACTGACGAGGAAGGAAATGTTACAGAGCACATTGTGAGGATGGAGTCTTTCTCCAGGCTCTATGTTTTCATCCAGTGCCATATTGTATATCTAAATCAACTCTCAATCTGTAGATTATTTAGAATGAAAAAGGGAACAATACAAGTCTTCTTAAATTAAGGATCTCTTAAATAGGAACCCATCTTCTGCTGCATTACAATGCTGCTTTTTTCTTTTATTATATACATACGTACTAACTCTTAATTTTGCGTATTTACTTAAACTCTGTACTGTAGTAAAATATGCATCATTCTTTAAAAAATCAATATGGATTTGCTGGCAACAATCAGACTGACATTCAAACAGAGTGGTTGGCTGAAAGCGTGTGTATCTACCCTTACAGGGTGATTTTTGCCCCACTGACAGAGACGGAGGGGTGTTGCTGTGCTACTCTTGGAAAAATATAATATGATACTGTGTGTGTCAAAAGCAAAATCGACCTGGCTTTCTCTAATATAATGTCTTTTGGTCAGTCTACACTACTGTGGTTTTTTTTTTTTTTCCTGGAGTGGTGGTGTGATGTGGAACATGTCCATAATAGAAACAGCTGTTATCCTATGAAATAAAATTGATACTAATACAAATATACCAATATTTCTCAAATACCAACCTGCCCAACTGCCCTCCACCAAGGTTTTCTTTTGTTTGCTGTTACTACTGAATGACGAGGAAGGAGCGGTGAGCTTATGCTGCGCTGCGTGTGCCAGAGAAGGCAAATATATTCTCTTCCTCCCCTCCCTCCCACAGTTAGTTTTTGGAGAATGCTGCGGGATGATAACAGTGAGAGCAAATGGAGAGTCAGGGGACAACAGGCTGCTGAGGTGTCAAATCTGAATGCTGAAGCAGTTCAAGTGTCCCAACTCACATGGTCAGAGCTCTCTAGGGAGAGGCTCTTGGTCTTGTGAGGAGATATGGGGCTGGGAGGGCTGCTCAGGTTGGAGCTGTTAGAAGCTGTCGAATGCCTTGGAGAGTCTGAGTCCTGCAGCCCAAAAAATGCAAGAGAACACATCAGTGAGCAAAAGCAAAAGGACAAAAATAGGTTGGGGATGGGGTGGGGTGGGGTGGGGTGGAGGAAAGGATCTGGAGCAAGACGACAGAAAGTGGGTGGAATCAAGTGGCAGCATCCATCTTCCCTCCTTCTCCCTCCAACATCCTAGTATCATCCTGAAAGTACAGTGCCGTGGACTTCCTTTGGAATATGTATTGTCTCCAAAACAGTCCAGACCACTGCATGTGTGGGACAATGAAACCAAAATGAAATATCACAATAGAATTTGTAGAAGGCCCTTCTCAAGCTGCATTCATCCAAAAGATGCATTAGCTCAGAGAATGTTTCATATGTCTAGATAACTCCAGAATGACAGTCTAGAGTTGTGAGTATATGTTAATACTGGAGCTGTCATTACAAACTGGAAAATGGAACTGCTATCTCTGTTGTTGTTTTGAACTGGTATAAATTTTTATCCTTTTCCTCCCCCGTTTTTCTTTTGTTCATTTTCCTCTTCTATTTGCATTCATTTGTTTGCTTCATGGCTCTCAGGAGAGACGTCAGTGGTATTCTCTATCGATGTCACCGGGTGATATATCTCCTGACATCAACAACTGACAGTGTATTATAACTTTCTATTTGTTAAGGAATATACCTTAAGAAGAAAAAAAGCTGCTTAAAACCCCAAAAGAACGTCTTTAATGAACCATGGTGATGGCAAGAATTGCACAACATTTTAAAAACTATTCTGCAATCTCAGTTGATGCTGAGAAGTGGTGGCTGTATGCATAGAGTGCTCAGTTCACAGAAAATGTTTCTTTTGTCTTTGACTGTTTGGAATAGTTACTAAGCTTTAGGCAAGTCTTTTCCAACCTGATACCCTCCAGATATGTTGGACTGCAGCTTCCCATATTTGTAGCCAGTATAGTCAGCTGTCTTGTGGCTGGGAATGCTCAACACTGTAGTGCAACGTATTTGGGTGATATCAAGTTTGGGAAAGTTCTTTTATGATGTCAAGTAGGTTTTTCTTTTTCTTTCACTTTTTATCTAACTTAATCACAGAGACAGGTAGTAGCTGTCTATGTACCAGAAATATCAGTCTACTGCTAGGACAATAGAAATCTTTCTTCTTTAGTTTCCAGCCAAACCATATCAATGCCCACAGTTTCATTCAGTTAATCCAGCCACTGCCAGTTCTCAAAACAATCAACAATCTAGATTTTCAGAATATACTTGCATCACAAAATACTGATTTGTTGGCTACAAAATCAGTATTATGGAATATGGATATTGTTTTATTATTACCACATTTTCTCACATGCTTTCTCTGCAAGTTTGGAGCGCAATCCCTCAAAAATTGTATTAATTTTCAATGAGAAAGTGAGGCAACTGTTTACATCTTTCCTACTGAATCAGTAGTTCTTCAAAATACCTAGCTTGGGTTTGATTATGTCTTGTATGTTTAACTATTAGAGGAAATAGTACTTCTCTTGAATGTACAGTTATCTGTCCACATTTGCAAGTTTAACTTTCAATGATTTGATTATCTGTGAGTTTCTCCAACTCCTGCCCCTTCACCTCAGGCGCTTCTTTTTTGGGGGGAGCCTTCTCTCTCTGTGGCTCTGATCAGGCTGCATAGCCCTTACAAAACTCTCCTCTGATCCTCCTCCTCTTCCACCAGCCACTGCTTGGCCAGCTAAGGATGGCTTGCAGTCCCATTTCTCAGCACCACAAATCCCCTCTCAATGCTCCCCCCAACACCCAACAAAGGAGACAGGCAGAGGAGAGGACATATAGAGCCACAATGCCAACTTAGCCCCTTTCCCCATCCTTTCCCTGACCTAGTTTGGACTTCTGATGCCCATTCTCCCCACTGTGGCTCAGCTCCCTTCCTATACACATTCATGCATTTTGATATTTGTGATTTTTCCACTTTTGTGGGCATTTTATGCCCCTAATCATAGCAAATGTATAGGGTCGACTGTACTTACAAAGCTCACACCTTTACCTTTACTTAAAAACAAAAACAGGGAAAATCCCAAGGCCAACTTGAAAGTCGATCACATAAATCCACTGCATTTCAACACACAGATGCTTTGAGAGGAAATTTTCTTCCATGCTTCAGTCAGAAAATCCTTATTCTTACAGTAGCACATGTGGATTTTGAGACCACTGACTAGTGCAGAACTTCTGGTCCATCTCAGGTTAACTCCAGCACAGGTAAGTGCTGAAATGGGACTCTTTCTAGCCTTTCTTCCTTCTCATATGTTATACCCACCTCTCGCTCATAGTCCCTCGTTGGTGCATCACTTCCTTGGTCCATACCACCTGAAGACAAGGAACCATCTGAAGGGGACGCCATTGGCTGACGTTTTGCTCCATAGCTACCTCCTGAGAATTCCCTCCGCAAAGCACTGCCATTTTGTGCAGATGATCCTAGACAGACATCCAGGAATTTAGCAATGTAACACATACACAAAGACTTTAGAGCTACAAATTGCTAATTATATTTGTTACATCATCATCAAGGATTCCTAGCTGTCAAATTCCTCTTTCACAACCTCATCTTCTTTACTAATTTATCAAGCCATGTCTTATCCATCTAAAACCCTGGTTTTGTTTGAGCAGTTTCAAACCACTGGCTAGGGGTGGAAATCAAGGAAAATGCAGGGAAGGGAGAGGGTCCTCAGACTGTTGAGCAGGTCTTCTGTGTTTTGCACATATATAGAGTTCATTGTTGGATTCAAATATTTGCTGAGTGGCACTTCATTTTTTAAAGCAGTGTTTATTTGTAATTTTTCCAAATTAATGCCTGAAATGTCAAAGCAATTTGGGTTTTGCAAAGTTAACAGCTACTGTATGGAATGAAATGGAGTCGGCTGCACTGGCAGAGCTGCTTCTATTAAGAAGAAAGGTATGTGTGATCACCTCTTTGTTCTGTAGCTCTTTGCAAAACCTGCCCCAGGAAGCTGGGAAGTCATTCAGAAAAAGATTTCAGGGATCCCAGAGGTGCATGAACGGAGAGGGGAGGGGGGAAAGCCAAATTACCTCAATGGATGTCTGCAGACTGACTTTCATTCTAAGTCCCTTCAGGACACCAAGTATCACATAAATTACCATATCCCCTTTGATGTATATGGTGCTTAGTGTGATTTTCAAGGGCCAGCATCAGGTAATGTTTTGAGCATTGGACTATGACCCTGGAGACCAGGATTCAAGTCCCTGCTCTGCCCATGGAAACCCACTGGGTAATCTTGGGCACAACACACACTCTCAGACCCAGAAAACGCCCATGATAGGATCGCCTTAGGGTCTCCACAAGTGGGAAACTACTTGAAGACACACAACTACAAGAAGTGTCATTTTATTAATTGAATTTTGCAGATACTGTTGATACAAAACCAACTTTACTGCTTGTTATGTGAGTTTTATGGCTATATTCTGCTGATTTTAAGACTGAGTTATTTTAATATTGACTTATTATATGATGATACTGTTTTAAGTCATTGTTCCCAGTTACTTTGAAGACTCTGGCTGAAAGACAGAAGGAGAAATAGTTCAAATAAATGAATCAATAAATATTCTAAAAAAAAAATCCTTCCTGGTCATTCTTATATTGAATCCATAACAGATTTTTGTTATGGTTTACTTTGCCAGCACAAATGGGTACCATGCCAACAATGGGAAGTTTCAAAAGAGGTGTTTTGATAGAAACATATGCCAAAAGTCAGCCACTTGTGCAAATATAAATAGTTTCAGCATACTGTGTTTTCAAATGAACAGTACCTAATGAATGAACTCTGCATATCTCCATTCTCCTTGAAAAGCAAATAATGGCTGGAATCCTCTACAGCAGTTACAAATGCATAACCTAGACTTATGATGCATAACCTAAAGTTACGACTCATGACTGATACATATTCACTGTCCCTATGTAGCTCCTAGTGTAGGGGCTATATAGGGACTGTGAAGGTCCCCCAATCCACATTTACCAAGCAGCTCCCACTGCATCAATGAGATGTCCATTTCCCAATCACTCAGGAAGCAGCTGGATGATGTTCCCACCCTCCACAGCACAAGTGGTCTTCAATGTGAGGGGGAACTGCGACAGGGACCCTGATTCTGCCTATCACACTGGAGATCACTCATGGTAGCGGGTGTAAATGACAGTCAGCTGCTTCCCAAGTGACAGAGGAGAGGCTCCCATTGATCACAGTGGCTGCGTCCCATTAAAGGTGGACTGGCAGGTTCAGGATGGGATGTACTGTGTAGCACTGCAACTATGGCGCTTACGCATACATAAATCCCATACAGGATTCCATTTTCTTTGGCAATAATTTGTTAAAACTCACTTGCTACTGGGTGTATGTGATTCTTACCTGCTTCAGTTCCTGACAGTCATGTTCTTAACACTTTCCTCAAAAATACTCTCAGATATGTATACACAGCTACATATTTCTCCTCCATCACTATCAATGCAGCTGGAAACCGACTGACACAAGACAGAGGATCTAAAATCTAAAACTCACTTGCTCCTAAACCACTGCTAGCACTCATGGAACGCCCAGGTTCAGTGCGGGATTTTGTGATTGATGGAATACTGACAGAACCACTGAACATGGTCCGGCTTTCCTGAGGTCGAAGGTTCTGCAAAAGAGAAGGAGAAAGAAACAGGAAAAAGGCAGATTCATTTATAGCAGAAATATTATGGTTAGCGAACTACAGCCCCAAACAAATCGTCAACAATGACTTGACCTTCAAAGTCATCTAGACAGTAACTAGGCAAGTCTGCAAAGGTTAAGTTCTATAAATAGGCACAGTTGATGGAAGATACAGTCAGCAGTGACCACAAAGTGATGAATTATAAATGGCCATAAGCAAACAACAGGTCAGACAAACTCTACAGAAATTCTTTTGGCTGACACAATAATACAAGGCTCACACCTCAATTTGATATTCTTTCTTATAAATCCGAAAAATCACACACTGTTGAATAGAACTGCTACAGCCTAGCTATCTATACAGCACTTGTGAAGTTTTAATTGTTTACCTCAGGCAAGAACTGCTGAAACTGTGCAACCTTCCCCAGTAAGAGTACATTAATGTCTTCATTTGCTATGGATTTTTCTATCTCGCTTCTCTCGCTCTCTCTAAATTAATTAGATACCTTAGTTCTAAAGAATCTTTTGTAACACGCTGAGCAGGAATAGGATGTGCATTGAGGTCATTTTCAGGAGTCCCTTTTTGAAGGTTATTGGAATGATCAGGAACAAATAATAAGATATTGTAGTAAGGTATTATTTTATTGAAGAATTATATTTAGTTGCATCCTAATTTATCTGACAACATGATTATAACACATGTATAAAAAAAAGCAGCACTCAGAAACATGATTAATGAATGAAATTTCAGGAACTTCTACTGTTTCAACCATTCAGCTTTATAGCTGTCAAAAATATAATGTGAAACTCAAGAAGATGATTGGTCTGTCTTTCCTACAGAGTTCACTTCACTGTATTAATTCTTTACTGAAACATAGTTATCTTTTGGTGATTTCTGAAATACAAAAGTTCTCTGAGTAGATGATCTTGGATGCATATCTTGAATAAACAAATGATTCTACCCTCTTTTTAAAATAAGTATTGCTTACAATTGCTGCTGGTGTATCTCATAGCAATTTAACTGGCATCCTTCATGGCTAGATAACCCTAATGATAGTTTCTTGCCTATTATATTTGAACAGTGCCTTAGCATATGATCATACCTCTCAGACAAAAGATAAATGTTGCTTTCTCACTTTCCAAAAGTAAGTAACAATGTGATCTGCATTCCTGGATATAATCTGCCTCAAAGTAAATGAAATTTGCTTCACTGTTCTGTTGACAATGGCCACTCACTCATGGATTTTTGCAATCCAGCTAACAGTAGTTAATGTTGGGAAAATGGAACCTTGTAGTTCATTCTACAAAAAACAGATGCTTTTGCGGGGGATAGTAGGGATAGAAAGTAGCGCTCCTACTCTTAACATTACAAAGAACAGAACTCACAGCAACAATATGCTGATAAAAAATTAAGACGGAGTAGAAATGGGAGCTTTTAGTCTGTGGTCCAGACTCTACTCATACAGACCCTGTAAAGGCATAGGAGTCTATGTGCCTTCATATACAGACTACATTTTAACAAGCTGACAAAACCTTTTCCATCCCTCACAATGATGTGCATTTGGCTAGTATTTTGCTACTAAAAATTGGGTATGTACATTTCAAATTCATCTTGTTAGGTATGCATCAATCAAATCACTGTACTTTTGTTCCCAAAACATTTTAAGAACTCAGGTAGCCTACAATCAGATGAAATAGATCTAACAACCACAATCAATAAACCAAGAATGGACAATGGCCAGGAGTTATGGAGTACCCCCAGGGGACCTTTGATGTCCACCCCCTGCTGTGCCTTGAGCCCATAATTTTTTAAAAAATTGTTCTGAAATTTAATCAGCCAAAATGCAACAACACTACCTAACGGGTGTGAAGGACAATTTTTGACCTACTAAGTCATTTTTTTTTGGTCTCCTTCAGATTTTTTTTGACCAAGAGGGATTTTTTTTAACCAAGAAGTGAACCAGAAAGGCTTCCTCAAGGCCTAAAACTGGAAGGCTCTTTTTTGTTGTTGTTTTGGCTAAACAAGGCAATTTCATTTTTTTTAAATTAAAAAAACTTGTGGACACTAGATGGTTCAAAAATGGCCTTAGGGACTGTATGTGGCCTGTAGGCTACCCTTTCACCAGTCCTACATTGAAAAGTTGTGGAAAATAACACTGCTTGAGGTAAACAACAATACATTCTTTTCTTGTTTTTAGCATTACAGTCCATTCTATTCTTGTGCTTTCTTCCTGCCCTTTGTCCCCTTAAAAAAAAATTAAATAATTTTTTTCCTATGTATGTGGCTATTGAGAACCAAAAATAAAGAGAGAACATTTCAGATATGCATGAAAGGCAACCCATGGAAATTCAATATCATGAAATGACAGCAAAGCTTAATCTTGTAGTAGTTCATTACAGACCACAGAATTTATGTCCGGTTTACTGCCACGGAAATAAAAAAATAATCCACAATCAGACCAAATACATTTCAACGTGTTGAAAAAATTTATTTATCTGTTATTACAATTTATATCCTGAGTTTTGATTACAGTTGAGTGACAGTGAGTAGAAATGCTGATTCATTTTTTTTTGCAAAAAAAAAAGGGGGGGAGGTCTTATGGTTTCTTTCACATCCAACAAATATATTATGTTTTATTAAAAATACAGTTTCATTCTGGCATAGGGAAACAAACACTGTCCAGTCCTTCAAGAATTTGCAATGGTACTAAAATGAGTTCATGGTATTGAGAGGTGGGTAAGATATGATAAATGTGAAAGTACAGAGATGGTAACAAAGTTGTAGATCATCCACTTGCCTGGCTTTAGTTATCTGTTCAGTTCTGCAGAGATTCAAGGGATGTCTCTCTTTACAACACTTCTTTCTGCTTCATTGAGTTTCTTAACTTGTGGTGAGAAGACCCCAAGGAGGAAAGCATCATATCCCAATGTTGTTGGGCCATGATGCTGAGCTTCCCAAAGAATCTCCCTTCTGCTGAGTTCACTGAACCTGAAGAGGTTGGTGCTGAATCTCATGAGGTCTTGGCATGGAGCAATAGCCTCCGCATAAGCAGCCACAAGATCCTGGAAGGTTATCAAGAACTGCTTGGATGCACCACCAGGCTTCCTCAAAGTCCCCTTCTGGGTTAAACTTTGTTTCTGTATTTTAATGCATGCAGAACTGGATATTTCAACTTCAAGCTCCATTTCATGGAAAGCTTCTATAACTCTCCTCATGGCTGTCTTGCCATGTTAGACCTTTGGGGTGGGTTTTCCAGCATGCCATCTTATATGAAAAACACAGTGCTTACATCAATAGCATCAGCACAGTTTATTTAAAAGCATTAGGAAAAGAATAAAAACATAGTGCAATGACATTTGGAATAGGCAGCCAGAGCAGAATCACAGCAGACTACCAACAGCAAAGCCTTCCAGGCAGGAGTGAACCACAGCTAATAACACAAATGGCATCTCATTAATACCAGATTCTCATTGGTTAGTCCCCCCCCACCCCCACAAATTATACTTGTCTTGGACAAAAATGATTCCTATTTTTCCGGGACCCCAAAGACATTTCTCATTTCCACTTGGATAGTTCTACTGACCTCAGTAGATGAGGAGATAGTGGAGAAATAGGGCCATATCTCAAAAACTCTTGAGGCAAACCTGCACTTCTCACAACTGCCTGACTCACTGGATCCTTTACAATGGAGAATTCACTGATGCATGAGGGAAGCATGCATGCATGACTCTGGGAGAGGATACAAGGGATAGTCAGAACCCCAAATATTTAGGGAAAAGGACAGGAGCTTCTATACTGATAGAAACTTGACCTTTGCAGAATCCTCAGTCTGTGTCTGAACCCCTTGTTCAAGGATTTGAAAAATGTAGATGTTGGAACAGAAAAAGTGAATGAAACCAATTGCAAAGCTTAAATCTCTACAGATTAATAGCCAGGCACAAAAAGAAAAACCAAGTGGGGAGGGAGAGTAACACCACACATTGTTAGTAGCAGGAACACCTGGCTGAGCAGTTCATACCCTGAGATTCATAAAGGCTGGTGTACGAGAAAATGAGCGCAGAGATGGGGGATATGCAGGGTTTACGGAATCATGAGAGAGGAAATTTTCAGCTGAATTAACAGTCATGTGATAGATGTGCTCGAAGTTGCTTGGAGAAGAGATGAGACAGGAGTGATGATGAGGGGATGGAGAAGGGGGGCTTGGCTATCAGAGACAATGGAAATAGAGACAGAGAAAGAGAAAGAAAGAAAGAGAATAATGAGGGAAGGCACTTGTGATTTCAGGAATACAAATTATGGACGATATGCCCACCAAAAGTGAGGGGTGTACCAGTTGCATATTGCCTAAGCCACTTCTGGAGGCTCTTACTTATTTTTCTGTTTGTTGTATGGATGAAGCAACAAACTGGCTGAAACGTGAATGACATGGTGCTTGGAACCCCTGTAGTGTCATCTCACCTCGACCACTGCAAATCAGGTTAACCTACACAGATTTTATTTTCACATCCTCTCAGCCACAGAGAGAAGGAAAGAGGCAAACAGTGAATGTGCAGACATTCTTGCACAGCATCTCCAGTCCTTTATACCAAATAATTTCCAATGGGTTTATAAAGTATGGTGTAAAAATTCTACTTATGTACTGTCATAGAAAGATTTGGATGATGAAACAGTGCTATGACATACTATACTGTGGGTTCATTTTAGCACAGGCTTTGTTTGAATAAGGAATAGAAAAGCTGGACTTTTCAAAACATACTTAAAAACATACACATGTACTAGATGACTATGTTAAACATACTTTCTAGAAAATATAATTTATTTTATCTTATGTTGACTACCCCATCTAGTGGTAGAACATCTAGTGGTAGACATTCAGATACCTTTTTTTCTTTTAAGAACAAGACTGTCTTTCATGACTGTCTTAGAAAAATGAACTTCTTTAAACCCATTAGTAGTTTTTTTAAAAAGGAAAGAAAACAGAGAAATTAAGAGTCATTTTCAGTGTTTGTTCTTGCAAAAATATTTTCCCCCAGATACAGTGCTCAAACATATACCAGTGGTGCTATTCCTGCTTAAAGAACTCCGCCTGATATACAGTTTGACCAGTGAAAAATTGCAGACTGGTTTCAAGGTTGTGTTCTTAATTACATCCCTCACCCAGCATCTTTGGATCTTTGTATTAGTAGATTAAAATAAAATCCCAGCCCGTCTTCTCTGGAATGATCACCTCCTGGGAAAACAAATCAACAGAGCTGCTTGATGGCCAAATCCTACGCTGATACTCTTATTTAAAAAACAAAAAACCCTTTTTTTTCCAGGAAGATCTTTGCTGCTATTCTCCTTTATATTTCAGCCACTCATGCATCTAAACTTTCAGAGAGGAGACATAACTCTGCTTTGGTTCATCCAGGTGAGTATTCATAAATGTATCACCTTCTATGCATTTTCTCTCCCAACACAGACAAAAACAGGGGTGGTGGTGGTGGTGCTATAAAAAATCAACTCTAAAATATTCTAAAAAAAACCTTCACTGAAGAACTATCATAAATATTTATATTTATAATATAGGAAGCCACCATTTTGCCTACTACTTGATATCAACACTTCAGTTCTCAAAATATTGTCTTTCCCTCGTTGCTTCAATGAAATAATTATTCCGCAAGAAGCTCATATTCACAATGAAGAAATGGACTGTCACAAGGATTCTATGATCTGCTGGAAGGCAGAGGACAGGGCCTATCACATTACACTACTGTCATACCTCAAGCTCTTTACACAGTGAGTGAAATCAAGGAAAGTAGTGTTGCATCCTCCCCTGTGAACTGAGTTCCCCAGCATGGAGGAAAAAGCACGTTTTTTTATTCTTGCCAAGTACAGAAATCAGATGCTATCCCAAGCATAGGGGGCATGCCATTTTACCAATTCAAAATTTAAGTTGTGACAACATAAATTTTTGTTGGAAAAATGAAAAATTCTGCACTGTTTTTAATGTGAATGTCATCTAGCTTCTCAGGATAATTGTTGCATGTATCTTGTTTAACATATACAAAATGATGAAACTGGCAAGCTACACACATATGGTGTTTTTGTTTTCTTAACCACTGAAAGTTGTATACTAAAGTTTTAAAAAGGTCTTACTGAAGATTTATTTTGGAATAAAAAGTTCCCAGGAGTGGTCACTGAGAAATGAAGATTGTCTGCAAGCTACTTTAGACTGTTTCTGGCATAAGAAGTCACAGAGCTGTTGCAAACGGGGGAAAAACCCCAAAACCAAAAAAAAAAAAAACTGTGATAGATTGGCACATTGGGAACTTACCATGAAGGTCCATTCTAGCCAAGGAGAAAGAGCCATCCAAGAAAGGGTTAATTCCAGTCACTGGCCAGGAAACGCAAGGGCTGGCATGTTGTTTTAGAAAAGTATTTCCTTACTGGATCCCTAGCTCTTCCTCAGTTCATTCCCAAGCCAAGAAAAAAAGAAAAGAGAAAAAAGGAAGGATCCCCTGAAAAGGAAGAACAGTCTTGCCACATATGGGTGCGGCTGGATGGCTCCCTCTCCTTGGCTAGAATGGACCTTTATAGTAACCTCCTCACCTGCCATTTTCAGCCAGCAGAGAAGGAGCCATCCAAGAAAAGGAGATACCCTAGCTTATGGGAAGGACTGTGGCAAGAAATTAAATCAATCCAAGACGACCTGTTGAAGCACCTGTCTGTCAAAGAAGGCCTTAGCAGAGGTGAATTTATCCAATCTGTAATGTTTCGTAAAAGTAGAAGGGATAAATTTCATCCAAAGGAGTGCAAATTTCTTCCAAAGGAGTTTTAGTTGAGAATGCTACTGAAACAGCCCCTGACCTGGTATAATGCACATTGTGCAGCTTAGGTAGGCTAAGAAGTAGATTCATAGGCTAAGAAGATAGTGTGGATGGGGAAACTTTCTTGCCCAAAGAGATTGGTTGAAAAGAGACAACACCACCTCTGTTCTCCTAGTGTGCCTGATACAGCTTCAGAGCCCTCCTAACATCCAGTTTGTGCTACTGTTTTTCTGGAGAGTGTCCTGGGTGAGGACAGAAGAATGGCAAAACTATGGTGAAAAGCTATGGTATGCGGTAAAAAGGGGAATTCACTTTACGTAAGAAACCTAGATCAAGGAAGAGAGAGACAGAGTCAAATTTACAGCTAGGATTCAGTGAAAGGGGTGCCAATTCCAAGGCCCTTCTGGTGGAGATGATTGCCTTGAGGAGAAGTACCATAATAGATAGAGTTTGAACAGTCCTTAGAGATTGGTCAGGGCTTTCAATAGCTTGTGTAGATCCAAAGATGGGAAGCGGCGAGCTATTGGTGAACTGAGAAGACACACCGCTGTAAAAGCTTCCTTCTGTGAGGATTGGAAGAAACAGGCCTCACTAAAATGAAGGCTAAAGCTGTAGCTTGGTGTAGGCTGTTTGGTTTAAGCCCTAGGCAGAGGCCTGTTTGTCTAAGACCCTCTTCACCCCGGCTGTGTGAAGAGGAACAGACTTCCTCTGAGGGCATCTGAGAAAGGCTTTTCAAGTGGTTTTGTACATCCTCGGAGTATAACATCTGGAAACAGAGTGTTTACCAATCTCTCAGAGTAGCCTACTCTTCGATAAGACACGCATTCTGTTGCCAGGCAGCTAACTGCAGCCAAACTGAGTCTGGATGTAGAATGGGATCCTGACTGAGAAGGTTGGGCTGAACTGGAAGCAGAAAAGGTTCCTGGGTTGCAAGTGCTAACATATGAGAAAAGCAAGGTCTGTGGGACCAGAGGGACTATGAGGACTGCTGCTTTTTCCTGCCTGATCTTCCTCAGCATGCTGGAGATAAGTGGAGTTGGAAGGAGGGCATACAGCTGGCCTGGAAGGGGACTTGTGTGGAGCATCCTGGGCAGAGCCCAGTGAAATACCTGGGGAGTTTGTAGTTTGTGTCTAATGCCCACCCCAAAAATCAACCTGCAGGTTTCAAAAGTGTGCCTAGAGCTGATGAAAGACTGTCATGTCCAGGATCCATTCTCCCTTATGGTGACTCACAAAATCTGCTTCTGTGTCCAGAGCACCCTGTGAGGGAAAAGATGTTCTTCTCTGCCCAGGAGAGAAGCTGGTGGACTTCACTGTGGAGGGAAAGGGAGCAAACCTCTTCCTGTCTTATCAAGGTATGACTTTGCTGCTTTGTTGTCCATCTGGAATAGGACACGTGGCTCTGTGAGGGCTTGCTGGAAGCGGAGGGGAACTTGATTTCCCTGCTCAAAATGGTGGGTGACTGTCTGCGAATCAAAATGCCTGCTGCCATGTGTGCATGCATGAGAGCATGATTTTTGGGTTGGCTGCTTAGGTCTGATGCCCAGATGAGTCACCTGCTTAGGCTGTCCATCCCCTTAAGCAATCCAGCCATAAGTTTGTCCAGAGTGGTAGTGGTAGATTGATCTTGAGAAGAAGCTGTTGGATAGTTAGGGGAAGCCTCCTTCTGTATGTCAGTGGCCCCTTTTGACTGCTTCTCTTCAAGTCTATCCAGATCTGCTACTTGGGGTAACAAAACAGCCTCAGTTGCCTCAGCCTCAGCAAGCTTGGACACAGAGCTGAATTTAGCTTCCTCTAAAGGTATCTGCTCCCCAACAAATTTCAGTTCTCCAGTGGCAGCAGTGACTCCAGAGGAGGCAGACATGGCAATGAGTGCTACAGGTGAGTGCACATCCTTACAGTTCCTCTTGGAGTTGGTTAGGAGGGCTTGCACATCACAGACCAACCTGACAAGTTTAATGGGGTTTTTAGGGCTGGAAATGCCTTTAGTTTTAGTCTTCACCTTTCCTGTATCCCCCTCCCCTGGAAAAAAAACACACAATGTAAGGATAAAGATATTTTTTTAAGGTGGAGATGCAATGGGGATTGACAGATGGGAAAAAGGATGAAGGAAAAAATTAAGAAATTGAGTCATGAAAAAACAGAGCAAGGCAAGGAGAAAGAACGGAAGAAATGATTCTTTGCCTTGTCTGGGCAGTAACTGGAGTTAATCCTTTCTTGAATAGCTCCTTCTCTGCTGGCTGAGAACCACAAGCAGCTGGAGGGTGTACACTCATAGTAGCCTATCTGATTTGCTTTTTTTTTAAAGATTGCTTTGCTTAGAAGATATAGTTACAGTTGTATTTCTGCAAACTGCTGCAGAAATCATCCATATTGAGCTGACTGGTCATGCTATGTAAAGTGTTTTGATAGTGGAAAACGTGTGGTTTATGTATGCATATTTTGACATCCATTATAATAGGGTTTGTTTGTTTTTGCATTGGCTGTAGACATTATTTTCATTTTGCCTCTACATTCCAATACATCCTACTACTGCGTTTTATTATTTTTTAAAAGGAAACTGTTGTTTGTTTATTTTCATTTGAGTATGTTTGTTTGAGACCTTCTATTCTGTTACTGTTTGAGTCCTTCTGAGCCCTAATGTGGTAGCCCTTGCAACTGACTATATCAGGGCAAATACTTGAGCATTAGAGAATCACAAAAACATGAGAGATAGGTCCCATAGTGTGGCATATTTGAGGTTATCACGCTACAAGACTATAGAAATGACAGCTCTTTATATAAGTAAGCACAGGGTTGTGGATTTAGCTGACTGCTATAGGTCAAACAAGAGGAAAACAATAAATGGTTGCTTAGCACCCACCAAAACCCCTCCTTTTAATGTTTCTTCTCCTACAGCTCAAATAAGCTGAAAAACCAGATGGATTTCGATCTATTCTATCACACAGTAGAACAAATAATTTTAAAATTTGCAGGAGAAACAAACAGGTGGTGAAAAAAAAATTTCAAACTACAATGAATGCATAGATTGAACAGTTGTGTGCCTTTGTGGCAGGCAGAATTAAGAACATGGCGCAGCTGACCTTCTTTCATGGGCTGAAAAATTCACAGCTCATAATGGCTACTAGTTCAAATGGCTACATGCTACCTGTAGTTAAAATTATTTTCTTTAACATGTGCTAGGAAAGATCTCTACCTGAGAATCAACAAGAATAGATATTACTGAACAAAAGAGGACAATTATCTGGCACAATAGAAGACAGCCTTTATTTGAATCTCACAAATATCTGGCAAAAACCATTCTCAAGGTTCAGTCTGTGAAGATATGTGTTACTTGTTTCCAATTTTACAGTTCTTAACTTCAGTCTATATCACAATTTGATGCTGAAATGTTCACTTTATTTTCTTTATATAGAAGTTACAGTCCACTTTGGTTATGCTATTATATGCTTACCATAGGCAGGTCTTTGAGGATCTGTATACCATCTCCTGGGCCCATGTGTGCTATATGGTTAAAGTTAGTTGGGTTAGAAATTAATCTATTTCTCATTTCTGGATCTCGTAGCATCTCCCTGAAAAAGAAGATATTCAGGTCAGGTAAGTTGTTCTTGAATAAATTTGTCTGTTTGTTTAAATGGAATGTACTTTTTATACAAGTTACTCTAAAACATAAATCAATGACCCAAAGTTTTGGCCAAATTTCGAAAGATGAGGACTTCTAATGTCTGATGCTGATTTTATGCCAGTCTGATGAAAAGGGAAAGGGTCAGGAAGGTTTGGCTTAAATGCTTAACAGCCTGTTCCCGTAAAAAGTCCATATGGTTACTGAGACTCTGAGTGTATTACGAGAGGGAGTTGAGACAACATTCAAGAAAAGGTGTAGAAGCAGGCTCAGTGATGATCTGGTGCTGCAAAGATGGAGGCAGAGATGAAGGACAGAAGAAAAAAGAAGAATTAGAAGAATATTGCACTACCCTTTACATATCACTCTCACAATAACTGTAAAAGCATGTAGAGAAAAGCTTCAAATGTACTGCAAGATAACAATGTAATTTTTCAAAAAGAGTGCTCAGCATGTTTGAAAAATAGAAGGCATAAAACTATGGTGCTTAAGCTTGGTGCCAACCTAATGTTTGGTGCTGCTGCAAGAGTTGAAAAGAAAGGAAGAACAGATCACCTGGCAATATCACCAGTGAAAAGGCTGGCATGTTGAGAAGAAGGAGGTTCAGTTTTTTTTATATGTGTGTTTTATGTGCAGACACTTGTGTACCAACATAGATGGGTGAGGAAAACAGCGGCTGGAAAAAGTGGAATATTTGACCTGTGCTACTGAGATTTCTCTCTTCTTTAAGTTATAATAATTCTGAATACTTTCATACTCTATGAAATACCAAGGTGAATCTTTTGTTGCATGAATGTGGACAAGGACTGAGAACTATGTGAGACTTAGAAGTACAAGGAAGTAACCCCTAACATCAGAATATCGGGGTACATTACAGAGAATGGAATGGAAATGACCCAACAAGTAGAATATCAGTACTAGACTCTGAAAATAATATGTATGCATAATTAGCAATGTAATCCTCTTTTGTAAAACTTTATTATCAATCTTTAATATATACAGTATATGCACACACAAACAAATATACATATATACAGTATGTGGAGGCATGCATTTCAAATTACAGTACTTGTTTTGTACAAATGTTTGATTTAAAATGGATTTAAATATTCAGACTGGAATTTATACAAATTATATATAAAGAATAAATATAAAGTAAGAGAGACAAAAGTCTGAACATGTGGCCCAGAAACCATCTTTTTCTAACAAACAAAAACTGTGTTGACAGTGGACAAACAATTCTTCAGGGCCTACAGGCATGTACAGAAGACAAGTACAGGTTGAATACCGACCTCCTCTGTTGCATCCTTTCCTCCTCTGGCACTCTAAATGAGTAACGCCGTTTATTGTTGATATTTCGGACCATTTGCTTCCGGCTGTTATCTGATGTTTCAGGAACCACCAGCTCATCACCCTCTAGTGAAACATAAAAAGACCCCCATAGGTTCCCTATTAAATACTGAACAGAATGTTTAAAAATATATTAAGTTGTGAATTTTTTCCCCATGCTGAAGGGTTATCAACAGAGCCTCTGGGAAATTATGTCAAACCAACGCATAAATAAAATATAAAGAAGAAATCAGAATACCAAAACTGTGTTGCTATAGCTTCAATCTGACACTAATTATACTTTATCAGCAAACATGCCTTAGAGCCACAGTGCTGTTTTATTATGGTTCAAAAAGAAGAGCAGCTGGGGCAGGGAAATAATTTGAGCCAGTAAGTGACGAAAGACAAAAGTCAACTCTTTCTCTGCCTTTGTTTTTGCATGCCAATCACCCTTCCTTACTGCATTTTATACTATGAGATACAAATGAATATGTACCTATGTTATCAGCTGGGGGAAGGAGGTACAGGAGGTTTCTTGGGTGGATCTTAAGTTTAGAAAAATGCTCCTCCTCATTTCCTTGCTCGAATCAACATCCTTGACACTGAGCAGGACACTGAATTAACATGAGTCTCATTTATTCTATGGTGCTTACTTCTGAGTAAAAGACTATACAATTAAGATGCATGTTAAAAGGAAAAAAATGTTTGGCACATTAAGCAATGTAATTGCCTACCTAACGGCTTGTACTTTTAGATACCAGGAAATGAAGGAAACAGAAGAACAGGTTGCTTACCTGTAACTGTGGTTCTTCGAGTAGTCATCTGTGCCCTCATACATTAGGAGCTTTTGCGCCTGCGCGGTAGCGTACGGAAAATTCTAGAACTTAGTAGCTTGGCGGGAACGCTTCCCCCATGCCGGTACTGCGCATGATCAGCCTGCTGAGCAACGGTCACTCGTACAGTTTTTGTTTGCAGGATGCCACCAAGAGCCAATCGTCCAGGTAGTGGTAGACAGAGACGCCCTTTGTCCGCAGGTACAATACCACTGGGGCCATGCATTTGGTGAAGACCCTGGGTGCGGTGGAGAGTCCAAAAGGTAACACCCTGTACTGGCAGCAGGTGTCGTCGACCGCGAATCGCAGGTACCAACGGTGCTGCGGGCGAATGGCGATGTGGAAGTAAGCATACTGAAGATTGATGGAGGCAAACTAGTCTCCTCGATGGAGGAAGGGCATGATCGAGGGCAGCATGAGCATTTTGAACCTCTTGGGGTGGATGAATTCGTTCACTCCTCTGAGGTCTAGGGGCCGCAGGGTTCCATCCGCCTTTGGTACCATAAAGTACCGGGAGAAGAAGCCGGTATTTTTGGCTGAGGACGGGAGTTCCTCGATCGCCCCTTTTTGCAGAAGGGATTGGATCTCTTCCAGCAGGACCGAGCTGGCCGGGGTGGAGTAATAAGACACCTCGCAGTGGTATACTTTGAAACTCTATGGCGTAGCCAAGACGGACGATGGTAAGTACCCAAGAGTCCGTGGTGACTCTCCGCCACTCAGCGAGGTGTCTGGCCAAGCTCAGTCGATCTTCCAGGGATGTTGGCAAGCTGAACGACGGTATCGGTGGTGACCTGTGAAGGTGGTCAAAACCGGGACTTCATCCCCGATGAAGACTTCATGGAAGAAGATGGGCGTCTCCGAAGAGGTCTTCGAGTGGTGGACGAAGTAGAAGGCCGGGAAGCAGTGGAACGCGTAGACTGTTGATACGTAGAGGAGGAGGATCTACACCACGACTGACGCGCACCAAAACTGCGGTGAGGTTGCAGTTGGTTGATGCCCATCTTTTTGGCCGTTAGTCGGGCCTTGATGATTTGGTCCATGGCCTCATCCGTAGAGGAGTGGAAGAGCCCCTGGCCATCAAAAGGGAGGTCTTCGATTCTCTTGCGGCTGTCCTCTTGAAGCCCTGATGACCGCAGCTATGCATGTCGTCAAAGGGCAACCGACCCAACCATCACCCTCGAGGTAGCCTCCACAGCGTGCCTCGAGGAGGCGAGCTGCTGAGTTGCAAGCGCAAGCGCTTCGTTGTACAACTGAGTGGCGCTTGCTTGGGATTCGTCAGGAAGATCGGCCAGAAGCGGAGCGAGCCGGTCGAGGATGTTCCTGTGGTACACGGCGAGGCAGGCCATGGTGTTCAGCACTCTAAAGACCAGAGAGGATGCCGAATAAAACCGTCGCCCAAAGTTGTCAAGTTTCCGGTCCTCGCGGTCCGGCGGGGTCGTGTGTGGCCTGGTACCGCCTTTGGTCTGGGCTGACTCCACAACGATCGAGTTAGGGACCGGGTGGTTAAAAAGGAATTCCGCATTCTCCTTTTGCGTCTTATATAGATGTTCCAACCTGTGTGGTATAGGTTGGGCTGACACTGGTTTGGCCCATGGGTGCTTCAGAGCATCCAAAAGCGTAGGCAAGAAGGGCAGCAGCGCGGTGGATGGTGGACGCGTCTCGAGGCATTGAAAGATGGGGTCCTGCGCTGCTGGGGCGGGGTCTGCCACCTTTAAGCCCAACGCCGTGGCCATGCAGAGAAGGATAGCGGAGAACTGACGGAAGTCTTCTGGTGCGGAATCCGGGGCCGGTTCTCCAAAATTCAGAGGAGGCGATTCATGGGAAGACGGTGTCGAGTCTTCCGAGTCTGACTCCATCTCATAGGAGTGAGACAGGGACCTCTCCACCGCTTTCTCCACTGTCGGGGCAGACGATGGAGTCACCGTTGTTGCCGGTATCGCAGATGATGTCATGGTCGTGGTAGGTGGCACCTTGGTGGGCACTGTTGAGGACAGAGGGTGGGTCGCCTGCGTGGTCTTGGTGGTTGGCTCCCCGGCCTGCGTCGTGGTGGTGCCTGACACAGCACGAGTCGCGGTCGACGTCACCCTCGGGGGCGGTGACACTGCCCTGTAACGAGGTGAGGGCTCTCTGGACCTTCGATAATGTGGGGAGGGCGATCTTGCAGGCAACCTCTTTTAACGGCGATGCGCTTCCCTCGATGGTGAACGGGATCGCCAGCAAGGTGACAAGTACCTTGGGTCAACATGGTACCTATCCCTGTATGACGGGGAGTAGGAGTGATAAGACCCAGGGTACTCACGCCAGCGATGTTCTCGTCCATACCTACCGAGGTAGGAGGCAGAGGTGGGCCCTGTCTAGGCACATCTCCTGATGGCGAGGAGATGGAGGCCTGATTCTCCATTCCGCAGAGCGGGACCGAGAGCGGGATTGGCTCCTCCAAGAGGCTGGCCGTTGGCTGGGCAAGGGCCGATGTCTGGCCGCAGCCTCCTCCCAGCGGTCTACCGCTTCGCGGTGACTCAACGGGGTACCCTCAACTGCCATTTCGGTTGGTTCTGGGTGCACGGTTTCCATGGCTGGCTCCTCGTCCGACACCTCAAGAACCTCCTGTGGGTCCGAGAGCTCTGCTGTGGGTCCGAGAGCTCTGCCGTTTCCTCAAACGGCAGGGTCGGTGGAGGTGTGAGGGGGCAAGTCTCCTTGAGAGCGGAGCACCTCTTCTCCTTCTTCTTTCTCTCCTTCTCCTTAACATCCTTAGAAGATGGACATTTCTGTTGGGCCGCTGTTAGAGGCCTGGAAGAAGTCAAAGCCTGCGAGCCCGCAGGTGTCTCCTGAGTCTGGGCTGCGGAGAGTTTTGGGATCTTTGGCAGCTTCAACGTCGGTACCGAGCCCAGTACAGACGAGGTGGACAGTGCGGCAGCCGCCGACACCGACGGTGTTAGAGATGCCGATTTCGCCTTCTCCAACATCACAACGGGTGCTTCGTCCTTCGCCCTCAAGGATTCCTCCCAACAGTGAGACTTAAGCCTTGCCAAGCGGTTGCGGAGCGTTTGGTGGGTAAACTCGCGACAAACTGGACAGGCTTGCACGATGTGGGTCTCACCCAAGCAGAAGAGACACTGGCGATGTTTGTTGGATAGGGCGACTTTCCAACCACAGGAGACGCACTTTTTGAAGAGGGCCGACATAGACGAGCGTCCGGAAACAGAGAAGACAGTTCGAAGGCAGCGGAGAAGAGTTGCGAGTACGAAGGAGAAAAGAGGCAAAGGGGGGGGGAAAGGGGTCGAAATACCAGAATACAGTCCGAAATCCAAGTCCGTATGTCCAGAAATGAGAAGCTGAGGTCAAAAACCAGAAAAAACGATGAAGAAGCACAAGCCACTAAAGGATCTTCTGTACGCAACAACGGACAAGAAAGAACTGAGGAGTGACCGTTGCTCGGCGAGCTGAGCGTGCGCATTACCGGCATGGGGGAGGGGTTCCCGCCAAGCTACTAAGCTCTAGAATTTTCTGTACGCTACCGCGCAGGCGCAAAAGCTCCTAATGTATGAGGCACAGAGACCACAAAGAAGAAGTGCTGGTTTAAGACATTATGGCATGGCACACAATGGAGGAAAAGGTTACTATAAAGGGATGCTGTTGCAATTCGTTTCAGTTCTATCGTAGTTTCAGTTATGGCACTACCATAATACCTGCTGTGGCTGCAGGTATCTGCGTGGTGAAAATTTCATGCAATGGCCAAGCAGGTACAACAAGGAAAACTGTTTACCTAATATTGAACATTCTCCTGTTGCATACATATTTTGTGAAACATATTATAATAAGAAATATATTATAATAAGGAAGTACACTACATTTTTCAAGTTTCTCAGCAGACAGAACTGAGCTGTACTAAGGAAAATCAATGTCCTTGAAGAAGGTAATAGCCACTATTTTTTTCAGAAGGTATTAATTATTACTTGTATTTTTTTTCTGCAGCACTTTCCAGACTACCAACAGCCCCATACTATGCACATGTCTTTCAAAGGACATCTAGATGTATTGAATGGCATTTTGCTCCATCCTAAGCATATTGACAACTGTGACTGTTACATTTTGCAACTACTTATTCTTATTCTCCATTTAAAAAAAAAATAAAAATTAAGCTAAGTGATAACAACTTGCTACAGGGATTATTCAAAACATTTGCTACCTGAGAAAAAAAATCCAAGTGGTACTTTCCCTTCCTTCTCAGGTAAGTTAATTAAGTGATAACTTGTGTCTCTTTCTAAATGTTGCTTAACATTTTCTCATGATAGTCACTATTCATAGGCCTAGGCCTAACAATGAACCACATGCTAAATAGGAAATTAAACCTGAACTGTTGAAATCTACGACACTGCATCCTAGCTTGCTATTAATTTTAAACACATGGTATCAAACAATATAGTAATGCAGGAGATTTAGGGGAGGAAATCCAGATGGGTGTCTTTTTTACACTTTTTTTTCTTCTATTTGAAATGTCATTTTCTCTTCATCCCAGCTCATGATGTTTCAGGTCACTTATGGTGTCCAAATGGAAGAAATTCTGATGTCCCTAGAATTGCCTGAATTCATATTGCCAAGAGATAGTACTTTTTTCTCTCCCCAAATCCTATCCTTTTCCAACCCTGTGCTCCAGGGACTTCTGGGATACAATCATAAAGGTAAAAATAATACCCATGTGGATTACTTCTTAGCTCAGCTCAGAAACATAAATGGTATACATTTCTTGATACAATTATCACAGGGACCACCGACACTAATCTTCTCTAGCAATCTGTTGACAAGGTACTTTCTGGAAGGACAAAGGGCCTTGCTTTATTTTAAATGATAGGTCATTTTACTTTTCACACAAGATCTCAAAGTAAATACACCTTCTGTGATTGTGAGAGTTTAGTTTCTGAGCATTTATCTGACAGCACAATTTAGCTTAAAAATCAGTTGTCGCTTTGCTAGTCTGTTTTTGGGAAGAGGAAGGCTGAAGCAACAAGCATACCAAAATGATGAAACAATGTTCAGTCTGAAAATATTTTCTAGATAAATTCTAATACAATCTGTATTCTATTACTAGTAGCACAGTGCCCCAAATGTGTGATGACTTTATACTCTACTATGGACTTTGGTTTATAGAAACATATGCTAAACAAAATGTTAACATTTTCTCTTCTGTCATTCATTTGTACTGGTAACTATACTGGCAACTGCTAATCGAAACAAAATAATATATCATGACAACTAGTTTTACAGTCAGAACTGGACTTTTTAAAAACATGCTGTTCTCTTGCTTGTGATTTTAATGAGTTAGATCTGGAAAAATCCTTCCATGGATAGAATGGCTCTGCTGTCGGCAGGAAGCTACTGATAAAAGTAGAGCTTTTATGCTGGCCAAATATGATGGTGGTAGGGGAGTGATCTTGCCCACTTCTCCTTCCCCCACCAGTCCTCTGTGTCCCATGAAAACCTTCTCCAAAGTGCTGGGGAATCCTCTTGAACAGTGGGGAGGTGGCACAGAAATCTGCAGACAGCAGGGGAGAATCAGCTAAGATTATTTTCCTTATCCTTTTCTGCTAGCGGGAGCACTATTTGGGGATGCCCCTAGAAGAATATTAATTCTCAATCCAACCTAATGTATCTTTGTTACAGTCACTGTTATCTGGAGATCTGTTCTACTTTTAGAAAAAGTTGCTCTATAGATAAGAGACATATTAACGCATCTTCCCATATCAACATCAACACCACTACTACTGTTGTTCTGAGGAAGTAAAAGGAGAATCAAAACATTTAAAAACCACCAGTGAAAAGTGAGAATAAAAGAAAAGAGATTTGCCCTTATCCATTAAGTTTCCAAAAGTGTCAGCCTTTTAGACAAAGAACCATTTACTTGTTCATTGTTTTGTTCCTAACCTTAACATATTGCCTGTATCATTTTTTCTAAAAAAAATTATGTTCAAAAGGGTTCTCGACTGCATACAATAATGTTCCAGTATATCAAGAGCAGTTACAGATATTAATACTGATGGCCACTGAATAGTTGGAAGTGGAATATCCAGTGCCATTCTTGTTGTAAACCTTGCATGACATATTTATTTATAGATAGCAGAAATTTATATATAGCGATTGTTAGCTTGGATACTTAACTGAACTCAACCAATGTCTCTAGTATTAAGGGAACCTCACATGCACTTAAAGTTGCAGGGCCAAATCTGAATTGTAACAAATGTTTGCCTGTACCAAATTAAAGCTGATATGTTTGTGAACTCAAGGAAAGTCCTCACTAACCATAAGTCTCATTACCAAGTCACTGTACTATTCTAGAGTGAATGAAAGAATGGTTCACACTGAGTTATAACAATACACATTTATGCTGTTTGGATTTTTAAACTTACCAGCCATTTTGTTTTTGAAATATATTAACCTAACTGTTTCCAGACCAAGGACGTTTAGCGATCCTTCTGTGTTCAATGGGCGTACCTGAAAACATATAAGTCATAAATACTTCAGTAAAAATATTATGTATCAAATCAAAAGGATATCAAGTTTCTCACAGACCATGCAGAACTATTATTTTCAACATTCCAACAACACTGAAAATGAGTAGTGAACTAGTGTACAAATTTTTGCTCAAAGTTACTCCCAAAGCAGAAGTAATTTTGGCTGATACAAGACACTTCTATATTCATATTATAAGAATTTTAGATTGGAAAAAAGAGGAACTGTGACACATGATTCTGAAGGAACAACACTGACTGCTTTTGATCCAGTGCACGTCTAAGCTGTTATGGATATTTAGGGACTTAAACATTGGGACCCAATATGTGAAGAAACACTCAAACATGAAAATCTGCCAAGGATGATTCTTCTGCATCCCACCTAGGGAGTGGCACATTATGCAAAGATGTGAGAGTCTTTCTGGCTGTGCTACCCCCTTAATGTAATCTCCCATTCTGGAGACCCAGCTGTCACTGATCTGACTTCATTTCTAAACAGAGTTTAAGACCTGGATATTCAAACATCTTAGTATCTTAGTGCCTTAGTAATCAGTTTGGATCTGATTTACCATTTAATTTTTACTGAATTGTGATGTTTGGTGTGGTTTTGTAGTTTTATATTCCAACTGTTTATTGACTGTATCCTCACCAGCCTTGAAATGTTTCAAGTAAGAAATATTTTAATAAAATAAAGTAATAATATATATTAATAGAGCATTCTGTTATAGGCTACGTTCAGTTAAAGCAAGTTAACCGTATTAAACGGAAAACTGAAATTTACAACTTGTTGGAATCTACCCTACAAAATATATGTTTTATTCCAGCTAAGACCTGAGGTACATGTTAAATATTTCCCTCATTTCTGGGAAGTGAAGACTGATTCACATTTCTCTCTCTCTCTTTTTTTTTTTTAAGATAGCAGAACTGATACAATTCACTCTCATCTTGAATAATAAGCATGTGAAATGCTGAAGTAGTGCATTAAAACTAGTGGAAATTTCAGGTGCACTAAATATTCAAAAAGGATGGAATGTACCTTGAAATATCTTGAAATATTATACACGTTACGCATAAAACTGTGTTAACAATCATAATTTCTAGATCTTAGTTATAATGCTACATCTTTCTTTTGTAAGAAAGAAATTATTTAATCAGCCAATTTTAATTAGCTCCAGAGCTTTTCTAATAAACTTGCTCAGTGTCATTAACTTCTTGGTCTAATGGCTTAATTTGCAGAATAATTTTGCTCTTTACCTTCTTCAAAGGGATAGTCTGAATCCACTCCATGGAATTCACATCAAAAATATCAACTGCATTTTCACTGTACACTGAGAGGTACGGTGCATTGTAACCTGGAAAAAAGTTCAAAGTCATGTCTGAGAAATATGTTCAGCACTCAAAGAGACAGCCATTTCTTAACATACAGCCTCTGTGGGAAACTAAGCAGTGAATTAAAATTGAAATTAATAAATAACTTTAATTAGAATTTCTTTATCAACTTTCTAATGATTATTCACAAAATGGTAAGTCATACACTGACAAACTATTTTAAGTGAAATAGAAACCCCAACCTACACTCTCATTTTTTAAAATTGTTCATTATCTGCTTTTCACTATCTTCAACACTTGGGGCAGGAACCACAGAACAGCTAAATCCAGAAATGCAGACAATCTCCTTTTATTTATTATTTCATTTAAGGTATTTCTTTAACAAAGATTTAAAAATAACTAAAAACATGTCAAAATAGAGCAATGTCAAACATCAAAGGCCATGCAGAACAGCACTGCTTTATCTGCATGTTGGAAGCTCTAAACAGATGGAGCTCACCTAACTTCCTTTGACAGAGTTCCATAACTGGGGTGTTCCCACAGAGAAAACCATGTGCAAATCAATCTAACATCATGAGGTGATGGCACACACAACAGGGCCTCCTCTGAGATCTCGGATAGACTCATATGGGAGGAGGCAATCTTTCAGATATCCTGGTCCCAAGCTGTTTGGGTCTTTGCAGGTCAAACTCAGCTCCTTGAATTGAGCTCAGAAGCCCACTGGAAGCCAGTGCAGTTCTTGTAAGCTAGCTGGAGCTTCTGAACACTTTTAGGACAGCCTCGCACAGAGTGCCTTACAGTAGCCTCTATGGAAGGTAACTAAGGTATGAACAACTGTGGCCAGATCTGCCTTTTACAGAAAAGGGTGCAGTTGGCACATCAGCTGAAGCTGGGCCATCACCTGGCCTTCCATGAGCAGTGCTGGAACCAAGCGAACACCTTTCCCACTGCAGCTCCCTAGGCATCCCAAAAACCTGCCACTGAGAGCTGGGAAACTCTGCAGCTGGTTTCTGGGCTGCTCAAAGGGATACAAAAGGGAAGGATAGGGAAGGAAGCTCCACTGCACTTGTGCTGTAGTGCCAGCATCATACTGACATTATACTGCCAACAAAATGAAGCTTAACCCAAACAAAACAGGGGTGTTTCCGGCCAGCTAAAAGACAGATCTGGAAATAGGGATTCAGCCTGTGTTAGATGTGGTTATACTCCCCCCGAAAATGCAGGTTTGCAGTGTGGGGGCATTCCTGGATTCATCTCTGAGCTTGGACACCCAGGCTTCAGCAGTGACCAAGAGTGCTTTCACACAGTTAAAGCTAGCGTGCCAACTGCGCCCATTCTTTGAGAAGTCAGATCTTACCATGGTTACATGCCTTGGTTACATCATATTTGGATTACTATAAGGCACTCTACTTACATTCAGAAACTATAGCTGGCCCAAAGACGTGCAATCAGGTTGTTACCAACTCCCTTGTTGCAGCAGGTCCACTGGTTCATTTGCTGTTTTGTTTCTGGGCACAATTCAAAGTGCTGCCTCTGACCTATAAAGGCCTATAAGGCTTACAACTGTATCTCCCTTTAGGAACCAGTAGATCATCTGAAGAGGCTCTTCTCTCTGTCGCATCACCCTCTCAGGCATGTTTGGTGGGAATGAGGGAAAAATCCCAGACTTTGGAACTCCCTCTGGAGAGGCCAGGATGGCCACATCCTTACTCTCCTTCCAAAGCCAAGTCAAAACATTTTTGTGCAGTCAGGTTTTTACAAACTTACTAGGTTTGGACTTTTAATGTTGTGTGGATCTGTTTTTAAGGTTTCCACAGTTTTTTTAAAAAATCTATTTTAATATTTTTAACGTGCAATGTTTTAACTTTATAAATTGTTTAACTGTGTTCAAATCTTATATTTATTCTTTTATGAATGGTTTATATTTTTTAAATTTATATTGTTTTAATGTTATTAGCCACCTTGAGTCCCATTCATGGGAGGAAGACAGGATTTAAATGAATTTAAAAAAACAAAATAAAATAACAGATAAGGCTCAACTTAGGCTTATATTCATTGGCCAGGTAGGTTTTGCAACCAGTATTTTTATTGCTGGTTGTGAAATAAAGCATAATTCATTGCAACTTGAAAAACTTTTAATCATTTTTTTTCTGGTTTCATCTTCCCTCAGTTTTCCATACTGACAGGATTTAAAACCAGTGACTATCCAGAGATGAGCAGGTAAGAATGTGAATACTTTAAAATCAGGGAAAGGCAGTATACTTCGTAGAAATAATCAAGGAAGGTACAATGTTGGCTGGCCTACAGTTCATACCTCCTTTGGTATAACATTAATGAGAAACAGAAGTGCTATTAACAGAACCTCCTCCCTAACAAGAGAGTATCACTAATACAAGTGGTGCCTTATTATGTCTATTTATTTATCTGTAATCATACTGAACATCACTGTATTTAAGTAGCAAAACAAAAACTCTTTCTTGTACCCTTTTTTGGGGGGTGGTAGTTATTAACTGCGTACCACACTGAATTAATACAATGACAGAAACTTACAGGAAGAGGAAGGAGTTGCAGGCCACATCAATTCCTGTTGCCTAGACCTTCGACCTTGGCAGTCTACATAAACCCCCACGCTGCTAAAACACAGCAGATATTCCTTATTTGAGATTTCAACTGCACAGATGGCATCTGTTGGTTGCTGTGCAATGAATGAAAGTGTGTGATCATCTGGATGAAGCAAACTATGTGGGTTTCCTTCCCCATGCAAAGGGTACTTTAAGAAGCCTGACTGGTAACCCACACAGAGCCGCTCACTAAAGATTGCCATCCACTGGACATTGCCAGCCACTTGGATCTCTTTAATCTTTTTGTGACGTGCTTTGCTGTGATTCAGTTCATAGCAGAGGACCTGTCTTTTCATTGCCACACACAGGCAAGTAAGGGCTCCATGGCGCACTTGTCCAGAAACAATAGTCTGGCAACCTTTTGTCTCTGCCAGTTTATAAAAATCAGTTTCTCGTCCATCCAAGGCTGTCATTGGGAATAGCCGCACATGACGATTTCGTCCTGAGATCACTGCAATAAGCTGTTCATTTGGGATAAGCTCAATCTGATGAACTTTCTTGTTGTCGCCAACACGGATTATCTCTGCAAAATTAAAAAAGACAGGTACCATGCATCCAGCCCACTGATCTGCAAACAAGTTATGATAGAGAAATAGTTATGCTGTACCAACACACTGCTATGTGTGACTTATCTTGAAATATAAGGAGTGTGTCAGAGTTCCAGTGCAAATTTGCCTCCTGCTTATTATCCCTCTTGTTTTGCTACAAAGCATGAATACAGGCATAAAGTTTTCCTGAGAGAGCAGCCTCAGACCTTCTGCACTTTTTGCTACTGATCAGTTCTACTGTCCTCCCTCCCTTTTCCTTTTTTTCTTATCCAGTTCTGTGTTCTCTCTTCTCTTAGAATAAGCACATTCTGAGTACAAGTTGTGTCATTTCTATGAAGTGAACAGTGCTTCTGTGAATAAAGGGGGGAAGCTAGCAATTCTGTAAATGGAGTGGATGTTTCCACAGATTCATGCCTAATGGCAATGGGAAAAGCGGGCATTCTCTGCACACTACAATAGCCACAGAAATGGTTAATATGACCTCTTATAATTCAAAAAGTAGCAACTGCCATATTGGTTGGCCTTCTGGAAACAGGTTTTCATTTCAGCTAACTGCATTGAGTGGGACCATATACAATTAAAAATGTGGATTCCAGTCTGCCAACACCAGATTAAAACCACTGGGTAGGATGAAACAAGAGAAAATAGTAGGAATACAGAAATGCAGTATAGTCATCATTTATTAAAAATAGTCTTAGAAACTAAGAGAAGATTGAACTAGAAGGATTTTGATAGAACAAAATGTGCATCTTTTTACTTTGACTATCTACATTTCAAGCATAAACCATATTTTCTTACCGTCTTTAGTGACATGAACCACAAATAACCCTTCTTCATTGCCCAGAGCTATTCTTTCATGATCTGTGATAGTTAAAGAAAGAAAAGGAAAGAAATATAACTGGACTTGTATGCTATGAACACAATGTTCCTACTAATGATATATTTCCATAAACAAATATTAACTAGAAAAGGGGTACACAGCCAGATTTTGACCTAGAAATGAGCAGAAAACAGAAATTACAGAAGTTTAAGATGGAATTCCACCTAGCTGTGAATGAGTTCTCAATATATCTCCTTTTAACTCATATTAAATAATGAATAGTGTTGATCTTCCATTAAATAAATGGAAGATCAACAGTATCTTCCATTTTCACCTAAAACACTAATCAAGGCACCTTGTTAATTTTAGTTGTTTATGATGCACTTCCACAGAAAAGGGGTGGAAAGCATGCAGAATTCATATGCTGCTGGATGGTAGTTTCCAATATTCTTCACTAATGGCTATAGTGGCTAGTATCGCCAACTGCTACAGTAATTATTTTCTAGAGTACATATATATCCTACCCAATTAGTTAACTGTATGTTATTTGATGCACCTCCAGCAAAATGTCTGCTTTGAAAATACTGAAATCAAAAGAGCACCCTGTCATTTTTTTACATATAATGCATGTATTTTTTTAAAAAAATTATCATCTTCACACAAAAGTATACAAATTTCCTAGCTGGTGTTCCAACATCTTATCTGATATAACAATAGGTAACAATAACAAAACCAGATCTTATTCACTGTAACTATATCTTAATTTATTGTATTAGTAGGTCATAATTATCTTCAAAATAAGAGCTTTTAAATTTACAGACAACGCAATACTCTAGTACATATTTAAGACATCTTCATCACGAAATAGTGCAAACTTCTTCGTGTCACAAGACAAGGTGACAATATCATTTTATGTTAGTGAATACATACCTATGATTGCTGCTGCCTGGGTGGTTTTAATGAGGGGCAAAGTGCTGTCATAGGCTTCTTTGGGAGCATAAACTGAGCGATCTTTGAGTTTGTTCTTCTTTAATATCCTATGCAATTCATTCAGGACTCCTACCCATTTGCTCTTTTCATTCTCACTGTCAGCTAGGATCAGGATTGAACACTTGTTACTGGATGCTGACAGCTGGGATGCTGTAACCTGAAAAAGTTATAGACACGCATATGTTTCTGTACAATGTGACAGCATGCATGCTTAGGAAGAAAGACAGGATATAAAAAAACAGATTCCATGGCATTTATGATGTAAAGCTGCCCTTCATTTAACTAATTTGAACAATGCTTGTAGTCAACTTTTTTTTACAATAATATTCTCATTTCAATGTAAACTACTGTGATCTAGTGCAGTATAGTTATAAAGTGTCAGCCCTCTCCTGAGAACACCATATTCAAATCTGTGTTCACCCAACCAGTAGCTCAAGATAATACAAGGTTAATCAATCTGTCTTATGTCGATGCAATTCAATAGGGTTGTTTTAAGGATGAAATGGACCCTGGGAAACCATATATACTGCCTTAAGATCCTTGGGAAAAGACAGGGATAAAATCTAATTAGAAACAAAAAGAAATACCAGGAATATCAGGAAAAAGCATGTGTTTAGGAATAGCATGTTTATGTCCTACACAATGACCATACCACACCTGGAAGAATTAAAAATGAAACTTTAGTTACTATTTTCATTCCAGTGTCTAGATCCTGGATAAAAAGTACCTGTAATTTCCACAAGGAAGTGCATATAAAAATTTAAAAACTACCCACTCATTTCTATTTATACGCAGCATAATTTGAGCATAACATGTATTACTTACTCTAAAAATACAGGGAATATCTTTTCGATTTGCATGGATGACATCAGAAGCCAAGACAGAACATACTGAAAATTCTTCATCCCTTTTAAAAATGTGAAAAATAGTTTACTGATAAATAGACTTTTTTAAAAAAAATAATAAACAGTATTAATTTGAATTACACAGGACGTGCATACTTATGCAACAAAAGGATTTTTTAAATTTTCAGTTCAGCAAAAGCATACAGATTGACGTACTGTATGTGTATCTAATTACTGTTTCATATACATAATCACTGCACAAAATCTATGACATCCATTTGAGTAACTGATTGAAGTGCAAGTTTTAAAGTCTGACAATTTAATACAAAATTAAAAAAACAAAAACAATTCTTCTCCTCCAACATAGAATCTAAAACTCACTCTAGTTATACAAACCTTGTCCCACTATCCATTAGGTCAATAAAATACTGCCTAATTTACAGCAATGACACTAATAGCCATCAGATTAATCAAAGTCAAAGATCTTAAAGATCTTTCAGTGCTTAAACAGGTAAGTATTCACAGAGGCTGCCATTTTTACACGCTTACATGGAAGATGATTACACTGGTTGACATACATCCTACTAAGTATTCTTTTTTAGCATATAAAAATAAATAAATAAATAAATAAATAGATAGATAGATAGATAGATAGATAGATAGATAGATAGATCCATTTTCTTCAGGACTGTAACGGTTGAACCACTTTTACCTATTTTCCCTCACCTTCTCCCCATGTATGGTTAAGGTGGAAGAGAGCACCCTTCTTCCCATCAAGAACACCTGCTCCACCTCCAGGACAGCCAAAAATCTATAGGCAGGCATACATCTGGCACTGGGCTAATGCAAGGAAAATCCAAAATGGATATACCTGAATGGTGCACCATTGTGTGAGAAACATCACCAGGATTAGGTTATATTTTGTGTGCACAGGTCTATGCAAATATTCTGCTCATCCACAGAAATCCAGTGGGACAAAATGTGTGATTTCCCTCACCCACAGTATCTAAGGAAAAGGCTATTCTAACTGTCTTGTTGTGAATTAGGCCCGGGGTAAATAAATCAAAATCAGAGAGTATTACAAGTCTTAACATGAAGCAGCCTTTTCAATCATTTTTAAACACCACCTGCCATCTTTAAATCCTTGTTATCTGTGGGGTCAGATAACATCTGATAAAATTAAGTAATTACTTCAAAATGAAAATCAGTGACTAATTCTCAGATATACAAACTTCCACAGATATAATTTATACCGTGTATTACTCAAATGTAGATAATATTAAAAACAGTGACTCCTCATACCTCATATCAAGAACCTGACTCACGACCACACTGGGTTGGGATGCTTTTCCTTCTGCTATATCGTAAAGAAAAAGTTTGAAGTCACAGACTACAGCTAGTGCTCTCTGCCAGCCTTTCTTCACTCCAGCTGGTTTAGGGACCTGTAATAAATGAATTGTAATTTAATTATTTACACAATTCAAATATAAAGAAAGACGTAAAGAAAGTTTTTTACTTATATTAATAGTTTGACCTTAGAAATGAGAAGTGAACTCTCAACATTTAATCAGTAAGTCTTTCAAGAGGACATCTATATGGAAAAACAAACTGTTTCAACTATCATGACTGATTTCCTCGAACTCTATAAGAATACTAGCATGGTTAGTCAGAGATACTTAGCCATTTCTACAACTCCCACACTTTCTTTAGGAAAAACAAAACAAAACAAAGCCCAACAGCCTTCTTGAACTTGGTGCCTTTCAGATATTGCTGGAATGCAGCTGCCAGGACAGTGAAGCTCTGTGCCAGTCTTAACTTTAGTCTTAACTTTTAAAGGAACTATCCTTTAAACAGCTTGAGCACCTTGGACAGTGGTTTAAAATTCAGATTAAAATCCAGAGTGGGGTCACTACTCCAATGATATGGCCGCCACCAGCTGCCACTGACTTCATTATTGGCCATGTTAGTTGGGGCTTATGGGAGTTACAGTCAAAAACAATGGGAGCAATTTGAACTTTAGAACAGAGCAATTCTTTTCTTGTTGTTTCTCATTCACACATTCAAATCGTTATACTGTAGGCCCACATTTAATCCAAGTCCATTTTGCATGGTTTTATTGACACACAAGGAGCTTTGGCAGTGACATGAAAGTACATGTGTGTATGTGTGCACACAGGAATGACAGAGCAGGATCAGCGCGCACACACACACACACACTGCTGCCATGTCCCTGTGAAGCCACTGACCGGTCTGTGATTGTTGGTACTTCCGCAGTCAAAAATCTCAGGCCAGTTGGCAGGCTGTGCACACTAATCCTGCTCTCATTTGCGAACAAGGGATAAGGGTTGGCACAGATGCATACCTGCTGCTGTGTTTCTGCTGAAGGCACCATCAACAATCTCAGGCTGGCTGGCAGTGGCAAAGTGCCGATCCTGCTCTCTTGTTTGCAAATGAAAAAGAAGCGCTGGCAACCCCCCACTACCATGTCCCTGCTGTAGGAATCACTAGCAATCTCAGACTGGTCAGTAGTTGGGGCAGGGGGAGGAGGTGTGCCGATCCTGTTCTCTCATTTGTGAGCAAGAGAGCAAGGTCAGCACACACCCATTCCCAGGCTGGCCAGCAGTGGAGTGGTGGTGATGCTGATCCTGCTCTCTTGTTCACAAACAAGGGAGCAGGATCAAAAAAATTAAGGCACCACGGATCCCTCATATTACACACAGACCTACTGTATTGCACAATAGAAGCAAAGGTAATAATCTATTTCAGTTAAATCAGGTATGTTACATTATCACTTATTTCTGTATCTAGGCACCAAGAAATCAGAGTTACTTTCCCAATACTTACTCGGACATGGCCTTCATAAGCAGTTCCTATGCCTTTCTGTGGGTCAATCCCGAGAGGACCCTTTGTCTGTTCAGGTGGAATTGGGCACACTGCTGGTGCCTTGTCCGCACAGGTCACATGGCAGGAAAAGCCACATACTGGAAGGAAAAATAGTTAACAAAACAAACATACATTGCCTTTACTAACAGTGCAAGAGCTGGAATTACAACCCCTTCAAATCAATATATGTTATTAATTAACAGAAACTCAATTTATGAAAAACTGATTCACATTTTATCTGGCAAATGTCTCTCATAGAATTCTATCAGCTCCTGAAACATAACTGGTGACATAGGCCATGCCAGACCTTAATTGCCGTAAAGGTATTGGGTTAAGAGATGGACATATGGAGATGGAAGAGAGATAAAGACGGAGAGGGGTTGGACAGGTGAAACAAACCACAGTTTCTTTTCTTATCTACAAGCTGCATCGTAACTTGTTCAATGAATTATGGTTAAAACAACTATGCCTAGTTCTTAGCATTACATGAAAATGTAGCCAACAGGTAAAAGCAAAACCACACGAACAGTTTCTGTTCATCTCTCTCAATATTTTTTCCCGTGCTCACATTTCAAATAAAATTACTAGCTCATCATATTCTGCTATCTACAGTATCATATTTTTCTCCCTACAGCATCATACTTTTTTCCAGATCCCATCTCATCTTGGAGGCTAAGCAGGTTCAGCTCTGGTTAGTACTTGGATGGGAAACTGTCAATAAGTACGAGATGCTGTACGAAGGAACTGGCAAACATCCTCTGAGCACTCCTTGTCTAAGAAAACCATACTCATCAAGTTGCCATAAGCTGAAAGACAACTGAAGGAACATACAGACATTTTATGATACCTGAATCTAAATACCTGAATCTTTCAATTGAATGCTTAAATGCCTACCTCTTCTAGGCACAAAACACAGTTACAAATGAAAATATGAAGACTCAATATTTATTTGTAATTCAATACAACTGGTTTTATAACTGTCTGTAAGAGTAAACATGGTCTTATATTTATCAATCTTACCTTCACAGATACAGCCCTGTCTTATTAAGCCAACCATCAAAGATGTGCACTGATTGCATTTTGTAGGGGTATTAAAGGATTTCACTACAAACTGATGGGCCTTAGGCTGTGAAATAGACAGAAATTGATATTAAGTACCAGACATTTTGCTTGCAAGGAATTATTCTTAAATAAAAAAATTTGGCACATTAGATTAAAAGATTTTGTTGAGCTAAAAAAACCTAGCAGTTTTTTAAATAATACAAATTGAATGCAATTCCTAAATAGCTCAGCCATTATTGATTGCTGTTCAGAGAACAGGATCAGCATTTTGCTGACCCACGTTCAAGTAGTCATGTCAGCTCTCACCTTGAAAGAGATACAATCACAGTTGGAAACATAAATTTATAATAGTCCTGCAGCTATTTAAATAAGAGACAAAACAATAAACACTCTTTATACGACCAGATGAACCTCCAAAAATGGGTCAGCTGAAAGAGACAAACTCTGTTTAAGAAGTCTGGAATTTTATATAGTGGGTTGGCTTAATTCTTTTCAAAATTTGTAGGATAGGCAGTTCTATCATCTCTGCAGCAGAATAGCTAATGCACTGTTGCACAGAAATCAAAGTGTGAAGTTGGTTTCCTGTAACACCAAAGGCCATCTGGAGATGAATTAAACAGACTTTTCATCCACCACAGAGATCTTTTATCAGAGAACACTGTATCTGTCCAAGCTGAGAAAAAAAGCAGCACTTTAGCCTTTTTGAAACAGAAATAACCTGCCTTGTGTGATATTCTTTCTGGACCAAACAAAGGTCAGCATAAGCTAGTAATATGTCTCCTGCATTAGCCAGCTAGATATCACAAAAAGACACAAGGGCAATAGCTGCTTTTGTTATTTTTCCCTCCAACTGGCATTCACAGTCCTGTTACTTTTTTTTTTTATTTATCATTTTTGTACAGCTACTATGACTAACAGTCACAGCTTGGTCTCCACAAATTTACCTGACAGCCTTTAAAAGTCATCTACATTAGTCACAACCACTGCTCATGGCATACAGTAACTTAAAAATCCAAAGGGATCTTGTAGTACTTTTGAGACTGAGAGAAAGAAGTTGGTAGCATAAACTTTCACAGACTTAAGTCTACTTCATCAGATGCATCTTTGCAGATTGATCCAGACTAAAATGGCTACGTCTTTGAATAGTTTAATAATACAGTGCATGAGGAAATATACATGAATGCAAACCTCTTACATGTACCATTGCACAACTGTATCTGCATCTTGTAATTTTACAGTCTAAAGATCTCAGTTCTTCAGATTATGAACAAAAATAATAAAACTAAACAACAGAAATCATCAAGAATTTTAATTTAATCATTTTTCCAAGACCAAGGAATCAATGTCATGCTGTGAACTAGTGAGACCTTAGTTATTGGCTATACTGATGGAGTTTAGCCACAGTTCACAAAACTGAAGCACTGAAACTTTTCAATTAACTAAAATGATGATGTCATAAGGCCTTCTCACTCTTGTCCCATTTGGTTTGTATTGAGTTTTTTACTTATTTTTATTGTTTTAAATTATTTCAGTTGTTTAAATTGATTTTATTATAATCTGTTCAAAGATCTTATAATACCAGGCAGGATATAATTATTTTAAATAAATAAATAAATTGTTATCACCACTACTGCTCCCTAGGCCTGGCAAAGCAGCCACGCTCACACTTTTTTGTATGGTCTCTGGCCCTAAAATGAGGGTTTATTTTTGGACATTTTAAAGCATGTGAGTTGTTGTCATACCAGGGGCCCTGGTGGGGTGAAAAGCAATGAACAAATATTTTAGTGACTGATTGAATGAACGCAGAATTCCCTGTCAAGTACCAATCCTTATTTTAGCTGAAAGCGGGGATGGAGGTAGATTTTTCCTGAAAGCACATACACTGTTGAGCAGTATCTCTGTTGTAATGTCAACTATTTTACACTCTTTAATTTTATTAAAAAAAACAACACTCTTCCTCTTGAGAGCAATAAAATCTGCCAAAACTAGTTTGTTGACTTTGAGATAGAAGTGCTTCTTCTGGATATTGGAAAAAGAAACTCCTGGAAAGTCTAGAACTGGTGATCTATACTGTTAAGAAGCATGTCCTTTGCTTTGGCAAAAGTAGGTGAGTGGATATTAATAAAAGGAAAAAAAACAGGTCTAAAATATTACAACATACATTTTCCTACATGTACTATGAAGAAGCACAGCTAAAAAGATTTGTACCACGTGCTTTATGTTTGTTTGTTTGTTTGTTTAGACTAGCTTCGATGCAAATATGGTAATATACTGAGTATTCACTTTAGTATTAAGTCCTAACATAATTGTTGGGAATAGTGCTTATGTGGCTTCTTTTTGTGCTCCTTCTATGATTGAGTGAATTTGACTTGGAAGTGGCTGTTTGTATTTAGACAAAGAACAGCCCACTCACATGCAAAGAAGGGAGAGGCATGGAAATCTGATTCTAAAAAGAAAAGGAGTAAGTGGCTGAGGAATGTGGCACCTCTACCAACTCTCAGCTTATTCCCCTTATTCCACATTTTCTGTTCAACTCAGTTCTCATGCCCAAACCGTGTTTAACTGTGAAACTGGCTGTGGGGAGCTAAGGAACACCTCAACTGTGTGCCCCTTCCCCAGGTACACTATTCCAAAACAGACAAAACTGCTGCAGTCATGTCTACCTTGGCTGACAGTTATCCTGATACCAGTATCCTATTTCTCATGTAAACGCATGAGGCTTATAACTCTTTTAGGGAAGAAGTTGGCTGTGGTTCTAATATAGTTTCTAGCTAGGATTTTTACTTGGTACCTTTGGCACAGAGAGTCCTGAACCAATATACGGTGATCTCATGGCTGGTGTATGAACTGGACGCAGAGGGTGATCTGAAACCTGAACACACATATGGTGAATATTACTTAAGATATAAAAAGTACACTGTTAAATGGGGGGGATGCTGCAAAATATGGCACAAAAACTAAAAAATGCAAATAAATGAAAAAAGCAATTACTCCGAGTAACATGCTCAACATTTTCTATCTGGTAAAATGTGTAAGCGTGTTTCTTTTCTTTTCTTTTTTTACAATCCCTAACATAGCTGTATTAACTCAATTAACAGACAAATGTGTTTTATTTAAGTATATCTTTCACTGGACCAGTACTTAGCAGTTAATAACAGAAAGGAGCAATTCATATTTAGCAAAGACAATCCATCACCATAAAAATGACTCCTTATGGTAGACATTTGAAAGATACAGCCTACAGGCCTCCCAAGGCCAAGAATTGTTCTATGTGGCTCACAAGAGCCATTTCCTCCAGCTTTCTTTTTAAAAAAGTGCTCCCTTCATCATCTTTTTGGCCTCCCTAGATTGGCCTAGGCAAAGTCATTTTCGAAACCAGAGATGACTTCCAGTCGCTTCCTACTTTGGAAAAAGGCCTCTCCTAAAAAAGCTAGGGCCCCCACAAACTCAGTGAAATTGCTCTATATCCTCTAGGTTATTTTGAACTTTAAAAACATATATTTTTATGCATATATTTTGTTTTGTATATTTTATTTTTAGAAATGTATATATTTTGGACAGGTAAGAAAATGCAGGGGCAGGTCTGGTGAGGTGTGTGTGAGGCCACCAAAACCCAGGTAATTGCCAATCATGCCTTATGACAAAAACACAAATACATAATAATTCCTCCTTTGGATGTTTGTTCATCAAAGATCCATTACCGGTTAGGATTTCCAGTGTTCTAAGTTTCTACAGTTTGGAGCAGAAACATTTGTATGTACAAAGTAATTCTGGGAATTACTGATTTGGATGCAACAACAATAAGAACAACCCTTAGAACAACCTTTCTATGATGCTTGTTCAAGGTCAATGCTACGAGATAAGATCCCCTTGACATTTTTTCAATTCAGCTCCAGCGTAGCTGATTAAATGAACACTTCTGCATCAATACTGAACTTGTACAAGCGTCATAAGTACAGGCAGCTATAACCAATGAGAGATAATTACACAAGAGTAGATCTAAAACATATGAAAGTGGCAGAGGAATTTAATCAAATGTAAAAAACATGTGTGTCTTGGCTATATGAAGATTTTTTTGCAGCATATTTTACCAAATGAAGATGGTAGCAAATGCACCATTACTGAATAAACCACTTAGGCCATCATCATGAAAAATATTTAATTAATCTTTTTAAAATTTTTGGGTGGAATTCAATTAATCCCGCCCAACCAATGGAATAGCTTCTATCCACAGAAAGGTGAGGTGAGATCACCCCATATAGCCTCACTAGAATCCAGCAATTTGTGGTTTAAAGGGGCATGGAAGGATGTAGAAGTAAAGAGGAACGGAAAAATCTGTAGTACGAAACCATTTGCACAACGCTGGATTTCACCTAATGAATTGTATGTACATTAATGATATATGCTGAACATGCAAAATTATAGAACAGATCTTGGTCCTATCCTTAAGGTGTCATGAAATTAATCTGTATTCTTTCTCCACTGTTGTTCTATTTGTAACAAGGACATGCGTATTCATGTTAACAAGGCTAATACAGACAAAATCAGAAGTCTGGACTGAAAGACTTGGCTATTCTACCAGTGGGAGGTAACTACTAATTCACAGTGGCATCAGGCGCTATAAAGTAAGCTAGATAAGTTTCCTGACATGAGCCATGTTGATCTTTAAAAATAATCCATGTTATAATAATCTTCCTCAACATAGCTGTCACAAAAACATCATATTAATGGACAGCATTCACATTAAAAATTGTCATTAAAGCTGCAACCCTATGTACACTTACCTAGACGAAAGCACCACTGAACACAGTAGGACTTATTTCTGAGTAATCATACATAGGACTGCAGTGTAAGAATAGACCTCAAATGAGCAACAATAACATTTGAATGTGACATATTAACTGTGAAGATAGGATATGCATGAAAAAATAGTTTCACAGGCTCTGATGCAACAGTAAAGACCCGGGAAATTTTTTTGAAAAACAGGCCATTTGAATCAAAATAAGCAGAATGTGCCACAGGAATATAAGGTCTGGGATCAGCTAATGCAACGGTTAGGAGCAGGCCAGCAAGATTATTTATTTTCTTTGAACAGGTGATGTATGCTGCACCTAATCATGCCACATCACAAACTATTCTTTAACTTCCCAGAAGTTTGAAGAACAATTTGTTATACAGCATGGAGAGCCTGACTAAATATAAAAGCCCTGAGGGTTTTGGACTGTGGCCTAAGGTTTCTACACTATAATGGAATCAGATGGAATTCAAAAGGAACACCCATAGGACATGATACAAAGATATGTATCTGGCAGGATCCAGCTCCACAGAAAAAATAGAATGAGCAGCAAATAAAGGAAAAACAAATGAAGCAAAATTCATATTAGAGGTGCAACTAATGATACTGAAAAGAAAGAACAAGTTGCTTGCCTGTAACTGGAGTTCTTTGAGTGGTCATTTGTGCCCTCATACAATGGGAATCTTTCGGCATGTGCAGTAGCATTTCAGAAAGTTCCAGAGCTGAGCAGCTTGGTGGGAACCTCTCCCCCATATAGTACTGAGCATGCTCAGTCCTGCCAAGCTAACAGTCTCTCCTCAGTTTCAAAGTCCACCAAAGCAAAGACCTGAAAGAGGGGAGGCTGGGTGTGTGTGTGTGAGGGCACAGATGACCAGTCAAAGAACTCCAGTTACAGGTAAGCAACCTGTTCTTCTTCTTCATGGTCTCTGTGCCTCACACAATGGGAGATTGAGTAGCTTACCACTGGACAGCGGGTCCTATCATCTAGGATAGAAGACAGCACCGCACAACCAAAGTAGGCATTACGCCGGGCCCTGCAGTCAAGGCGATAATGGCAGACGAAGGTCAAAGGTTGTGACCACGTAGCCACATGACAAAGCTCCTGTAGGTCAACTACCTTGAGAAGGGCCACCGGGGAGGCCATCATCCTGGTGGAATGGGCATGAAGCGGAGACGGTGGTGGTTGTCCAGCAAGTTCACAGGCAAGGTGAATTGTCTCAACAACCCATTTAGAGAATTGCTGAGTGGATACTCTGTGGCCTTTCTGGTGCCCACCGTGGCAGACAAAGAGGTAGGGAGTACAGTGGAAAGTTGAAGTCTGTTGCAAATAGAAAGTTAGGGCACAACACACATCAAGTGAGTGGACAGACCACTCCAGAGGCAAACTGGGTCAGTTTAGAAAGTAGGCAAAATAATATCTTGATTCAGATGGAAGTCGGAGACAACTTTAGGAAGAAATCAAAGATCTGGACGCAAGACCACTTTGTCTCAATGAAACACCAGGAAGGGCTCATCCAAACGTAGTGCAGTCAGCTCGCCTGCCCCCCTGGTTGATGTGACAGCGACCAAGAATGCCGTTTTCAAAGTAAGGAGACAGTCGCCAGATGCAGCCATGGGTTCAAACAGATGACGCATAAGCTGGGAAAGGACAAGCAATACCAATCACAGAGGAAGCAGGGGGGAGACAGGAGGGTAGAGATGCTGAAGGCCTTTCAGGAACTGCTTAACTGTGGCATTCCTGAAAAGGGCTGACGAAGGAGAACCACGTGGCTGATAAGTGATGATTGCAGAGAGATAAACCTTGAGGGAGGAAAAGGCCAGCCCTTGCTCTCGTAGAGACAGGAGGAAGTGAAGCACTGTTGACAGAGAGGCCAGAGAAGGGGTCTCATCACAGGCATCCACAAAGACCACAAACTTCCTACACTTGTAGTCATAGGACCTGCGAGTGGATTCCTTCCTAGAGGTCTTGAGGACAGTCTGGATAGCAGGAGAGTCTAAAATGTTATCCTCCACGCATGCAGGTGGAGGAGAGGGAGGTCCGGGTGAAGTACACGACCGCCTGAGTGTGAGAGGAGGTTGGGCGTGCACAGAAGTCACATCCTGCAGCCCCAGGCAATGGTGAGAAGAGGACTGAAACAATGTTGCCTGGACCAATAAGGGGCTACAAGAACGGCATCTGCCCTGTCTGAGGCGATCTTGGCCACCACTTGACCCAGGAGAGGAAACGGTGGGAAGATGTAAAGGAACTCTCCTTTCCAAGAAAACTGGAATGTGTCCCTGAGAGAGTGGTGTCCCAGGCCAGCTCTCAAGCAGTAACGGGGACACTACTTGTTCTGGTCTGTCACAAAGAGATTGACTGCTGGGGTGCCCCATCCGGCCACTATCAGACGAAAGGCAGCAGTGGAAAGGGACCACTCATGGTGGCACACTGTGTCTCTGCTCAGTGTGTCTGTCATAACATTGTCGCGTCCCGCCAGATGAACTGCAATGGGATGTATCCACAACGGAATGCACCAGTGCCATATGTGTAGAGCCAGATGGAGCAGAGTGGAGGAGTGGGTGCCTCCTTGCTGGTTTATGTAGCAGATGGCTGTCGTATTGTCTGACAGGATCTGAACGGTCCGTCCGACAGTGAGGTTCCAAAAGGCCCAAAGAGCCTTTGACAAATGGCATTCCCAACAGTAGGTGGCATGGAGACAGCCACCAACAAAGGAAGTCCCTTACTGGCAGAGAGACCCGGAGAACCTGGCATTGATTGTCGAGGAGAGAGTCAAAATTGCAGAGGAACCAGTGTTGAAGAGGGTGGGCCCGGAGGTGAGACAGGTAGGTGACTGCGGTTGTGGCCGCCATGTAGCTGAGGAGCTGCTGAATCTGGCAAGCAGAAACAGATGGATTGTACAGGATGGCAGCCGTGGCCTGGCGCAAGATCTGCACGCGCTTCATCGGCAGGAACGTCATGTAGGAAGTAGAGTCTAGAGTGGCCCCAATGAAGTCCAGGGTACGCATGGGTTTCAAATGGGACTTCTTGGGATTCACCCTGAGGCCGAGGTCGGAGAGAAGAGAGAGGGCAAGATGAATGTCCTCGTATAACTTCTGTTTGCAGGGCGCCACCAGTAACCAATAATCCAGATGGGGTACACCATTATGTGTTTCATACGGAGGTAAGACATCACAGGAGCAAGGCACTTGGTAAAGACCCTGGGGGTGGTGGACAGGCTGAACGGCAGGGCCTTGTACTGGTAGCACACACCGTCAACCGCAAACCGAGGGTACCTCTTGTGCTGGGGACGAATGGCGATGTGGAAGTAGGTGTCTTGTAGATTTATGGATGCAAACCAGTCCCAATGCCTGAGGAAAGGCAGGATAGATGACATGGTGACCATCTTGAATTTCTGGAGGGGGGGATGAATGAATTGAACCCTCAGAGGTCCAGAATGGGTTGGAGAGTGCCATCCATCTTCGGTACCGTGAAATACTGGGAGAAGAAGTCGGTGGCTTTGGCTGAGGACGGCAACTGCTCTATGGCCCCTTTGAGAAGGAGGGTTCTGACCTCCTCGAGGACAGCAGGACTGGCAGGCATGGAGTAGAAGACACCAAGAGGAGAAGTATTTGAAAACTCGATGGCGTAACGAAGATGGACGATGGTCAATACCCAAGAGTCCAAAGTGACGGTGTGCCAGGCATTGAAGTGGCAAGCCAGTACTGGGGTTTTGGACAGGTGGCTTGGAAGGTGGAAGAGTGGTAGAGGTGGTGACCTGCAAGAGAAGTCAAAATCGTGACTTGGTGGTTGAAGAAGACTTCTTAGATGATGGCTGACGGTGCCCGAAGGAGCAGCAAGATGAGGAAGCTGGCAGAGAAGATTGGTGAGATGTGCAACATGGAGAACAAGACCTATAGGAGTAGGAAGGGCATCTCCACAAGGAGCAGGATGACGATGGTCTTCGAGGCTGAGCCACCAGATGAAGACCCATCTTTTTCGCCATCAAACGAGCTTTCATTAGGTGATCCATGGCATTGTCTGTAGTGGCATGGAAGAGTCCTTGACCGTTGAAGGACAGGTCTTCGATCCTCTTCCTGCTGTCTTCGGTCAACCTGGCCGACCGAAGCCATAAAAAACGGCAAAGGGAGATCGCATCCACCATCACCCGCGCTGCACCCTCAACAGCGTGCCAGGAAGATAGGATCTGCTGATTCAAAAGAGCCACAGACTCGTCACAGAATTGAATGGCAGTCACCTTGTGGTCATCCAGCAGGTGGGAAAGTAGAAAGAAGAATCAATCCCAAATATTCCACTGATAAGCAGCCAGGCAAGTCCGAGTGTTGGAGATCCTGGTGATCAATGAAGAAGTCGAACAGAAGCAGTGACCAAAGATATCTAGGTGATGACCCTCATGATCAGGGGTAGTCGTATGTGCTCTCTTGCCACTTTTTGTTTGGGAGGACTCAATGACGATTGAATTCGGAGTCGGATGATTGAACAAGAAGTCAGCATCCTTTCTTTGGGTACGGTAAAGGTGCTCCAAATGGTGAAGGATTGGTTGAAGGGAGGCCAACTGGGCCCATGGATGTCTCAGTACCTCCTGCAAAACCGGAGAAAAGGAATCGGAACAGTTAACGGAGGTCTAATGTCAACATAGTGAAATACAGGGTCTTGTAGGGTTGGAGCAGGACCAGAGATAAAGGCCCAAGGTGTTGGCCATTCTAACCAAGATGTCTGAAAACTGCTTGACATCCTCTGGAACTGAATCAGGAGATGAGTCCCCGAAGGCGAGTGGAGAGGAAGTATGAGATAGAGGTGTTGAATCCGATGAATTGCTGTCGGAATCATAAGAGCCAGAAGAAGAAGATGATTGAGGCGATCAAGACCAGTGAGCTCGAGTAATTGGAGGTGCGGCAAGAACAGCTGGTGGAGCAGGGGCTGAGACCAGTAAAATAGACAAAGTTGGTACTGAGGTCGGTACCGGAACCGGTACTGGTACCAATGATATAGGCAGAACCGTTGGGATCAGTGTGATGATGGACTGTGTCAATAAGGAAGCAAAGTGGTTGGCAGAAGATATGTCGGTTGGGCATCTGGTGGGGGCCAAGAAACCATCGCTGTCACTCGAGGAGGTAGAGAAACGGCCCCATGGCGAGGCGATTGATCATGGGACCAGCAATAAGTACGAGATGGAGAACGCCAGTAGTAGACTGATCTAGACCGAGACAGGGACCTAGACTGGCGGTATCGAGGAGCGTGTGGGTAGTGGGATCCAGAAGGAGATCGCGATAGAGAGCGCAAACGCCAAGCGCGGTACGGAGACCAACGACGTATGTCGGGATGGTACCGGTTGCGATAAGCAGGTGAGTATTAGTGATATGAGCTGGGTTGCTCTCTCCAGAGATGCTTGTGGCCATATCGAGCTATGTAAAAAGCTTACGAGAAAGGCAAGTCAACCCTCACTGATGAAAGCTCATGAGCGACATGGTAGCCATAATCCTGGTGACGCAGGGATCTACCCCTTTCACCACATCCCAGAGAGTGGGCACACTGTCTCGAGGCCAGTCTCGGGAGGGAGTCCGAGGAGCATCCAATCTAGGCAGATGGTCCATCTCTGGGTGGCTAGAAGAGAGAGCCAGAGGAAGTGGAGTCTGAGATGATCCATCCCCAAGCTGGTCCAATGTAATGGTTGGAGAAGCAGGCAATGTAGGCCAATGGTCCACGGACGCAACGTTGACAGTAGCTGGAACAGATAGCACTGGAAACTGGGTGGAATCATGCACTGTCGAAAGAGAGGACACCTTGACTTCCTCGACAGTGGCTATCAGAGAATGTGTCAGAGGAGGCAGCAGAAGAGGGCCCAGAGAAGATGGCTGAGTAGCTGACAGACAGACAGCGGGTGAAGGAGAGCAATGCTTCTCCTTCTTTGAAGAGATGGAAGAGTGGTGCGAGGATGCTCTCTTGCACTCTGCCAAGGTAGGGACCTCGCGAGGCTGCTGAACTGAAGCCTGCTAAGAGCTGGAGGAGGTATCTCTGGAACTAGAAGATGGAACAACAGGCATCCTCGAGAGCTTTGGAATCCTTGGCAGAGACGAGATCAGTGGTAACACTGACGAGGTCAATGTCGGTACCGATACCGAAGTTGTCGGTACCGAGACAGCGGTTGATACAGGCAATGTTGTAGTCGACAAGGAAGCTGCAGAAGAGGGCTTTGATGTCAAGGGGCCTCGCGTAGGACGTGGCAAAACCGAAGCGGTGAAGAGGGCCGTGTCCAAAGTCACTTGCTCCTTTAAACGAAGTGCTTGCTCTCAACAATAAGATTTTAAATGGGAGGCCCTATTCTTCAGCATCTGCAATGTAAACTCTTTACAGATGGAACAGGCCTGAACGTTATGGCCTTCCCTGAGGCAGAACAAGCACTCAGGGTGGGTGTCACATAACGAAACCTTGCGGCCGCAGGTAATGCACAATTTAAATGAAGACAACTTAAGAAAGGGGAAGAGTTCTTACAGATTTCCTATCTGGAGGAACCAGAATGATAGAAATGAACGAAAGAGCCAAAAACTGAAAGACAAAACAACTGCTCAGTGAGGAAACCTTCCGAGCTGCTAATAGGTTGGCGGACGAAAAGAAACTGAGGAGAGACCATTAGCTTTGCGGGACTGAGCATGCCCAGTACTGCATGGGGGAGGAGTTCCCGCCAAGCTGCTCAGCTCTGGAACTTTCTGAAATGCCACTGCACATGTGCGAAGATTCCCACTGTGTGAGGCACAGAGACCATGAAGCAGCAGCAGCAGTAGTAACATTCGACTTACTGTAATATCACCTAGCCTGTCTCATTTTCAACCTGTTATTTGCTTTCTACTTGGAGGCAGTTTCACTTAAAGTGGCACCAAACCCAATTTTACCAACATGTATAAATTCCAACCTCAGTTGCCTGATTATTGTACCAATACAAGTATCTGTAACATTCTTATGTTACAGCTGGATATCTACTTGAAAAATACCTTTTATGTATGTTTCTAAAAATAACTGCTTCTGAATGGTACCCTGACTACAGGGTACTGTTTTCAAAATTCACGCAAATACAATAGCTAAAAGCAGGCAACCTGTGCCTCCAGATGTTTCTGAACTCCAATGTTAACAGTTCAAGGGAGCATGCCAGCAGTCAGGGATGATGGGGCTTTGAGTCCAACCACAGCTGGAGGAGGTGAGAAGTTGCAGTTATCCAGTGTAAAATCAAATACATAAAGCCAAAATAGTTCTAAATAACATTCCCAGTTTTATTTGCCTGTGAAAAGGGAGAAGCAGCCAGAATGAAACAATCCTTAGGAACCCCATGGATGTCATATTTTCAAACAAAATCATGTAAAATCTTTGCAAAGAGTTCCCTCATTTTCTATGAGGATATGAAATCCTATGTATGTTTATTCTGAAGTACATTACAGCGAACTCAACAGAGCTCATTCCGAAACAAGAGTATGCAGGGTTGCAACCTAAATTCATTCTGAACTTTTTGATATGTGTCAAGGGACAGGCATTTCTGAAGTAAATGTTCTGAGATAGAGAGAGAGTACCTCAATTGGTTCAATGTCACTAGCTGTGGAAGGGGACCTAGATCTTGAATGAAGGTGACACTTGATATCTTCATCCCGCGAAGGCGTATTAGATAAGGTAAAATTTTCAACAGAATCAATCTAAAGAAACAAAGGGAAGAAACAAGCAAAAGAAAAAGAAGGGGGGGAAGGAGGGGGAAAAGATTAAGAAGCCACTTTTGACAATATTTGCAAAAATATAGGAATGCAGATAGGGGAATTATATTAATTTAAAAAAAATCAAAAGGAATAAATTATAATCCATCACTCAAATTGTAAACATTTGAGTTTACTTGCCTGTGGTGGCAGCATTACACCAGTCTCTCTGACACTGCACTGGTGTGAAGATCAGTAAAGTCCACCCTGAGCACTGATTTTTTTGGCCACTGGGATAGGGCAATCCATTTATGTAAAATTGTACCTATGATTCTGTTTGTCAGCCACTGAGGCTTTCTTATGCAGCAATGATTAAAAAGCAAGCCTGTGAGCTTTTAATTCTTCTGTAAAATTAAAGATATAGCAAATAATATTTTAAGAAGCTCCAGCTCTAGTTTAATTCTCATCTTCATAGTTAAGAAGTCATACCAAAGGTAAATTAGTAAGAATTCACTGTGATGATGATTACTAACAATGTATTCCCACTATGACACATAACAGCATCTTGGTTTTTCTGTATAATTTAACCAATCAGTCAAATATAATTTTTAAACGTGTTCTATTTTAACAGAATTTTACTGGTCTGCAGTTGTTCAAAAAGATTTTAGAAACGCTAGACTTCATTTTACCCAAAGAAAGATAAAATTTCCAAAGCAAAATAAAAGGATCCTGCGCGATACCTTCATCTACATTTTCTAATTTCAATTATTATAATCATAATGAGATTATTTAATGGTTAGGTGTTATGTAATTTTCAAATTCACAGAGATAAATTGCGTTCTGACTGCAATATTTATAGATTTCATTAAACACACAATGCTGCAATCACTTACTACAGGCATAGTTTTGCTTAATTAAAGTATCTCTGCAAGAAGGTTCCAGGCTGAACATCTTCATTTTCATTTTTAGTTGAACTACAGCTTTCTAAATATCTATCCTGCCAGATCAGCAACACTGCATAGAAATGGTAAGTCCAAAAAATTCATTTCCTACAAAAATAAACTAGTTAAATCTTTTTTATATGTTAAAGAACTGCATCAATTGTCATTTTGGTAAACTAAAATCTTTAATAAAAAATCTGTAATGCCATTTATGAATACATTTTTAAAAACTGCTAGAGAACTGCTGTGGGGTGTGACAGAGTGAAAAATAAATCCAGTTGCAGAAAAGGCAGGAGCTACCTTATACTGCTGAATCAGACCACTGGTTGATCTATCGAGTATTACCAAATCTAACTGGCAGCTGCTTTCCAGGGTTTCAGGCAGGATTTTCTCCCTAGCCCTATCTGGAGATCCCTGGTGGTTTCCCATCCAAATACCAACCAGGCCCAACCCTGCTAAGCATCTGAAATCAGACAAGATTACATGTGTTCAGGGTGGTATGGTGACATTACCTTGCATATAAATTTATTATTTAGACAAATCATTGGTAGAAAACAGGTGCATGAATGATTTCCTTTTTTGTTCTCTGTTTCAATGTTGTTGTTTCTATGTATCTTTAGCAAGGTTATATTGGGCAAAACAGTAATTGAGACACAAAACGTGGTTCAGTTCTTTCCATATTATATATAATTAAACACTATATAATAATCAGTACACCTGTTTGCTACATACGTATAAAATGTTTCAAGCGTTGTAGCAGTCACCAGCGGAAATTTTCTATGCGCAGATTTAAGAATAAAATTCTGACATTCCATGCCATTCTTAACATGAGAAAGTAATAATGCTCATGAACAATCAACAGTTATAGGAGACATTTTAATAATTTTCCCACCCAAGTCTTTCTGGTAAACCTTGCTATACTTTATCTATGTGCCAGCATGGTATGCAGGATACATAACATTATGGTTCTGCATGTACATAACTTTTTTTATTTTTAAGAAATGGCCTTCTCCCATCTCCCTATTGTTCCTTCCAAAAGCAACACAAGGTATGAGAGAAATACAACATAATGTACAACACATGTTCTTTTTGTTTGAATATATGTTCCTCAGAAATTTAGAGCTTTCATCATTTTCAATGCATTCAGCTTGGTAGTAAGTGCTTTTGACTTCCCTGGAACAGTGGTTTTAACTCATCAAAGAACCATCAGTGGATGGAAGCAGATGCTCTTCCCCAGATATTCCATGAATGTTAATACAGTCCAGTCCAGAATGTAAGCAGCCAGTTACATGTCCGCTGATATGACTGCGGATACTCTCTGCCTGCCACCTGTGATGAAAATGGCTTTTTCCAGATTCATTTCTGCTGCAGAAGGGGGAACACTGTCCAAGGAAACGCTGCTTATATGCTCATGACTAAGACATTGTGAAAGTATCACTGGACTTGGAAATAGTCTTTATCCATTAGGCGTATCATGTCCAGCATCCTGTACTGGGAATGGATTGCTAGGAGATAACCAGTGTTCTCAGCTTGGATAGTGCTAGCTAAGCCATGGAAAATGGGTTCCAGATTAGATCTTAGTACTTTATTTGTTTGTCAGCAAAACAGACACTTACAACTGTCAGAACTGACAATCCTGACCATATCCTAGCAACCAGGTGGTTTAATAGGCAGGAGGTGATCTTGTTCTGCTTTCAGTGAGGATCCATTGTATGTATGACTGAGGCACCATAATAGTAACTGAAATCCATTTATTTGTTGATTTAAAATTATGAGTTTAAGTTCAGCAACCGCATGTTTAAAAAAATTAAATTAATCTCATCTGACAATAGTCTCTTTACGACCATGTTTCTACAGAAAACAGGTAGTCAAAGTGGTAGATTTCAATTCTGCTCACAAGCATGCACCATAATCTAATTAGTTTAAACAACTTTTGTATGCTGGTGTTTTTTCTTTCTGTGATGTTCTAGAGCAAAAAATGCAACAAGAACAAGAACACCAAGTACATTCTCAAGGCTTTAACTTAAACAGTATTTAAACACAAGGAACATACAGAAGTAGCAGTAGCACAAGACAAGCAGCAAGATAAATATGCAAGCCATAAAGAGCATCAGCAAAAATGGTCTGTATCAAACAAATGCGAAGGCATATGCATTATAGGCAAAACTAAAAGGCCACACACAGCAAGACATTCTCTTACACGTCTGCCTTTGTGAGCTGGAATACAGGAAGGAGAGCGCTTTAACAGAGAAAGGAAGAGACTGTTAACAAAATGTAATGGAAAGGCACGGAATTTACACTCAAATTTCTAACAGAGGACACATACAGTAATACATATATTTAGCATTTTGAACTGGAAAGAGAGAAACAAATGGACTAGAGAATTCTGCTTAAAATAAGCCAGAAGAAAGAAACAGATAAACACAGGAAACAACAATTATTTCTAAGTTTGTACATGTAAAAAAAATCTACTTCTCTACACTCAATGATTTTTGACCACAATCAAAACCTAAAAGCAGTATGTTAAATGCACCTTACTATTTAAGGCACATTTTGAAAAAAAAAGTATCTTTTCCCCCCCAACCTACTACACTGCTATTGACAGCCTCTGTATTACAGTGGTTAATGTGTTTACCTAGGACTAGAGAGACCTGGGTTAAATCCTTTTATAACCATGAAATTCACTGATTGTCCCGGGAGAGATGCTTCACAAAATTGTTGTGAGGGTTATACATCACAGTTTAAGCTTCTTGGATGTAAAAAATTAAATAAAGGGTGTCAGAAAATTATCAATAGTATATAGAATTGAAACGATAAAGATAATTTTAGACACTCTGTACTGTGCGGCCATAATTATCATCACTTCAGTATTCTATGTACAATTCAAAGAATACACTTTGGGTCAGTTCACATGCTCTCTATAGTCCACGTTTTCAGCCACGTGGAGGAAAATATGCATAAGGTGGGCTTAACCACATGCATATTTTCCCACTTCCCACAAGCAGGACAGCTGCTTTGCTCACACAGTCCACAGCCACAAAACAATACCTATTAACACAGCTCATGCATTGCTTCTTCCACTCTGCAGAATGAACTAGAGGATTTCAGAATATACAATCTGTCTAGTTCATCTCAAAATACCATTTCTTCCAAGAATAATGCATTTTAGGGTACACAAATATTGTAACTCAGACAATTCTGAGTTACATCATTTGGGCGCCCTAAAGTATAACAATGGGCACCCAAACAATTGGCAATAGTTAAAGACTGCTTAACAGTGTCATGTTCTCCCACACTTTCAATTAATACTTAAGTGTGCAGTGGAGATTCTAATCTAAATTAGTGATTATTTGGACAGAATCATAAAGATGGGTGTTATTTTGGCTCAGTTAAGGAAAACAATATGGGTATAGTCCGGGCCTTTTTTTTTTTTAAATCTCAGGCACTTAATCAGAATAGGAAGGTCCCCATCCTTAGGGTGAAGTTCAAAGAAGATATTGATAAGATAAAGTCAGTTTACCATGATTTAATTCAACAAGAAAAAATTAGTTCCAGTTTGACAGCAGGCATAAATTACAAAAGACACATTCTTTGTTAAACTTTGAGAGTTCATCTACCTTTTGAATTATCAAAAAATGGAAGATCAAGACCATTAAATCAGGAAAGTAAATTATATAAACTTTTAGCCAGATCTGAGTGTATATTTCTACTGGATCCCACTACTTTGTCTAAAACTGTCAACTTTCCTTAATATGGCAATTCATTGAGAAATTCATTGGAATGGGCTTTTGGCACAACAGGAAGGGCACCAAGTCTCAGTTCAATATGCATTAAATACAGAAGTACATAGCTAGCTCTTAGCTCTAGAATTTAACTTGAGATTCACTATCTAGATGGTCTGATGAATTACTTTTATTCACGACAACTTCAGAAATATTAACTGAAGGTCTGTTCTATTATAATAATGAACAGAGTTGACCAATCCTGGGGTCCAAAGTTGTCTAATTCCCTACCACAAAATTGCCTGTTTTGAACAAGGAATGGCCAAAAATAGAATCAGTGGGTAGTTTCTTTAAAAAAAATAATCCTCCAACACATCGCTTGACAAAATGTCTTTACTAATTACTAGGAACCTCTAAAATGTTCTTATATTCTAGAACTCTACTTTATCCTGTCAACTAAGATTTCTTATGGACAGAGATTATCAGTTTTTCAATGGAGGAAGGATGTTGCTGTTGTTAGCTTTATTTATACTTTGCCTTCCCACAAAGTTGAGACTCAAGGCAACTTACAGATTAAGGTTATTACAATATAGTTAAAAACATACAGAAATCAACATTAAGAAAGAACTACACTATTAATGATATTAAAACATGAAAGCCATGTTTCCCTGAAGTGGCATTTAAAGAATTCAGGTCTAGGTTTTGAAAGAACTGAAACAGTTCTACCCTTTCTCCAGCTCAAGTTCACATGCTCAAATCATATGGGCTTAAGGGAATGATGATAGTTTCTAAAATTTACCTAACGTTCATATATGTTGTCTATTTCCATAAATGAGAAAGAGAAGAATCACCTGATTTTCTTTGAAAGGTTGTAATTCATGAGGAATATCTATTTACCAGTGCTTTCAGAAAGACATATTAAGCCTGCCTAAAACATGCAACAATACTTTGGGTTGTTGTTCCAGATATTCTTGTCTTCCATGTTTCCTCACTGCTGCTTCTAATTTTTTTCCCTCACCAGAAAAAAAACGGTTCATGGGGAAAAGATGGACCAGCTACACTGCATTTGAAGAATGTGATGGCAGCGCAGTAGCTACTACAAACGTGGCACTTTATGTATGCTACCAACATAGTTGTTCTATATCCAGACAGGCCTAAAATGCTATAACCTAAATCCAACTCTAGTCTCAACTAGAGTAGATCCACTGAAACAACTGAAATTATGTAAGTGTTGACTTATCTAGTTTTCACTGATTCAGTGGGTCTAGTTAGCGGCAACTAGGAATTTTATTCAGGTTCAGGTATAAGCAACTACAACAAATGTGAACAGGATTCTTGAGGTGTAGTCCTGTTACAGTGAAAGGGAGCATATATATATTTGAAAAGATTTTGTGTACAGAGATCTGTAAGTTCTAGCACTGAAGTTGGAGAATATGCACAATAGTAGGGAGTAGACAACAAAAAGTTTATTAGCACATCCAGAAATAATCTATAGCCTTTATCCATAAAGACTAACTTGTCTCTAGTAATTTCCCCAGGTATAGATCCATGTTTTTCAAATGTACTGAAGATAAAAGTCCATTCTAAATGGGTAGAACAGTGTTAACTCTTTGGTCCATACAGAAGGCAAATCATTTTGCTCTTCTTATTAATACAGACAGTTCCCTAATACTTGAAGGTAACATCAAAATCACATTTACTACTAATCTACAATACTACTCACACCATAACCTGATATACATGTTGAGCATTCCTTACCCAAAATGTCTGGGAACAGAAATGTTCTGTACTTTAGATTTTTTTCAGATTTTGAAAGACATTACAAATACCTGTGTATAAAATGCTGTAGGGCAGCAGTAAAAGCAGTGGTAAGTCCCAGCCACCACTAGTGCTTTCTTTGGGTTTCCCCAAATGGAGGGGAGCCGGAGGGAGGGAGATAGTGTGAAGTGAAGTCTAGAATGGAATGCAGCAGTGACAGTGGCTGGTGACCATCTCCAGCTTTGACCCAAAGGAGGGCCCCACACCAAAAAAAAAAAAAGAAAAGGAAAAGGAAAAGGAAAAGGAAAGGAAAGGAAAGGAAAGAAAAGAAAGAAAAAGGGTCCACTTCTACTCTTCAACTCATGTCTGCTGTTGAAGCCTGGATCCCAATTCATAGCTTTTCTATCTAGTCTTCTGTGGGTGGGAATCCAGTAATCATACCCAACTCCAGCAGTGGCAGTGGCAGGGCTGCCAGCCAACAGCTTCAGCCTTCCAGGTGGCAGCTGCAGCACTCTTGTTCATTTGTTTCACTGGAAAGAGGTACAAGAATCTGTGAAACGGCAGGAGGGGTGAATTCTTGCCATTTCACAGATCATTGCATCTCTCTCCAGCCTTGCAGATACTATATAGGTAAGTATGTGTTGTAGCTCCAAAAGTTTCAGATTTTGGAGTATTTAGGATTTTGGAATTCTGGATAAGGGATACTCAACTTGTATATTTGATAAAGGATTTGTTTTGTTTTTAAATCAGTGTACGAGTATACACTACACTCTCTTTACAGGACTGTCATAATCAGTGATGGTAAGGTGGTCCTTGTCAGTTACATTTCATGCATTTTAAAGTAGCTAGGATTACAGCTTTATCAACAGGATATTTTCAAACAGACAATGTTATAAAGAGAGTGGGTTGTGTATATTCTGAGACAACACTCCCACTTTTTAATGTATTAAGCTACTACAAAGGAACATATATTAAAATAATGCAGTCAGTTTGAAAAGTATCCACTAGCTGGCATGAAGTGGATTAACAATTTTATCAATATCCAATACTGAAAAAAAGTAAAATAGAAACATTTGGTGTGACTATCAGAATGTTTAGTTAACATTCTGGGATCCAAAAAGGTCAGAAACCGCTAATACAAAGGGAAACAAACTGAGCAAAGAAAATAAAACACCTTGAAAGGAAATAAAACTAAAAATACACTTACACTCGCTCCAAATCAAACCCAAATCGAAATTTTAACAATAAATTTTACTGTAGAACTTCTGACCAAGCAGTATCATCACCAATGTCAATAACGCTAGGACAAAGTGAATATGACACATCTTAATAAACAAGCCATGTACTGCAGCACCATCCAATAGCAAAAGAAAGGAAAAACACACACATAACAACTCTCAGTCCATGCCATTTAAAAAAAAAACAGTACTGAAAACTACACAGGATATAAACATATCAGGAGCACAGAACTGTCTTGCTGGTTTTCATGCTCTTGATAGCACAGCTTGTTAAAATGACTGCATTATTGTGTCAAATTGCCAAATTAATCTGTTTTGTATCGCATAATTTGCCAGTTTGGAGGTGAAAGACTTACGTCATCCATAAAATCAATCAATGAGGATGATGAAGAAGAAAAGGAATCCTATTTTAATGCATAGAGCAGTAAAGAAACAGAAACAGGTACATGAAAACTTCTGTTTTGTGAAAATAGCCAGAACTGCCATATTGTTGAGAAATGAAATAAAGAAACATTCCCAATGACTAACAGAGTTCTTTAGTATAACTTGTGTAGTTTTTATTATTTATTATTTCACCTACATGGCATATTATTTCATTTACATTAAAGACAATGCAGGAGGACACTGAAATATATAATCTACTGTAACAATTTCCTGGTGGTAGGCTTCTAACATCTAAATTAGGACAATGGAACATTGGAGAACTTACCATGAAGGTTCAAGGTTCATCCATGTCAAGAAAAGGAACCATCCATGCCTGAGTTAACTTACTAATACCAAGATGAGGCAATGGGTCAAGTGCTTATAAGTAAACTATTTCCAACTGGATCTCTGATTCCTTCTTCAATTCCATTCCCCAGCCAAACAAACAGGAAAAATGAGAAGAGATTCCTAAAAAAGGAAGTGTCTTTCTACTGTAGTGTGGATCTGGATGGCTTGTTCTCCTTGGCAAGAATGGACCTTCATGGTAAGTTCTCCAATGTCCCATTCTTGGCTGTTGGAGAAGAAGACATCCATGTCTGGGAATCACCCAACCTTATACAAGACCTGGAAAGAAAGGTGATTTATCCAGACAGCACTTGCTGGAGTCCCCTCCCACTGTGGAAGGCCTTGGCTGAGGTAAAACTGTCCAACTTGTAATGGTTCATGAAGGTAGAAGTAACAGCTCAGGTTCCTGCTCGAGAGATCTCCTAGATGAAGCCACCAGTCTAGTGGAATGGATTGTTACATTTTGTAGTTTAAGAAGGCTGAGGATTCACTGGCTAGGAAAATGCATGCTTTGATGAAAAGTGAGATTTTTTTTTTCCTCAGAGAGGTGGAAAGGAACAAGATGGAGAAAGCTTCTGATGTCTTGAAAGCCATGGTACACCTGATACACAGTTTCAGAATTATTTGGATTTATAGTTTGTGCCACTGTTTCTGTAGTGAGGGAACAGTGGGTGGGTAGAAGGATGGAAGGATTATAGGTTAGTAGTTGTGGATTAGTGAGTTTATTTTAAGTAGGAAACCTGGGTCTAGCCATAAAGAAACAGAGTCTGTGTTGAGTGTGCAGTGAGACAGAGCTATTGAGAGGGAAGGTAGGTCTGAGACTCATCTCACTGAGGTGATTGCAACTAAGGAAATAATATTAATGGAGAAGATTCAGATTAGGGTTGTTGTCAGAAGTTTGAAAGGAGGTGTGGACACAGGTTATTTTTTGGATGCCCTAGGAAGGGAAGCAGTGAACTGAGCAGAGAATGGCCCTCCTTGCTCCTCCTCCTATTAATATTCACTTATATCCCATCTTCGTCCCTGTTTGAGACGCCACAGTATAAAAACTTTTTAAAAGTAATTAAACTATCAAAAGGATGAATATCAATTAAAAAGCAAAAATCAGAGCTTTCCAAACTTTTCATGTGGCAAACTTTTTAGACATGCATCATTTTGTGACACAGTAATTCAGTAAATAATTCAGTAAGTGGAGGTAGCCTCTCCACCCGAGCCTGGCCTGCCACTGCCCTTGCCGGGGTCTTCAGGGTGGTGGCAATGGGATAGGCAGCCCTTCCACCCTGTATGTTTGTGGAACACACCTACATACTGCAACTGACATACTAACGTGTCATGATACACAGTTTGGAAAGTTCTCACATAAATCATTTTTAAAAATTAAAAAAAATCAAGCACTTTATATAAGACCTGTTTCTCTTGAAAAATCAGGGGGAAACTTCTTATTCCATGAAAGCATAATGCAGACTTGCTGGCCAGAAGGTGTGAAGGGCATCCTGGGCTTTGGACCAGTAAGAGCGGAAGCTGGGGAAGTACCTGGTGGTGAGCTTGTGATCCGAGTTGGAGTTAGAGTTTTCTCTGGAATTTACTGAAATGGGCTTTTAGCTGACAGAAGATAGTTGTGTCAAGGCTGCACACTCATGGATCTAGTGTTAGGTGACTTAGAAAGCGCGTCTCTTTGTTTAGAGTGTCCTGAACATGTGGGGCTGTGATTGAAAGAATGTTCATTTTTGCTCATGATAGCAGGTGAATTTCCTTATAGAGGAAATGAGACTGCAGAACCCCCTGCCTGAGCTGGTACGATTTGACTATCTCATCTATGTGAGCCCTGATGAGAATTTTCTGGAACAAGAGGGACAACCTTATGTTCCAGCCAGTTGACACTGTGGGACTACTCAGAATTCCTGACCTGGACTGGTAGGCCCTGACACTGGGCTTTTCAGCAGAAGAGGTTGGCATCTGTTGTGAGGACAACTCTGGGGGAATCCTGGACAGGAATTTCCTGGGGTAGATTGTGCCTTGTCCAGGCCAGTTTGAATGGCCAGAAGTTTATAGGTTGTGAGAAGCTACAGAAGGGGTGAAAAGACTGATTATGTTGATTATGAGGAGGGAAGGAACTACAGAAATGAATGAGCTAAGGTGGAAGAGATTTTTTAAAAAAAATATAGGGAGCAATAAAATGGGCAGGATGCAGATGAAAGGACAAACTACAGCCAAGAGAATGCAGAGGACTGGAGATACAACATTTCCTGGATGAGGCAAGGTGAAAGAATTGAAGGAAGCATCAAGGATCCAGATGGAAAAGGTTTAGATAAGAATACCTGCTCCCTTGTCTTGCCTGGGTGGTAACAGGAATAAACCTATGGATGGATGATTCCTTCACTATTGGCTGAGAATGTCTGGAAGACAGTGTGGATGTATATAGCAATGTGGCCATAAAGATGGGGTACAGTTAAGTGAGTGCGTGAGTGCCAACAACGACTTCCTATCTCAGCTGACTACGCATCATTTTAATTTTCCTTTTTTCCTGCCTAATTTTGCTATCTCTTCATTTCTTGGGAACTTCACCCTAGTGTGTATTCTCATTTCTGTTCTAATCTTAGAGCATACATTTCTCTCCTTCAAATACTGTCCACTGGTGAGGACACACAGGTGAGAAGCCCACCAAATTTTAAGAATATGAATGTAAGTATGGTCTGTATACATTAAATAGCTTTTGTTTTTTACTAGTTCCAAACCCAAGATTGAGACTGGAATGTTCCACTTTTGACAAGGTTGCACAGCAATGGAGTAAGAAGATGGACAAAGTCATCACTGCGCTATCAAAGGGGAAGACCACTGGCTTCTGAGTGTGTGTCCTTGGAATCAGGGTGCTCTTGCAAAACTAGCTTGGAAAATCATCTGTACCACGGGACTGGCAGTTTTCCAAGCCAGTCTTTCCAGAACATTCTCGCTCTGATGATCCACCTGCAGTCAAGGCACTGGAGAAAAAGGCTGTCAGAGCTCACAACATCTGCCTCTTGACAGGACAGAGATAACAATGTTCCTTGCTTCTCCTCGCCATTGTGATCTATTTCTCCCTGCTATCACTGTCTATGCAAGATTAAGTATGCTGCTATAGTGTCCATTAACACGATTCTGGCCACTGTGTCCCTACTTTCCCAAATACATCATTGCCTGTCACTTGTGCTAACAAACAATAATTGTGCTAATTGTTATTCACCTCTGATGTACTCTAATTATTGTCATTTCTTAACCAACTCAGCCTGGTAACCTTACTGGTAAGACATTGATTTTCAGACACTAGCAAGAGACACCATCATATCCTTTTTTTTCTTTTTAAAGATTTATCCCTAGTTTTGGTTTGTTTTTTCAGATCTTGAGTTTAATTACTTTGAAGTTTATTAAAGCTATGTCGGCAAATTTTTCAAATCAAATGAAAACAACATAAAGCAGTAGAAAAGAAATACATTTCAGATTTTCACCTTATTATACCTTTAAAATAAAGCTTAGTTTGGTAAATACAAGTTGCACTTAAAAGGTTTGTTTATAGATGCATAGAAATAATGTAATTAAATTCATTATAATGTCAAACATTCATCAGTTTTTCTAATTGTCCTTTTTATTTCAAAATGAGTCATGGAAGACAGCAGAATAAATAATTAATGTTTCTTATGAATTTAAGAAACTTAAGCTGTGTTTTTTGGAACACACAGAGTAGTAACCACACACTAAATATGCATGTCATCAAAAGATGTCAAAACCAAATAACTGTGTACTTACTTCAAATTGATCCAGAGCAGAGGCAGGTGCATTCAAAAATGCCAAGAAAGAATTCTGTGAGTCTTGGTGCTTTACACCTAGAAAACAGCAGCAAGTTTTAAACCTACAGAAAATGGCCACCTGGGTTCTCCTCTATGGGTTGTCCATTTCAAGATCTCTTTGTGCAAAAATGAGTCAGCTTGTTCTAAAACTCAAAAAAATGAAGAAGAGTTGGGGAACGAGAGTGAGGAATGCCTGCTTATACTAATGCTCCACACATTTCTATAACCTTCTAGTCAAAAATTTTAATGAAGCAAGCATCACGAATTAAGGAAGAAAAACTTTCAAAATTCACATTTCCAGAACCCAGTACAAGGTCAGACTGCTGGTCAATCCAGATAAATATTATCTACTTTAGCAGATAGTGTCTTTCTAGGATCTCAGACAAAAACTTTTCCCATGTCCTGCTCAATTTACAACTGGACCTTACTATTTCTCTATCTACCTATTTGTGTTATTTCATACTGTAAGATGCATTTAGGGAAAGTTCTAACAGTTAAGTCTAGTACAACTGTGACAGAGATAAGTCCCAATAAAGCAAATAATGGAAGAATCATCTGTATGAGAGAATGTTGCCTTAATAAAAAGTATACATACTAACCCAGGTAATCACATAGGGGAAAAAACACATATATTTAGAGCCACAATAATGAAGTATCAGTATCAACCATAAAACCTTTTCAGTTGACTTTATATTAATGAAAGGGTTACAGCAGTAATACATGACACGCTGTCATCAGAGGAGCTGGCAATCCCCACAAAATTACTTTGAATAAGTGGTTCCCCACATGATCAAACATTAAAACAACGAACAGATTTTACATATCTTTTTCCACAAGCTATACCCCACACATCTGAAAAGACACTAGTCATCAAGGTCTGCTAATATCTTTCTATAAAGATTTTTGTATTCTAATAGTCTTATAAACTATCCTACGCTTCTAGCTACCAGACACCAACCAACTGCTGTGTTTTATAAATAAAAACAATGGGATTTGGGGGGGGGGACCACAACTGCAAAGATCCTTTATCAGGGTTGTTCAGCATCAATCTTTGTATCCAGAATTATGCATTAACTGCACTATACAACTCTCGTACTGAATTGCAACTTTATGCAACTGAAATAACACACCAAATGTGCTACCAAACGCACAACCAAATGGGTATACACATCTATGTGAAATGCATAATGCTTCATAAAGTGCATGTCTGCCCATGTGTAATGCATCTTCGTGCAAAATGACCTGACTTCCACAACCTTGAATTAAATGTGGTCCTGTACTAGCAAAAAACATACAACTACTTCCATAGTGAACTTGCATAAACATAAGACAACAGTAGGGTTCTGGCCAATTTTTCTGTATTTTTGTCACAGCTGTGGGTACATCTTATCGTGTATGAGTAAATGCAACACTTCAGAAGTCAGAATCTTCAGAGTACAGATTCTGTCAGCATGCTATAAGAGGACATTCTTGATAAGATACACTCAGCACTATGAAGTGGAGTTTGCCTTTGTTTATTTGGACATCGTTTCCCTCACCCTTCTCTGATCGGAGTTCTTCTGTCTCTTTTTTCAATTTCTCTATTTCTAACAGCAGTTCGGAGTTCTTCTTGTCCGCTTCCTGTAGTTTGCTTTGCACACAAACAACAAACAAACAGATAGAAAGAGAAACAATTAGAGAGGGCTATCTTACTTGTTCATGTTTTCTACATTATCTGCAACCATGCTCAGTGACTATCCATGGCAGCTAAGTCACTTTTGTTAAACTGAGCATAAAATAAAAGGTAGGGGAAGGAGTTTTGTTTTAGTAAGGAATCTTGAAAAGGAGATAAATCTTTACTTCTGATTTGAATTTGGATTGCATCATGTTTCTGTTTTATGAACAATAGTACAAAGAGTGGGAATGTCAGGACAGCATGCTCATTTCAAAAACAAACACTGATTATTTTTATTGCTATCTTCTTACTATTTGTGATGGTCATATGAGTAATTAAATGTTTAACTTTTGTTAATTATTTTTTCATGTATAACTACAGCATTTTCAAAAGAAAAATAACATTACTGATTTTATTCACCTTTTGGCTACCCGTCAAACTGATTTTTTTTAAATTAAAGGTAGAGATTTTTATGCAAGTAAAATCACTATTAGTTTCCCACACTCTAGAGAACTGCATTGGAGTCATAATGTGTTTAGGATCTACTCAGTCTTATCTCTAACACAAATTTTGTGATTTGGAGTAGGCAATTTAATAGAAATTACCTATGTCAGTGTCTGTGCTCAGTGCACTTTCTGTACTCAGCAAATATTCTAAGTTAGCCAAATAGACCATAGAAGAAAGGAAACCGTTTTCTGAATTCATATGTTCAACAGAAATTTCAATCCAACAGATATTTCAGAGAAATGTTTACTATTCTAATCAAGCCGTGATTCAACTTATATTTTCAACGACTTTTGAAAATTCTTGGGAAACAACAAGCTTTCTGCTAATGTTTCAGCCAACTGAATTTATAAGATGATAGCCTGAATACGTCAGTATGCTCCAGTCAGATAGTCATGGTAGGCATTTTATGTTTTATCAGGATGCCATCATTACAAGCTACTAGACCCCTCACTAGAATCACAATGTCTTACCATTCGTTTGCAATGTTAGAAGCTTTAACTTTATTTAACTCCTCTTGAATGGCTTGTTTGGCTCGTATTTCAGCATCAAGGGCTGACTGTAGCTCTAACCTTGCAGACATATCCAGTTTTGCAAACCGGCGCATCTTCCAGGGCATGTCCTAATAAGAAATCCATTAGTTTAGTTGTTTGTTCCTTGTATTGCAATATCTTGTTTTCTCCAAAGGAGTTCTAGCAACTCCTGTAGTTGTTATCTAGTCTATCCTTGTGTGAAATAGAAGGATTTCATTCATTTTTTCAAAGAGATTTAGACTCAAGAGATGGAAAAAAAGCAACAAGCATCACCCTTTCTCTCTTCTCTATCATATTCCACACTGTTCCTCCAACCCACACAAGCAGCTTTTCAAGGGATCCAAGTGGCTGCAGGGGAATAGAAGAATCTGCAAATATCACCTCTATCCTACCTCTACATACAAGAGGACCTCATTAGCAAGCCAATATCCCCCCCCTTTTTTAAATCTTGGGAGCTTTCCCACAGTTGCTATTATTTTTGACACAGGAAATTCTGTTCCTGAATTTTCTGCAATAAGTGTACTTTTATTCAAAAGAAAGTAGGAGAATTTGCATGTGCTCACAACAGCAGTTATACAACAGCTAGCAATGGTAATCAAGGACAAATGTAGGCACTGAGTATTTCATTTATAATTTACATGTTATTAGTTAAATTACATAGTAAGTATGAATATGAGTGAGCAGTAGATGTACAATGCAGTGCAGTAGGTGATATAACTCATTTTGATGGCACAGGATATCCTAGAATCAGACACTTAATAATATTGCAAATTAATAGCTTACTGTTGCTCTTGCACCCAAACTCGAATTTCTCAGGGCCTCAAGCTCTTCAGTCATTTTGGAGGCTAAGGCTTGAAGATATCCTCGAGCATCCTTTTCGTCACTCACCCTAACCAAACAATGGAATAAGAAATAAGAATTTGGTAAAAGCAAATGGTATGTTTTTGATTGTGAAAGTTAAGCCAGAAAGATAAATGAAGCTGGAAAAATTCACAATGAACGCTTAATAAAATTAAGTGCATTCAAATAAAATTCATTATTAGCCACAATGCAAACTGTAAAAAGAACTTAGCAGGTTACTTTTTGAATATCATGAAACTCCAGAGTATCTTCTATACACAACCAAATCTTTAAGCACTTCTAAAAATTAAGAGTTTACAAATGGGACACAGAACAATGAAGTCAATGACACTTAATTTAACTGTGAATAACTCAATTTCTGTAGAGCCTTGAAGTAAACAAGAAAGGAAGTTCCTTTCAATTAAAATGTAAAACAATGATCCCACATCTTATTTAATACGTTTCTCTTCATTTTAAAATCAAATGAGTTAACTTCTTTTCTTTTACTGAATTATAATGGAAAAAATGCTTTTCCCTGAGAAAGCATGACCGAAATCTAATTGCTAATCTCAACTAATAATAGCATTAACAATAACAACAACAAAAACAACAATAATTTCTTACCCGCCCCTCCATGAATTGAGGTGGGGAACAACGGATTAAAATATAGCAACAAATACACAAGTAACACAGTTAAAAACATGAACACCAGTTAAAAATACATAATCAGTTAAAAGGGTATAATACCAGTTTAAAATAGCATATATGTTAAATACAATAAATTTATAATCTAAAAACTTGCAATTTAAAAACCATCTGGACACTCTGAAGAGACTGGTCTTTAATGCTGTTTAAAATGCAGACAACACATAAAACTTTCAGATCTATTCTGGCAGGACATTCCACAATTTCTGGCAGCTGATGAAAAAGTTCTCTCATTAACAGCTGCCAGCCTGGTCCTCGCTGGCTGAAGTAAACGTTCCCAGGAAGACCTGAGTGTACAAGGCAAATTATATAGGAGAAGACAATCCTGTAGGTGACCTGTAGGTGACTCACATCATCTAGGACTTTAAAGGTAACAACCAATACCTTGGACCTTGCCTGGAAACTAAATGGCAGCCAGTGGAGTGATTTTAATATAGGTATAACATGATCACTATTAGATGCACCAGTAATCAACCTGGCTACCATGTTTTGCACTAAGAGAAGTGTCCAAAATTGGTACAGAGATAGCCCAATATACAGTGCATTGCAGAAGTCCAGCCTTGAGGTTCTTCGTGTAACTCTTACATACATCCCACTGTATCAAAAGGTCTACTCTGGCATTTTTTGGCCCAACATACCTTACAGTTTCTGCAACATGTTTGTAGGTTTAAAATAAATGAGTGAATTATGCCAGAGAATACTACTGGAACTGGCAGTTATAATGCTGCATTTGTACCTTGTCAAAAGTTCCACAAAGTATTTTATACCCAATAAAATTTCAAGTTAAACTCAAGATCCAGATTTTTATGATCAAAGCCAACATCACATAATGCTACTTTGAGTATGCACCTGTAGCAGGTGACTTCTTCATACAACATGGTGAACATGCATGTTGCCTATATGGAGCTGATTTCTGTATGGGAAATGAGCTGATAGTGACGGCTATGTGCAAATATTCTGTTTGGACACTATACATCTGGCCTAATTTTCAGATTATAAGAAAAGGGAAAAAGTGTAACATATTTGTGCTATGATGTTATCACTTGTTCAAAATATAGACAAGCATAACAAAGAATAACATACAAACATGCTCATGGTTAAAAATGACTATATTTCCATTAAATGTAATCAACGTACATAATCAATCTGTTTCTTGCTACTTAGCAAAAAATTCAGAGGCACATAATTTCTACTGCTCATGAAGGATTGATAAGCAGTTTGGGTAATATGAGCTTGTCAGTTTACGTGTCTAATCTTCAAAAATCAGTGTCTGTCTTACATGAATCTGGACTAAAATTTTCTTCTAATGCTTTATGTCCCAAAGAGATTGATAGTGCAGCAAACAGTATGAAGAAGAGGACAATAAAACTGGTCTAGCAATTTGTCTATACGTGGACCAGTACAGAATATAAATAATAAGATGGTATGGACAGGACAATAAGAAATCTCTTTTAAGAACAAAATTTAGAGGCTATAAATAATGAAAGCAATAATTTAGAACCATTTAAAAAGGCACAAACTAAATAAAGAAGCAAATTAACTAAGTAAACCAGACTTTTCAGTAAGCTAGATTTCCTCACACAAAATTCATGAGGAAGAACTGCAATATCTCAGGGGAAATGAAAAGCAATCCGTTAAGAGCAGAGGATTCCAAAGAAGTCCTACTCATCTACAAGTGAATACAGACTGCAAGTAAACAAGCAGCATAGTTAATGGACAAAGAACTCTACTATTTTTTCCTGGTTTGCCATTTAACTTAATTTCTCTTTATTTTCCCAAACCAAATATTTTTTATTAATCCCCAAACAGTAGCACTGACTGAAAGGGACAGAGAGAAGGAAATGCACTTTATGAGATATTCCAAGCTGCCCATGAAATAAGAAATGTCTTCTTTTTAATTCTAATACTGTATGGAATTTTCTTTCTTCAATGTATCACCATTTTAAAAAAAATAATTTGTAAACCACTAAGGGAACTTACTGGTAGGATAGCAAGGGGAGGAATACTGGGAGCAATGACAGTGTCTGCTATACATAATATCACTTTTCATTGCTTTCAGGTGTTCCTGGTTGTCACTATGAATGCCCACTCCTCAGCCTAAGACTTTTGCAAGTAAGTGAAAGGAACCTACCCATGGGTCAACTATCTCTCATCTAAGCTGGAATAACTGTCATGTTTTGAAGCAGACTTCACATTCTGAGTTTTAACAAATCAAAATGTTCTGTTTTTCAGGCTGTTCTAGCAATCAAGGTGTGCTAGACTAAATATCAAATTTATACATTCTATTTGTTGACAAAATATACTATCAATATACTTTTTTTTTACTATGCTTCTTTTTTGGCAGGAAAACAATAGATTTATAAAAAGGAATTGAAAATATCTTGCTTTGATCTTTATTCATTGTGTCTTAAAAAAAGAGATTTACAGAGAATAGTCCCTGATCCTTGGGTCTGAATTATGTCGTTTTTTAAAGTATAACTACAGTCTTGGATCACTTCTAAAGTGTCAGAGCCCAACGCATACTGACTAAACATGCTTAAAAGCCAAAGTTATGTCTAAATATGGACAATAAAATTATACTAGATGTGAAACTTAGTCTAGCTAATAAGGCTTTCCTAAAAAGACTATGTTTATCCATTTTTACTTTAATACAAAAAAACTAAAATGGAAACAAAACTTCTTAAAAATGACTCTGATACAGGGTTTTAACATTCTTCAGCATAAATGATCTGTGGAAATGTTTAAGTACAGGTTGTTTTCAAAAGGTACATTTTACAAGTTGTCCAGGAATTGGGGAAATGGAGAACTAAATTACTACAGAACATCTTTCTTCCACTAACAATTTAAATATATGCCTATGTCTTTCTCCCCGAACATGGAAAACTAGTGACATGAGCTGTGTCAATTTGAGATATGGGTTATTCAAAATAATTACTAGAAGCTTAATTTACACATTGTGCTATAAATTTCAACTTTAGAATCTCAAACCAAAATAAGCCATTTTTGTTTAGAGTCCTAAAACACAAAACACAAAGTGACTTCCAGTAACAGCTAAATATAAATATTTATTTTTAGTGAACATCTGCAGAATTCTGGTGCTAGTGTAAAAACTGTTACGTGTGCAGTTCTCTCTAGTGCAACCAAACATTCTGCAAGCACATATACAGCCCCACTCGTTGCTTTTTACATGACAGGCAGGGTGTTAATTCACCCTTCCATGATTGGGTGAACTCAAAGCTGTGACAGTTTTTGTGCAAGCACATATGCAACTGTGGGATCTGCTGTAACTCTGATGAAATACACTATGCTAAAAGAATACAAGTTCTCAGCCTTGAGTTTCCCCTCCCAAAAAAAAAGGGGGGGGCTTTCATTCTTCCATGTAGGAAGCTACCCGAAATAATGAAAACAACGAAAACAAGTTAAAACTAATTATTTTTATCTGCTACTATTACTTGAAAAGACAAGAATCACACTCAAACATGGTTGAACATCTCTCAAGGAGAGTCAGGAGTTTTCTAGCACTTTAAAACATACCCAGTGACTGAAGAATTACATTTTCTTTATGAAAAATCCAATGTATCATTGCATACAGCACAATGAACAGAGAGGATCAGAAGGTACTCACCACTGGATGATCTCAGTGATCTGGGCTTCCCAATGTGCTACAGATTCTTTTTTGTCAGCAAGATCTCTCATCTCTTCTTCTAGTTGACGGTTACTCATGCTTAACCTTTCATACATGGCTGTAAGCTAAATAAATTTAAAAACAATATTAATCTTCTCAAGGATTTGATTGTGATCTGGTGACCCAAAGAAGTTTTCCTCTTTTGCTTATTGTTTATGCAACCACAGAACTTTTTTTAAAAGGGTCACCAATTGTGCATGCTCCCTACATAATATATTCTACATATATATAATATTGATTTCTTGCAATAGGAGGTTTCTTATATGTCATAAACTACTCCATCAATTTTTAGGCTACATACCTCTGCAAAAATATTTGCTTTAATGTTATAGCCCAATCCTTGCTTTATTTTATCAACAGCATATGTTAAATATATTACATGGTTACATGGGAACTGGGAAAACTTTTTAGAGCAGGGGTAGGAAAAGTGTGGCTCATGGGTTTTATGTGCCCAGTAGGAGTACAGGATTCTGTATCTGTATCTCATTCACTTTGCATCTTACATCAAAGAAACTGCCTTGCCTCTCTGAAGTGATCAACATAAAACACAGATGAAATGACATTTTGTGAGATTCAGTTTGAACTGAATTACATACATATAGTCTAATTCTAACTTCCACAATGTAAATATAATAAACTGTACTTCATTCAGCACTGTAAGCTTTTTTTTTTTTTTAATCTAATGGTTGCACCCCTAATTATGCTCAGTAGTTTTGCTTGGTATGTAAAGTTTGCTCATGTAACACCCACCTTATCAAGCTCATTGGAAAGCTTTTTATTCTCTTCAGTCAGCAGAATTTTCTCCCTTTCATATTTCTGTTTGAACTCTGTTTCAAACTCCTCCCTTTCACTTTGGCTAAGGAAAAGCATACAACATAATCAATAGTTGGCATATACTGAAAATAGGAAAACTATATGTTTTCTATACATGGAAAGCCATAGATGGTGGAGAAAACTACATATATGTTCCAACAATTTTAAGGACTGACAATAACTCTGATGTACATTAATATACAACAATGGACACATCCACTGCAACTAGAACAACCTATCTGCCTTGCCACAAGGTTAAAATACTTTTTTATGTTGTCAGGCTTTTACAAACTAACTGGGGTGGGCTTTTAATGCTGTATGGTGCTGTTTTTAAGGTTTGTATGTGGTCTTTAAATTATTTTTTTTAATGTTCTTAATGTTTAATGTTTTTAACTTTATAAATTCTTCAATAGTTTTTAAATAACTTTTATGTTTATACTTTTTATTGAAAGTTTTGAGAGAAAGGCAGGATATAAAAAAATAAAATACTACTACTACTACTATTACCATCATTGATGATGATGGTGATGATGATGATGGGGAGGAGGAGGAGCGGGAGGCGGCAAGACCATATGCTTTATGTTGGTAATATATAAATTAACCTTTCCAAATATAGAATTATAAAGCTTCAAAGTAACTGCTGACATTTTTATTTATAGCTACTTTAAATCTGAAAATCTTCTGAAACTCATTAAATATCAGAATAAAGCATACTGGATATAAACCAACGAAAGATAAGCATGCCCAAATTTCACTGAAATCAATGATACTTTGGTACACAGTTCAAGTCCCACTGATTTCAAAGGAAAATTAGGAGGCTTGGAGTTCTCTATATGACACCCATTCCTGCTTACAAATCCCAAATATTTGCAGTTCAGGACAAACTTTCTGATTCAATATGCTAAATTCATTTTTATAACCCTCTATAATTCTGAAGCCCAGCCAATATAAAAGAAAGAGTTGCCATATATGGTGCCAGGGGCTGCAAAACTATGCATGAAGATTCCTGTTAAGTTAATAAAATTGGTCTAATTATAACAGACCTCAGTGTCTGAGTCATCCACATGCCGCTCTACTTTAACTTGAGCCATACAAATTCTAACTAGCAGCATTATTAACAAGTACAAGCAACAGCTTGGGAAATTTCACTTCCACGGGACTTCACTTTCCCAGAGAACTTACACATTGTACTCTACACTCCTGCTCTAGCCAAATTCAATACTGCATGCTGGAGTAAAGGACTGAGAAAGGAAAGAGTAGGTACCTCTGTACAATCTAGGCAAGCCAGGCCCAAACTGGGACACAGCTCAGAAAGAATCAGAACCTTCACCATTCCCTTCTGTCATTCCTGAAAAAGTTATTAGGAAGAATGAGGGATCCTCTGCAGTGGTGAGGACTGGGGCCAAGGGGTTGCAGTGGAAGAAGGGACAAGGAAGATTCGCTCCACAAACATCCGCCTATTCGTAAATGTCAATTTCAAGCCACTGTCTGCTTTCCAATGTAAGTCTAACAGGACAGACAGATTAGACATGCAATGGCTGTTTAAACTTAGAAAAATCAATGGTCTAGACAAAAACTGTAAGGAACAGTGTTTTCTATACAAGAACCACTAGTGACTAAATGAAGACACAAATTCCATTTTCAAGCATCTAAATTAAAGATGTATACGGATTTGGAAGAAAAGTTGGGTTTGGTGTAAAAATAATGTTCAATGCATACATCCTTAGAAATCTTCTCACCAGCTTACTTCTAAACTCTAACTAACCTTAACTATGGTAGAGTCCACTGCTAAAGTAATGCTTATCCAGAGCAGACAGAAATGGGAGAAGGCAGTCAGGAAGACAGTACCCTCCCATTCCCTTCACTATGATTAAGAAATCTCCACAAGTAAGCCATCCAGAAATTTTTATCTGCTATCACTGGGCAGTTATAATGAAACTCTTTATGAATATTTCTGGTATGAATCTCCTGTTCCTAACTGAAATCCATTTACTGTTTTGATCAGGCTTTGATATACAGAAAAAGCAATACCAGGCTCAGCTTTGAATCTGTGTGTTGCTAGACATTATGTGAAACATAACATTTCATTCTAACAATGTCACATATTAATCAGTGCTGTTTAAACTCTAATTCTGTAATCTAACACCACTCATCCCTCTCCCCGACTAACAGATTCCATGCATATGATGAACAATCTGGGGAAAGCCAAAAAGATTAAAGCATTAACTGTCAGGGGAATGGATAATGGGTCTCAGTGCTATTGTGGGAGACATGGGTTTAAGGCTAAATTCTCAGACAAAAGAGCAAGACACTTTAATTAAGCATTTGATTACATTTTTGTCTCATTTTTTGTGCACTTGGTACTTTTTCTCCTTCTAGTACTGTTTGTTTCACTCACAGCTTATCTAGAAATAGCTTTTACTTTGCATTTATGAAACAATGGAGGAAAAGTGAAAGGAGCTTATGCTAACTGCTTTGGTGGTAAGCCTCAGAGATCTGATGTGCTGAAAGCTGAAGCTTTCATAGAAACAGGTTTCCAAAAAGACACAAAACTGTTGAAGAGTGGTACATACAGAAAAATCAGGAGTGAAAACAGATTGTTCAAAATGCTGGTTCAGAAAATAAAGGACAATTAAAAGATGCACTTTGGGGACTTTGTCAATTAAAATTTTGTGTTCTTTCAAGCTCTCCGGCTAAAACACTTCTCATCACATCTCACTTCTTCCACCTGCCGGCCCAAAAATTGTAGAAGGCATAAAGCAAAGACCAGCATCCAGGTGAATGCATTTCAAGCTACAATAGTATACATACTCTATACTGCCTGTTAGTGAAACCTGTCTGAGCCAGCATACACAAAACCAGACTCCATGTATCCCAAAATCAGAAAAAAATTGAGACACTACATTACACCCATGTGTAGTTAATATTTTGTCAAAGTAAGGCAATTTCCGCACTTCACTCTTATAGCGTGATTATTCCATTTCAACATCCTATGGAATCCTGGGGCTTGCAGTTTTGGGAGGGGCTGCCCCCCCCCCGAAACTGCAAACCCTAGGATTCCATAGGATGTTGAAAGTGTAGTGCGGAAATGGCCTAAGATGATCTAGGTTTAGATTTTTTTCTGAGACTGTGGCAGGAACAAATTTATTTATAACTGAAGAATAAAGATGCTGCTCTCTCACACCTCTGAAACTTTCGAAATATCTCAGATCACACAATGAGTTAAATCAGGCTTCTGAGCCCTCTGCAGCAGATTTTGAGATCATGCAGGGTACAGCCTGGGTGAAAGGAATTACACCTATCTCAATTCTACTCACAGAAGGAGAGCAGAATTATCCTGTCATTCCCCAGCAGTGGGATTTAAGGCAGTTTACAATGTTAAAACAGGTACATGTAAAAGTTCATATAATTGACAGCATATAAAATACAATAAATTATAAACTGAATTAAAAGCAATAAAAAAATCATACCTATTAGACAACAACAACGTGCAAATATAGCACACTAATAAAGCCCTATCCCCATAAGCAGTTAGCTCCCAAAGGCCTTGAGTAACAATAAAGTCTTTGCCTATCATTGGGAAGTGACTACGGAGGGTGCCCTGGTGCAGCTGAATCCAGCCCCAAATTGGATCCAACTTAATGCCCTCATACAGTTTATCCTGCTCATAAGTATTTTAATAAAGAGCATCTCTGGCAGATTTTTTTTCCTGGCTTCTTATTACTCAGAAGGACTCCTTCTGGTATTTTTACCTTGTGTGCTTCCCTAACTGTTTTTATTTGCCTTCCTCACAACTTTTACAGCGTTCATGATGGTGCTTAAAATAGCAACAACATCAAATGTACAATTATAATCTGAATGATTGAATTATAATAGCGCTCATGAACAGAACTAAAATGATAAAACTGCATTGTATAACACATTAAGAATAGGCAATGCAATTCCTTAAAAGCAATTTAAAGACATCATACAGATTTTAATTATGTAGATGGAGAAAAGGGCAGCAGCTAGACTGGTACAAGCCACTATCACTGCTACTGAGTACATTTAAGGAACTGGCATATTACACTTTATGCAGACACTAATTACCCATACCAAAGTAGCTTTCAGAAGTGGTCCAAGTACCATGCAATTTACATAGACCTGATCTAGACGCCTCAAGCTGGGAGACAGCATTTGGAGCAATCAATTTTATGACTATAAATCTCTGTTTGAAAATAACCCTCAACATACAGGCAAGGTCTACTGGCACAGTGCTGGCACCTATTATGCAAGAGCAAAAAATATTTCCACAGAGTTTAAGTAAGCAGTGAAGTGAGTTACTTGCTGCCAAGAGATTAAGTAGCTTCTTTTCAGAACAATGTCAAAATCAAGTACATACATGGCATGAAGTTGACATATATTTCTTTCCTTAGAAATGGCTTACACAATTCATTCATGGCTTTGCCACTTATGTACAAAGAATACTGTCAATAAAATCATTTTACTGCACATATAGCATCAACATATGGTGCTGCAAATTGTTTACTTTATAGTTTCCAAATTAGTTATACTAAAGTATGCTCCATCTTTTCCAGTAATTCAACTTGATTCTGTATTAAACTCAAAGATGATTCATTTTCCTCCACTACTATTACCTAATATTCCATTGATACAGCAGTTCCATTCATATGTTTATGAAATGCAAAAATGAATAAAGGATTATGTCTCTATGAACACAATGCTGTTCCATTCAATAGCCTTCACTGTTATGTGGATGCAGACATTTCACTACAATAACAGCCTGCTTCCAGTTCAAATTATCTTATTCAAGCCATCTATTTATATTTTCAATCTAGGCCAGATTTCCCGTTCTCACTGTTATTTCTTACTTCTTCCAACTGTATGGACTACAACTCCCATCATCTTCTACCATCACAGCAGGTTACTTAGATCTACTGTGGGAATGTTAAAGTTGCAATTTCAGTTTCCATCCAGGGAGACTATATACATTATCTATCTATGTATATTGAGTGTGAATGCCATTTATGCACACAGAGTAAACATACTGTATATGATTAGATTCAGTTTGTTTTCTACTGGTGGGAACATTCTCTGAGCAGAGTTCTGTTCAGAAATTTGCCAGCCCAAAACGGGATGAGAACATCTCACCTGATTACCTCTTCTTTTCTAACCTCAACCAACAACTGGTCTCCTTTGCATTTAGGTGTGCTTAGGATTGCAACGTTAGCTACTTGCAGAAGATGAAAACAGCTTTTTCACTGACTTAAGATGAAATAAAATTGTATGATCTGGGTTTAAGTATGCTGAAGTAATTACAATCTTTACCATCTAACCATATTTGCAACCATGGTATCTGTTTCACTGAAAATCTGCAGAGAAATCAGGGTATGTTGAGTTTTGCAAATGAACAGGCGAATCAACAGTAAGATAACCGGGTTGCGCATACCTTTCTCTCCTTGTCTTTTCCAACTTGTCTTTCAAGATTAGGATCTCTTTTTTGAGAGCAAGTTGTTGGCTCTCTGCATCACGCAGTTCTTTCTTCAAATTTTTTATTTCATTAGAATGTATTACTTCTCGTTTGGATAGCTCCTCTTCATAAAAAACATTTTTCTTTTCCAAGTCAGCTTTTAATTTGGTGATCTCTTGCTGATGTTCTGTGGTGCTCACCCCTGGAGTGCGACCAATTTGCTTCTGCTGTTAAAAAAGGGAGGACACCTCAAAATTAGTTTTCAGAAGCTGCAAAAATATGAAAACACAAATTTTCATGACAGTGCATACAGAAAAAAACCGAAAGTGTAACCATCTGCAGTTCCGCATCTGAATGAACTGCATACTGGCTAGGGAATTTGGTGAGTTATAATCTATGAAATGATTTTCTGAAGTCCAGATCTTAACTGTTCCAACATATTAAAGTACAATAAAAGTCTGCTCCGATGCTCTCTACTATTCAGAGACATGGATTGCTTAAATAAAGCATGAGCTGTTCCCCCTTATTATGCATGTTTATTCAAAGGTCAGTCCAAATGTTTTCAATGGGGCTCATTCCCTTAGGTAAAGCATTACAACCTTAATAATCTTCAGGTGTTTCAGTATTCTGTCTAAATACAGAATTTACCATTTTTTTGTTTTAAAAATTCCAAAGCTCACTGAAATTCTTATATTAAAAGCTCCAGGAGATGATTTTTTTTCCGTAGCACCCTGCTCATTTACACAGAATAGTATTCTTCCAAGTATACTGAAAAGTACTTGATACATAGCTCACTATAATTACATCCAGGAATCTCTGTATTAAGTAAAAATCAATAACTTTGGAATTCTCCAAAAATCACATTATTGTTGATTTCTACAGTGAAAAGTCTGTGTTAAGGGCATCTCCCTTTGCCTTGTGTCAACAGTTACTTTTCATATCAGGCAACTATTACATTTGAAAATGGTGAACTCAACAAAGACTAACCTTTAGTCCTTCTAACTCATTTTCCAGCTGCTTAGAATACTGTTCGCTTCGCTCCCGCAATTTCCTGTCCTTGGATGCCTCAGCAGCTGCTGCTTCAGCATGAACTTCCAGCTACAAAAATAATGTTTAAAACTATAATCACCTTTTGAACTTTGGCTTTCTTTAATAATGCACCAGAAGAAAGATCTCACATCACCATCGTCTCCTTAGCTGTGATCAGTTTTGCATACTTACACAGAAACAAATGTAATGTGTACCCCAGTCCCAAGCACGCTGATGTAAAAGTCTCACAAGTGCTAATCCTGTATAAGAATTCTTAGAATTATACACTAAAATAGTGCAATTCTACACACATTCACTCAAAAAAAATTTTCTTGATACAGAGAGTCTCACTCCCAGGTAAAGAGGCAACAGGACTGTGGCTTAAAGATTTTACGTGATCCTGTTATTAGCCTTCAGTTTCTTGCATACAAACATTTCAAGATGAAACATTCAAAGACACAATCTCGTTAAGTCTGTTTCAGCAGAGAAAGATATAAAGGAATCCTGTAGCACCTTAAGTGAGAAAAAGCAATTTCCAGGGAAAAACTTCTGTAGATTCCAGCCAATTTCATCAGATGCATTTGGGGACGTAGTGATATCCTACACTAACCATTTTCATTAGGAGTTGTGATTAATCTTAGTGCAAAGTACAATGAATAAAACCCTTTATTTATTTATATCCCACCCTTTCTGAAAACTGGGACTGGAGGTAGCTGTTTTACTTCAACAGAAAAAAAGAGATCGGTTAGCTTAAATCTAATAATTAGTCCCTACTAGACAAGACCTGCTGAATCAAGGATAATTTCTTAAGTAAACACTTATGTAAACTCAATTCATTCAATGGGTCTATTTTAATTGAGACTAGGCCCTTCTCCTTGTTCTTTCTGCATTTGTTTAAAACTAAATTGACCAAGGATCATACTAACTCCGTCCTCTCTCCATTAATTTTAATTTCAAGTAATTTCCAACTTATGGCAACCCTTAGGTGAACCTATCATGGATTTTCTGGGATTGAATGTGTGTGATGTGTCCAAGGTTCCATTTCAGTATCTGAGCTGTTTCTCCATGCTTAATTTAGCTGTTCTCCAACCAAAAACTGGGACATTCTTGGAAAAAAAATGCTCTTGTAGATTAAACTATTTGATTGAAAATGTACACTTCTGAGGTTTAAATAGTTTTAAAGAATTACAACCATATAGCAGAACGTGTCAGTTATTCACCAATTATCATCACATCAATTAAACAGACTCAGAAATAGAAACTTAAAAGAAACTTAAAAGCAACTGTTTCCAGTAGTAACATACTTCCTTTTTCAGTCTGTCCGTTCTACGCAGCTCTTGCCTCAAGCTTTCTACTTTTTGCATCACCACTTCCATTTCTTCTTCCTTATCTCTGACTTGACGAGTAAGTTTCTGTTTTTGTGAATGCAATTCAGTAAGTCGTTCATTCATCTCAGAGAATTCCTGCATGGCCAGTTTCCTCTGGCTGTGTGCATCTTTCAGCTCTTTGGTCTGGGTCTTTAATCTTTCACTGGATTCAAGCAGTTCCTGCAGTCAAAAACAAAGGATGACATATCTTTATATTTTAGATTTGTGCAACTCAATAGGTATTCAAGATTCCTATTTCTGTAAACAAATATTAAGGTCCACTCCTCATCTTCAAACAAGGCAGACTATGCAGAATCTAACAGTATTTAACAAGAAAACAAATTTCCAGAGAAAGATTAGAACTCGACAGAACCTCATGAACCAAAAATGACTCGTATTTCTGTTTCTGTTCTCTTCTGTATGCTTTCCTTTTGTCCCTACACTCCTTACACATCTAACTGCTAGCTGAAAAGATCTGGCTACTTTGGATTGGATTTGTTTCCAGGACCAGTCATCAATCTCTACTGCAGGTCTGACATGTACAAACCAATGGCCACCTATTTTCAGTACCTCCTCACCCCTAAAGAGTCATATACGTTTGGGTCAGCAGCAAGCAGAAGTCACTTCATGTCACTCTTAAAATTATTTTTTGTGCTGTCCTGTCATCAACATTTAACCATTTCCCCATTCCAGAGGTCAACCAAGGTGTCAACAGAATTGTCTGCTGAGGTGATAAGAAAATCCCCAAGAGCTGTCAGGAATATGCAGAATGCAGACAGCCTGAGATACATACACTCATATCAATCTCTCTCTGTTTGCATAACTGTTAAGAACATTGTAACCTCAGCTGTAAAGTTCTACAACTTTAAAAAAAATGTATTTAGTTATAAAAGAAAAAAACAAAAATCAAAACAAAAGAAGAAAAACATTACGTGATAAACATAAAGGTGAAAACAGAAAATTGTAACAGAAAAATGCTTACATTGTTATTTTTCTTCTAACCTATTAACATAGCATACTTGTTCCACATATTATAAATCATACTGGTTGTATATTTTTTTTACATGTATCTAAATCTCATTCACATTACACTCATTATTATTATTTATTCTCATAATTAATATTTAGGAAAATATACTATTAATAATTTCATTCTTATTTCTATCCTTTTCTACTAAATTTAACCTCTTACTATTACTAAATATATTCTTATTACTAAACATATCATTACTAATCCTATACATGAATCCCTCCCCGAGCCAATTATATTTCAGATTACTCTACCTTCCAGAATTGTAGTTCTTCCTGTGGAGGTATGATACATTCCTCTTTTATTGAAACCTTTTCCACAAATATCTTCCATATTACTTCAAAATCATTCTCAATATTCCTTTTTTTAACCTTAACTCCACATGTTAACTTATGATTAATTGCAATTTTCCACACTTCTTTATACCAATCCTCTATTTGAAATTTTCCTATCATTTTCTTGATATAATTAACCTTGCTGCAGTTAATAAATTTGTAATCAAATCCTTCATTGCCTGGGAACAATTAACCTTCCCAAACATAGGTAATAATGCCATACCCGGACATACTGGTAAATCAATCTCTGTTATCTCTTTTACCTTTTTCAACATCATTTGCCAAAATTTCTGTGCACATTCACAATTCCACCACATATGAATATATGTACCAATTTCTTGACAACCCCCCCAACACAACCTCAAATAATTCTTATCTATACAATTTAACCTTACTGGTGTTAGGTACCATCTCCAGATCAGTTTATAATAATTCTCTTTTATCTGTACAGATATGCTTGTTAAATGATGCTGATTCCAAATTTTTCGCCAATCCTGAATATCTAGTTTTTGTGCTAAAGTTCTACAACATGTTATTTCTTAAATAAAAGCACAGATGAAATTCTTTTTACCTTATTAAGATCATCCCTCTCTTGCTTTAGTGATTTGATTTGCTTCTCAAAATTTTTGATTTGCCTGGCAGCATCTTCTAATTCTCGCCTTGCAGAAGTGGCTTCTTCAAGCTGTTGCTCTAGTCGTCCAGAATCTATGAAAAAAATAAATTCATATAAAACAGGAAATTGACACATGATAAAATATAGCCCTCACTGCCGAATGTTCTACAGTAGTGATTAGCTGTGTGAGACCAAATGTTAAATCCAACCCTCTGAAGAATGCTAGTTAAATCTCTAGTTGCAAGCTCCAAGGCAAAAGGTATATACACGCATGGAACGTTGATTGGGGTGACAGAACCTGCTAGTAGTCAAATCTAGTGGACAGATGCCACAACCTTTCATATCTTCTTTGAATTCTCCCTTCTGTAATACAAGATGCTACTTAGGGCTATACAGATGAGTTGTATTTTTGCAGAGATCAAAACATATAGAAAATCTACTTTGTTGGCATATATTCCACTGAAAATCTCAAGACAGCTTTAAAAAAGTTAAAAATCATAAATTTAATAAAACGCCAGTAATACAAAATAGCAGTATACACCAAAGAGTATCCAGAAAGCTAAGTGCAATAACAGTCTGGTTGCAAAGCAGCACTGTTTATTGGAAGGATCTGGCTCCCAACCTTACTACACTATAATTTGCTTTAGAGCTCATTCAGAATGCTAGTTATTACCTTCCTTCAAAGCTATGTTCAATTTAGGATCTGAATATCAGAAGGCAGGGCAGGATGAACATACAGCGAGGCTCTAACTAAGCCGAGTTTCAGAAACACGTAATACTACATATTTTAGGGTAGTGTTATGTAAAACTTGACACTTAACGGTCTCTCATAATCTGAGGTCCTAAACAGCAATTCACTTAGCTTATATATAAATACAGATATATATGAAAACTCTCTCTCTCTCTCTGTATGTCTACCTGTTTATTAAGATTATCAACAGAGTCCCATTTGTAACTCTCACCTACATTTGAACTATATCTGGCTGTGCCTAAACTATGGAAATGTACCAGACCCTCTCTTTAATGTTGTTTTCTTATACGGCAAAAAACTGCTGTTTTAAGAAATCATTTCCATGAGTCATTTCAACTCTGATGCTTGGTAGGAGAACTTGGATTCTCATTACTGTTTACCTGTTTTATTTAACTATGTTTATTCTTTTACTGGTTTTCTTGATATTTCTGTTTTAACATCTTCCAGTGATAACAGCATGTCTGTTTCAGCTTAAAAAGGAAACAGGGGTTAGGGAAAAATGAATCTAGTAGCACCTTTAAGAGAAATATTAGTATGAACTTCCATGGATTCCAATCCACTTCTTTAGCACATCTGAAAGTACAGACTGAAAGGCAGAGCAGAGAACAGAGATTCAGCTTGTGCTGAATGGGGTTACATACCCCTAACAATGCAGGTTTACAGTTCAGGTGTACTCCCAGATACAACCCTGAGCCTGGACGCCCAGATTATTGCAGTTGTGAAGAGTGCATCTGAACAGTTAAAGCTGGTGCCCCAGCCAAACCTGTTCTGCAAATGTCTGATTTCATCATGGCAACATATGATTTAGTTATATTTCCTTTCAATTACTATAATGTACTCTATTTGGTTGACAGATTGAATATATATCCTCCCTTCTTCATGGAACTGGCTTGGAAAATTGTTCAGAAACTTCAGTTGATCCAAAGAGCTACAGCCAGATTAACTGGAGCCAGCTCTAGGAAACATACAACTTCCTTTTTCCAACAGTTTCAATGGCCATTTCCAGACATAATTCAAAGAGCTGGCTATGGCCCATAAAGCCCTATACAGCTTGGGTGAAGGATATCTGAAAGACCCTATCTTTCTAGAAAATGAACCTATCTGGGCTCTAAGATTTTGGTTCCACAATATTCCCAAGCAAGGGTTTTTCAAAATTAAAACAAATGTAAATACTGCAAAATATATTAAGCAGCCTAAAAGTTTTTGTTTTAGTCAAAGAATCCCAAATTAAAAACTATATAACTAACACCTTAATACTGTTTATACACTCAAGGGGACTAGTCAGAGGCAAGACATAAATAAATAAATAAATAAATTTTGTGAAATAACTTTTTATCTGCCTATAAGTTTAAAAAGAGGAATAACCACACTTAGGGTATGAGGTAGACTTCCATAACAGAAATGATTAACACAACAGCTTGGAAGCTGGATATCAGAACAAATGCCAGCTACCTCAGCGGCCAGTATCTAGTGCAGCTACTGCACCTGTGGAAACAACTTCCATTAGCTCATGTGGGAGAGACTCAATTCTCTCTTAGTCCTGCAGCTCTCCTCCATCCTACAAGTCAGCTCTGAAGGTCTGAGAAACTCAGCACCAAAAGGTGCAGGGAGAGAAGTCAAAAAAGGCTAATGCTGACAATATCACTGGCATTAAACTAACATATTCTCTAAAATATATTGAGATTTATTTCCAACAGGTTTTGAGAGGAAAAAGACAGAAACAGGAAAACAAGCCCAGTCCATGCAGACACAAGAAATAAGCTTAAGGGAGAATGTAACACACAGTCAGAAATAAAGCTGTTTGCAGCCATCACGAAAACAACAAAAAGCAATGAACCAGCCAAAACCACAATGACTTTCTATGCTAATATGCCCTAAGTCCTACTGGTTTTAATAGAACTTTAACACCAAGTAAATGCATTCTTATTTCAGCATCCGCGCATAGGTGATAAAAAGCCCCCTTAAATGTTCACACACAGAATTTTTCTCTTTAGCCAATTGTCAGTGTTCACAATTTTATGATATACACAACACAGCATGCAATGGTATGACATGCCAAATTATGCTGATGGTCATTTTCCTCAAAGCTACAATATAACAAGGCAAATAGCAAGACATCTGTTTTCAGACCTGGTATTTCAGAATGTAGGATACCATTTAAATCACATGTATTAATATATGGTTTAGCAAGTTAAATAGCAGAATATTCTGTACATTTTGCATGTATTTTAAAACAAAACCAGAAAAATGCTGGCAGACAATTTCCTGTTGATCATGCTCATATTCTATTTAAATGGCTTTATTTATTTTTTATGTTAACACTGTTTGCATGTCTTACTTGGTATATTATTTTAGAAACTACAGAAGGAACATATTCCTGGAAGATTTATTTCTTTAAACAAACTGTTAATCACTTGCAAAGCAAACAAAAATTTGAAGTATGTCAGCTATGTCACAACTTAAGACGCTGCACTGGCATGTTATGTGGATAATTTTGCCCTATCATTCATGAAAGGTATTTTAGTGCACACTGCCCAGTTTGCTTAGACTTGGTTCCTACTACAAGGTCAAAGTTGCTGGACTACCAGCCACTAACCAAGAAGCAGAAGCTGAGTGTTACAATTGAGGTTCCTGGTTTCTAACTTTCCTAAGTGGTCAGAGTCTGAAGCCAGGATTTGTTGCTAGCTTCAGGAACGCAGTTTGCTTGAGAAAGCAATATACAGGAAGCAATGGCTCAGAGATGATATGAAGTTTTTTCCTCCTTGATGGAGACAAATGGAAGTAACTGGCCAGTTCAGCACTGTATTCTGCTCTAATTGGGACTAGCAATTGCATTTAGGCCAGTATCTTGGAAACAATATTAAAGTTTATCACTGGAAAGGGAAAGGAAAAACATATTTGTGTTTCTGTGGTTTTTAGAACATCTTCCATAAAGAGAATCTTTAATATATCCTTCAAATGAAAAACTACAAGCATACACAGACTTTTTAAAAGACAATCCCACCCTAAAATCAGGGACTACTGTTTAAATCATACAAGACTTGAGCTTTCAGACCATTTTCTCTCGATCAGAGTACATGTGATTATAATTATTTTCATATTCTGAAAGACAAGCTATCTGAAAAACAAAGGATTCTACATACCACCAGATATCAGCAGCAGTGCAAAAAATGCTCAGCTCTTGTTTTTAAAAGTTTAGAAATGATAAATGACAGCTGTAGCTCAACATCAAGAATTATTAATTCTCCTCAAGTCACCAGCACAAGCAATGTATATGCTGCTGAAGAGAGCCAAAATAAATCTCTCTTTCACATGTGAATTACTTTGTTCTCCTGTCTCTTGTTTCCCTAACATTTTTCCACTATATTAAAGATTCCTCAATCTTTTCTCCTATGTAACTTAGATAACAAAATATTATGAGTTTGACCTCAAAAAGTAAAGCATGTGTTAGGCTATAATTTCTTGGAGCAATGGGGAAAGGAAAACTTACTAAGACCCCTGCTGACCAGAACTCCAAATAAGATACATTACAACTATTTGATTTTTTTAAAAAAATTAACAACATTATTCAGCAGACATTCAATAAAGTCCTAAAAATTAACATCGAAATCCAGTGCCTATGATAAATTAATAAACAATTTACCATCCCATTTTCGTGTTCAAATTTAATAGGTGGAGTTGTTCGTATAGATTATTGTCACTCTATAAAGCAGGGGTGGCAAAGAACAGCCTGTAGGCCACATGAGCCCCCCCAGCACTGTTTTATGGCCCTAAGAGTAAAAAAAGGGGGAAAAAGCCCCAAACACTCTGATGAGGGTAGGTAGGAGCATTTTTGCCCATTTTTGGTCTTCAGGTCTGTATAAGGCCAAGGACAGACCTTTTAAAAAATAGGAAATAAACCGGAAGTGACTTTCTGTTTTGAAAACAGGTTTCTCCTGGCCCTAAAATACCCCAGGGGGCTAAAGACACAGCAAAAATCCCATCCCTAGAGGGTATGGGGGGACTGGGGACAGAAACTGCTTTGGGGGGTATTTATTTATTTGCAGTGGGAGGGAGCACCTTCCTAATGTGGCTTCCTAATCTCTCACAGTTGCCAAGTCCTGATAAGATAGCAATAGTGCTCAAACTGTACTAGTTCACAGGTTGCCATTTCTCCATTGAACACAACGACAATTGCTCATGAGTAAATATGTCAGGATCAGGGAGCATGTTAGGATCCCTGAAAAAAATTTGCAAGGGTTTTCCCCAGATCTATGTAAGCATGAGATTAAAGGAAACAAATGCCTAACTTCTCTGAGGCCTCACAATAATGAAGTGTGAGCACAGACATGCAATGGCAAAAACAGCCTTGAAAAATGAGGAAACAAGTTTGGTTTTGTAACACCTTTCTATTTTCTTTACAGCAATAAGAATATTTTTTCCACTATATATATCACCAACTATTAAAAAAACTGACTGCTAAAATTCAAAGTAAAATAATTTCCTTTTCCTTGTGTAACAAGCAGTTAACACATTAATTTCTTATCCTCCATGACCAAATAGCCAGTTCAAAATATACAGATGTTTTTATGCATTGTCATGCAAATAAAATTTAGGATGTGACTGATATATAGGTGAGCAAATTCCATATGTTTTCTGCCATCCAAATTTATGTTTACATTATTACTATTCCTATATTTTAGCACACATTAAAATGCAATAGTATTAAAACCCACCCAATTATAGTCAATGCTTTTTTAAAAACCATTCACAGTAATTTGAATCTTGGAGAAGGAATACAGAGAGAGTTTGCAGACCATGAACTTCATGTAAGCCAGGGCTGGGAAAAGTAGTTCACTTCTTGTTACAAAAAAGCCCACTTTAAGCCTAAAATCCCTTGGAAAGTACCAAAACATGGCAGAATTGCTCCCATGCACTCTACAGGGCATTTGGGGGCCAAAAGCTTTTTGAGTTTGGAGTCACAAAACTGTCCAGGGTCATAAGCAGCCTATGAGCTTCAATTTCCCCACCCCTGAATTAAGAAAAGTTTAACTCTCGCTTACTCTTTATGTTCTGCATACTCTTTATATTCTGTGAAAGACCCTCAAGAATCATTATATTGCCTAAATCTTGATCTGGCCCGGCAGACTGTGACCTATCCTCCCAAGAGGTGGACTTTCTCTTCCTTATAGCAGGCACCAGACTTGCATGGACACCCTGCATGACTACAGGTTCTGGGTGTTTACTGAGCTGCTGCCTTTTGTCCTTCTTTTGTGGCATCCTTGTTCCCTGCTCCCACAGTAGAAAAAACAAACTGCACCAAGTATTAATGTCACAGCAAAAGATAATGCAGTAAGCCCCTGAGTAAGTACCCTGAAAAGGCAGTCACCACTTGGGGGGGGCACCGCAAGTATCGGGGGTAGGGACCTGGTGGCAATAGAGACAATAGAGCCCCACTGAGGATGGAGGCCTGCTGGACTGCTCCAAATGGCAGGGAGATGAGGACACAAGGGACCCAATCCAGGACCTCCCTGAGAGAGGGAAACAAAACTGAGCAGAGTCCAATAACTCGTTGCTCTGCAAAAAGCACAAGGTGGAGGGGAGGCTAGTGGGAGGCAGGCAGGTGGTGAGTTGTACGAGCAGGCTGTGTGAGCAGACTGCTTGCTGCAGCTACCCCAATGATTCAGCCAGGCAGCCCTTAAAAGGGATATTGGTGATTCATCTCCTGCATCCTGGTTGCTCTTGACGCTGGTGCCATTAGCTCTTTCCCCGTCGCTCTTCTCCACTTCCTGGCTGTCTTCCAATGTTCCTTACAGCTTCTTGAGCCTCTTCTTCATTCTCACAATGTCTGCTCTTCCCCCCCCCCCGAGATCCTTCTTCAATGATGCTTGAAGATGAAGTGGGAGCTCACCTCAAGAGGCGCTCCTTAAATATCCCTTTCCTGAACCAGAAGGAAAACAGCAGCTCAATCTGGCCCAGGGAAAGGGATGTGATTTAAACTCATTGGCTGGCATGATGGGGCCAGCTTGAGGCTCTGAAAGCTGCACAGCCTGCTAAGAAGCTAGACATGGTTTCCTCCTCACTCTTCACTGTTATGAGGACAGCATGCTACTGCTGCTGCCCTGATCAGCAAAACTGCTGCCTGGTAAGTCAGGCAACTGCATTTACACGGAGAAATGTACTTGTTTCAAGAAATCTGCTTAAAGCAAAAGTTGAAATCAATGGGCAAATAGAAGATTTAATCATGAGTGATGATGAAATGTCTTTCTTACTTCTGGTTCTCGATTATTTTAGAGACAAATCTATATTCAATGGAAAGATATAAGATTCAAATTACAGTGAAAGCTTTTTTTAAAAAGCAGACTATTCGTATGCAAGTTTTAATACTGCAGTCCAACTGCAAGCTGTACTTGTAGCTGTACAAAAGGAAAGCCAAAAAGCATGGCTAAATTGACTCATGGACTTTATTGGTGGCAAAAAAAATCTGATATGTTTCTGCAAAGGGGATGTGACCCTCTGAGGTCTCCTCATCCAATTTAAGCTTTCATTCCTGGGTAAGTACAAAAAACTAAATCAGATTATAAACTCTTCCATGCATCCTAACAAAGTTGGGATGCCACAGCTATTTAATATAGTTTTTCCATCTACAGTGGTTTTGACTGAAAATACATTCCTATACAAGAGCAGTCCCAGAAAAACAGCTATATTTTAAGGATCATTTTTTAAAATTCAAATATGATGATCTTATCTTCCAATTCAATTCCAGCTGTGCAGCCAAACCACAGACTCCATGCAAAATGCCAAGAACACTGTGCATTTAGTTAACATGATGTGTATGTATGTCTACAATCAGATTTTTTATCATAAGCTCATTATGCCTGAAATATTAACTCAAAAGACAGAGTGCAAGTTCCAAGGACAACAGCTTCCATGATGACAAGAATGAATAGTTTAATTCTCCATGTACAAATGTGAATAAATACCAAATTCCACTTATAAAGACTGACAGAGTTCCAGTTTTTATGGCTACACTCCTTGTGTTTACAAAGGTAATCAGAAAAATTGTTTTTGGAATGTCTAAGAGTTTCTCCACTGCCTGCACAACTAAATGCAACATGGAGCTGACATACACAGCTGGAAGAAGTGCTACTGCGTACTTCTGTGCGCCTGAGACTCAGAATAAACTGACCACTAAAATTGCTTACAGAAGCAAATTCCAAAGCAACCACAGGTCAAATCAGAATATTACTGAGACAGCATGTTATAGGATTTATGGAGAATGCAGTCAAAATCTTTCCAACACTTTTAACGTATGAAGTATTTCATGACAAAAAAGTCACAGCATGTGTGTATTTCACTGATACACATACTAATCATACTGAAAGAGGAGAAATAATAAAAGTGGTGCAGCTTTATTATAGCCAGCGGACAAACACAAGAACCTGTGTCTGATGCCTGTATCAAAATGAAACAGAGTACGCCTTAAATGAGATGAGTTCTTCCTTTATTAGTGGAAAGAAAAAGCTTGTTGCATTTTCCCCAAGTGTGGCACAGTATAGTCTAGGATACTAATCCAATCCCTTTATGAATTCCTGGTATCTGTAATTAAGAGAATTACAGGTAGAAAGAGAACAAGAAACAACCTGAAGAACTTGACAGAGAAATGGGAAAGTTAGGAGTTATGTAGGACTATAGAAATGGACAAATAAAGATGCCAAGGCCACAGAGGAATAACAGCCTGGACACATAGGAAGAAGTCATGAAAAGTTGTAACTGGATTTACTGCAGCATCATGAAACTCCTCAACAGGTGAAGCTAGAAAAAGTGAGTCTCTGCAGAAGGAGCAACAAAAACAGCTGCAACCCTAGGCTTCAATTCCAAGTTTAGAACATAAAATGAACCTTGCCAATCATACAAAACTATCCAATTGGCCCTCGACATTCACTAGGATTAGGGGAAAAGACCCTTGCAAAAGTGGTAAAACTGCAAATATCAAAATGTGTCTGTGTGTTTGTGTGAAGGGGGCCAACCATGGTGGAGATAGTGGGCACGCAAACCAGATCAAGGAAAGGACAGAGAGTCAGCGAGTCAGCATGGTAGCCCATCTTTTTCCTTGCATCTGTGGGGAACACTGAAGAGGGCCTGTGGTGCTGAGAAACTGGGATGTGAGCTATCCTTAGCTGGCCAGACATCAGCCAGTGGAAGAGGAGGACCAGAGGCAGGTTCTTTAAGGGCTGTGCAGCCTGTTCAGAGCCTCTGAGAGGGAAGGTTCCCCTGGAAAAGAGTGCCTGAGGTGGGGGGAAGGGGCTGGAGAATCTCCCAAATAATAATACATGAAAGTCAAACCCACAAATGCGGAGGGCTGACTGTAGTTCCACATTTTGTTTCTTACCATGGCCAACTATTTACTTCCCAGAATCTCATTTTGAGACATGCTGTCCATGATCACCCCCAAAAACCCAGAGAAAGAATGCAGGATTTATTCTACAGCTTGGTTTTCTGGGTTGTTCGAGAACCTTGCCTTAACATGACATTTATCTGCTCTCTGTGACAGAGATTTCATTTTTTGTTTTTTATGAAAGGAAGGAGAAAAACCGCATCATTCATTTTGTCAAACTGACATACATAATAAACAGTTATTATGTCCTCCATCAATCCTCTTCTTTTTCAAGATGTAAGAGTCTCACTGAACTTCATTACTAGGAAAAATGCACCAGCCTCTTAAAAATTTAGCTGGACTGTTCTAAATCTTGTCAAGCACTCTGATATTCTTTCTGAGATGAAAACACCAGATTGTACAGAAATATTCTAACTGAAACAGAAATCAGTGAACCCTGGCCTAAGAAAGAACCAAGCTTATTCAAGTAATATATATTGGGTAGTGAACACAAAAGTAGACCATTTGTGCAGAAAGATGTTACTCTTTATTTCCTGAGAAATATTAAATAGATTAATAGAAAATTAAAAAGAAGAACCAGAACGAGTGATGTGTTTTTTTAAAAAAGCTTGGACTTACCAGTCACCTGTTTCCTTAGCTTTTCAATTTCTTCTTTTAGGCCTTTAATTTCTATATCTTTGCTTGCTGTTAATGGACCATCTACAGTTGAATAATGCAAGGCCTGGATTGTTTGCGTGGATTCTTTTGGAAAAGAAAATGAGGGGGAGACACACTTATGAGGATATATGCACAAATCTCAAGCCATGTATTTAACCTATAGGAATTCTGGCTCCTTGAGACTTCTCCCTTCATAATATGCTGCCCAAGCCTTGCAGCTGTCATGTTCAATCAGAAAACACACTCCTTAACAGATTAATACTTCTTTTCCTCATGCCAGATACCGGACTTCCTTTGCTTTATGGGATTTGACAGATTTTAAGGGAAATAGAGCTTGCCCTGCTTCCCTTTACTGACCAGAAACCGAAAGAAGACAAAAAACTATAATGTCCAGTTGCTTCTATAAAACAGAAACAGGACAACAGACATTAATATGCTCCCTCCTCGATGTTTAATTGAAGCAGCTGTACTTGTGGAAGCAGTGACCTGCCATCCTCATGGGCAAAACCTCTCCACCTTATCTGCCCCTCACTACAGGAATCTCCACTGAAGCCTTCTAGAAAATATATTTTATCTTTTTTGAGAAGGAGTACAGCCAGCTGACCACAAGAATGATGTATTTCAGAAGTGTGTGTGTGTGTGTGGTGTGGTGTGGTGTGGTGTGTGTAAAGGGATGCAGAGCAATTACTGCAGTGATTTACAGCACAGGAAGATATGCAGGACATATTTAGAACAATCAACACACTCTAGTGACTGGAGACCTACTAGAGTGTGTTGGTTGTTCTCAGTATGTCTTCCAGTTCAAACAAGCTGGTGGGCCTTGGTGATGGTTCCTTTGAGTTGAAAGTACTGCTGGTGAATGCCAGGTCAATGAACAATAAAGTTACTACTAACCAGGACTTAATCCTGAATGAACAAGCCGACATGGCTCATAGAGATCTGATCAGATTACCAGGGGTGGGGGATAATTTCTGTCAACTCTGTCCACTCAAATTCTCTGTAGTGCAGCTGGTGAGGTGGAGGGAGGGAGATAGAGTAGCAATGTTGTATCATGATTTCATCCCACTGACAGGTGCCCTATCTTACCATCTGCTCAGTTTGAGTGTACTGAATTGCTGAGTTCTCTGTTCAACAACTGCTCTTCCTGAGTAAGCCAAGGTGGTCTTGGGGTGGTGTCAGTGTCCTTCCAGCTTGCTGTGTTGGATGAAATCAACAACTGTGCTGAGGCTCCTTGCCAGGACTGATTCAGGATTTCATAGCTATCATGACAACAATGGGTTTGTCTCAAATACAGTTCAGCCTCGTTTATGCTGTGTTGGAATGTGTTTTCTGGGCTGCATAGAATGATGGTGTTCTCAGCATAGAGGGATATCTGTAATTCTATTTATCATTGACAGCCCACTCCCTGATCAGTTTCAGACTCAGACAGAACCTTTACTTAACATGGTATGTTCAAGGAGACTAATGGATCCAAAGGCTTTACTAATAGTTTATGAGGATTTTCTTGTCAGCTGATGCAGGGGTTTCTGTCAAATCTCTGGTTTATTTCAAGAAAGGGGGTATAGCTAAGGGACTGAACACTACTGCATCTGAGAGTCCTCTTCCAGAAGGGAGTTGACAGCAATGAAACAAGTGACAGCAACTAGAGCAATGTTGGCAGAAATCTCAGAGTGAGTCCAGTGAAACATGGGCTAGGGCTAGATAAAGGCCTGTTTGCAGCATGCATAAAAAGAAAAATATCCCTCTTTTTTCTTTCACCAATGTGTCTTTTATATCTTATATCTTATCTTTATATCTTAGCCTGTAACAGTAAAATCTTGACCATACACATACCCATACTGCTGCAAGAAGCTCCAACAGGTCATTGAATCCACCCCCTGCTTAATGTGGAAAATCCACTACAGCATCCCAAGCAGGTACCTGTCTAATTTCTTTTTGAAGCTACACAGATATAGAGCTCCCACTACCTCTTTAGGTAATTAGTTCCAGGTGAAACTGTTCTTACTGTCAAGAAGTTCCTTCTAAAGTTCAGTTGAAATCTATGCTCCTGTAACTTCAAACCATTAGATCTGATCCTATCCTCTGGGGCAGCAGAGAACAAACGTGCTCCTTCCTCTCTGTGACAGTCCTTGAGATATTTAAAGAGTGCAATCATGTCACCCCTCAAAGTCTTCTCTTCACTTGGCTGAACATGCCCAACTCTCTAAACCTTTCCTCTTATGTTTTGTTCTCTATATACCTTGTTGCCCTTCTCTGAACCCACTCCAGCTTATTTATATCCTTCTTTAAATGAGCTGCCCAGAACTGAATACAATACTCCTGCTGAGGCTTGTCTAGTACAGAACACACTGGGGGTGTGATTAGTTCGCTTTTCTTGTAAATTACAGTTCTACTAATGCAGGCTAAAGTATCATTTCCTTCTTTGTTTTAGCATCATTTTGCCTGGTAATGTTCAACTTATGATCACCAATAATCCCAAGGTCCTTTTCACAGATACTGCTGCTAAGCCAAGTATCCCTTATCCTGTAAATGTGCATTTTGTTTTTGTAGCCTAAATGTTGAATCTTGCATTTGTCTCTGTTTTCTAGTTTATTATGGTTCTTTTGAATTCTGTCACAATTTTCCAATGTATTAGCTGCTCCTCTCAGTAATGAATAAAAATATTGAAGAGTGTTGGCCTCACTCAGTACAGAACCCTTAGGCATTTCACCTGAGACTTCCTCTCCTATTTGAAGAACAAACATGTCTCTTTGAACATGGCCTTCCAACCAAATATAAATCCATCTCACAACAGACCCATCTACTCCACATTTAATCAGTTTTCTAATCAGTATATCATGGGGGACTTTATCAAATGTTTTGCTGAAATCCTGATAAATGAACACCATTTTCACCACCTACAAACTAGTGACTTGATCAAAAAAACATGTAAGATTAGTTAAGCAGGATTTGTTCCTGACAAACCCACGCTGGATCCTACTAACCACTACATTGTCATCAAGATACTTCTAAATGGAGTCCTATATAATCCATTCTAATGTTTGTCCTGGTATTGAGTTGAGGCTGACTGGTCTGTAGTTTCCTGGATCTTCTTTTTTGCCTTTTTTTTTCCTTTAGTGTTCCTTACATTATTCCCAAAAGCTTTGGCTACATATCTGTGCTCTTCCTTGGTGATTCGTCCTTCCACTCTTCATACATGCTCTTCTTTAGTTTCACCTTCTCCTTGAGTTTGCTATGCAGCCATATTGGGTTTCCCCCACAAATGTTTTCCATTTTTCTTCTCCTATGAGATCACTTGTGATTGTGCTTTTTGCAACTCCTTCTTCAAGAACTCCTACCATTTCTAGGTGTCCTTTTCCTTTTGCATCTAGCATGGGATTCTACCCATTATTTCTCTGAGTTTGTTGAAATCAGCTTTCCTGAAACCTGATGCCCACTCTGAATGATTTTCTCCACATTTTGCAGATGCAGCACTTAGGTGCCTAGTAGATATAACCTTGGCTCTTGTTTGCCCAGTGTTATTTTTAACCCCAGTTTGGATAGCTCAAGAATGTGGACAGGATTCTTAGAAAGGTAACAGTCACTGCACGTGAGCTAGATTCTCACTCCCCCTGGTTCATTAAAAAGGCCAGAGGGGGACTGGCTGACTGTTTAAAGGGAGTGATGATAACTGATAAAATACTGGAGAGCATGGTGCATATCTGAGCTCCAAAGGTTTCTTGATGACACAGATTATCTAGATCAATTTCAATCTGGCTAGTTATGAGAAGGAGATGCCTTGGTATATGACTTATACTGGGACCTGGACAGGGGGAATGTGACCCTTTTCGTACTGCTGACCATGATATTGCTGTGGACTGCCACATTGGGATGAAATCTGGAGGCACCAGATGTATCCATTTCTAGAGATGCCTGAACTGGCCAGTGTGATACATGCTTTACTTACAACCTTTTCAAATTACTATAATACATTTTATGTAGGGCTGTCCTTGAAGAATGGTTGGAAAATTCAGCTGTTACAAAGAACCATACCCATGGCTGAACGGGACAGATTACAGGAAGCATATGACTGTTTTGTTGTCGGTTACTGTTTTTAGGCAAAATTCAAAGTGTTGATTTTGACCTAAAAAGGCCTTCATGGCCCTCCCATATCAGTCTGTCTGAGCTCTGAAATTTTGGGAGCTGCCCTTCCCTTAGTCTTGTAACCATCATGAGCGCATTTGGTGGGAACACAAGACAGCTCCTCCTCAACAGCTAGTTTCGGGTTCCTTTAGAGGGTTGGTTCCCTCCTTGCTTTCCTTCTGCTAGCACAGGAAGACCTTTTTATTACAGTCCTCTTTGGGGAAATGCATGTTTACAAGGAATGAGATTTACTAGAGTCTTGTACTATTTTTTAAGTTTTAATGAATACAATTTAAATAATTTTAATAAGTAGCATATATACATTTTAAAAATGTTTGCATATTTTTATCTCTACGCATTTTTACTTGTATTTCTTGAATTCTGAAATCTGCCTTGACTCTCACTTCTGAGAAATAGGTGGGATATTAAGGAACAAATACAATACAATACAACACAAGTGAAAAGAGATTCTTTGTCTCATTAAATGTTGCATTACCAAAGGTACAAGACAGGCATGGCTTACACATTTAAATCTCACTTATTAAACTGCATTTTCCTAGAATTTCCCTAACCCCACAAGATATGATTTAACAAATTAAACATTATTAATTTCTTATTAAAGTTTCAGTTAACATTTCTATTCCCCCCATCTGTTCACGTTCCATAAGATTTGATTTGGTGTTGCCTTAAAGCCATTTCCAATCTATGATGACCCTAAAGTGAACTTATCACAGGCTTTTCTTGGCAAGATTTGTTTAGAGGGGCTCTCTGCATCCCCCACAAATGTGCTTGAGAGAAGGCCATCTGGAGAAGATTTTGGGATCATGCAGGGGACAGCAGAGGTGGGGTATCTCAGGCAGAATTTACTTAACTATCGATTTAATCTTCTATTGGATGTCTTTTCAGAAGTCATAGCTCAAAACACTTCAGAGAGATCTTCCATCTTGTTCTTCTATCTCACTTTGCTTCCCTTTTGATAAGTGTTTTTTCCCAGTCTCAGGAAATACCAGTGTTTTAAAAAATATATATTTTTACTACTTCTTTTACATCCAGTTTTTTTCCTTCAAATCCTATTGTTTCCAGATTTTCAATATTTCTCAAACTTGTTCTTGTCTTTCATACAATACTGCAAAGATCCTAATACACACTTATGTCATCTTGTAACTAGAACTCTCTCCTCTGTGAATTTCAGTTCTCAAATCTTTTAATTCTCCATTCAGTTCCACTTTTTATTTAACCTAATCTTTCTGTTCTCCTCTGCCAAACTGTGTTTCCTGAGGACTACCCCTGACAAGAGTGTTGTCTTCCCTTCTTTGCTGTTTCTTGAGAAACCCTGCATCCAGCAGGGCAAACAGAGAACAGGCCAGCTGTGAGCTTCAAAGAACATCAGTGTAAGTCAGTGTAAATCACACTACCTTTTACGCACCATACTGTGCTAACAGGACAGACTCCCTGCTAGTCTTAGCACTCTCACAGGGAGACAAGCAGGGTTTCAGGTAGGTAAGTGGTGTGTGTTTCAACATTGCAAATACTCAAGGGCATTCATTCTTTTTTCTTTTTACTTGCTATGGTTAATTGCTGTCAATTGCTGAAAAAGACCACCAGATCACTGTTATCAATAGTCCCATTCAGGTCTTGCAAACTCAGGGCTGTGGCTTCCTTGACTGAGTTTATTCATTAGCAATGTGGTCTTCCTCTTTTCCTACTGCCTTCCACCTTATTAAGCATTATTGTTTTTTTCTAGTGAGCCATGTCTTCTTGTGATATGTCGAAAGTACAAAAGTCTCAGTTTAATCATCTCGGCTTTCAGAGAGACCTCAGGCATAATTTCCTCTTATTTGTCCTTTTGGTAGTTCAGGGTATCCCCACAATTCTCCTTGAGCATCACATCTCAAATGAGTTGATGGCCTTTCTATCAGCCTATTTCACTGCCCAGAGTTAATTATAGATAGAAAATGGAAATATGATGGTCTGGATAAGCCTTACTTTAGTATTCAACGGTATGTCTTTACACTTCAGGATCTTATCTAGTTGGTCCATAGCTGCTCTCCCAAGTCGTAGTCTTTTTCTGTTTCCATTCTGATTAATAACTGAGCCAAGGTAGAGGAAATCTGATGTTAAATTTGTGCACTTTCTTTCTTGACTTTCTTCAGTAGTCATTCTAAGTCTTTCCTATTTTCTACTGGTAGTTATGGTGTCATCTGTGTATTTTAAATTGTCATCTCTTCAGGTTCTTTTATATGCTCTGTTCTTCCAACACAAACAGCCTAATGGAGCCTAGGAATAGTTCTACTACTACTCACTTCTGTCCCTCCACATAGCTATTTTCTAGCTCTGAAACTCCACCTTTCCAATATTCACCTGATCTCTTCTACGACTATACTTCAAACCCATCTCTTTTCTCTTATCTTCCAAATGTGATTATCCTTGACTACTTCTTTTCCTCCTGTACTTTTCTGAATTGGACCTGGCTCATTTCTGTTTTCATACAATGTCTAGTCATTTACAGGGGTTTTAAAAATGTAATATCACACATCGTTAACTATAGTCTTTTTCTACCACCTAAGAATATAAATGAATTATGCTTAAATTTAAATTAAGTTAATTATACTTTTATTACGACATCTTGATGTGGCAGAAAGACTTGAGGCATATTTTTTAAGTGAGGTTTCAGATATTATTATTGCCATTACCCTTTTAATAATGTCCTTTTTATTAGAATACATACCTTGAAGTTTTCTGCTAAGTTCAAGTTTTTCTTGTTCTAGACGCCTTATTCGCCTTTCGTATGCTTCTGTGGCTAAAGTATCCTCAAGTGTCCTTTGAACACTTGCATCAAGGTCCACAGCACGTTGTCCAGCTGCAAATCTTAGACTACTACGATCCGAAAGGACACTGAGAAGATATTTTATCAGTTTTAGACACTTAAAAACCCACAACTGTTTGAACTTATTCTTTATTTTAGCTGTTTTCAGATGCATAGCCCTGTTCATATGTATTAGTATACAAAGGGATCTTCTTGCATCTGTTGGAAGTATCTACAAAAGCTTATATTACAATTGTTTTCTCTCTGTTAGTCTCAAAAGTGCTACAAGACACTTTTTTTCATTATAGCTCATCAACTATTATAACTTTAAAAATTGAGATAGACTGTTTCAAAACCTGAAGTTAAAACTTGCAAATCAGTCTAAAAAGTAAGGCATCATATACATTTAAAAGCAATAAGCATATACAGAGCTTATGCACATTTCATTCACTATACATAGGCAAACTCTCTTTTTCCACTATAGATAGGCACTCTAACAGGCATACTGAGCCAGTTAGACCTTCTTGAAGAATGCCTGATACAGGTCTTTGTAAGCATTCATTTGCTGTGACATACATTACGGTTTTATTTAAAATCTCTTATACGTCCAGACGTATTCAATAACAACCTACATTATCAATGGCCACTGCTCATGCTGGCAAGTGCTGATGTGAGTTCCAGTCCAGAATATCAAAAGGGCATCAAGTTGTAGGAGGCTGGAACAAGTACTGTTTTATATGACAAATTCTATTCTATGTATCATCACAGAAGGATGCTAACATCAGTACAGTAGCTCTTCCAATAGTCAAATACATCTTACATGACAATTTTGTATTGTTATTAGATAACACATCCTTCTTTTAATGTTATCCAGAAAAACGACAAATACACTGTGGCATAAAACAAAACATGAAAATGCTCCATCCCATTATTCTCAATGCATGCAACATGGGTGCAGCTGTGTCAGTGCACATGCCTAGCGCATCCCTTGATGATAACTGGACATGAGACTTAGTGTAACCTTACACTTGTGTTTGTGGAGCTTGTGTCAGCAGAAGGCATACTGTAGTGTACATATTACTATGTTTGTTTTCATCCATTATTCAAGAAACATAGAGAAATCAAAAGGAATTGATATTCACATTTGAACTGGAGTTCCCTATGACCAACATTACATTGGAACTTGCACTTTGATAACATTGTAAATAAATAAATAAAAACTTATTGAGCCACCTGAAACATTAACCCTACCTATAGTAGATCCACCGAAATCAACTGAAAGTTAGTTGTGACTAAAAACTCTCCTTCATTTTAATGGGGATTTTCTAGATAGGTCTAAGTATGAATTTAGTCCTCTTTCTTCAACCTCAATATAACAATCCTTTCTGAAAGCACAGAGCATCTACTTACCAGCTGCTTGTATATGTGAATCCAACAAACGGCAGATGATGGCCAGAAAATGCAGTGTGTGTTGGTGGGGGCATCGTTTCCTGAGGAATAAAAGTGTAGGGTCTAATCTATATTAGATTTCACTGATTTGGAAAAAAAAGTTGGTGGATCTGAATGAATCGAAATTAACATTAAATATATGAATTACTATCAAAGCAAGTACACTCTGGCATAGGATGAACTACCCTTTTCTTGGTACTACCTTCAGTAAGCTAAAAAGAACATCAAAGAAGTAATGCAGGTGCTTTCTTGGCCTTTATAGTGTTGCAGTGACCCTTCTGATCCCAAATTCTTTCCTTCAAACAGCATACATTAAATCAAAAGTACAGAGTCAAAAATTTTAAAAGCAGCCTGAAAACACCTCTGCACTTTATTCTTGTTCTGTATGTTCTATCCTCAATAGTTAGGCAGGCAGGTAAAAAAACAAATCAGTGATACAGATTTTAAAAAAATCAGTACTGCAATTCAGTATATGATACATATAACAAAATATTTGTTTTGCTTTTTATACGTCTGTGTGTGTGTGTGTGTGTGTGTGTGTGTGTGTCTATGTGTATTTATCAATTTATATCAGCACTGGCAATTGTGTAGAAACCTCCAGAAATCCTGTATTACAATTCTATATTTTGAAAGGATTCAGAGTATGAGGTAGATATATGCATACATATATGTGCATATTTTATTTTAAATTTGTATTTTAAGATAATTTAAGTAGTTTTATGTTTTTAGATTCTACTGTTTTACATGCAAATTTTGGGTAAAAGACTGAATGTTAATGTTTATATATACTACCCAAAAAATCCTTTCAAGTATTCAGGTGCAATATACAAATGTTAAATGTATCTGTTTTATAAAATAAATTTCCTATGAGAAGTTGTTTTCATGTATAACTTACAGAATTCTTCAAACAATCATCATCCACATCAAAGTTTGATGTATCTGTGGGACTGCTGACTTCAGGAATGTAAGGTGCTTCGCAGTTTCTTATGTTATCCCACTCAATCCCTGCAAAGAATGGGTGGTTTTTAAAGTCTTCTATTCCATTCTGTCCAAGTCTATGTTCTCTGCTGCAGATGAGTCTTCGAATAAGGTCCTTGGCATTTTCAGATACATCTGTTACTTGGGCAGGAAACTGAAACCTCTCCTTAAAAAAGAAAAAAAAGTGAAAAGTATGGCTACAGTGAGAAATCACTATTTACTGTTCTATTTCTGTTGTATCATGAAACAACAACATAAAATCTGGCATGTTATAGACACACACACTCTGACTATGTTCAAGGCCAACTTCCTAGTATTTGTGCCTAGGATTACAGTCTTACTGCTGGTAAGGAAAAGTAGTGGCAGTTCAAAGGTTCATTTCAATCACAACCCTTTTATACTTAAAACATAAATCTTTCAACCAGTCATATAAGTATTCCATTACTTTAATTATCTAATCACTTTCCAATTTAGTAAGTCTATTTTAGAATGTAATCAGAATCATTTCCAATTTTGTAGCCAAGACATATTCATATCCAGGGATCAAAAGGCTTCCATCAAGTCCAAGTATTACTATAAACAGTACTATAGTATTATTATAATTTTTTTAATGTCCTGCCCTTCCTTAGCACAGGATTCAAAGCAGCTCACAATCACTTAAAACAAACTAGAATTTACAAAGTATTACAACAAAAGTTAAACGAGTTCTATTTAAAACACGTAAGTTAAAAACATTTTAAAAATCACATTTAAAACATAATAAAATAGAATTTAACACCCCCATTAGAAGCTGTATTTGCTGCAAGAAATCAAAAACCAAATGCCTGCATAAATAAAAATGTCTCTGCCTGTGGGCAGAGAAAACCTAATAATACCATTCTATACAACAGTAGTTCTGAAAAGTGTTGTTTCAATTAAATAGCAAGCCGCAGTTAATAAAACTAGTAATATATAGCACTGAACTGAAGAATTTTTGGTTCTTTGGGAGTTGCCTATGAGTTGCATACCCCCCCCCAAAAAAAAGATCACTCACTTTATGGTTCATTATCTTTCCATAGGTCTCCACCAGGGACTCTGCATAAAAGGGTGTTTCTCCATAAAGCATTTCATACATGCAAACACCTAGGGACCACCAGTCACATTCAGGACCATACTTCCCTTTCCCATCTTCCATGGCTTGCAGGATTTCTGGAGAGATGTAGTCTGGTGTTCCAACTGCCACTGAAGATTGAACCTGCGCAGATGATGATTCCCATTACTAAAAATGATCCTTCTTATTACTAACATTTCTCTGTGCAAATTTAAGTGCAAATTTAACTTTGTCTTCAAGTGGTGATGGACACGAGTCAATTGAAATAAAGGAGAAAGTTTTCCATCAGGCCCATTAAGGTGGCAGCGAGCACAAGTCTCTCATAAAACTGTTCATGCCCATTAACAGGTCAATTATTTATTAGCAAAGCAAAACAGGTCAATTATTTATCAACAGATCCTGGAAGTGAAGGGTGATTCCATGTTCCTACATAGTCTTACATATCCTCCTGATAATATCAGCCACTGAAAGAGTTTTGTATACTAGTGAACAGTGCACATACAACCTGAAGTGCATGATTCTTGCAGACTTTAATTTTTTCAAGTGATTGAAAATATTTTGGCAAGGCTTCGGATGACATCAAACAAAGTAGTAAGACATAGGGTTGGTGCAGGTGAGGCACAATAAGGGCATTTTGTGCAGTTGTATGAAATAAAGGCACAAACTCCTGCACCATGAACACAGAGCAATGTGCAAGTGCCATGTATATACAGAATCACAGAACTGAAATGGATCACAAAGGCCATAAAGTGCTCCTGAAATACACTCATCAATTTCTGTTTAAAAAGGTCCAAAGATGGAGACTCTACCACTCTCTAGGGCAACCTAGCGTCAGCTAAGGTTAGTACCTGGATGGGAGACTGCCAAGGAATATCAGATACTGGAGGTTACATTTCAGAAGAAGGAACTGGCAAAATTACCTCTTGAGTATTCCTTGCCTAAGACAACCTTATGAAATTTACGAGGTCATCATAAGTCAACACACTACCTAAAGGCATGTACATGGACACAATGTATATGTGGGATTTCTTTTCTTGTAACTTCACTGTTGTATAGGCAACCCATACAATACTCCAGCACATGCACATCAGCTGGTTTTTGTGATACTTATTGAAATGCTCTGATTCTCTTCGCTATTCAACTGGCACGGAATTTGTAGTGTCCACCCTGGGAAGGTGTAAAAGCAAAGGCCAAGCATGAAAAAAAAAAAAAAAAACCCTTCAATTTTTTCTCTCTTTCTAGTGGCCATGCTATTTGTTTATCAAGAACTACCATACCACCACACTCAATGGTCTAAACTGGGGATGAACACATTTATTAATATTCTGTATACTATTTTATCGAAGATGGGCCTGGACTTATCATTCAATGACGAGACTGGAAAGTTGGTACTAACACTGCCAAAGCATTCTATCAGTAATGAAAAGAAGCATTACCTAGGACTGACATGGAACTTCCATGAAAATCACAGACTTAGGGCAGTAAGGCTTAAATGCTATTGTGAGCTCCAACTAGAGCAGACACACTGATTCAACATAAGCACTGATTTACTACCGTATTTACTCTTTACTGATTTACTCAGTTCAATAGGGCTTTTCTTGTTGGGATAGGTATTTTAATTTAGACCTTGGTAAATATACTAGGTGAGCTCTAGGGAACTCAGGACTAAAAGATCATACAAGGGCACACATCCAGTTGTTCACTGCAGTTAAACATCATTATGTAATAAGGAAAGCCAAATTTTATGAATTCACGACAAGCAGAACAAAGAAAGCAAGAACCACCAAGTATATAGCAGAATGCCTTCAGGTTATTTCCTTCACTTGACATTCTCAGGAAGAGATGCAAGACTGTGTAGGAAGGAAAACTGAACCACCTTCACACTGCAGCACAAGAGTTAAACCATGCTTTATTACAATTGTAAAATACATATTAATATGGAGATGTCTTTTTCACAGTGGTGAAAAGGTTCACATTGCATGACTCCAATCCAGAGGATGACTTCTATGCCTCCACATTGATTTCCATCTGTGTATTTAACAAAAACAAAAGAACAAAGAACAAAATAAAGCCAAAAAAAGGGAGGGGGGGAAGGGAAAGGAAGAAAAGAGGAGAAAGAAAGAAAGAAAGAAAGAAAGGAAGGAAGGAAGAAAGACAGACAGACAGACAGACAGACAGACAGACAGACCAAACCAAACCCCCAAACCTTTTACAGCTGGCTTGTCTGTCAACCCCCACTCTCAACATCAAAACTTTGATAAACTTTGAAAAAAAACACGAAGTTTTAAAGGCAATTAAAGGGAGGGAAAAATGTTAGGAAATTATATCACATCTTACCCGGGAGGTATATAAGGAATAATGTGAGAACAATATTTGATGTAATTGAGTATTATGATAAAAATCCTGGAAAGAAAGCTGCACTGATTTTTCTTGATGTGGAAAAGGCTTTTGATAATGTCTCTTGGTTATGTATACAGCGGAAATTGAATGAATATAATTTAGGGGAGGATTTTTGGACATGGATTGATAAGATTTATCAGAATCAATCTGCAAAATTGTTAATAAATAGGGACACATCAGCAAGCTTCCCCATAACAAAAAGGGTGAGACAAGGATGTCCGCTGTCTCCACTAATTTTTATTGTGGTTTTGGAAATTTTGTTAAAGATAAATGAGGACTCAGACATACAAGGTCTGAGAATTAAGAAAAGAGAACTGAAATTAAGAGCCTTTGCCAATGATGTGGTCATCTTTCTAAAAGACCTGAAGGATTCAATCTCAAAACTGCTGGAAATCTTACAAGGATTTGGTCAGGTAGTAGGATATAGAATCAATACAGAAAAAACAGTAATAATAACAATGAACATGACGAAAAAGCAGCAAATGGAACTGGAAAAAATATCAGAATGTCAATTAACCAACAAAATTAAATACTTGGGAATAACTATTACAAAGAAAAATCAAGAATTATTTGGAAATAATTATCAAAGAATATGGAAGGATATTAGAAGGGGCATGCAAAAATGGACTAAATTAAACTTATCGTTTTTAGGAAGAATTTATACTTTTAAAATGTCTCTATGATCTAAATTTATGTTTCTTTTCCAAAATCTACCAATAGCTGGAAATAGGAGAGTGTTTAAAGAATGGGAAAATGAGCTTCAAAAATTTATTTGGTTGGGCAAAAAGCCAAGAATAAGATTTAAAGTATTGCAGGATACAAAAGAGTGAGGAGGGTTGGAAGTGCTGTCCTTGAAGATGTATTATTATGCAAGTTGTTTAGACTGGATTAAAGACTGGATTATATTAGAGAAATCTATTTTAAAAGATCTGGAAGAAACTGATAATAGATTTGGATGGCATGGTTACTTATGCTTTAATAAAACAGCGGTCAACAAAGATTTTAATAATCATTGCATCTGGAAAACTTTATTAAAGATCTGACTCCAAATAAAACAGAAATATTATATAAAACTTTCAACTTGGACATCCTCTCAAGAAGCTTATAAGATTGCACCGATGAAGCAAAGGAAAGCTTTTGACTTATCAAGATATAATAAAATGGGAAAGAGACAATCCAAAAATGAAATCGATAGAAGAGTTAAAAGCTGAAGGTCATGAGCTAAACTGGTTCCCTTGGCACCAGTTCAAAGAAAGGTACAAAATGGACCAAAAATTATATGGTTTTGAAAGACAAGAAAATGAACTAGATCAACTGTTGAAAGAACATCAAAAGAAGAGAATCTCGAAGCTTTACAAATTATTATTAAAAAGGAACTTTGAATCTGAGTCAACAAAAGAGTCAATGATTAAGTGGGACCAAAATATAGGTCATCAAATTGAGTTAGAGGCATGGGGAAAAGTATGGAAAACAGACATAAAATTCAGCCCAAATTTAAGAGAATTATTATAAATTTAATTTATAATATAAATATAATATATAAAATAAATCATAATATATAATATAATATAATAATATAATATAATATAAAATATTATTTTATATAATATAATATAATATAAATATAATATATAAAAATAAATTATTATAATTTAAGAGAAAATTATTATAAAATGTTACATAGGTGATATATGACTCTAGAAAGACTTCAAAAAATAACCAGAAATGGAGATGCGAAGTGTTGGAAATGTGGGGGAAAGGTGGGGACTTTTTTTTCATATGTGGTAGATTTGTTCTAAGGCTAAGAAATTTTGGAAGGGAATTCATGATGAAATTCAAAAAATTTCCAAAGTTAATTCTGAAACGGTACCAGAATTTTATCTATTGAATACACTAGGTCAAAACTGGGAGATTACAAAACAACAAAAGATATTATTGTATTTGATCACAGCAGCACGGCTAACATATGCACAACACTGGAAAGATAAAATGGATATCCAATTAGATGAATGGAAAATAAAAATGTTAGATATGGTAGAAACTGAAAAACTAGCTAACTCCTTTAAGAACAAAACGGTTCTAAATTCTGAAAGAGAATGGAAAAGGGTAATGCTTTGGCTAAATCTGTAAACGTCTGTGGATTGAGTATATTGGTATTTGATAAGATATGTATAAAGGAGAAGACAGATTCCACTGGAAACTTCTTATATACAGAAGCGGGGGCGGGGAATAGAAGAATTATAATAATGATAAACATATTAGTGCCTATATATGCTTTTCTGTACTTTGAAAATAATAAAAATTATAAAAAAAGAAAAGAAAATTCTATGACATCACATTTTACTCCAAATTTGCTGTAAGAGAGAGCTGAAGGACTAGAATGACATACAAAAAAGCCAACTATACCCTGGTCATGACCCACAGTGGCTAAGAGATGGGACAACATAAAGAACAAGGGGCAAGGAAAAACAGTTTCCCAAGCCCAGTGCTACTTGCTTTACTCAGGCTTTTCCCCATGTTCTCATACATCAGCATCACTGTTCAGCTGATATGCTAGTTCTGACACTGTTCGAACTACAAGAATATCAGTCCTTCCTTGCCATTTTCTTTTACGTAGCAGTATTGCAAGGGTCTGGCAGATCTTTCACATGCAGGTAAATTGATTAGCCAGGTGACACTACGATGGGAAGATTTCTTTTTCCTTCTTTGATGTTTGAATTGGTCCCTCTGCACTAATATGGCCTGTAATTCACAAATCTTCCCTTTATTGCATCCACCCAGATATTTTGTCATTTCTATACTAAAAGCATCCAAGTTCTGTCACTAGGGACCTACAATGTGTAGTAGTGGGCACTATAAAGACAGAGCAAATAAACATAACCTCTCAACATACATTCTTTATTCTGATTGCAGATTTGCATAATTACAGACTTTTTGCTAAGAAACAGAATAGTCTCAAGAGAGAAGATTAGAATATAAGAAACATTAATTGGTGATTTTAAAAAATGTAATATTTGGAAATGGAATAGAGATGATAAGTAAAATCAATAAATCCCATCACTTAGTTTTCCAATTAAAATTGGACTTTTTAATTCTATTAATTAATAGCATTTAAAAGGTAGCTGAAGGAATATTTTAGTTATGTTTTAATCCTAATTTACCGTTCCATCTTCCATCAATTTCAGACAGGACCCAAAATCCGCTAACCGAATATGTCCATTCATATCCATCAAGATGTTGTCTGGTTTAATGTCCCTGTAAAGAAAATTCATTTGGATCATTCCATCTTGTTTCTCATTATATCAGCAAAAGTACAAAAAAGATTTTGCACTTCCAATTGTTTATATATTGTTTTATAAATTCCTAAGATCAGAATGTGCTTGTTTCTGTAACAGCTATAAATGGATTAAAGGAATTGTAATCATTTGAGTTTTTACGCAATGAATTCATCATCAATTTAAATCTACAAAGATGTTCATATACACATAAAAATTGTAAATAAAAGTATCTTTTCTTAATTTTTCAACAATCCACACATGTGTCATAATAGGTATAAACTTAAAAGAGGCATTCTGTTACATGAGGAGTAGGAAAAAGAGACAGCAGCAGCAGCAGCCTTCTAAGACAGCATATACATCTCTGGTTAAGTAATCTATTAAAATAACTTAAAAACTAAATAATGCTTGTTACTTACAAACTGAACAGCCTTGCTATATAGGAATCTGTTGCAAACTACTCTGAAAAACAATTCTATACATGCCTCCTCAGAAATAAGATCAACCAAGTTCAGTGGGGCTTACTGTCAGGAAAGAATAAAAAAGGACTACAACCTAAGGCCTGGATACAATTGTTAGTTCAAACTACAGCTGACATGTGAAATCAATAAATCATGCATTAAGTGCTGATTTAACAAGCAGACACCAATTTCATGGGTCTACTCTAGTTGCAATTAACAAGTGGATTTACATCTAAATGTACTTCTTTATGATCCAACTATATTAACTAAAGGCACATGTGAATGATACATACATCTCAAATACAAATATTAATTCAGCTGCATCACAAAAAAATTACTCATTTCTGTTATTGCTAAAAACACATTGAGTTATTATTCATATATCTATCCCTGTTTCCACAAATTCTATTCATAATTTGTTTTACAATTCCCCTTTTTTTTGCAAAAAGGCCCTAATAATCCATAAAATGAATATAAAATAAACCAATAAACCATCATTAAACATCTTTAACAATATTATTAAAATATCAAAGCAATGACACTAAAATAACTTAAAAGGCTTAGTTAAAGAGATGTGTTTTACCATCTTTTTTTGAAAACCAATCATTAACAATTCTGGAGAGAATTAACTACAAAAATTTAGTGCAATGTACAGCTTGTTACAGTATGAATCGTCTAATCACTTTAAAAAAAATGAAAAGCCAGCAACTCAAGAATTCTGAGAACTATAACTTAATATAAAAAAAAGCAAAAATAATTAAATCAAGATGGCAGCGTACATAGCAGAGGAAAGGAAAGATCTTGTATTGTTAGCAATTAGATATCCACCAATAAAGTTCAAGGGTAAGACAGACAATGCAGAATTTAAGACTAGTCTTCCTTTTTTGTTTCTATAACATGAATCTACAAACATTATTCGACAGTTTGATCTATCTGCTTTATTTCAATCATCTTTATTCATTCAAACACCTAGGCCTAAATCTAAATGTCAGTCTTAAACAGAACAGACCCACTGAATCAATGGAACAATGTTGACTTTCAAAGTTCCCATTAATTCAATGAGCCAACTCTCTAGCAACAGCCTTTAGAAGTTCATCACTTTAAAAAGTAATTTCTAAGCAACCACAAAAAACTATAGCTGTCTTAAAGTTATGCCGTGTGTGTGTGTGTGTGTGTCTGTGTGTGAGCACGTGTGCACTTGAGATTAATAGGGAATCTAGATGTGTGCCATGACAGATACAGAAGAACACCCTTGGACATGAAATAACGGACTAGGAAATCATGTGTGACATTCCGAATTAAACTGGGGATGTCTAGTCTGCAGTAAAACTGAGTCCTAAAGAGACACTTTGCCTACAATGCTGTGGCCTGTCCTCTAAAACTTAAAACCATATTTTTAAACTATGGTTAACTTTCATTGCTGAAAGGAAAGTCTCAAGTTAAGTCCCCATTTCATACAAAACTTTTCCCAAATTATCAAATGTAATCTCTTATACTTGCTTTCTCATACCACTAAGGAAGGAATCCAGTCTTTAAATACACAAATATATTCTACCTGTACTTTGAAATAAACAATGTTGCTATTGTTCATTATCAGTAATGGAAAAGAACAATTTAGCTTTGTGAGATCGATTCTCATGCACTCCTAGCATCCAGATACACACTAACAACAAACTTGAGTTCATAACAGCAGATAATTCTGTTAAAAAATTCACAGGAAGACAAGCTCTGGAAGCTTGGAAGAAATCCCAACATTTATAGAAGTACAAGAAAAAAATAGTTTTTTAATTTTGAGGTTTGGGAAGAACTCTAAAACAATTAAATTAGTAATGCGTACATCTCAAATACAACTGAGATAGAAAAGACTAGCGGAGAATGGAAAATAAGGTGGGTGGAGGAAGAGTCTCCAGGATGAAGGTGTGAATTACTCTAACAGGTGCACTCCATGTAGTAATTTTGATCGCATATTCTATTTCCTTACACAATTTTCTCTGAGAAACACAGAAGTGGTCATTTTCTCTAAGATCATGATTAAAACCTGTCAGAACTACTGGGACTTCCAATGGTTCCAATGATTCATGATGTACAGTCATCCCTCTACATTCACTAGAGTTGAAGCAATAATAATTGTAATATTTTGATTATTTGCTGTCATCTCTGCTGCTGCCCTACATCATTTTTAATAGGGACTGCAAGCCTCGTGACACTGAGAAACTGCAAATGAGGCTCTTAAGTCCCTATTAAAAATGGTGTGGGGCAGCAGTGGAAGGGGCAGTAAGCCTCGCCAGCCACCCACTTCTGTCTTATGAAGGAACCCTGATGACTCAAAGGAATCCATGGTAAATTAAACAGTGGGTTGAATATAGTGATCATACTTTTTTTTTGGTGTTAAATATGGTTTGGGAAGGCATAGAGTTATTCATGTTTTTTTCACTTTCACAAGGGTCTTGTGCCCCTAACCCTAGCGAATGTGGAGGGATGACTATATGTGCAAAAGAGAAGTGAATGAATTTACATCTAGAGCTAACTGTGCTCAATCCAGGTATTATTTTAATCAATTTATTCGGTAGCTCAGCACTTTTTACATGCCATCATTCACCATGAAACATCTTTGTAATAGCCAAAGCCACACACTGCACACAGTTAACCTCCATTCCCAGTCTACTTCAAAACATAAATCTCTCTTGTAAACAAAACACATTCCTCTTCTATTTTCTTTGCTGTATTGGGCTTCCTTTGTTGTGCATTTTTATTTCTTCTCAAAATGTTATTTGCTGTCACCTAGCCTTTTTAAGGCTATCTTCTTTTAGGCTATGAATTATCTGCTTACTGAGTACTACAAGAGGACAAAGCAGATCTGGCCTAAACACCATAACCACACAAAAATCCATACTATTGTTGCTGAACAAGGTTGGCTACACCCTCAAGTTCAAAATGGTATTAAAAACTGGTTTAACACATTTAAGGTCTGTTTTCTTATTATTATATTCAGATTTTCAGTTCTCTACTCATGAAATGTGGCCCCTCCATTTTTGCAAGGATTCAGGGTGAAGAACCCTCATGAAAGTGGAAGAACTGCGAACTCACCTCCCGCTCCCCCTCCCATTCCTGTCCAGAGCTCCCCCTTCCCATTCCTATGCAAAATCAAAGGAAATGGAGGATGGGGGAAGTCTTCTGTGAGCCTTCTTTTCCCCTTTTGGAGCCTCCCCTCTTCCCATTCACATGCAATTGGAAAGGAATGGAGTGTGGGAGAAAGCCATGCACAATCCTTCCTGTCCCTCTCCAGAGCTCCCCCTTCCTCTTGCCATGCAAAACAAAAAGGAATGGGGCTGGGTGGGGAAGGCTCAGACAAACTATCCTTTCCCCCTTAGGAGCTCCCCCTACCATTCTTACACATTTTGCCCCAGCTCTGAGAACTCCCGCAAGCCTCCGTCCCCATTACTTTCCATTTTGTCTTGGTGTGAGTTCTCCCCTCACCACTGCAAAATGCATAGGAATGGCAGAGGGAGCTCTGGAGGAGGAAAGGAAGGCTTGCACAAGCCTTCAACCACTCCCATTGCCTTCTGTTTTGCATGGGAAGGGGAAAGGAGGAACTTTGGAGGAGGAAATAAAGGTTCAGACAAACCCTTCCCCATCTCCCATCCCCTTCCATTTTGCCTCAGTGCAACTTTCTCTGTGCCAAGGCAAAACGCATAGGAATGGGAGGAGGAGAATAGGGAGAAGCACATGTGCTTGTGAATAATCAAATTCACGAACATCAAAACCATGAATATTAAGGGAGGACTGTAAGAAGTGTGAACAGGCACTGCTAATCACTTTTTCAGAAAACAAAAGAATGAAGCTAAAATTATATTACAAGTCAAAAGCCATTTTATTGTCCCCAAATGAGTAAAACCGTTTTAAATTTACAGCAACAGAAAAAGACTATAACAGCTGAGAACCCTATATACCAATGAGATAGTACCTTGCTTTAGAGAGTGTGTTTGTGTGTGCAATGACACTACAACATGGTTACCTTATACCTGATTCTTTCAGATGTCTGTACTAGGGATTGCTAGACAAATGTCACAGTCCCAAAGAACCATGTGACTGATGCTGATAGGTGCCTACCTTTTATTCTCTTATATATTTTACATTTTCTAAGGCCAAGAGGCACATGGATGGCTGTTTTCACTATTTCTACTAGTTCTTTTTCCCTTAGACGTAGCATCCCTCAGCAATGCTACTCAGTTCCCATAGAGATTATGGAGCAATGAGAGTGACAGTGGCTGCAGTGCAGCACCAAAAGCAATAGTGGGAAGTGACAGCTTCCACTCCTTTTAGCACTACTGCTAGCAAAACTTGTGAAGGGCCACCAGAACGAGGCCAGAGCACCATGACCCCCTTATACCTGAAAACAGTCCTGCTGTAAGGAAGGGAAGTCAGCTTGTGACAGCAAATTTACCCCCAATTTACACACTTTTGCCTGAAATTTCAAAGAAAAGCTATGCAAGTAGTAAATGTGATGACAGCCCCTTTAAACTCACAAATCTTATCTGGAAAATGCAACATGATGATGTTCTATTATGACTACATGTACACTTCTATGTACATCTGAACTGAACATTTTTTTTTCTTTTTTCCCCCCTTCACCAACAGAAATGGAAAAAAACAATAGTTCAACTGTTAAAAGTTGAGTCAACTTTTAACATAATAAAATTGCATAATAAAATTGCTAACAAATATGTATTATGTAAATAACAGTATAAGAGTTCTGCAAATATATTGATCATATAACTGATTGTTTTTAATCAGGTAGGACACTGTGCAGCAAAACTGAGCCACCAATGATTATTGATTAGGTCATGTCAAAATCATTACTCTTTCACGATAAGAAGATAAAAAGAGATGCAAAGAAAACAACTGCTTTCATTAAAATTCATTTTGCAGATATAATTTGGATTTTAAAAACTCCAACAAAGCACCAAGGGAAATTAGCAAAAATGTGACTAACTAGATGATCCAATTTGTAAACTCTAGCAGCAGACAATCCTAAGGAAATGAGATAAACAATCTTCAGCTGAAACATGACAAATTGCAACAATTAGAGGAGAATATTCTGAAGCTGTGGAGATTAGTGTGCCATTCATTAAACAAAGCTCATCCTGAATTAAAATGTTTAATTGCATGCAGAGCTTCCATTTCTATCTTCTGTGTCCATTACATTGTATTATTTTGAAAGGCTCTCTATAATTCTAAGTACGATAGAGTTACTTTTGCAAATTTTAGTTTCATTTTTAAATGTAAAAAATTTGTTACAGAAAATTTGTTTGTTACAGAAAACAGGATCAATACAAATACAGCAAAAAAAAAAATCAATTTACTGCTATTACAGAGACTTTGATTCTACTTTTAACCATGTGGCCCCTAGTTTTCAGAAAAGAATTACCATCAAATGGCAACAAAACCCACACACACAGAAACACTATAAAACACCAAAATAGTCTTGTTATTCCAGTTTCATATTAGTAAAATACACATAGGTTGTTATTGTTATCATCCTTTATTTATAGAATGCCATTACTGCACGCGGGACTTCACAAGTAAGACAACAACCAAACAAAACAGTGGTGGTCTATTCTTTGTTGCTTTTTTTCATACATGCATGGCATTTGGATTATAAACAGTCATATATAGGTAAATACAAAACAGAATCAAAAACTTTTTAAAAATACAGTAATTAAAGCAGTGGAGGTAACGAATAAAGTAAGAGTAATAATCCAACATAAAATGGCCAAAAGACCAGTTTTAAACAAGCACTAGGACTGCAATTTTAGTGTCAGATATACCACAAAAGTGAGGGTATTTTACAATCAAACATTCAAAAATGTTCATGAAAACTGCACAAATCTTATATTATCTCAATTTAAATTATGTATATTCCTTCTTTCCGATCTTAAGCTTTCAACAGGACTTAACAAACCATGACAAACTATTAACAACAAAATCCAAATAAAATAATCTAAAATCAGATGAAACATAATTTAGCAAAACAATCACAATCAACAACTACAGATACCTTATAGGTACTCAACAAATAAGGTCCAGGAGGATAACACTATTTCCTAGGTTGAACTGAAGCTGAAGAGAGCATGCATGATGAAATAAAATTCTTGTACTTGACTAATGCCTTATTTGATAATCTGTTAAAGGATTAGCTATAAATAATTTAAAAATAAACACAAAAGACATCACTGTGGCTACATAAGAAAGCAAACTGCATCAAAGAAAGTACCAGGACATTAAAGGCACTGCTTGAACTTTCAGGCCCAGTAAGATTCTCTACTTCAGCAAACTTATTCCTTACTTTAAATTCAAGTTTCCATTGACATTCGCTGTCAGAAGTCAATGGTACTAATATTCAAAGTCTACTGTGATATTGTTTTACAAGTGTGAAACATAAGGATACAACTTAATGTTACAAATCTTTTTCTTCAATAATGGAAATAACATATTAAACCACAACCATCTGTGATTTAATATTCTGCATTCCAGCATAATAATCAAATGTACAAGAGCAGGCCTGATTGGAGGATGGAAATACTCTTACATTTCAAATGTGCATAGCTACTCGCTGCAATTCCTGATTCAACCACCCTACTTGCTATCTCTCATGCTAGGCTTTGCATTCCTCAATGGAAACTTTACACCAATAACATGCAGCAGGGGACCTGCCCACTTGATTCAGCAATTTAAATGCTTACAACTTTCAAGTTACAGTTTCCATGCCACAACGCAGATCCTAAAATGCTGGTTCTTAAAAGCCTACGCTCTACAATCCCTAATGAGGACAACTAAGAAGACATATATATATTCCATACAAAGGAATATTTTTATTCCTTTGTATGGAGACAATAGAATAGCTTGCTGTAACAATGCAAGACAAGAATACAGGTAACTCTTGCCTCACTAGCCTTGCACTGCGAAGATCACAGGGTGAGTTCCACTCACTGGCCTACCTTTCTAGAGGAAAGGTAAAAAATACTTTCCTGAAACAAGTTTTGTAAAGAGCAAATCCCATATTGCTTACCTTTGACCAAGAAAGATAAAAATAAATTCTATTTTACAAATCTTACAAGGTAACGAATTGAGATAATTTAATTACCATTACATCTTTCCAGAGAGAATATAATTTCCATTTTAAACCTGGTAATGGCCAGATAAAGAAATGGGAGCCCTGGTGGCGCAGTGGTTAAATGCCAGTACTGCAAGCCACAAGGCTGTGAGTTCGATCCTGCCGGGTTCCAAGGTTGACTCAGCCTTCCATCCTTTCGCAGGTCGGTAAAATGAGTACCCAGCTTGTTGGGGGCATGTATAGAAATGTTTCGAAATACATGCTATTTGTAAGTTGTTCGCCGCCTCGATCCATATGGAGAGGCGGGATACAAATAAATAATAATAATAATAAAAAAAAGACAGAAAGAGAGAAAACTGTATTTTGAAGGTTGGTAAGTCACCATGGTTAAGATCCAAAACTAGGTACTGAAAATATAAGTAGATCACATGTTAATACCACTACTACAAGTCTGTAGCATGGTCTAAAGATTAAATAATTAAAGTCTGTTAAGTAATGCTAATTCATGAGAGCACTTTTAGACCTGTGAGGCTGTAGGAGTTGCTGCCTAGTAAAGTTGTAGAAAAAGTAATCTCCTTAAGAATGTCACATCCATCTGTAAGTACCATCTGTCAAAGGAATCCTGAAAGGAGAGGCTAAAGAGGAATCCAAAATATGTTCAGCTGTTCTCATGTAAATTGCAACCTGATACTGTAATCTCACTACTATATATAGAGAGGTGTGTGTGTGTGTGTGTGTGTATACATATATAGTTAGAAAGACTTTGATCTCTTTTACTTTGTACTAGATATAGGTTAGGTACCTTTTGCACTACCCATTTTGGCATAACTAGCAAAGTTTAACCTGTTAAAAGGAAATGGGAGAGCACTGCCACTAACAAAGACTAGACAAGAGTTGAACTGATTCCCACCATCTTCATGTTGTAGAAACAGAGATTAAAATAACCACACCAGAACAACTCCAGATTTTAAAAACATTACTTATGGGAAGGGTTAACTGCTGTAATTTAATAACATTAATCCTTTTCCTATTGACTTCCTGCTGTCAGAAGTTGAGGACAGATAAAAAAAAGTGGGTTAGAAATTTGAAAAAGAATTGAAGTGGCGTGGCTTGCAATCTTACATACACTTCTACAGGAGTAAGTACTATGGAAATTAATGTGGCTTAGAGCATGGCTGTATAGCCCAATGAACAGAGAACAGACTGGTATAAACATCAACTGTATCATTCCCATGTAGAATATCACTTGAAAAACAGCTCCAGTGGTGTCCCTGTATATATTTTTTTTAAAAATCACATCATCTCCCTTACTCCCACCCTCAGCACCCAATCTTCTGTTTTTCAAGTTAAGCATTCTCTGTGCCTTGGTGATCTATGCTACTTTAAATGTGTATAATACTAGTACAAGGATGGCAAAAGTGTATCTTATGGGTTGCATGTGTCCCAACTCCTTTTTTTGTGACCAAAGGCCTCCAGGGGCACATACAACCTGCCAAATTTTTTAAACACTTGTTTAAAATATTGGATGAAAAATTGTTCAAATTGCTACAAAACTACACCAAAGTACGGTAGTTTGGCTTCATCACATCCTTCACACAGGCCTTCAACCCCTTCCATAGAAAAATAGTCCCTGAAAGGATAGAATAACTTGCTTTTTTCGCTTTATTTTTGATGTTGGTACAACTCTCTGGGAGATGTAGGGATGAAAACTGGCCTGCACTCTTGACACAGTTTCACATTCCTGTTCTACTGCTAGCACTTTTACACAGGTCACATAGTGGCCATGAAGGAAGTAATGCAGAGCTGTCACCCTCATTTCAGCAGAAGACAGCTGCCCATTATTTTATTACTTATTTTCCCAGTGCCTAGCTTTGGAGAGAAGTTCCTTGGAAGCAAAGATCGACATGCAGAATATTGCATTTTTCTTTGTCAAATTTCAATTTCAAGCCAGGTCTTCAACTTATAAAAGTAATTTTGAATTCCTAATTTCTGCATTCGTTACACCTTACAGTTGCATCATATGACAATTTATTCCAATCCTTCATAAGTGATTAATAAAAATGTTGAGTATCAGGGGCCAAGACAGTGTCCTGTAGAACACACTCATAACTTTCTCTCCAGTTTGATGAGGATCCTCTGATGATTACTATGAGCATGATTTTTCAACAACCTTTGAATTCACCTGATGGTGTTATCATTTACTTTATCATTTATTAAATGATGTGCTGAACTCAAGGTAAATTGTGTTCACTGCATTCCGACAGTCTACTAAGCTAGAGATAAATTAGAATTTGTTCATGAAAAATCAGTGCTGACTTCTATTAATCACTGCGTTATTACTGTTTCCAAACTGACTTAATGATAATCAATTCTAGTTATCCTTCCTGGATCACTGGATTATAATTTCTTATATTCTCCCTTTTCTCTCTTTCTGAAAACTGGAGCCACATTTTCCATTCTCCACAATGTACTGAAGGCACTGAAGTAATGCATGAACACATTCCTTCAGTACCTGATGAAGCAAATAATTGGGCCACGAAGACCTGAAGTCATTTAAGGTAGGCAGGTATTTTCTGACAAGCTGCTTACAAATCTTGAAAAACAATGTCAGCACCTCAACTGATCGTGCTGCTTCCCCTTTTGGGAATGGACAGGGCCAGAGTCGAGCAGTTCCCTTTGAATTCTATCAATCATGAACATTACATCTTCCATATCACAACTGTCCTGTTATTTTACTCTTCTTCCTTTGAAGACACATAGAAAGTCCCTCCCCCACCTTTTTTCCTTTTTCTTTTAGTAGCCACTCATGTTGAATTTGGTTTTCCCAGCACTGTCCCTACAAGTCTAGGCTAAATGTATGTACTCATCCTTGATTATTTGTCCACATATTCTTTTTTTTTTAATCCTACTCTTCACCATAGCTGGCTTTGGGTCCTGGGCAAGAAGAAAGGCAGAATATAAATAATAAAATAAAGTTATTAGCCAACATTAGATGTGTTTAATTTTTTCATCTCACTGGAGTTCTCTGTCACTATGCCATTAATAGCTCTTTAGGAGAACTGACACATCATGGATTCTCTGCCCCATTATTAGATTTAATCACTCAGTCCCACTCAGTCTTTCTCCTAGCTTATTAAAATCAGCTTTCCTGAAATCCAAGACACATGTTGGACTACTTTTCTCATTTGGTTTTCCATAAGATCATGAATTCCAGTATTACATGGACTCCCTCCTCTGAAGCTCACACTACTTTAATTTCCTTGACCAACTCTTTCCTATTGTTTATGTTCTAGTCAAAGACAGTCAGATTCCATTGCTCCTTCTACCACTTCCTGAAAGAGGAAGTAGTCAGCAAGGCATGTGAGGAATTTGATGGAGATTCCAGGCTTAGTGTTTGTTTCAAAGGAGACACAAGATCAGATGAAGTCCCCTGTTCTTTGTAACACTTTCCCCCCTCAAAGCCTCTGTTGTTTGCATCAGGAAAGCACATAAATTCACATACCCACAAAGCCTTTCAATCTCTCTTTAGGAAGAGAGAAAAACTGTCTTAATAGGCCTTAAAAAGAACATCAGTTGTAAACCAGAGCATTTTTAAAAACCAAACAAAAAAAAAAAGTAAAGTATTGAACTTGAACTGAATCTTGTTAATAAGAACCTTGTTAATAACAAGAAGTCTACATTGAAACAGCCTAGATTACTAGATTTATTAAGTTATAGCAAACCTGAAAATACCATCCTCAGTTTGAGTGTCAATAACACATGTGTAAACATCTGTCTGCTTTGGAAACATAGCCTCAAAGCAGAGTTCATCAGTGTCCACAGAGAGTTTATCCTAGTCTCTTACAGAGGCTTTCCCAGGAACATCTATTACATAAGACCTCCTGAAATTAAGACAGGAAAGGTTCCCAAGTTCTTTTTCCCCCAAGCCAAGCAAAGTTCAAAAGATCACAGCATGAACTATTTGCCGTATTACTTTCCATGCCATACTGATCTCTACAGGCAATAGCTCCCCCAAAGCCCTCCACAGGACAGAAAATGACCAGGATAATAAGAACTGTTTCAACAGGGAATGAAATACCAGCTACATAGTAAAATGGCTGTAAAATGATGTTGATTTTCCAAAATTTAGTTACAAACATACAATTTCTGATACTGAATGTCCACATAAAACAGCTAAAATGGCCCTTAATAACACCAAAAGTAGAATAGGCCCCCCATATCTGCAGAGGATACATTCTGGACATGCTCTAGATAGCAAAAAATGTGGATAATACAAATGCTATATTTTGATCCCCAGGTGAGGAAGGAGGCAGTGCCACCACCCAGCTCCTCCTGCCTGCCTGCCTTTCCAGGGGCTGGGTGAGCAGCCTTCTCCCTAGGTGCCAAATCCAGTGGAAGCCCCAGGTATGCAGAGCTGTGTGCTGTCAAGGAAGGAATGTCCATCTTTTTCCTTGGCTAAGAGGTACACAGTTCCACGCAGCTGGACTTCCCATGTCTCTCTCCACTGAGGAAGTAGTCTCTCTGACTACTTCCTTAGCTGATGGAGGCACATGGCTCTGTGTGGCCAGGGCCCCCACAAGTCTCTCTCGGACAAAGGAGTCTCCCTCCCTCCCTGGCTGAGAAAGCTGTATAGCTCCACGTAGCTGTCCCCCTGCAGCTCCCTCAGATGAGGAAGGAGGAAGACTCCTTCCTCTGTTGAGAGCAGTATGTGGCTCATGCAGCCACCCCCATGCCCGTCTCAGCCAAAGAAGGAGACAGACAAATATTTATTACTGATGAAATATGTATGCAAGAAGTATCGCATGCAACAAAAGGCACTGTGTAAAAAAGGATGTGGAGAACATTTATAAATGCAAGTGCTCAAGGTACTACATGAAGAAATATTCATAGCTGCCAATAAAGGGCTTTCTTAAAGCACTTCATTTTATTTTCTCAAAACTCAGTTCCATCATACAAGTACATGATCTGAAACAGTTTCTCTTGTTTTAAATTGTCGTATCATTTAATATAATGAGCCAGCATGGTATAGTGGTTTGAGCATTGGACTATGACTATGACACTCTGAACACTCTGAATCCTTGCTCATCCATGGAATTCTCTGGGTGACACTGGATAAGTCATACTCTCTCAGCTAGAGAGGAAGGCAAAGACAAGTTCTCTCTTAACAAATCTTGCTAAGAAAACACCATGATAAGTTTCCCTTCGGGTCACCATAAGTCAGAAACACAACAATTTAATATATTTAAGACTGTTTAAATTTAACTTTTATCATCTTAAAATTAATAGTTTTAAAAGGTTTAAATTGATTTTATTGCACAATAAGACTCATTGACAAATGGCAAAAATATAACAATCTTATTAAAAAGAATAAATAAATATATTTCTAGCCTCCATTTCTTTCAACTGACTTAGGAAGGTGTACATGGCTCTCCTTCTCCCATTTATTTTTATGACAACCATCCTCTGAGGTATATCTGTCTGTGAGATGACTGGCCCATCTTCATTCAAAGAATTTCATGGCTCAGTGGGTCCAACAACTTAATTTTTTTCAAGTTAAAAATGCAAAGAGCTTCTTCCCCTCTAATGATGAGAGAGGAGAGGATACAACCTTTGTTGTGTTCCTTTACCACATCTTCTGCACGGATAAAGCCTGCCACTTTATGTCTTTAACACCAGTGCTGTTTAGCATGGCTACATGTATTGCATGCAGAAATTGATGGATCACTCTAGAATTTTAAATCTCTAAGGCACTGAAAATATTATAGTTGTACTCTGCTCATTACCAAAACATACCAAAACACTGTTAGAAGGCTCTTTTCTGACAAAACAACTGGGCAGACTAGTGGCTGCATATTTCGCCTCATAGCCTGGTTTCTACAAGGACTACAAATTTCATTTATTGAAAGGAATGAAAACTGGGAATCCATGCTACTCAATGGCATATAGAAGCATTGGGAAGAGGTCTTGGGTAGAATCTGGGTTAAAACCATCAACTGGGCAATACTGCAACATTACAAACATCTGCTATTCTAAATGTGAAGAGAGTTCTCATTCATCCTTGAACAGTCCCAATGTGATCCCCATGCCCCAGCTATTTGTTAAAAGAAAACAACAAATAATTGCACAAGGTAAAACTACATGAAAAGGTTCATATCTAGTTTGGTCATCATAATGGCCCTCCTTCAAGCTATATTTCCTTACCATTTATTTTGCTTCCTTGAGGTTTTGCTGTTTGGATTTTAGCCAGCTTTACTATTAAAAAACAAATAAACTATAAGGGTAGCAATATCACTACTACCTGCTGCTTCAGAAAATGTTAAGACTTATGAAATGTTTTTACTAGCTTTTAAACCAAATAAATATAGCTGCACCTGAATCAATAGCAGAGTTTGACAGAACTGTTGGCAAAATATCAGGAAGAACACAGTTTCAACTACTCCAGCCATGTGTTACTCAACTAAGCATAACTTAAACACACACACCCCTACCTGTTTGTGAGCCATTCATAATTTTCTCAATTAGGAAAGGACCAGTTTTCTTTAAAGTGATAAGTTATTAACATTCTGAATTTAAGACCACTATAATTATTCCAGGAAGTGCCACAGGCAATTTTTGATGTTTATGTTCAAAAAAATATTTTTTCCTAACCACTCTTTCACCATCATTTCATGCAAATACTCTAAAACAGTAAAGGGAGGGGTAAGCAAAGGATTCCATGTATTCACCCCATATATATTCCTAAGGACCTTTTTGTAAGGATAAAGAAGGAAGGAGATGGATAACGAATGATTTAGACTTCTAATATCACTGATTTAGAAAGAAGAGTCTAATGCAAGGGCCCAAAATTTGGGGAATATCCACATGAACAGCTGGAAAATTGCTCTGTTATCTCTCAGGATTGCAACTACCGGTAAATAATTTGATGCAATAAGGAAGTTAACAGGGAAGGAAACAGAGAACTGGGAAATTAACACCAACTCACCCAGGCAACATAGCACAATATCATGAGACAGCTGAGTCTGAGAACTAGCTTCTGAGAGTTGTATTCAGCTTAGATGAATACAAAGCTGCCCATCTACTTTTGTATGAGAAGATTATACATTGCCTGTGACAGCATAGGTGAGAATCTGGATAGGAATTTGGCCAACTGATGTAAAAAAAATGTAATTCAGTGATGCAGTTAATATTTATATCATAGGCTAATCTTAGCCAAGAGGAGGCTGCTTGGCCACATGTACACTTTAGTTGTGAAGGACTCAACTAACATTTATTTTCCTTCCTTTCCCATGCTACTATTCTGGACTTTACTACTGCTTCTATATTCCTGATGTATGAGGGAAAATGTAAAGCAATAGACTACGTGCAAACCCTGATAAAAATTATATGTCTTCTGCATATACTCTTTTGTATTTTGTATTTTAAAGTTACATAAGGCATAGCACTATCATTCCATGTGTTGCCATCAAGCTGCCTGTTGACTTTTGGTGACCCCATGAATTTAATAGAATAGAATTTTCTTAGTCAAAGAATACTCAGAGTTGGTTTTACCAGTTCCTCTGAAATATAGCCTACGGCACTTGGTACTTGTTGGCAGTCTCTCATCTAGGTACTAATCAGAGCTGACCTTGCTTAGTTTCCAAGATCAGGTCAGATCAGGTGCCTTTAAGATATTTAGGCCATCTAGCACTACCATACTAAGAGTCTAACAGTTAGTTTGCTCTCGAAAAAAAGAACAGGTTGCTCACGTACAACTGTAGTTCTCTGAGTGGTTCTCTGTGCCCTCACACAACAGGTTATGTCAGGAAGATAGGGCTGGATTCTGTGAGGGCACAGACGACCATCTGAAGAACTATAGTTACAGATAAGCCACCCATTCTTTGTGGTTCCTGTGCCTCACACAATGAGTGACAGCAAAGCTTACCAGAGAAACGAGGAATCAGATTATTGTAACACAGAAGGCACAACTGCCTGTCCAAAACAATCATTCCTCCTGGCTCTAAAGTCAATCTGTAGTGACAAAAAAAGGTGGAAGGCCACTGGAATGGCAAACAGATCTCACCTGCGAGGGATTGGAATGAATGGCATCAGAATGATCTGTGGTGAGCTCCACTATCATCCTCCCCAGAAGATAAAATAGGACTACAAGGGAACAATGCCCAAACAATGGAAAGAAAGCACTACCCTACTGACCCACAGTCGAACCAATGACCAGCTGTACATAAATGGAAAACATACCTTACACATCAAAGCCTGACAATTAGCCATTCCAGAGACAAGTACATATTTAATCTATCCTAGGCATCAATAACACTTTTAACAGACTTCACTCTTTTCTTATTGTGATCAAAATTACACACCTCTTTTCCTTTCCCTGTATCATTTTTACATTTGTAAAAATGGGAAATACACCACTAACCAAACAAGATTTAACATGTTTTTATAAGAAGGGTTAAAAATCACCTCAAATTTCATTTTTTTTAAATACTAAAATGAGTACGAGTCCAAAAACATCTTTAAAAAAGAGCAGGTGCCCTGATGCCTTTCAGGGCTGTCTGGCAGTGGAATATGCTGCCTTGGAGTGTAGTGGAGTCTCCTTCTTTGGAGGTTTTTAAGCAGAGGCTAGATGGTCATCTGTCGGGAGTGCTTTGAGGGTGTTCCTGCATGGCAGGGGGTCGGACTGGATGGCCCCTGTGGTCTCTTCCAACTCTACATTTCTATGATTCTATGAAAAAGTTCTATTGAGCGTTTTGGCGTGAACACTGAAATTACTCGTTAGATCTTGTCAGCACCCTAGAACTCAGAGCCTCCTACATCTATATGCAAAGACAAAACCAGTTTTTAAAGTCTGTTATCCAATTATTAGGGTAATAGCAGATGAAGAAAAAGAACAGGTTGCTTACCTGTAACTGTGGTTCTTCGAGTGGTCATCTGTGCCATCATACACTAGGAGCTTTAGCGCCTGCGCGGTAGCGTTCGGAAACTTCTAGAGCTTGTTCGCTTGGCGGGAAACCCCTCCCCCACGCCGGTACTGCGCATGCTCCTCCCGCCGAGCAACGGTCTCTCCTCAGTTCTGTCGTCCGCCGTAGAACCTACAGGGACCTGAGAAAGAGGGGAGGAAGGGCGGGTGTGTATGATGGCACAGATGACCACTCGAAGAACCACAGTTACAGGTAAGCAACCTGTTCTTCTTCTTCGTGGTCTCTGTGCCTTCATACACTAGGAGACTGTGTAGCTTACCGGTCGGACGGCGGGTCAGGTCCTACAGCACGGAAGCCAACACCTCACGTCCAAACCGGGCATCTCTGCGCGACCGGCAGTCGAGCCTGTAGTGGCGCACGAAGGTCGATGGTTGGGACCAGGTCGCCACACGGCAGAGTTCATGCAGGTCAACTCCTCGCAGGAGGGCCGCAGAAGTAGCCACCGCTCTGGTGGAGTGGGCTCGAAGCAGACTGGCGGAGGCTTCCTCGCGAGCTCATACGCCAGTTCAATAGTCCTCACCACCCACTTGGAGAAGCGCTGGGTGGACACTTTTAGGCCCCTCCGACGTCGCCCATAGCAAACAAAGAGATGCGGCGTCTGTCGGAAGGAAGCAGTCCTGTCCTTGTAGAAAGCCAATGCCCGACGCACGTCCAGGGAGTGGAGGGACCGCTCCAACGGTGTCGTCGGGTTTCGGGAAGAAGGCAGGCAGGATGATGTCCTGGTTGAGATGGAAACTGGACACCACCTTTGGCGGGAACAGATGTCAGGTCTCAGGACCACCTTGTCCCTGGGGAAGACCGTGAAGGGCTCATCGGCAAAAGCTGTGATTCACCCGCTCGCCTCGCTGAGGTCACCGCTCCCGGAAGGCAGTTTTCATTGTCAGGAGCCTGTCATCCGAGGTCGCCATCGGCTCGAAGGGCGGCTTCGTCAGCTGCAGAGCACCAGCGAGAGGGCCCCGGCTACCGGCGATACCGGCGGGTGAGATGATGAAGTCCTTTCAGGAACCGCTTAACGGTATCGTTCCTGAAGAAGGCCGAGGCAGCAGATCGTGGCGGGTTTGGGATGCCACGATCGCGGAGAGATCACCTTCAGGGATGAAAACGCCAGGCCCTGTTGCCGGAGGTGCAGGGGAAGTGCAGGACGGTCGGGGCCCCGCGGGCGATACCGGCTCACTCCTCTCGTTAGCGAAGGTCAGGAACGTCGCCACTTGTATTGATAGTTGCGACGGGTGGATTCCTTCCTGGCCGCGGGACGGTACCGAGCACGGGATCGTCTAGTGCGATATCCTCCCGGCATGGAGGGCCAGGCGTGGCAGGTCCGGATGGAGGACTCGGCCGCCGGAGTGGGAGAGCAGGTCCGGTGTCGGTGGCAACCGGAGCAGGTGGTCTCGCGCGGCTTGTAGCAGGGGGGGAAACCAATTTGCCTGGGCCATAGGGGCTACCGGATCGCGTGGGCTCGGTCGGCGAGGATTTTCGATATCGTCCGGCCAAGCGCGGGAAGGGGGGAACGCGTGAGGGTTCCCCGGTACGGAAACTGGAAAGCGTCCCCGATGGAGGCACGATCGTGGCCCGCTCTGGAACAAATCGGCGACACTTCGCGTTTTCCCTGGTCGCGAAGAGGTCGATCGATGGTTCCCCCCAGCGGTCCCGAATCAGTCTGAACGCCTCTCCAAGAGCCATTCGTGATGGGTGGGTGCCCTGCTGGGGGCGTCTGCCGTGGTGTTCCTGCCCGGCCAGGTGAACCGCCACGGGATGCGTTGCAGGCGAATGCACCATTCCCACAGGCCGAGCGCGATGTCGGCGGGCTGGAATGAGTCCCCCCTTGTCTGTTGATGTAGCAGACGGCGGTGGTGTTGTCCGTCAGAATCAGGACCGTGCACCCCGCCACGGCATGGCGGAACGCCCGTAGGGCTTTCCAGACGGCGAGCAGCTCCAGCGCGTTGATATGGAGAGCGGTCTCGTCGTCGGGCCATCTGTCGCGGACTCTGAGATCGCCGCAGTGGGCACCCCATCCATACAGGGAGGCGTCGGTCGTTACCGTCACCTTCGGTGTCGGCTGTTGGAAAGGCATCCCCGACATGAGATTGCGTCGCGACTGCCACCATCGGAGGGATGAGCGGACGTCTCCCGGCAGCTGCAGTCGGAGTGTCTGTTCGTCTCGCAGGGGGTCGAATATGCGGACGAACCAGTGTTGAAGAGGTCTTGCTCTCAGCCTGGCGAGATATGTCACAGCGGTCGTCGCAGCCATGTAGCCCAAGAGCTGCTGGACGCTTCTCGCAGATAACGTCGGGGCCGTACGAGCGTGAGCGGCGGCCCGGATCAAAGTTTGTGCTCGAGACTCTGGTAGGTACGCCCTGGCGGAGGTCGAGTCGAGCGTCGCCCCGATGAAGTCCAAGATCCTCGCCGGCTCGAGGTGGGACTTCTTCGGATTCACTCGTAGACCAAGGCGGGTCAGGAGTGACAACGTCATGTGGACGTCGTGGTAAAGTCTCTGTTTGCAGGACGCCACCAACAGCCAATCGTCGAGGTAGGGGAAGACGGAAGCGCCCTTCGTCCGCAGGTAGGATACCACCGGGGCCATGCACTTGGTGAAGACCCTTGGGGCAGTCGAGAGTCCGAACGGCAGCACCTTGTACTGGTAACAGGTGTCGTCGACTGCGAAGCGGAGGTACCGTCTGTGCTGCGGGCGAATGGCGATATGGAAGTATGCGTCTCGGAGATCGATGGAGGCGAACCAGTCCCCTCGATGTAGGAAGGGTAGGATCGACGGTATCGTGACCATCTTGAACCTTTTGGGGCGGATGTAGTAGTTCACCCCTCTGAGGTCTAGGATCGGCCGGAGGGTACCGTCGGCTTTCGGTACCGTGAAGTACCTGGAGAAGAAGCCGGTGGTCTTGGCCTCTTGCGGGAGCCGCTCGATCGCCCCTTTCTGGAGGAGGGATTGGATCTCTTCCAGGAGGGCCGGACTCGACGGCGTGGAGTAATAAACGCCGCGAGGAGGAATATCGAGAAACTCGATGGCGTAGCCAAGACGGACGATGGAAAGCACCCAAGAGTCCGTAGTGACATACTGCCACTCCGCTAGGTGTCGAGCGAGAGTCGGTCGGTCTCCGAGCGCTGATGGTAGGCTGAAGAGTGGGTATTGGTGGGTCCTGCCAGGCACGTCAAAACCGAGACTTTGTCTTGGAGGAGGACTTCTTCGACGAAAGCGGGCGCCGCCTAATCGTGCGCCTGGCCGATGAGCCGGAGGACGGTCTCGACTGTCCAGACTGGGCCGAACGCTGGAACGACGAGGTGGAAGATCGTCGCCAGGATGGTCGGAAGGTGGAGGCCCTGCGGGTCTGCGTGGCCGGCTGCAGCCCAATCTTTTTTGCGGTCAGTCTCGCCTTGACGAGATTGTCCAAAGCTTCGTCTGTGGACGAATTGAAGAGGCCTTCACCGTCGAAGGGGAGATCTTCAATCCTCCTTCTGGTGTCCTCCTGGATGTCGGCCGGTCGAAGCCAAGCATGGCGGCGGAGGCCGACGGATCCCGCCATGACCCGGGAGGCGATCTCCACAGCGTGCCGGGAGGAGGCCATCTGGTGCCGAGCGATGGAGATAGCCTCATTGAAGATCACGGAGGAGGCTTGGCGGATGTCCTCCGGTACCGCTTCCATCGCTGGTTGCAGGCGATCGAGCACCTTCTTCAGGTATGCCGCGAGGCAAGCCTGAGTGTTGGACAGCCTGATCTGCAAGGAGGCAGCCGAATAGAACCTCCTTGCGTAGGCGTCCAACTTCCTGCCTCTTTGTCCGGCGGGGTGGTGTGTTGCCTGCCGGAGCCTTTCGTCTGCGCGGACTCGACGACCACAGAGTTCGGTGCAGGGTGATTAAATAGATAACCGGCGTTATCCTTCTGCACCCTGTAGAGGTGTTCTAACCGCTGCGGTATCGGCTGAGCCGAGGCCGGTCTATCCCAGGCGGCCTTCACCAGTCTGGATACCCGGGGCAGGAGAGGCAGCGGGGCCGTGGAAGGTCGCTTCTCCTCGAAAACGGAGAAGGCTGGATCGTCGTCCTCCGGCTCCGCATCGGCGATCTTAAGGCCGAGGGTAGTGGCCATGCGGAGCAGCATCGCAGAGAACTGGTGGACGTCCTCTGGAGCAGAATCTGGGATCGGGTCCCCGAATCCCAACGGAGGAGACTCCTGGGAGGCCGCCTCAGACACCTCAGACTCCGCACTCGAGTCGTACGACTCCGAGCTCGGTGAGTCCTCTCGCCGCTCGCTCTCCGGCTCCTTCGTAGTCGCCGCAGGTGTTGCCTTCCTAGGCTTCTCCGCAGCCGGGGCGGTGGTAGCAGCAGCGTCCCGCTTGGGATGGCTGACCACGGATTTCACCCTCTTGGTGGTGACCGGGGTAGTCTGGCAGGCTGACGTCGTCGTAGCCCGCTCAGTCACCATCGACTCCGTAGGGCGCGTCGCCGTTGCCGTGACCCTAGGAGGTGGCGATATCGCCCGATACCGTGGTGAAGGCTCCCTCGCCCTATGATATCGAGGGGAGGGAGAGCGGCTGAAGGAGCGGCGGTCCGACGGAGATCGGCTTCGGCGTCGACGGTACCGAGCCTCGTCCCCTCTAGGCGAGCGCGATTCGCGCTGTCGACGAGGTGACCGGGACCTCCGGAAGGTCTCCCAGCGACTCGGGCCACGATGGTACCGATCCCGGTACGATGGCGAATGCGACCGATAGGAGGCCGGGCGCTCTCTCCACTCAGATTCCCTCGCGTACCTGGCCACGTAGGACGCCGAGGTGTATCTGGAGGCAGACGAGCGAGGTTGTTCCTCTCTTGTCTCCCTCGGAGGCGGCGAGGCCACCGGACGCTCGGAAGAGCGGGACCGGGACCTGAAGGAGGTCGAACGCCGCTCCGGAGAAGCAGAGGGCTCTCTCTGCTGCAGGTCGGCCGACCTGAGACGGCTAAGAGGGCGGTGGCGCTCCTCCACCAGGGTTGGAGGGTCTGCCACAGGCGAGTCCGGGCGCTGTTGGGGAACGTCCTCGATCTCATCCTCCGAGAGGTCGACGGACTCGCCTCGCCCTTTGGAAGGCTGCTGAGTAGGAGGAGGAGTAGGAGGTTGAGCGTCCCCAGCCGGGGAGCGCTTCTTTTCCTTCTTCTTCTTCTTCTTCTCCTTCTCCTTGCCCTTGCCTCCGTCCGGAGCAGGGCGCTTTTTAGCAGGCGTCTCCGTCAGGGGAGCCTCAGCCTTCCTCGCCGTCGAGGATCCTTTAGCTGACTTGGCAGCCGCCGACAGCTTCGGGATCCTCGGTAACGCCGAGATCGGCGTTTTCGCCGGTACCGAGCCCGATACCGACGAGGTGGACGGAACGGCAGCCGCCGATACCGTCGATGGCGTGGTCGTCTTCTTGTCGGCCATCTTGGAAGTGGAGGTCTCGTCTATCGCCCGCAGAGACTGCTCCCAACAAAAAGATTTGAGTCTCGCGGAGCGGTTGCGAAGAGTTTGGGGAGTAAAATCCCTACAAATTTGGCAAGTCCGGATATTGTGGGACTCGCCCAAACAGAAGAGACACTCCTTATGGTCGTCGTTGAGGGCAACCTTGCGGCCGCAGGACACGCACTTCTTAAAGAGCGCGGACATAAGACGAAGAAACGCCAAACTCCGAAATCCAAAAAAGACGAAAGCCGAAGGGGGAGTCCGAAAGAGAGGTCAAAGACAGTCCGAAGGTCCGTAAAACCGTGAAAAAACAGCAAGCCAAGCACGACGTGAGAGGAACAAACTAAAGAACCTTCCGTACGCGGCGGCGGACGAGAAAGAACTGAGGAGAGACCGTTGCTCGGCGGGAGGAGCATGCGCAGTACCGGCGTGGGGGAGGGGTTTCCCGCCAAGCGAACAAGCTCTAGAAGTTTCCGAACGCTACCGCGCAGGCGCTAAAGCTCCTAGTGTATGAAGGCACAGAGACCACGAAGAAGAACAGCATTTTGCTAATTCACTCCTGCCTCAAATCAGATAACTCCACACAATGAAAAAGCACAAATCCTCAGACAAATGTAGGTTATAGATTCTTAAATTTATTTTTCTTCAAAACTGTCTGCAAGAGTGTTAGTTCTGTAAGGACATGAGAACTCCCCACTCTACCCTTAGCACAGCTGTTACAACATTACTGTTCCTGAATACTCCACCAACTCAAAAGTTTTAAAACTCTCTGCACACTCCCTAGAAAGAAAGAAGGGAGTTGTTATGCCCATGCCCATGCCCCACAACCCAGGCAGGACCCTTTCCAACAGCCATACCCTAGAGACATGAGAGGAACAGTACTTGTAGGAGCCAGTACAGGTAGAAAGCAGAGAGACTAGGCTTCTGGCAGTGTTTATATAAGAAGGGCTTATTAATTAGGCCACAGCCGAGTAGGACACTGAAACTATACAACCAGAGGCCAGAATGGCAGAAAGCTGTTGGAGTTTACTGATTCCATCAGCGTTAACAGCCTCCCTGACTCCTGCATTCCTTGCTCATGTTTCTCAGACCTTGGACCTTTGCCTGGAGTACCATTTCTGCTCTTGGACACTGTCTCCCTGGACTCTCAGTAAACTTGGACTTGTTGCTCTAAGCCAGGCTGACCAAGAAAATAATCAGGCTGCTAGCTCCTGCTATCAGCCTGATTACTCAGCTGGCAAGACTTCGCAGGCTGCCAGCATAGGACAAGAGTAGGCAGCACTACTGAAATATTGCTTGTGAGTAGCAATTTATGGATATGACAAAATCAGGGTATTTGAATGGCACTTATGAACAGGGTATGTATCAGCACTGTGAGAGTTCTTGTGAATGGCTGTGTGCTTGTGAGTAAATGCAGAGGAAATGTAAAGGCTCAGTACTACAAGGGATGTTCTGAAATATATATTTAAAAAAACATCCATTAATTTTAGAGAATTTCCACTTACACATTTTACAAAGAGGTAGACTTTGTAGCAGTTAGAAGTCAGACCGTTTAAAATAAGACTAAGAGATGGTGTTCTATTGTGGGAGAGACCCAAATTGTGTGTCTCAGTGAGACCAAAATGGTAAAAGACCTTGTTTTAAAGCATCTCCAATCCAATATGAGTCTAACAAAGTAATGGAAAATTCATCACTAACTCAAAAATGAAAGCTGATCCTTCTCATGGACATGAAAAAAAAGTTCCTAAGAGGGATTTAATAAGGGAGGAGCTAATGAAGAAAAGCCAAAATCATAATCTTATAGTTTGCAGCGTTCAAAGCATTTGCAAAAAACCTGACACACTAAGTGGGGTGAAAACAAACAACAAACAACATATGAAAATATACAGTAGTAAGAAGGGCAATTACGTAAACCTTCTTTTAGAATCTGGCTGAGTGTTTTTCTAATACTGCTTTCCATTCCAAACATTCCAAAGCAGGTTCTGCTGTTGCAAAATTAAAACCCACAAAAATACAATAAAATGAACTAATAAAACAATACAACGGTCATAAAGCATATTTCATTAAATTCACTAAGACTACTCAGGTTAACTGATGGGGTTGACGAGTGGAAAAATGTCTGGGTGAACAAGTAAGTAGTCAACCAGTGTTGGAAACATTGTTTCAAAAAACTAGTTAACCCCACAGAGAAGTATCATTCTACACAGTGAGGACCATAAACAAAAAGACTTCCTTCCACACCCCAACAGAATGAATTTCACTAGGCCATGTACAGCATGCAGCTTCCCACACCAATACAGGAACTTGATCAGTCTATATGGAAGCAAGTCATCTCAAGTCATAAAAAATCCTAGTCTTGAATAATTGTTCCAGAACTGTTTAGGACCTTATAAATTAGCACCAGGAAAGCTAAAGCCTGGCGTCAAATACAGACTTTTCTGGGGTCTCAATTCATCCTGCTGGGATTCATCAGATGGCAACACCCCCTTCCCCTGTCATTATCATTTGGCAGTCTCTCAGATTTTGAATGCCTTCCCCCCATTTTCCAAGACTGAAATGACTCTCCTAATGCTTAGCTACTAGCAGTAAGAATTTTAAACTAAAATATGCTGGCATTTTTGGCAAACCTTTCCACATTGGAATGGAATGTGGCTCCCAGAGATTTTTTTTTTTTAAACTGAATTTGGTCCTTGGTGGAAAGACATTCCCCATCTCTACTATAATCCAAGAGTAGCACCTTGAACCAGACATATTTCTAAGCTCCAAATCAATACAGAGTTCATGAGATGGGCTTGTCGATCAGAAAATTAACTCTGTTCACAGTTTGCAAGATGATGGGCACAATTATTTAATAGGCATAACCAAGTCCTAAGAGGATGAAACAGGGGTGAGCAACACAAAGTCTGAAGCACAATATCTATTTGCAGTTTTCCAGGAAGGGCAATTAAAAACAAATAGAAAACAGTGAGTTATATTTTCTAGTCAGAACCTATTATTTTACCACTCAAAAAATTTTGCCCTTTCAAATGATTTTGACACTGCCTGTTGCAGTGTAGACACAATTATGTGTTTTAATAAGAAGCTGACAATTATGTCCCACTTTCATACCAAAATGCATTTGGTTCACACTTGTGCTAAACCAATTCAAAAATACAATAGAAGTTGTTTCCCACTTCTCTATATTTCCATTTGCTCCAGATTTGCACTGAACTTAATGATCAGGGAAAACCAGACATTCTCAGAAGATAACACATTACTGATTCAGCAAATTAAAAACAGTCATCCTGTCATCAAAATCAGAGTACAAAGATAAAGTTCATTATGCAAAGGATTCTGAAGTCCAAGTTGAATAATGATTTAAAGATGATTCTTTAGTAGAGATTTCATGGAGGAAGAAAACATTAGCTAGACATTTAAAGCAAAGTTAATGTTAAGTCTGACACAGTAATGTTTCATTACTGAAGTGTGCATATATACAATATATATAGTTTTTGTATTTGGTTTATATATTAAATAAGAATTTAATTTCTCCACCAAAAAAAAAAAAAAAAAAAGATTTCCTTACTTATAGACCTATCCAACTCAATATTTAATTCCACTAAAAGCTCTTCATTTTTACTAAAAAATCTAAATATATTTCTAAATATATTTGATTTCCAGACAAAACACAGATGCCACTTTTAGCAAACCAGAAACTCAGCAAGACATTAAGGGGCTACCATACACTTATGTATAAATCAGAATGTTTCTTGACACCCTCCCCCCAAAAAAACCTGGGTCTATTTATCCACAGATAAATGTTAGAAGCAGATGACAATGACACTGGCTGACTGAGCTCTGTGCTCTCCATCATCCTGGGTGCCTGAGGTGGAATGGCAGCAGACATTTTTAATAGGGGCTTACTGTATAAAACTCACGAGGCTTCACAATCTTTCTGCAAATCTCATGAAGTAAGGCTTATAAAGTAAGCTGTTACTAGAAATGGCTACTGTGAATGGGAGGTGAGGCTTGTACAGTAAGTCCTGATTCAAAATGGCCACCAACACCTTTCTCCACCTCAAGAACCCAAAATGGCAAGCATGCCACATTCTTTGGGCTCCTTCACTTTGCCTCTGAACCCCTCTCAAGCTGAAAAAGGTGGGAAAGGAGGGAGAACCGCCTTTCTTTCTCTGGTTGGGGTAGGGGTAATGAGTAGAGTGCTGCTTTCACACCCCGCCACACTGAGGGGTGCCTTCTTGTCTCTAACTCTAGTCAATGCCTTTGCACTGGGTCCCTAACAGAGGCACGTTGCTTTTCTTGCTCTTTCTCCCCTCCCCTTGTATTTTTATAGATATAACATTTAAGATCAGCAAGGCAATTTACACCCTCTATTGCATCCACTCATGTAACCAGATCCTTTCCTTCTCTTTATCTCTTTACAAATCTGTTCCCTCTATGCATTTTTAAAAGGAGAGGAGAGGATTTGTTTGTTACATGCCCCTATGTTTTACACTTGACTTATCCATGAGTCATAGCAAAATCCATAATTTTGGCCCCAAGCCTGCTCTTAACTTATACTTATGTTCAGTCTTTCCATATTTATAACTCTAAGGTAAAAAGATGATAAAAAGATGGAATTTTCTTATAAGAAATATGAGATATTTTTTTAAAAAAGCACTTTCTCAAGAGTAATGAATGAGCTGTGCTAGGTCCCCTCTAGAATACTCTGCTTAATCAGGAAATGAATAAGATGAATAGAGAGAGACAAGCAGGACTGAAAAGAAATCTCTGATGTGCACATGATAAATACTGAAATGGAGGCAGGGATGTGGGGTTCAGTAGAAACATTAAAAGTAGTCCTAGAGATCTGCTTTGTGAACAATATTAGTTTGACGGTGTACATAAACGCACATGGTAGCTCGTTCTTGAGATTCTTCCATTTATTTATATAATACCACTCATGTACATTTCATTTATTAAAAAAATGAGAGGACAGGTCCCTCCTTAAGGAACTTATAGTCTATGCAGACACAAGGGAACAAAACAGGAAGGGAAGAATATGCAGATATTTCAATTGTAATTTTGCTCCCTACAGAAAAGATTCCAAATATGTGCTGATTAATGTTGTGGAAAATGGTAGTTCTTCTCTGCAGCAATTAGGTACGTACCATATATACTCATGTATAAGTCAAAAATTTGTGCCAAAATTTGACTCAACCTGGGTCACCTTACGCACAGGACAATACAGTATCCCTGTCCTACCCCTTTGAGGCTGCTTCTGGCCCCTTGTGACGACTGCTTGAAAACATGACGGTGGCAGTATCTCTGGTGCTTCTTCTCTGTGGCAGAGAGGGGGTGGTGCTTATTTTAAGCTCTCCCTGGATAGAATCAAATATTAAATTAAAGATTAATCTAATGAAATCTTTAGTTAGATCACATCTGGAATACTGTGTTAAGTTCTGGGCACCTTATTTCAAGAAGGATATTGACAAGCTGGAACATGTCCAGAGGAGGGCAACCAAAATGGTGAAGGGTCTGCAAGCCATGCCCTATGAGGAGTGGCTTAGGGAGCTGGGTATGTTTAGTCTGCAGAAGGTTAAGAGGGGACATGATAGCTATGTTTAAATATTTGAAAGGATGTCATATTGAAGAGGGAACAGGGTCGTTTTCTACTGCTCCAGAGACTAGGACAAGGAGTAATAGACTCAAATTACAGAAAAAGAGATTCCACCTAAATCTCAGGAAGAATTTCCTGATGGTCAGAGCTGTTCAGCAGTGGAATGTGCTGTCTCGGAATGTGGTGGAGTCTCCTTCTTTGGAGGTTTTTAAACAAAGGCTGGATGGCCATCTGTTGTGAGTGTTTTAATGTGTGTTCTTGCATTGTGTGGTCTCTTCCATCTGTATTATTCTATGATTCTATGACTTTCAGCTTAGTCCACCCTGGAAGAACCTCAGAGAAGACCCAAACCCCACCATTCTCCCTATTGCAGCAGCAGCTCTTGGGCACTTCCCTGCTGGGGCGGGGAGATCAGAAGAGGCTAGATAAACTTGAAAGAAGCCCAATCCCTTCCATTCTCCTCACTCTGGTAGCGGCTCTTTAGTGCCTCTTTTAGTACCTCTTTGGGGTGAGGAGATTAGAAGGGCTTAGGTGATCCTGAAAAAAATCCTCAGTCCTCTCTACTCTCTGCTGCAGCCATGGCTCTTTGGTGCTTCACTTTGGTGTTTCACCATGTATTTAAATTTCTCAGCCATTTCATTGCTAGTTTTAGTATACTTTCTTAAATCCTGATTAAGCAATAACTTAAACTTTAATTTCATTTTAATTTACTTTAATTTTCCTACAAAAACACCATCGTTGACTGATCACTATTCTTTCACATTAGTACAGTATGACTCCAGTATCTGTGGGGGATTGGTTCTGCCCCCCCCCACAGATACTGAAATCCACTGCCTGCCCTGGTCTGATTGCAGTGGCAGTGGGCAGGAAAAGAGCAGATGGGGGACATAGAAGTTGGTGAGGAGTGTGATCCTGCACTCCTCGCTCTTCTCCCGCAATCCACCACCAGGATTGGGCCCGGGGCAGGCAGTGGGAGTTGGTGAGGAGCACAATCCCGTGCTCCTTGGCACCTCCCACCACCCCCTCCACGCCCCGGGCCCAGTTATCCATGATTGACCCAATGGTGGCCAACTGCAGATAACTGAATCAGTGGATAATGAATCCGCGGATAGGGGGATCATACTATACTTTTCAATTCTTTATATTAATTAAAAATCCTTTGGTAATTTCACTCGTCTTATACAAGAATAAACATAATGAACACAATATCCTTAAATGGTATATTTTCTTTTTTTTTAATATAATTTTATTCAAATCTCAACAAATAAAACAAACAGTAATTTCTGCAATGTTACATGTAATGTTCTTCCTTTCCTTTCTGGATTACAATTATTGACATTCCCTCTATTTATTATATCACGTATCACGATAAAATGTTAATAATCTATAATTTGTTAGTTCCTGCTATATATCTCTACTTTACTTGCTACATGATATTTCATTAACTGTTAACTGTATAATAATTGTTATCATGAAAAATGTAATACCCTCCGTCTATCCCCAACCCAAATCTGAAACAATCTTCCACTCTTTGTTTATGTCCTCATCTGATTTCCCTTTCAATCTTTGTGTAAGTATGTCCGCATTTCTGTTTTCCATAAAAGCTGTCCACCACTGTTCCATTGTAAATGTAGTTTCATTTTTCCAAAATCGTGCATATTCAATACTGGCCGTCGTCACCATATACAATATAATTCTCCAGTGTCTCTTAGCTGATGTTGCATCTAGTGTATGTGTCATGTTTAACAAGTAAAATACAGGTGTCATCCCGAATTGAATCTTCAAAATTGAACTTATTTTCTTATGTATTTCTTTCCAGTATTTTTGTGCTCTAGGACATGACCACCACATATGAAATAATGTGCCACAGTTCTCTTGATATTTCTAGCATTGGCCTGTACCTGTCTTATAAATTGTCTTTAATTTTTCTGGTGTCATGTACCTCTATGAAATAGTTTGTAATAGTTTTCTTTTAAATTTTGGGCAGTGGTAAATTTCTGTGTACGTTGCCAGCTCTGTTCCCACCATTCTAACTGTATTGAGTGTCCAATGTTTTGTGCCCATTGTATCATTGCAACTTTAATTGTCTCTTTCTCACATTCTTGTTGTAAAATTTCTTTGTACAAATGTGCTAGTAAATGTGGTGGATTTTCTCTTAACATTCTCAATAAATGAATTTGTTCCTTTTGTTGTATTCCATAGGCTTGTACATCCATCTGAAATCTTTCCTTTAGCTGTCTGTAGGGAAACCAGCTTAATTTTATTCCTTCAGTTTCCAATTTCTCTCTTGATTTCATCTTCACATCGGAGTCATCTGTTATGTCTAGTAAGTCTCCATATCGTAACCATTTATCTCCCAAAAAAAGGCTTCTTGCAGGGAGACCAAATTAGGTAACTGCCTTATATTCTTCTTGTAGTCATTCCATATTCTAAGTAGTGATTTCCTTATAAAATGATGCATAAAATCTTTGTCTACAGCAGCTTTTCCATAAAACATATAGGCGTGCCATCCCATTCTTAAGTCTGCTCCCTCTAACGCCAGCATCCTTGAGTTTTGAGTTAAATGGTATATTTTCAACAGCATATTTTATGATTGTGGGTTTGGAGCACAATCCACTTAATGTGGCAGCATGCGATAAAATGTCTTACTCATGTGAAAGGAGCATCACATGAGTAATGAAAACATGAGAACATATTTTTGGCCCTACCAGCCCTACCCACACATTGTCATGAGGTAGTCTTTGTGTGCACAGTTGCTAACATGTAACTTTCTATGCTACTAATTGTGTCTGATCATAAGGTTTACGTCATGTAGTATCAACTGTGTCTCATCCTTTAAGGCTTAAAAGCCTTAGAGACCCATTTCTTCTTGAAGGCTTTCTTACAAAATAAATTTATCAGATTGATGAGATATTTTAAATATTTTATGCTGCTTGTTTTATAGTTTTTCTTAGAATCCCCTTAGAAAATCCTAAACAGTCAACCAAATTTGTTTTAAAAAGATGAACAAATAAGAGACCACACTGGACACTCTGGAGCAACAAAAAGCACCCTGAGAGTAAAGCTCCATACTAACATGTAGCAATGCAGCTATATGCGGGTGTTCTCACAATCAATGTGAGAATATTAATTACTTTTGGCAGTAGTTGGCACAAGTGTCTAATGGAAAATTCTTTACATTTCCACACAAACTTTCTTAGTTGATATACCTAAAATGCTTCCCTGAAACAGGACGGCTCCCTGTTTCTTCCCCTACAAAAAAATACTGCTGGCACATACATGTGTTTTTCCTCTGTTTCTACTATTACAGCTTCAAATAAAGTAAAAGGTCACATTTCAATGACAGGTCAAGTAAACTGCTTTTGCAGTTTTTAAATTTTTCAGGAAACCTATGCCTTAAGAGCATGGTTTATGTTAACTGTAATACAAGTGATAAAAACTGTCATTCTGGATATAACAGGGAGATTTATGAAACAGGCATGTGAGTTACATTGGCAAAGCTACCATGAAAGACATGGGAATCTGTTATGAAAGGAGTATGAGCAAGACAAGAAGCATGCCTGCAAACATCTAATTTAACTAACAGCTAATCTAACTCTGGAGAGCTTAACAATTTGAAGATGGAAAATATTACAGAATGTTCCCCACTGGCAGTGCAGCAATCAAAAAATTGCTCAGATATTTTCAGACACAGCTACTGCAGTAACCTTGACAATGAACATACAAACTGAAGGTTTGCACTTACTCTCTTTTCCATTTTAGTCCCTGCCATGCCAAGCACTCTACCAGTCCCTTGCGGACTGCCCAGCAATGCTTACTGTCTCTTGCCATTTTTTCTTTGCTCTTAAAAAACACTGTCAGCACTGAATCTGTGGCATTATTCCACAGGATAGAAGACTGACATATATCTGTCATTCATACCCACCAACCTCTGTATGTCCTGTTCACTGGACAGAGATCCAGCACATCCTACGTTAACCCACTGCTCCATGTAGGATCTACAGTGCAGGACAAAATACAATTTTTGATGTATGGCCAACAAGACTATTCTTTTATGCTTTAGCCAAGGACAGTATACCACCTCCTAAAGTTGTCTGTACCAGTGTTGAATTATTGTTACCTCCAGAAAGCTTCTCTTATCTATGGGAAGTGCTACCTGTTTTACTTACACTTTCTACTCAGTGGTTCTAGTCTTGATCTCTGGAGTAACACAGAACAATTTTGAGCCATCTTCATTACAGCTATCAAGCTCCCCTTAGTGTTTGTTTACTAATGTTGATCATTCCCAACTGTTCCTCAAATATTTTGTTTCCTGATTTTCCAAAGCTGCCTTAAAATGTTGCACCTAAAACTAGATACCTCCAGCACCATGTGAGAGTAGAATTATTACTTCTCACGAAGCAGACACTCTGCTTCTGTTTATGTCCTCTAAGAATGGATATCACATCACACTACTAGTACACATTCAGTTTGTGATCTACCAGAATAAGCAAGAAAAAAATGCTATTATATTCAAATTGAGCCTTGGCGTGACTCAATAAAAATCATAAAACAAGTATCTAATATTAAAGAAATACAAAACTCTATAGTAAAAAAATTCCTGTTCCCTATATCCACAAAACAACACTCTTGGTGAATAATGTCAACAAAAGTGGGAATGAAGTATAAGTAGCAGGGAATGTACGAATATTAAGAGTTTTGTTTTCACTTTTCCAGTTTTGTTAGAGAAAGAGCATTCCTTTATACAGATCAAGGTTCTGTAATACTTATTTATCCTGAGATTTCCCTTGATAATCCAAACATTTTCCCTGCAGGTTCAAATCATGATACTAAACAATTTTCTCTAAGAAAAAGTAATGATTTTACTTTTCGCAAACCACATCACACCTGAATTCTGTGTTCTTCTACAGTGATATGTCTCCATCTTCTATCTCTACTTCCCCACAAACAAATAGAAAATTATTTACACAATATATACATGTACTTATATACATACTACAAGAGCCCAAACTAAGAAGCCAAATATGATAGAATATTATTGGAGTATTATACTCTTAAAACGCCCCCCTTCATATTCATCTCATAAACACCATCAATCCATTTATTAAAAATATACCTACAATCTACCTCAGTGACTTCAACAAGCAATTCATTCCTTTTGTGTGTATTAGTCTCAAAACTGTCAACAAAGTTTAATCAGACTTTGTAAATAAGACACAGAAGTAGGTAAGCTTATACTCTTAATATTTTAGTGTTGCCACAAGTGGTAAATTGTTGTCACTTTGTGCCTATATGTTATTTCCAACTTAAGGCGACCCTAAGGTACACCTTTCGTGGGGTTTTCTTGCCAAGATTTGTTCAGAGATGTTTACTATTGCCATCTTCTGGGGCTGGGTCAGTGTAACTTTCCCAGTTAGCCAGTGGGTTCCCATGGCTGAGTGAGGATTTGAAGATTTGGCCTGAGTGAGGATTTGGTCTCCTGGAGTTCTAGTCTAGCACTCAAGCCTACACTTCATTAGCTCTCATATCAAACTTGAGCTCACAAATGGCAAAGAGGGACAGGCTATACAGCGTGGGCTATGTTGTGTTCACACATGAAAAGGGCATTATGAGCTGGAAGAGACATACTCGTTTTCCTACTTAGTTTTTATATGTTTGAGTATGTTATGTCTGTCTGTACATGCCTTCAAGCTATCTATTGACTTATGGTGACCCTATGAACTTAACAGGATAATTCTCAAGAGGTGGTTTTGCCAGTTCCTTCCTCTGAAACATGGCCTACAATGCCTGGTATTCACTGGCACCCTTCCATCCAAGTACTAATCAGGGCTGACCCTGCTTAGCTTCCAAGATCAGATGGGATCTGGAGGCTTTATGGTATGATCTGTATATTGCAGGACACAACTATGTCCAAATTTGAAGTTATTTTGAACATATGGGGGGAGGGGCAGGGCAGTGATTTGCAGAAGGGGCTTGCCTGAGATTTAGGCAAGCAATATGGGAAGATGTGCGCAACATTGAAGGATACAGGCTGAGCATTATCAATCCCCAAGTTTCAAAGTGGTAAAAGTAAGCAATTCCAGGATTACTGTAAACCTCACTGCTCATCTTTAGGCTCTATTTAGCCATTATTACAGAAGATGGCATTCTAAATTAAAACTAAACAATCAGAATAATTAAATCAGTTGAATTAAAAAAAACCCTGGTACTAAGAAACCCAAGTACAGCTTTACATTTCTTATTCAAATAATTTCTGCTGCAAAAAGACCAGGTGTCTAAAGATTATGACTTCAAAATTATCTGTATCCAAAATTATCCTCTAATTTTTTTGGACACAAACCAAGCAATATGTGATATATTTATACCGAACACAAGTTATATGTCTGATAGTGAACTTTATTCAGTGCAAATGAAATCATGTACAGCAAGTACGTGATTCCATATGTTTCTAGACAGCATTAAGCAGGTCTGTGGAGCTGGAGTAGTGGAGTTGCAAATGAAAGGAATATTGGGTGGCACTGGAGTTGGTAGAAGTGTAATGACTGACTCTGGCTTCAAAATAAAAACTTATAATAAATTCCTAGGTTGTTGCATATTTACTTTCACAGAAATTTAGGAAAGTTATCTTGTTCAGAAATTTTAATCAAATAAGTATACTTTATATTCTATCAGCCTAAGTTGTCTGATGATTTATGTAGTGGTATTGAAAAGTCTTGTGCTAGCATTTTACTTTAGCAAATTTGTTATTATTAATTAATGTACATTGCCATCTATGAAGGAGTTGGAGATGAAAAACAAGAAAATAGACTATCAAAGGTTTGGTGTACTGACACCACAGCATTCTCTCAACTAAGACCCTACAAGGCTGGTTTTGTGAAGGCTCAGCCTGGAGAACGTCTTGGAATGCTGATTCCTCAGGCTCTCTTCATAAGTCTAATAGACATTACCAAGAATATCCTCAACAACCTCATGTGGAAATTGCGTTATTCTTTAAATGCAATTACTATGGCAGTTTCCCAAGAAATTTTCTGGAGATGGAATATGAAATACAAGAACACTGCTTAAATTAAAATAGTAAAGACTACCTCAGACCAAGGATTATATCATACAAATATACTTACCTGTGGACATAGTGTAGCTGATGTACAGAATCTATTGCTATCACCATTTCAGCTAAATAAAAGCGAGCCATTTCTTCAGGTAATCGATCCTCAAACTTACTGAGCAAGGTAAGCAGATCACCACCAACATAATAATCCATAACCAGGTACTAGGAACAAATAAATCAGAAAAGAGTTTTAATAAATTAGACAAGGATGCAAATATTCAAGTAACACAACTGAGGTGGAGTAGAACATGCAGCTCCTCCCACAGTAATGGCATCTCCCCTTTTGCAGAGCTAACGTCTTCTACAGTAGAAAGAGGGTACTGAAAATACAATGGTGCCACAACAAGACAATGTAGTACAGTCCTGCCATCGGAGAGAATTTTCTGTGGCACTAGTCCTGTCACAGTTCTCCTGCAACCACTTCTCATTAACTGCAAAGTGTGTGAGTAGTGCGCAGGAGTATCTTCAAAACCAATAGCTAGAACTGTTCAAGATTAGTGCTATGCAAGAAATGTTAATTCCCTACACTAAAAGGACACAAAAGAAAGCTTGACTGAAATGTTATTAAACCCACAAAATGTCCATTCTAGCACCAATCCCTTGGAATTTAATGACAAAACACTTGATGTATTTGGATTTTAGAGATCAAAAGAGTCCTAAGAACTTTGGAAAAGCACACACAACTGTTCAACACAACACACTGAGAAAATGAGTAAACTTTACAAGCAAAACTTACTAAATAGTTTTCATCCTGGAAGGCATAGTGCAATGTTGTAATCCATTGGTTATCTCCGTTCACTAATACATCCCTCTCTTCTCGAAAACAAGCTGTCTGAAGGGCAGAAAAATAATAATTTAGGTACAATTCAAAGCAAGATACCAATAACAGTTCGTCTGTCCTGCAACCAGAGCAGTGACCTGACCAATGACAGACTGTACGCTAGTGCTTAGTACCTGCAAGTTTTAATTTGCTTTTAAAATGACAATAACTGTTAAACCTAAATCTATTAGTCTCAAATAAAGTCACCGGGAACATAGTACATCAATAAGCATGATAGTTCTGTTGATAAAGGTATTATCCCAAAATGGTAAGACAAAAGTCTTAATCATAATGTTTTCAATGGCCAAGCTAATCCCTAAACTGCAGGTTCATATTAACCGGTTATATTAACTGCCAATAAAGTAATTGTGAGTGGGTCCATTCTTCCCCTCTCATAATCAGGGGCAGTTAAGCAGATGTCAGATGACAGTTAAGCGAGAAACCTGGTTGAGTAACACTGCTGCATACATACCTGCATATTTATAACAGGGAATAGACTAGAAGAATGGGCTATAGTCCATAGTAGCTCATCCTATAATGCATCTAATGGTCAGAGGAATCTGTTGTTTTAAACAAAACTCTGGGAAATGAACAGTTAACCTTTTAGGTAAATTAGAACAGGGGGATCAGGTAGTGTGGTAGTAGGTACAAATAAGCCTACAAATTAAGTTTTCAATCTAATGTTGAACACTTACATCCTAATAAATTATTTTATACCACTGTTTCCAATCTGTGCATATGAGGTATTTCCAGGGGAAGCATGAGGCCGCGAGAGGAAAAAAAAATAACTTCTTGCTGTCAAATTCAGAAGAAATGTTTTTTAAAAAAATCAATTACAGCAAGTTTACTCTCCACTCCTGATTTTGTGACAAATAAGTGAAAAGAAAGTGGACACTGGCACTAGGAGCCAATCATGCTGGCTTGCATGAGACATTGTTGCCTTGCAAACAGTGGTATGAGAACTGGAAGGGCAAGAGGGAATGTTGAAGAATGTTTGGGATATTATAATACATTCCTATGCATCTTTGTTCCACAAATGCAATCCTAAAAACATTTCTTACAAACGAAGCCCAAGTAAGTACAGTGTGCTCACTGCCAAATAAACATGGGCTCTAATCAATTTGTTGGATCCTGACCTATGAGTTGAACAGTTAATAGGCTAGACTTCCTCCAGTCAGTTGTTGCAGGCTTCTATTTTTAACCAGGAGCAAAAGCATTATTTTTTCAATAGCAATACTAACTGCCATACCACCATTCAGTATATGTGAGGAAATTTAGTTGCCTTTTTGCATCTTATTGCTTAGAAATAGACGAAATATACAAGCTGCCATTTTAATTAGATGGAAAATCTGTCATAGTGCAAGAAGACTGTTTCAGCATACATTAAAAATGTACATATATTTATGTATTCTGTATCTATAGTGGGTGTGTGGCATACACACACACACACACACACACACTACCGACAGAAGACATATGAATGTAAATTATTGTACATATTTAAAAAAGACAAGTAGTGCTTTTTGAGCTTAATATTTCCCCAGTTACTAAGAGGAACATATTATTCTTTTAAAGTTAGACAATCAATGCTGTATTATTATTAATAGCTTCTGAACTATGCAAGAATTTAAGCTACTCTTCTTTTAGGTCCCATTTGCTGGAATTCCTGAGAACAAGTACAGCCTTAAGAAAAACATTTCCCCTTTATTTTGGCAAATAATCCCTGGCTACTGAATAGGGATATTACTACTGCAATCAAGGGAGGGTGACAGCTCAGTAGCAGAGCATTTGTTTCATGTCCCAGGCATCTCATATTAAAGGACTGGGAAATGTGCCTGCCTTAGCCAGTAAGAAAGCCACTACTGGGTGGAGTAGACAATATTGGCTAGACTCACTCAGCATAAGGCAGCTGCTTATGCTCATCTGTTCCATTCAGACCATCTATTTACAGAAAAGGAGAGTTACTGGAATGAAACACTAGACTGTCAGCATCTAAATTCCCTTTTATACACAGAAAGGAAAGAAACAGTAGCAATAATGAAGGTTTACTGGGCCCTACAACCTAATCACTGGAAGTCCCCCCCCCATTCTGTATCTACATTTTCTCTATAATCACTGGAAGACACTAAAGCTCATCATATTCCATGCTCAGATAACAAAACCACAAATGCATGGAATGTACCACATGAACATATTTTCTCCAAGAATGTTTCTTCAAAATACAGATATTACATATTTAAGCACATATTTCAATAACATTGTTTTAGACTGTGAAGTTATAAATTTTCTTGCTTCAGATTTCTATACTAACATAAAAAAAGGATCATGGAAATGCTCAGGCTAATTGTGAAAGTTAAAATCCAGCAAAAACAACATTTTGGCCTTATTTCTCATACAAGGAGCTAATTCCAAAAATACTGGGAATAGGTACATTTGTGGATACACATAAGGAAGTATCCAAAAGGATCTACTCAACAGATGGCAGTGTAGTCTGCTGTTAAAGTACCAAACTATTAAAAGGGGTGGGGCAAAGGCAATTTTCTTAACTTCTCTAAATAGGTGATCAGCATTGCTAAAACAGACATCACCAACCATCTGTTCAGTCCTGAGCACATGATCTCGCAATCCTGTAACATGAGCCAAGGACACAAAACCGGTGCTTAATGTGGAGACCAAGTAACAGAAACTGTGCGCACACACCCTTCAGAGAAAATGGTTTTCAAGACAGCAAGGAATTCATGCCTGGAAATTTGGTTCTGCATACATCAGTACACAGTAATTTCAGTCATATTCAGCCTATAAGCATCCTTTTTTTTAAAGTTTCTAGTTGCAGAGTTTGGTCTCATGTTTAAAAAAATATTTGAATAATAAAACCAGTATTTTCTTTTTAAAAAGTTGAAATTTCAACAAATGGTCATAAATCTCTTTAACAAGCCAAATAACATGAATCATACAAAGATAGAAAGAAATTATGAAAATTAAAGTGTAACAGGTCCATGGCAGTTACTTCAAGTATCAGAAGACAGACTGCAATTAACAATAAACCTGGATTAACATAGTCAATTTTTATAAAGGAAGTAGAAGGGTCTACTGAACAAACTAATCTCCACAGTAGCTTGAACATACATTCCTTGAACCTTACCTCAGCTCTTTTCAGCATCTCCCATTTATTTAATATTTTCATTGCAAATACTTTATCCGCATTTTTCAATTTTACGACTGCAACCTGTAAAGTTAAAATAAATTTTTTTGGAAAAATATTTGTGTACATCAACAGATTTACAACACAGTTCATTTTCACACACTCATGTTGCAAATGACACCTGAATAATTTCAAATGTTACTTTATACTGAAAAAATATAACCAACAGATTTTCATAATTCATACCTGTTGCAATACCAGACACTCATTGTGACAAGAACTGACCGAATTTTGGGGGTATTTCAGACATTCACATTTGTGACCAGTAATCTAGTCATGATCATAGTATTACTATGTTACTTCATTTTAATATATTTTGTAAGCCACCTTCAATCTCATATTGAAATAAAGGCAGGATATAAATTAAATAAGATTAAACCATAAAACATCACAAAACACCACAAAATATAATTGGTCTTATATCTCCACTAAATCTCCTGCAAATTGACACAGCAATAGTATTTTCTAAAATCCTAAAGGATCAATGAATATAGCTCGCAGGTTGCCAAATCCTTCTTTTGAATGATTTTGTGTACTTACTATCCAAACATACTAAACAATCCTGCTAACAAATCCCTGTATCTCACAACTACTGATGGCCTGTTTACTGTCCCACATGTATGCACCAGAATCTCATGTCTCATCCCACATTGCTGGTCAATTGACAGTACACTCAGATGAACGAATCACTATGGCACTAATATTTAGGTCACTGACAAATCAGGCACTTACACAGTTTCACTTTGGGAGTATTTTTGCTCTTTTTACAGCAAGCAAATAGCTTTCCAAAACAATTACATAAAGCTATTGTATTGTATTATTGTAGCTGGTTCACTGATCGGTAACCAAGCAGTTCGGCACCTTCCAGCATTCTCCCTTTTCTGATTCAAAGCAATGATCAAAATTAGCATACACATGTTTATTAGGATATTTACAAATAGTTCTTTATCGAAAGTGGTTAACAATAAACAGTAAAAATGGGACCATCCGTAACATGCAATAAACACAATTAAAACACAATCCTAAAACAGCATTAAAAGGCAGTTAAAAATTTAAAAGGTCAGACTGACCCACTTGAAAAGCATGGACCAAGAAAACCAACAATTGTGCACTGGTGCAGATATGATTGCAAGGGAAATCACCGCCAGTGCACAAAAGGGGAATGAAATCTATAGCATCTGGGAAACACTCAAACAGCGCTGGGCCTGGGGATCTCCAGGTACAACTAGGAAGGAATCCTGACTGAAACTGTCCTGATGCTTGTCAAGAGTTGACAATACAGGGGACAGATGGATGTAGAGTATGGCACAAGACTAGAAGATGTTTCCCCGGTTGTCACATAATAAGTAGCAGGTGCTTTGAGAAGCATATTCTCTACAAATCTTAAGGCAATGCAGGGTGGCATAGGGAGAAGCACGCCTTCACAAGCAGTTTAATGCTTGGGAAAACAAAACAAAACAAAACAAACCCAGTGCCATTAGCTGGGTTCAGAGACAAAAAGCCAAGCAGCATAAGCCTCCTTAGAAGTGAAGCAATGTGTTCCCACCTGAAACCACCTGTTAACATTCCAGCAGCCACATTCTGTGCTAGCTGGGGCTGACAGTGGCAATCACATTTTTTAAAAAAAGGCATGACAGTAATCCAAACTGTCAACCAGTTTGCCTATGCCTGCAGTAGACCAAATGGGAGTATATCAGTGCATGCATCTCTGTGTGTAAACTAGTCAAAGGTGGTAAAAGGCACTCAGAGCTGTCATGTCCACTTTGGTCTCAAGTGACAGAGCCTGGCAATGGATACAGGAATATAGCCAAGCTACACATTAAAAGTATGTCTGAACCCAACCACTCTGGAGATACTGAACACATATGTTTTAACTTCCTCAGAAGCAAATTTAGTCAAGCTTTGATTTTAACTCAAGAAACATTTCACTTAAATAAAAACCAACTAGCACTATATGCATCTTGGAAGCAAGAGAATGACTAAATGTCGAAAACATATGGTTTATCTTTTGGATTAGTTTTGGTGTGATTCTGAGCAAACCATCTCTTTCCTTATCATTTTAAGAATATATTGGCATAAATCTTGTCAATTCCAATTAAAGTAGACCTATTAGATCAATTGTTAGCAGGTAAGTCAACATTTATGTAAGTTCAAATGACTCAATTAGTCTACTCTAATGGGGGCCTAAGATCAAAAATTAGACTTATGAAAATATCTGTCATCCCTAGATTCACTTCTTACTTTTCAGAATATTGCTATTTTATTTTAACAATGTGTAGAAAAGTAGACCACAGTATTGTTTTATATATGAGCGATAAACAAAAGTTCAAAATAAAAAATCCACCTGGTTTATATGTATGTAACCAAACAGATAAAACACATATTGTTTAAGTGGGCAGACCAGTAACAATTCAGGACAAATTGAGACCAATTGATAAAGCAACTATTTATAGGGAGTAGTACATATCTATATTTTCAACCAAATAATTGGAGATTTAGTATTATCATGAACAAAATTATTTTTCTGTCCCCTACAATAGCTAGAATGTACAAACTTTACTCCAGTGTGATGGACACATATATTTGAAAAAGTTTATTGTTTTAGTTATGTGGATTCCTTGAAGGAAAGGGAACAGATCAGAGGGAACAGTTTGCAGACCATTAAATCCTGCTAAGACAAGTTCAAAATATCCTTTCAGCCCTCAAGAAACTTAGGACTAGGGTACCTGAAAGACCACTGCCTTCCACAGATCCATATGTGGCCTCTCAGATCTTCCCTAGAGGTGCTGCTTCAACTGCCTACACCAAGTGTAATGAAGCAAGCAACTAACAGAGACACACAGCCTTTTTAGTATTGGCACTCATGCTAAGAAACAAACTTGCTAGACAGGTTTGCTTGGTGCCATACTTGTGATCATTTGAGAGCCAGGTAAAGATCTTTCCATTTACCCAGGTCCTTTACATAAATGTTGTCATCAGCTTTAAAATCTGCATTTTAAAAATTCAGACTTCTTTTGTATAGATTTTGTATAGGTTCCTCAGCAATATGAGTAGACCCGCCACCATCAAGCTTTCATCTTGAGTTAAAGGTAAAACCAGAAGCCCTGGGCTAGATGACTTCCCACACCAATATTGTGCCAGTTTCTAAGAAGGATCACAAACAATGACTCCTCTCATGTAGCCAGGAGTTTCCCACTACATAACCCCACTCTTGCAGTCTACATCAGAATGTAATGTAATATACTTTTCTTCCTCCTCAACCCTTTCTACATATTTCTAATTTAAAGCTTCAGTTCATATAAAAGAGTGGTCAATTTTTCTTAATTAACATTTTGGAGTTTTGCATAAGTGGTAGAAATTTCTGTTAAGGACATTGTGTAAAAGGCAGATCACGAACAGAAACAGAGTCAGAAGGGATCCCAAGTTTAATCTATTTCAAAACCCTGTCAATGCAGGAAGTCCACAGAATGTCTCTGACACTATATTACATGAAATTTAGCAAAAATAATAAAATGAGAAAACATGAAGGTAGCTGGTCATGTAGCAAAAGCTGGTCATGTGGCAAAACCTATATCCAATGTAGGAATGCACAGTAATGTATACCTTTTATTATTCACTTTTCGCCTGCTAAGAAAAACCCTAAGGGTTGTAACAAAAAATGTAAAGATAATTTTTGTTTCAACCTTGGATACTCCAGGATGCTACCATAAAGACTGGCATCCAATTTACTCCTTGGGCTACTGACAAAAGAAAAAAGGCTGAATCTTGCACTGTGTCCATCCATATCTGAACTTTCATTCTGGCGGTGAGCCAAAGAATTCAGCCGAGAAGGGAGACAACACAGCAGATGATAGCTTGACAAAATATGTGTCATACAAGGCTCTTTTACGAATGCAAGCAAATGCATCAAACCAATTCACTACACTGAATTCCAATAAAAGTGCAAGGCAAAAACATTGGATGGGGCAATTATTAGCTCCTGAATTGCTATAGTTTAATATTGTCTACCTATGCAATCCTGACTTGGAAAAATAAAATAGGATTCAAGACTACATCAAGAGGAGGCAACAGCAAATGAAGTTGTTTAGTTTCATCACTATTCTGAAAATGTTCATGTCTCTCACAGCCAACAGTTACACAGTTAATATATTCCTCATGTGTCGTACATATTTCTCAAGACAATTTTTGAAAAGAAAAAAAAGGTGGATAGGTACTACTCAAGCCTATCTGTTCTTATCCCAAAACATCAAAGTGTTCTTTTAAAGCAAACACTGTGTACTGCTGAGGTAAAAGTATTACACACCATTAAGAATCAATATTTGCGTAATAATTTAGTAGATTTTACATCAGCTCTTTTCATTTCATATTTTATATAATGCCACAACTAATGCACATTTGACTCTAAATTAATTTTGCCATTTCACTGCTTCATAGCCTTAACTTCACAGCAATACCAGAGTTGCATATAGCATATGAAACTGGAATACATAGCTATGTTAAGACAAAACTGGTAGAATAGCCAAGCTGACAGCAGGCTTCTCAATCTGTGTTAACTTTCACCAGTTGGCGCTTGGCATAAATTGACAGCAGAAAAGGAAAGCACGAATAATTCATCTGATGAGATTAGGTAATTTTTCTCTGGGAGGAAGGCAGTGCTACATTCTATGCGCTCAGTTTAATTTCCATTCTAAACACCTTACTTCTGAGTAGACATGCTTGCAGACATACTGTAACATACTCTGTTGTAATACAGTATGTTACATACTGTAAATCCAATGGGCATTACTCCTTGACATGTGAGCGCAGGATTACAATTCTCTCAAAGTTCATTAAAATGAAGTTCTTTAACACAGTTCCATCCTTCTGTACAATTCTTTCAGCAAAATGGCACTGCTTCTCTGAATACAACCACTTCTTGAAATTCAAATACGTTTTATTATGTCTAAATGTTTCTTCATTCTATCACTGCTAGTGTTAATTAGAAAAGGGAGGGCAGGAGACTCTTTTCTCAAGACAGATTCCCTTTTAACAGTATTAGACGAAGGATACCCCCAAAATCAATCCCTAATAGAACAAATAATCTTTAACATCCATATTACCTACGGTAAATTAAAGAAAGTATGCTGTAAGAAGCAGAAAGACCTCATGCTTATCTTCCTTCAATAACAAATTTCTAGCCAATTTTGCTAACAGCAACACCTCAAAATATTAAGTTTTACTTCATGTTACAGACATTGGGAGGGGAAGCATCAACAGCAGCTGTGAAAGAAGGTAAGAACTATTTAAGTTCTGAATCAAAACAGGAAGAAATTGTTAAAAAGAATTCTGTTTTGAACACCACAAATACTACATGCTCTCCTGTCGGAACACAATTTAGCCCTTACTTCACTAACAGGAAGTGGTAAGACTAGAATTATGTAGAATAAAATACATTTCTAGATCAGCTATTTTTGTCCAGTATTATTGGATTAGTTTCAGTTGGTGCAGCCTTAGGATGTGGACAGGATCCCTGGAGAAGTGAGAGCCGCCACATGCATACTGGATCCTTGCCCCTCCTTCTTTTTGAAAGCAGCTAGAGGGGGACTGGCAATTGGGTAAGGGGAGTAGTGAATACATCACTTTAGCAAGGAAATTTTCCAGTACGCTTAAAAGAGGTCGTGGTAAGGCCATTACTAAAAAAGCCCTCTCTGGATCCCACCATTCTGAACAATTATCAGCCAGTCTCCAACATTCCATTTTTGGGCAAGGTTCTGGAGTGTGTGGAACAAATTATCTAGAGACATTTCTATCTAGCTTCAGGGTTGGTAATGGGACGGAAAGAGCTTTGGTAGCCTTGGTGGAAGGAAGCCTACGCTGGGAACTAGTCAGTGGGTGAGTGCCCCTGTTGTTTCTGCAGGAGTTCTCAGAAGCTTCCAGTACCATCAACCATGGTATCTTTCTGGGCTGACTTTCTAGGGTGGGATTTGAGAGCGCTGTTATGCAGTGGTTCCAGTCATTCCTGGAGAGGAGAACTCAGATGGTGGTGCTGGAGGACTCTTGTCTGACTCCCTGGCTGTTGGCCTTGGGGTATCTCAGGGTTCTGTTTAACATCTACATGAAACCACTGGAAGAGGCCATCCAAAATTTTGGGGTTCATTGCCTCAATATGCTGATGACACCCAACTCTGCCTCTCCTTTCTATCTGATTCTAAGGAAACTGTCTTGGTGCTGAAGCTATGTCTGTTGTCAGTAATGGGCTGGATGAGGACAAACAAATTGAAGCTTAATCCAGATCAGCCTAAAGGTGCTTCTGGTCAGTCGAAAGTCAGGCCAGGGAATAGGGACTTTGTCTGTGCTAGATGGGGTTACATTCCCCCTGAAATTTCAAGCTTGCAGTCTTGGTGTTCTCCTGGACTCTCTTACGTCTGGATGCCCAGGTTTCAGCAGTGGCCAGGAGTGCATTAGCACAGTTAAAACTTGCGTACCAGCTGCACCCATTCCTTGAGAAGTCAGATATGGCTACAGTGACACACACCTTTTTTTACATCTCTGTTGGACTACTGTAACATGCGTTACCTGGGGCTGCCTTTGGAAACTGTTCAGAAACTCCAGAGGGTTCAAAATACAGCAGCCAGAATGCTGACTGGGCTAGTTACAGGGAACACATAACTCCCTTGTTAAAACAGCTTCACTGGCTAGCTGTTTGTTTCCAGGCATAAATCAAAGTGCTGTTCATGACCTATAAAGCCCTATACAGCTTAGGTCCAGACTATTTGAAAAACCGTATCTCTCTTTATGAACCTGCTAGAGTCCTTAGATCGGCAAGGGAATGCTTCCTTTTGGTCCTACCACCATCCCAGGGCAGCCTGGTAAGGACACGGGAGTGAGCCTTCTCACTGGCTGCTCCCACCCTGTGGAATGTTCTTCCACAGGAGGCTGGCTGGTCCCCTCCCTGCTTTCCTTTCATAGGCAGGCAAAGCAGGCATTTAATGGGTGAGCTGGAAACCCTTCACTTATTTATTAGTTGTTTTTTAAATATTGTTCTATAATTTTATATGCCTTTTAATGTTTTAACTGTTTTTATGCTTTTAATGTTTTTTAACCTTTTGGAAACTACCTTGGGTCCCATCTTGGGAGAAAAGGCAGCATAGAAATTCAATCAATCAATCAATATTAATTTTTTCAGAAAATCCTATCTGTCCCAGGTTCAATCATAACATTCCTTCCTGGTCTAGCAGATATGAGAATAAGTGTCAAGCTTAAGAGTTTTCTCTAGCCCTTTTTCTTGAACTACTGACATTAATAGTTTGTAGAGAACATTCAAAATAGTTTTCCTGTTTGTAGTAACAAGAAACTGGAGTTTAAAAAGTGGAGCAGCATTCCCTGAAGCCAGCTCCAGTAGGAGAAAAGGACTGAGACACAAGAGAAGTATCATAATTAGCCTCCATTTACAGCCTCTCCCAAACTGTTTGTAAGGTGATGATTGGACTCTAGATGGCAAATGCTTATGAATGTTGCCCAGCTGAAGACACGTTTTTATAAAACATTGAAAATGCAGAATACATTGCATAATAATAACAATAATGATAGCACACTAACTGCAGCTAACATTGTGACCACCACTAAAGTAATGACAACAAATGAAATACAGTAGGCCCTCTACATTCACAATGTTTAGGGGCACAGAATCCTCATGAATGTCAGAATATTGCGAATAACTCCCCTGGAGAATCAGATCTCCTTCTCTGCACCCTCTTGCCTGCTGCTGCCAGCAATGGCAGTAGCGGGGGGAAGTGCAGGGAAAGGACGATCTCCCTGCCTGCATACTCCTGCTGGCCGCTGCCAGCGTGCCAGCACAGGCGGGCAGGTGGGGGAGTGCAGGGAAGTGAAGATCTTCTTCCCTGCACCCTCCTGCCAGCACTGCTGGCACGAGCAACGGGCAGGAGAGTGCAGGGGAGTGAAGATCCTGCCCCTTCCCTGTGCCTGGGCAAAAGGCCAGGGAATGAGAGAGTTAAAATGGGGGGGGCAAGTGGGCACCTGTGAATAATCAAATTCACAAAAGCGAAACCAACAAATGTGGGGGGAGGAATGTACTTACAAAATTAATTAAAGCATAAAACTGATACAAAAGGAATATATTGTATGTACAATGCTGACTTTGGTACTCAATGTTATTAACTTTATATTAAAGCTGTGATTCTTAACCTGATGCTGCTAAAGTACAGTGGGCCTGCATTGACTGTGAGCTCAACATTCACAAATTCACCTTACACGAGGTATAAAGTGAAAAGAGAAATATATTTAAATATTTTAAAAATTATTTGCAAGCAACTAGGATTGGAACCAAGCCCTCAACCATCACAGGACAAGATGGAAGGGGAGCAAAATGAGGTGAGGTAATACATACCTCACATGACATTTCACAGATCCTCATTTCTTTTCCTTCCACCCCTATTCCCAAGCTTGGAAAATTCCTAGAAACGCAAGTAACCTGTGAAATGGCAGGAAAGTTCCCCAACAGGTTTAAAAGGTGGTGGAGTACTTTTCATAATTCAGTTCTATAGGCAGAGGATGAGGGTTTATATCCATGGATAAAAAGTTGCTTTATAGAAATTAAGCATAAAGTACCACATCAGAGAGCTATGGAAGGAACACTTCAGAGAGTTCTAGCTATCTGTGGTGGTCTGTTTGTTCACCTTATTATTCCATTGCTTTTTAATCCCATTACTGGGCAATTCATTTACAGTTACAAAATATAAATTTGAAATAACAGCAACTGTATTAAGTACAAACATTTTGCTAATATGAGTGGTACAATTTATGGAAATGAGATACGAAGGAGTACGCAAGGAAAAAAACGGTTAGGAGCCACTACATTAAAGCAATCTTTTCTTTACCAAGGAACTCTGGAAAACATAATTTGTTGCCAGGGATCCCCAAGACTTAATTCAAGATTTAAATATTTAAATTTAGATTTAAATATTCAAATATTTATTTGAAGTTGCTCATCAGTTGCTCTTCCTTATCCCTTACTCTTCCAATAGACGATGCGGAAAGGAGACTTGTTAATGATCTGTGAAGTAACATGCTGAGATCCCCCAAGTGCTAGGAGAACAGAAGAAATTGGAATTTTCTAAAGAAAGGTTATGAATGGAAGGCAGGCCTAAAGAGTAATTTCTTTTGCCCTTTCCCCCAAAGCAGTGCCAGGAAAGTAAGGGTCTTGGTGCTACTTTGGGGAAAGCATGAAAGAAGTGTTGTTTCCCTCTGATACAGCATTGAGAGAATAGACAGGGTAAGTGCTTCTTTTAAAAACACTTACCCTCTTTATTCTCCTGGTGCGCCTTCAGAGGAAATGGCATTTCTTTTGTACTTTCCCCCAAAGGAGCATCACTGCTTCATTTCCAAGCAGCCACAGGACTAAAAGGATTTACTTCTGTTTTTGTGGCTGCTTGGAAGTGAAGCTCTGCCACAATACCTGGCTCTAGGCTCAACAGCATTGTCACATTCACCATCAAAGGCCTAGGCTGGGCATCTTCCCTCATCTTCTGGGCTCTCCTGTTGCCTTCCCATCTTCTGGGTTCTCTGAAGCACTTGTGCAGTCATGCCTGGAGCCTCCAGCACAGAATGAAATGTCTGCCAGAAGATCCTTCCCCCTCCCTGTGCCTGCGCCACTGCCACCACCATCACTGCCACCTTTGATCAATCTGGGACATGCTACATCCATCAGCCACAACTGACTGGAACATTTTTCGTCCCTTAAATCTAGGATTTCCACTGTTTTCTGGGATGAATGGCAATCCTATGCTAAGCCCCTGTGAGGGCTCTGTTAGACCCCCTGGAGGTCGGTGGACCACAGGTTAAGAACCAGTGCATTAAAGCATAAAATTGATACATCAACCAAAGGGAATACTACAGTACGGACGATCCTGACTTTGGTATTCAATGTTACAGCTTAATATTAGAGGATCTTATTTAGTTCCTTCATAGTTGCCCTTCCAAGTTCTAGTTTTCTGATTTCTTGACTAAAGTCTGAAATTTGATCTATGAGCCAAGTCAGAGAAAGACTTTGACTGTTTCAGTGTCTTCATCATCTACCTTAAACTTAGGCAAATCATCTGTGATGAATCATCTTAATGACCTTGATAGTCTATTGTAACACTGTTTTTCTTTCTTCTTTCTTTACCCACTCTTCTCTTGAATATTAAAATGCCACATGCTCCTTCTGAGCCAGCTAACTAGAGTTCACTCATAGCCACAATCTGGAATCTAGGTTTGAAACAGGTTTTCAGTCACAGTTAAAAGTAAACAATTGTTTCTGTTGTTGGGGGATGACAGGAGTTTCAGCCCCACAGAAACGCAGCAGAAAAGTCACAGGTGGGGCATGATGCAACATCTTTGCAGTGGGCCGATCATTTTCCCAGGGTTCCCTGCCTGGAATCCCTGACATCTGTTAAGTACAGTTAATACTTACAGTGTATGTGTTTCTCTCTCTCTCTCTCTCTCTCACACCCATACATGCAGACTCTCACATACATGTAAAGAGAACAGACGAAAGTTTGACATTTGCATCAACTTAAACAAGCAGGTTAAAAACTCAAGAATTGCCAGTGCATGATCTATAAGATTTTTTCTTGATCTCTGCTTTTCAACCAACATCTGACTGAGATGAAATAAGTAAAAATGTATGTTTCTTATTTTATTTCCAACAGTGCTGTGGCTGTGTGGCACCCAGCTGAGGACCATGGGTTTTAATTTTGAGGCTAACTGTGAAACAATTTGTTCATTTCTAATATCTGATCCCAGGCTGGGCTTTCAGCTTTCTTCTAACATTTACTACAGAACCAATGTACGTATGTATATATATATATATATATATATATAAAGAGAGAGAGAGAGAGAGAGAGAGTGTTATGTGCCTTCAAGTCATTTCTGACTTATGGTGATCCTTAGGTGAACCAAGCACCGAGTTTTCTTGGTAAGATTTGTTCACGGGGGTTGGCATTTGCCTATCACTGAGGCTAAGAGTGCTACTTGCCCAGGGTCACCCAGTGGGTCTCCATGGCTGAATGGGGATTTGAACCCTGGTCTCCAAAGTCATATTTTAATGCTCAAACCACTATACCCTCCCCCATATATATATTTTGAGTATACATGCACATGCACCACCTATAAATCTATTTTACAGCTTTGTATGTTTTAGAAAATACATTTTAATGGGGATTTTATTAATAATAAACAACAACCTAAACAATACAGCAAAAGGTTGGGATTTCAGGACAGACTGGCTTAAATTACATGTGTGTGCATAATATATGTGTGTGTGTGTAATATATATGTGTGAGTGTGTTTTATATATATATATATATATATATATACACACACACACATACATACACACATATTCTTAATTTTATAATTCCTGAATAAATATAAACATCATATTTGCCAACACTTAAGATGCACCCATGTAAAAGATGCACCCCATTTTCAAACAGCATTTTTCAGGAAAAAAAGTGAGTTTTATAATCCAGCAAATATAGTACTCACTGCTTGCTACAACAACTAGTGGGAAAACAGTGTGTATCTTCATAGTCTAAATCTCAGTATAATTAGCAATCTAATTTTGGGCCAAACATAATAGAAACAAGACAGAATTCTATGGAACATGATCAACAATCAAATCAAGTGCATATGCTCTGATGCAATATGCTGTGAATAAGCTAGCCTTAGAACAGTATAAAGGTATATGGATCTGACACTAATTCTGCATAGATTGCTGTCACAAGGACACCACTATGTGGACAGATATGCTCCCCTGTTCTAACTCCCTATCTTTAAAGCACATAGGTAAGAGACTCTTTCATCACTGCTGCCATTTATTTTGACCTAGAAACCCCTCTATATGTTTGTCTCTGAAATAAATGAAGGTTCATAATTACATCACTAGTTCATCCAAAGTCTGCATATTCTTCAGAACATGCCTACTTTGGCCTTTGTGTCCAGGCTGGAATCTTTTCCTTCAAAAATCATAGAATCATAGAAATCACAGAGTTGGAAGAAACCCCAGGAGCCATCGAGTCCAGCCCCCTACTATGCAGGAACATCCATAAAAGCATCCCCAACAGATGGCCACTCAGCCTCTGCTTAAAAACCTCCAAAGAAGGAGACCCCACCACACTCCCAGGCAGCAGATTCCACTGCCGGACAGCTCTGACTGTCAGGAAGTTCTTCCTGAGGTTCAAGTGGAATCGCCTTTCCTGCAGCTTGAATCCATTGCTCCTTGTCCTAGTTTCTGGAGCAGCAGAGAACAAGTCCACTCCTTCCTCAACATGACATCCCTTCAAATATTTAAACACGGCTATCATGTCCCCCCTTAACCTTCTCTTCTGCAGACTAAACATACCCAACTCTCTAAGCCGTTCTTCATAGGGCATGACTTCCAGATCCTTCACCATTTTGGTCTCCCACCTCTGAACACACTCCAGCTTGTCGATATCCTTCTTGAATTGAGGTGCCCAGAACTGGACACAGTATTCCAAATGAGGCCTGATCAATGCAGAATAAAGTGGTACCATTACCTCCTTTGATCTAGACACCATATTCCTATTAATGCAACTAAGAATTGCATTGGCTTTCTTGGCTGATGCATCACACTGCTGACTCATGTTCAGCTTGTGATCTACCACAATACTCCTAGATCCCTTTCACATGTACTGCTATCCAGCCACGTATTCCCCCATCCTATATTTGTGTATTCCATTTTTTCTGCCTAAGTGCAGGACCTTACATTTCTCTCTGTTGAAATTCATTTTGTTAGCTTTGGCCCAGCTCTCCAATCTGTCAAGGCCATTTTCAATTTTGATCCTGTTCTCTGGTGTATTTGCAACCCCTCCCAATTTGGTTTCATCTGCAAATTTGATCAGCATGCCCTCCACTCCTTCATCCAAGTCATTGATGAAGATGTTGAATAGCACTGGGCCCAGGATAGAACCCTGTGGCACCCCACTAGTCACTTCTTTCCAGGACGAAAAGCAGCCATTGGTGATCACCCTTTGGGTTCAGTCGGTCAACCAATTACCAACCCACCTAACAGTAGCACTGTCCAGCCCGTATTTTACTAGCTTCTTTGCAAGAATGTCACAGGGAACTTTGTCAAAGGCGTTACTGAGGTCAAGATATGCTGTGTCTACAGCATTCCCTTCATCTATCAAGCTTGTAACCCTATCTTAAAAAGAGATAAGATTAGTCTGGCATGACTTATTTTTGAGAAATCCATGCTGGCTTTTAGTGATCACGGCATTGCTTTCTAAGTAATTACAAAGCGACTGTTAAATGATCTGCTCTAGGATCTTTCCTGGTATCAATGTCAGGCTGACCGGGCGATAATTATTTGGGTCTTCTTTTTTCCCCTTCTTGAAGATGGGGATGACATTTGCCCTCCTCCAGTCTGCTGGGACTTCTCCTGTTCTCCAAGAGTTCTGAAAGATTATTGCAAGTGGCTCAGAAATGACTTCTGCCAGTTCTTTTAATATCCTTGGATGTAATTCATCTGGCCCTGGAGACTTGAATTCATCTAGTTTAGCCAGATATTCCCGTACTACTTCTCTACTTATTCTGTGCTGCATTTCCCTCACTCCCTTACCTGCTCCCCATGCCCCAAGTTGAGTACTTCTATCCTTTTGGGAGAAAAGTGAGGCAAAGAAGGTATTGAGTAGTTCTGCCTTCTCACTTCCCCCCATTATTAATTGGTCATCTTCTCCACACAGAGACCCCATTATTTCCTTGTTTTTCCTTTTGCTGCAGACATCTCTAAAAAGCCCTTTTTATTGTTTTTGATGTCTCTGGCAAGCCTGAGTTCATTCTGTGCTTCAGCTTTTCTGACCTTCTCCCTACATCTCCTGGTTATTTGCTTGAATTCCTCTTTGGTGGTTTCCCCATTCTTCCATTTCCTGTATATGTTTCTTTTAACACTTAACTCAGCTGAGAGTTCTTCAGTCAACCATTCTGGTTTCTTTAGAGACCTGCCATTTTTCCTCCTTATTGGCATAGTTTTGAATTGTGCCTTCAGTATCTCACTTTTAAGAAACTCCCATCCATCATGAACTCCTTTCTCTTTTAGTATTCTTGACCATGGGATTTCAGCAAGTAACTCTCTAAGTTTAGAGAAATCAGCTTTCTTAAAGTTTAGGATGCGTGTCTGGCTACGCTTGGCTTCCCCTTCCCACTGAATGACAAACTCCAATAGAGCATAGTCACTCCCTCCTAGGGATCCTACCACCTCCACCTCATCAACTAGGTCATCCCTGTTGGTCAGGATCAGATCTAAAATAGCCAATCCCCTTGCCTCTCCTCTCCCACTTTCTGGACCATGAAATTGTCTGCAAGGCAGGCAAGGAACCTGTTGGACCTTGCGGTCTTTGCAGAATTTGACTGCCAACAAATATCAGGAGAATTGAAATCTCCCATTAACACTGCATCTCTCTTTTTTTGAATGTATGGTCATCTGCTCCAGGAAGGCGTCATCCAAGTCCCCAGGCTGGCCCGGAGGCCTGTAGCAAACCCCCATAATCACATTCCTATTGTTTCTTGCTCCCTCAAAGAGTACTGCTAACACAGTTCTACTAGATGGGCAGGTGACCAAATGTATGTTTCAATCACTGCCAAAAGATGAGACAAGGCTAGTTGCCAGGTGGGCAAACTTCTCCTCCACAAAAAGAGGCTTCATACTGCTGGAGAGAGGCTAACAACTATAAGTCTTAAACTTCAATTAAGAATTAATGATTAATTAATTCATCTATATGTTTTTAGACTGTTTACTTGCAAGTATTCGAAGTGGAGAGTGCAAGAAGGAAAAAGGTTTGAACGAGGTATTCCATGTATCCCCAGAGCCCTCCCTGAAACTTTTATGCCACCCAGGCGAGGACAGTTGCCTGTCTCTTGCAATGTCTTGGATTCCATTATATTCTCTCCTTCTAACACACAGAAATCTCTTTAAAAAACAAAACAAAACTGCAGCTGCAGTATCTTAAGCCAAAGAATCCTGACAAATATAATTTAAGAGGGCTCCCAAATGATTAAGAGAGGAAGAGAAGGACTTAGTCAGTAGTGCTGGTGGTGGTAAATGCCAAAGTAAAGTTATAACAAGCCCAAGCCCACATCTGAAAGAATCAACACACAATTTGTACTGAAGCTTGAGGAATCTTGGACTAGGGAAGTTCATATTCTGAATTAAAGCAATTTGAACTGTTCCTGTACATACACACACACATTCTTCAAAAACTCCCACTAAGCAGTAAAAAGAATCAAAATCTAAAGTGGCAATCACATTCCTTTACTCCAAAGAACTCTAGTCAGTGTGATTTGTTAAGACAGAACATTTAATGTTTTTCTAAGTGTATTTTTTCTCCATGAACAGCCTGCTAAAAATGTTTGGTATGTGCTGATATAAACATTTTGGTCTGGGTTTGAACGAAGCAAAGAAGCCAAAATCTTTCTTCCATATTTCCCACAAATAGTAATGCTGTTTGGCTTGCTTCCAAACTGCTTCTGCCACTTCACAAGCTTAGGTCTCTTCGGTACTTGTGCATCAACACATTTGCCTTTCATTCTTCTTTTTAATAGATGCAGGTGGGGAGTCATCAACAAACGTGTTACTCAGATTAGTAAAGTTTTAAAAATAAACATCTAAAAAGTGTTTCAGTAGACATTTTGTGTTAATACCATTTTTAAGGCAGCATCTGCATGCACTCAGACCTGCATAAATAGGCTTTATCTAGAAATAAGGTGGCAGAGACACAAGGTGACATAGAGATGAAGCAGTTACACATCCAGTTCCTTATTCTAAATTAAGAAAGGCCTGAACTCTGCATTACATAATAGGGATTTCCCCGGTAAACTATATGCAGTTGTATAGATTGAAGGTCCATATGGAAGAACTGTAGTTGGCTCCTATAATGGTTACCAATTTTGTGTGTGTGTGTGTAAGAGAGAGCGAGAGCTGGACACTTGATTTTGCTGTTCTACACTGAGATATCACTGTAGCCAAAAATGATTTTATATCTTCTGTTGCTGAGATTTTATATATATTAGTTCTGGAGAGCAACCTCTATGGCTCCAGGAGGCATTCTCCCCTGCTCCCAAGAATCTAAGGGAGATCCACAGCGTGCCACACCAGCACCAAATTTCCTACAGAAACTCAGCAACACAGCCAATTTTAAACACACCATTTCTCCCTTTAAACAAGGTGTTTGCTTCCATCTGTGGAAGTTCAGACCATAGTGACACACATATTTCCTGAACATAAATTAGTACCAGTACTAAGGTGTTCAACAGTACCTTGGGGAGCAAGATACGACTATTTATTTCACTCCATTGAGAAACTGTCCTTCTACTCCTCCTCTACTACTCATGTACATACCCAAGGGACAACTCAAGGACACTGTACACAAAGATGACACATAATTTGCAGCCCTCTGTTCCCTTAATATTAAAGGCAGAAAAATAACAATGGTAGTTCTGGTCCTTCTGGTTCAATGAAGGAAACTGAATTAAAAGGTAACCATATAAATTAAATCTAGCATTTCTGAATCAGAAAACCTCAGTGGTGTTTTCCATGATTTATTTATACATACACTGATTCCACAGTATGAGTACATTTTTACCATAAGACACCATAGGTACATACAACATCTAAGTAATTCTTACCTCCCCAAAGGCTCCTCGGCCAATCACTTTCAAGATTTCAAAGTCTTCCTTATGTAGCCGCATCTGTTTTACTTTAGAAGTGAAGGGCTTGGCTGAAACAAAGGAAAATATCAATCATTCTAAAATGCAGAATAAAAATACACTATAAGACTATATATGATGAAAATTTAATAATGGTTGCTACAACACGTACAGTATAACCTAATATCTACTTAAAATTAACCCAAATTCTTTGTGTTGCTTTTAGCACTCACATGTGAAATCTGGAACACTTTGCAGTAATATTGTAGTTAAAATCTTACAGACCTAAAAGACTGCTTGTTGCTGGAACAATTCCATAGAGCAGACTTGCCCTATAACCTCTTGTTTCCTTGTCTTAACTGAATACAAGTTGTTGTACTTAGATTAATTTTCTCAAATAAAATCAGGAGGGAAAAACAGGTTGAAGGGAAGGGATTAAATATTCCTTTGCCCCAGCACCACTATTCCAATAAAAATAATTGGCTTCCACAGCTGTTTTCAAGTTTTTAAAAGTTGATAGCTATGGTAACCGATCTTTGATATCACAACTATTTAATATTATTAAGTGCTGTGTAAAGGAATGGATTATGGAAAACAGAGGGAGCTGTAGTTTCTTATGTGGGATTGTGAAGAATTTTCACCCACCTAGTTTTAATCTTCTGTCTTGCCCTCTTTTCTATTTGGCCATTCTACAGATTTCGTAAAAGTAGAGAAAACAAAATTAAAATCTAAAGTGAAACGGACTGTCTGTGACAAATTATCCTTGGATCCTTTAGAACAGATAACACATACCAACTCAAAAAATAAAACAAAACAAAAAAATCTTTAGCTGTAAATTAAGACTACTCCCATACTTGGTGGTGAAAAAGTTGAACTCTAGTTGTATTGCCCACAGAATTCAAACAACTTTTCAGAACCACTGAAAATGGTTTACCTTCTACACTACATAAATGCTCCTGCAATTAATTTTTATGTTCATAAAGATTATGAAAATGGTCTACTTCAACAAAATGATATGTATGCCAAGAACTTATGACCAACTTAACCTGAAGATATGTCTGCAGCCCAGTAATTCCAATCTTTCGGAATGATCCCAGAATTTACATATCAATACCAGAAAAACAAATTTTTGGAAAAAAAATTCATCTTTTAAAACACAGCCATCTACAATATTTTGTGCTGCATTTGATGATTTATGGTACCAATACATCTTGAAACATTTTTTATAACTAAGAGAACTATCAAAGCACAAAGTGACTCAAGCATTTCATAAATATAAATCAGTGTCAGAATAATGAATTCTCCAAGCAGTTAGTTTTCAAATGGTACCAAACATACAAGGTCACCTAGTTTGCTATATCGTCAACTTCATCATAATTTCTCTGGCAAGTAAACATCTGTAGGTTTTACAGCAACAAAATCTATGGGTGGAAAAACACACTGACCAAGCAATTCTGAAGACACTGGCTGTGTCCAAACATCCAAAAAACAACAACAAAAAAAACACAAAAACACAAACAAAAACAAAGCTAAATTTGCTGTAAATTCTAATTTCTTGTTTAGGGGTACAAGAACTGCTTGTCTCTGCTTGATTTCACTCACCAGCAAGAGCAGCTACACTAACCAGAAACTTGTGAGGAGCAAAGGCTTCTTGTTGCTCAAACTCAACTCTAATTCCTCTAATAAACCAGGAAAGGGAAGCAAACTTCAAAACCTGGCTTTAGATTCTGATTTGTTGAGAGAGAAAAAAATGTAAGTCTTGTCTAAGCATATAGATGAGAGGAAACAAAAGCTGCTTTGGAGGAAAAGTTTTATTTTGCCTCCTTAGGGGGCTATATTTGAGGGGATCAATAAACAAATCTTGAAGTTTCAGTGTAACGACAAGGATGACATAGTACTACTCCCCTCCATGCAGAAACAGCCAACTAAAGCACTCTTGAATGACGATCATCCACCCTCTACTTAAAGACCTTAAAAGACATCCAAAGGTCTTTTTCGCCATCTTTCAAGGCAGTTTATTCTACTTTTCAGTGGCTCTTACCATAGAGTAGTTTTTTCCAGTGTTCAGGTAGAACAGCTTTTCTGGTAATTTGAATCCATTGGTTTGTATCCTAGTCTCTGACGCAGCAGAATCATAGAATCATAGAAATCTAGAGTTGGAAGAGACCACACAGGCCATCCAGTCCAACCCCCTGCCATGCAGGAACACCCTCAAAGCACTCCCGACAGATGGCCATCAAGCCTCTGCTTAAAAACCTCCAAGGAAGGAGACTCCACTACACTCCGAGGCAGCAGATTCCACTGCCGGACAGCCCTGACTGTCAGGAAGTTCTTCCTGAGGTTCAGGTGGAATCTCCTTTCCTGCAGCTTGAATCCATTGCTCCTTGTCCTGGTCTCTGGAGCAGCAGAAAACAAGTCCCCTCCTTCCTCTACGTGGCATCCCTTCAAATATTTAAACATTGCTATCATGTCCCCTCTTAACCTCCTCTTCTGCAGACTAAACATCCCCAGCTCTCTAAGTCTATCCTCATAGGGCATGGCTTCCAGGCCTCTCACCATTTTGGTCGCCCTCCTCTGGACTTGCTGCAGCTTGTCAATATCCTTCTTGAATTGGGGTGCCCAGAACTGGACACAGTATTCAAGATGGGGTCTAACCAAAGCAGAGTAGAGTGGTACCAGTACCTCCCTCGATCTAGACACCATACTCCTATTGATGCAGCCGAGAATTGCATCGGCAGAAAACAAGCTTATTCCACCTTCTATGTGGCATCCATTTAAGCATTTCATCACTTTTCTGGCTAAGATCATGTGTAATATCTGTTCTTAGCAGTTTAAGTATTTCAAAATGGCTATAATATCACCTCTCTGTCTTCTCCAAACTGAACAGACCCAGCTAGCTACACACAGTGCTTCACAGGGCTTGGTTTCTTTTTACCATCTTGGTCATCAACCTATCAGCACATTCCAGACTATAATTACCCTTCTGGAACTGTGGGTACAATAGATACATTGTACTGAGGTACAGCTGCTGATATTAAAGAGGTGTTATATATTTCAGTTAGAAGATCAACCATTTCACATTTGAGTTCTTTAAGAATTCTCAGGTGGATACCATCTGGATCCAATAATTTGTCAGTGAGGTCTAGAACTTCTTCTCTGGCCAACACTATTTGTCTCGACCCCCCATTCTCCCTTTCTGGAAGCATCCATTCAGGCACAGACAATTGTCTTCTGTAGAAAAAAAAGAGAATTTATGTTTCTGTGCCATCTCTTCAGAACTCCTTTAATTCTACTGTCATCCAATGACTCAAATACTTTCCTTGCTGGCTTTCTGCTCCTCCTGTATTTGAAGGAATCCTCACTGTTAGTCATGATGTGATCTGTGAAACGCTCCCCAAAATCTTTGTTTTTATCCCTAACTGCCTGTTTGCATTTTCTTTTGCAAGTTTGTATTCTCACCGCACGTCACTGAAGAAAGTCCGCCCCCCCACAGCTGTTTACATTGCTCTTTAGCCATGCTGGTGACCTCTTGGACCTCGTAATTCTTTTACTGACCTGTAGGCATGCTGTCTAACTAAGCCACTATTTGTATGGCTTTGAATAGTCCCCAGATATCACTGAAAGATTTTAATCTTTTGATTTTTCCCCCTTTGACTTCCCTTTTTTCATTTTCCCAATTTTAGACAAGTTTGCTCTTTTGAAGTTAATAGGACCATTCTGAGTTTCTGACACTCAGAGTGATTCTGTACAGCAGGTGTCAACATAGTGCAACGTACAAAGCCTACGGCCATTTTTGTGGCCCCAAGGGTCCTTTTTTTTTAAGTTTGACCCCTGAATGTTCCTCAGTCTAGAGGTGTGGATCATTTCTGTCATATTTTTGGCACTCTGAGCCATTCTGAGCCCAGGAGAAGCCTTTATTTAAGAACAGAAAATGACTCCACCAGTCCTTTTTGTGTTGTAAAAGCAGTCCCTTCTGGGTCTAAAATGGCCTGGGGGGCAAAATGTGGCAAAAATGTCCCCCACACTCTAGGTGTTTGGCAGCATTCCAAGGCCAACAAGCTGATTTTTTAAGGGGGAGCTGAGTGGGTGTTTGGCCCACAAGGTCACCTTGGGAGATGAATGCAGCTTCCTGTCCTCTGACAGTTGCTCACCCCTGCTGTAAAGCAGCACTACTCAAAGTGGTGAACTTCGCAGAGTTGAGGCACTGGCTTCCAGTCCCTGGTAAATTTCCAGGAAAGAAAGAAACTACTGTAGCCAATGGATACCAAATTTAACACTGATCTGGGAATGTGGCAGGATCGAAGAACCATGGAAGGTACATAGGAACATCTTAAATACTAGAACTGAGATCCTCAGATATAAGAACAAACAATTGACTTAGCAAAGAGCTCACAGAAGAAACACATTACAGAAAGACCCAGACGTTTACATACAGTTAAGGAGCAAGCAACAAACGATAGCAATTAGCCTATCAGCAACCTCCTTCTGCTTTAGAGGACTGCTGGTCACTGGTAGCAAGCACACTTTCTATGCATGCAAAAATATGCAGGCTCCATCTCTGGCATCTCCATTTAACAGAATAGTAACTGGAAAAACTTATGTCTGTGACTCTGAAAAGCTGCTGCTAGAAAACAGCAGGTTGGACAGATGAATAATCTGTTCTTGTGGAGGAGAGTTCTACGTCTTCTATTTCACTGCTTCAGTTACATAAGGTATCAATGTAAGGATTCTACGTTATAATTCAACAATTTGTAAATGACACCATAGTCACTATCTAAACTTTTTGTGCTTCATTTGCCTTTGATTTTCCTCTTTCCAATTCTCCAATCCATTCAAGCACATCTGTAGAAATCTGCCAATTGAAATACATACTTCAGGAATCAGATGAAAAAGACAGTGACCACGAAAGTTTAAGCTGTAATAAAAGTGGTTGATCTTCTAGGTGCCGCAAGAGTCTGCTGCTTTTTTTTTTTTTGCAACAAACACTGCCACGCGTGTATGTGTGCGTGCATCTTCAAATCATCTGTTGACTTATGGCAACTTCATGAATTTCATAGGGTTTTCTTAGGCAAGGCATGCTCAGAGGTAATTTTGCTGTACCTTTCTCTGAAATACAGCCTATAGTACCAGGTATTCATTGGCAGTCTACCATCCAAATACTAATCAGAGCTGGCCCTACTTAGCTTCCAAGATCTGATGCCTTTAGGGTATCCTCTATAAATTCTTTAAAAAATAGCCCCAGTTGTCTTTAATTATTATTGGGAACATTAGTATGAATTATTCTCATCATGTCACTTAACCCATTCCTAGCAAGGCTCTGGACATATTGTAACTGAAAGCACTGGCTGCAAAAAGCAATTTATAATGCATAAGTGGCAAAATAAAAATAGCTTTTCTGGTATCATGACTGGGACACTGTTGCTAACTCAGTGAAACTTGACACTGCTTCAAAGAAAACCTGCAAAATACTGCTGAGCTGCAATAGGGTAATGGCAGCAATGTGTAAAAGGATTTCCTTTTTGCAACCCTTCCTTCTCCATCTATGTGCAGATGAAGTGCGGGGGGGGGCAAAATACCATGGAACACATTCCAGTAAACATCATTTTAAACAAAAGAGAGTAGAAACAGCATTGAATTTTTAAATCAGAGTTGGTAGAACAAGACAGAACAAAGGAGGGAATGTGAAAGAAGGATGTAAGGCTCCAAAGCCACCTATTTGAAAGGCACATACACACTTTGATGAAACTAGCTGCCAATTTTCCATCTAGCAGATGAGGAGAAGTTCTATAGTCTGCAATAATGGAAACTGGATAACATAGTATTGTTTAGACCAAAAATTTTTAGAATAAAAAAGCCACAAACATCTTTTTGACTTGTAAAAGTTATTACTCTGTTTCATCCTTAGAATCATTCTTTACATATTTTTCCAGACAAACAGAAAATGTCAACATCTGAAAGTAAATCTTAAAAAGATCTGGCATTTCCTGAGAATATTAAGTACAGCCACAAATTCCTGTCCTATAGTTAAGAAAATACATTAATTGCTATCATGTACAAAAAATAGGTGGAATGTTTCTAGCTAGGTCAGCTGGAGACCAGTGGCATCCTTGACTACATTTATTTATTTGGAATATTTAAGAGCCAGCATGGTGTAATGGTTTGAGTGTTGGACTATGACCATGAAGACCGGCGTTCGATTCTCCACTGGGCCATAGAAACCCATTAGGTGACTTTGGGCATATCATATACTCAGTCCCAGAAAGCCCCAAGGTAGGTTCGCCTTAGGGTCACCGTAAGTCAGAAACAATTTGAAGGCACATAACAAAAGCAACAGCCTGCTTGTCAGCCACAAAGGCTGGCAGAGAGGCTTTGTTGTTATTGTTGCTGCTGGCAGTGGTGGTAGTTGCTGGAACTTTTGCAGAAAACCTTAGATTAAATTAGCCTTGGTTTTGTCCAATGCTACCTGTATGTCCTTATGCTGTCTACATGACATAATGGTTGTGCCTTAACATTTATGGATCTAAGTATCTACACTTCTCACCTTATCAATTTAACACACATGATGAATCACCAAGATTTATGGGCGAAAGGGTAGTTCATGCAAAGCTGAATTCAGTCCATTCCTACAATCATTCGGATCCGGACACATTTTGCATGTGCTTAGTTTTCAAAAATTTGAGCACAGTTAGATTTGCAATGTGTACACCAGGAAATATACTTCAAATTCTGCCACCACTGTGCACGCGCAGTGTTGACTAGTGGAGATATTCTGAGTGGTCAGGGGCCTTTTACATCTGGCCCATGAAAAGAAAAAAACCCACCCTACTTGATAGCCCACTATGACGAATCTCTAAGATAACATGCAGACAAAATTGCTTGGATCTGCTTTGACTTGGATGTTGTAGTTGAGAGAGGTCCAGTGGATATAATCTTGGCACCTGCTTGTCCTGTATTATTAGATATGTTTCAGTTTGTGCTGCCTGAAGATGTGGACAGGATCTACGGAGAGATGAGAGCTAACACATGTATACTGGATTCCTGCCCCTCCTGGTTTCTGAAAGCAGCTAGAGGGGAACTTGCTGAGTGGGTAAGAGCAGTGGTGAATGCCTCACTACAGCAAGGAAAGTTCCCATCCTGCCTAAAAGAGGTTATGGCGAGGCCACTGCTGGAAAAGACCTCCCTGGATCCCACCATTCAGAATAACTATCAGCCAGTGTCTAATATTCTGTTTTTAGGAAAGGTTCCAGAGGATGTGGTGGCCTGACAGCTACAGAGGTTTCTGGATGAGATGGACTTATCTAGATCCATTTCAGTCCGGCTTCAGCCCTGGTTATGGAATGGAGGCAGCTTTTGGTCACCCTGGCAGATGACCTATGTATGGAACTGGATGGAGAAGTATGTCCCTGTTGGTTCTGCAGGATCTCTCAGCAGCTTTTAATACCACTGACCAGTGCATCCTTCTGGGCTGACTTTTCAGGATGGGACTTGGGGGCACAGTTCCAGTGGTTCCATTCTTTCTTAGAGCAGTGAACTCAATAGGTGCTGCTGGAGGATTCCTGTTCGACGCCCCGGCTGTTGGCTTGTGGGTTCCCCCTGAGTTCTGTTTTGTCCCCTATATTGTTTAAAATCTACATGAAACTGTTGGGAAAGGTCAACTGGAGTTCTGCGATTCTCACCAATATGCTGACATGCAATTCTATCCATACTTCCTATCTGACTCCTAGGAAGGTAGCTCAGTACTGAACCCAATACCTGTTGTCAGTAATGGACTGGATGAAGGCAAACAAACCGAAACTTACTCCAAACAAGACAGAGGTGCTCCTGATCAGTTGAAAGGCAGATCAGGAGATAGGGGCTCCACCTGAACTGGGTGGGTTCACACTTCCCCTGAAATCTCAGGCTTACAACTTGGGTGTTCTCCTGGACTCATCACTGAGCCTTGATGCCCTGGTTTCAGTAGTGGCAAGGAGTGCATTTGCACTGCTAAAGCTAATGTGCCAGTCTCAAAGTTCCTTGAGATCTGGCTACAGTGCACATGCCTTGATTACTTCTCATATGGAATACTGTAACACCACTCTAGAGGCCGCCTTTGGAACTGTTCAAAAACTTCAGTGGGTCCAAAATGCTGCAGCCAGAATGCTGACACTTATAGAGAGCATATAATTTCCCTATTAAAACAGATTCATTGACTACTGGTTCATTTGCCAAGCCCCCTTCAAAGTGCTGGTCATCACTTATAAAGCCCTATAATGATTTATGTCCAGACTATCTAAAATACCATACTTTCCCATACAAACTTACCAGTGTTACAAGATCTACAGGGGAAAGCTTTTGCTCGGTCCCACCACCATCACAGGCTTGCTTGGTGAGAACACAGGAGTGAGACTTCTCAGTGGCTGCTCCCATCCCCTGGAACTCTCTTCTGTGGCAGGCCAGGCTGGTCCCCTCCCTGCTTTCCTTTCACTGACAGGCAAAGACTTTTGTGTTTAAGCAGGCTTTTAACATGTAAGCAGTGGAGCTTCTTAGTGAGATTTTTTTATCTCTTCAAACTTTTGTATGTTTTATAATGATTTTTTATTGTTTTATGGAGTGATTTTATTTTTAAAATTTTTTGACTATGAAGAATTTTTAATTGACTCTCTGGAAACAGCATTGGGTCCCACACTGGGATAAACGCAGGATATAAATGAAATAAATAAAAAATATTTTTATTTATTTATTTATTTATATCCCGCCTCTCCATATGGATTGAGGTGGCAAACAACTTACAAATAGCATGTATTTCGAAACATTTCTATACATGCCCCCAACAAGCTGGGTACTCATTTTACCAACCTGCGGAAGGATGGAAGGCTAAGTCAACCTTGGAGCCAGGCAGGATCGAACTTACAACCTTGTGGCTTGCAGTACTGGCATTTAACCACTGCGCCACCAGGGCTCCCTAAAATGAATTATTCTTAAATGCCTGTAATTTTTTTAAGGAATCAGCTTGAAACAAATCGGATTTATCACTTTGAAATTACTGATGAAAACTGTATTTTCAGAGTGAATTTCACACAAATACCAAGTGAGCTGTATATCACAGAAGACAACAGAGCATAATATTTTTGACATTTCATTGGAGGGAAATGAAATGGGAACCAGGGCCATTACCTGTCCTGATAAAAGACTAATATTTCCTTCTTCCTTTGCCTTTTGTGTTGTGTGTGTGGTTTTTTTTTTAATTGTAAGCATGTGCTCATGGCTGTCTTGTTTTTATTGACAGTATCTAAGCCATCCTAGGAGCCCTTTAAGCTAACTCTGGGGATTTTTTTTTTTTATTAAAAAAACATTTTCAAGACAAGAACAGCAGCCAGCTGTTACTAGTACTGTCTTTCATATCTATGAAGAAGTTATTGTGTTTCTAATCCTATAGTATGTTTAAATTCTATTCATGACAGAACAATGCTGAAAGCAGCCATAGGGAGGGCACACATCCTATCCCCACCTCTATATTTAAGACACTAATAATTTATACCACCTAGACGTAGGCGACAATCTCAGTTTTACAGAAGAGGAACAATATGTGTAAGCTGACAAATAAAAAGAAAAAAAAGTTATAGGTAAAAGAGTTACCGGTATGTGCCAGAGTGAGTTATGTACTAAGGCTAGTAAGCATAGTTTGTGCTCTAAAATCCTTTGAAGGCTACATTTGGTCTGCCTCCTTTTATCTGAAGGTAGTTGTAAAAACTGTAAGGATGCACCCTTAGGATATCAAAACTGTAAAACTTAGCTAGAGCTAAAGCAATTCAGTGCACATTGTACTATTATAAACTGTGCCTCCTACAAAAGTCTGCAAATAATAATCCAGTTGATTGCCTGATTAACTATGGCAACCAAAATTGCCCTTCATTAGATAGCAATCAACTTTCTTTCTCCCCTTCCTTTGGGCAAGCTGAGGTCTGTGGATAAAACACAGCTAACTGACTCTTAAATAAAAGGACAGCACAAGAGTTAGCACAGTGTAGCGCTTTCAGCACTGGACTATGATCCTGGAGACCGGGTTCAATTCCCCCCACTCAGCAATGGAAACCCACTGAGTCGCTACCTTGGGCATGTCATACACTCTCAGCCCCAGAAAACCCTGTGACAGGTTCACCTTAGGGTTACCATAAGTCAAAAATGATTTGAAGCCACACAACAATAACAGCAGCAGCAACAACAACAAGAGCGTAAAAAGTTAAATGGAGGAATGTTACGTTACAGAAGCTCTGCTTCCCATTTATGTACAAACCTATATAAGAGACAGGCAGGAATATACAAAATGCTAGTTGAATATACAAAGATGGAAATCAGAACATAGCATTCTAGCTCGGGGCCATGAGTAAATTGTTCAATATTATTTTGAACTGGGTCTATAAATAATTAGCATTTTCATACTTCATATGAACAGAATTCACTCTGAAACTTCTGGCTTAAACTTTCCGGCAGATCTTCTGAAGACTATAGCCATAGTTTTCATTAACCCCTGCCTTTATATAAAGCAAAACAGTCCTTCCCATTTACCTACTGATATACTGTTGTTGTTGTTGTTGTTGTTGTGCATCTTCAAGTTGTTTATGACATGGCAACCCTAAGGTAGGTTTTTCTGGAGCTGAGAGTATGTGACATGCCCAAGGTCACCCAGTGGGTTTCCATGGCTGAGCAGGGAATTGAACCCTGGACTCCCAAGGTCATAGTCCAACACTCAGATCACTACAACAACCTGGCTCTCACTTGATATACAACTGTCAGCTTCCCCATTCACCAGTGTTAGGGGTGCAGGACCCCTGCAGAAGTGGGAAAACCATAAATATGAAAATGTACATGTCTGTGGGAAAGGGTCTGAGGCATGATAGGGAGAATGGACACCCAGGGTCCAAACCAGGTCAGAGCAAGGGGTGGGTGGGCATGGTGACTCTATACTGTAGGCCCTCCACATTGATGGGGATAGGGAAACAGAAGCCCTGATAAAGTAAAAAAAAACACGGATGAGCACGGTTATTCCCCCCGTTACTCTCCCCACCTTTAATCTCTCACCCTCCACGACTGTGCTGATGAAGGGGGCAGGAGAGCGTGGAGTGATGATCTTCTGGCTTCCCTTTCTCACCATCCCCACCTGCGCTATCTCAGTGCACAGGTGGGGGCAGCACAGGAGAGAGCAAGTGGGGAAACATCTTCACCCCTTTGCTTTTTTGCTGCCGCCACCCGAAAAATTGTAATCATCTGGGTGAGGACAGCGAAGTAGACAGTGGGTGGGGAAGGATCTTTCTCACATGACTTTCTCCACAACACCATCTGCACATCACAATCACATGGGTGGGGGGCAGTGCAGGAGACAGCAGGCAAGAAGTATTTTCCCTGCCTGGCTTTCTTCCTGTGGGGGAAGAACTGTATTTCTTTTCTCCTGCCTATCTCCTTCTTTGGCTTTGTGTCTGGGGGCATTAGGAGAAGGTTTGTGGTGCTGAGAAATCAGGTTGTTACCCATCCTTGCCAGGCAGCTGCTGATAGAGGAAGAGCATGATCAGAGACAGGTTTTTAAAGGGCTCCACGGCCTAGTGGGAGCTATCAAGAGGGAAAGTTCCCCTAGAAAAGAAGCTCCAGAGGTATAAGGGAACAGGAATTGGAGAAAGTAATCAAATCTGTGAAAGTCAGACCTGCAAATGTGGAGGGCTGACTGTATATCCTACCAAAAATGCTTCTGCATAAATTCAATGCTTTATTATCACATCTTATTATTATGCTAGAATTTTAGTTATTAGGATGGCATTTGTTTGGTAAAAGATAGCACAGAATATCCAAACAACTGTCTTAATGGTAAAAGAGGTTCATGGTATGCATCACAATCTTGTAAATTTTGGTTTAGAAGTGCCTTCAATGAAGAAAGTGATGATGTGGCAGCCCCACTTCTGTTCTTAACATTGCAGTTAATTCCATATCTGTCATTTGTTCATTCTGGTTCTTTGAGCCTTTCACTAAAAAATTCATAGCAATAAGTGACAGCTCTGGTTTCTTCTATTATCCTTACTCCTATTGTTATTCTTTACTCTGGTAGCCATCCTCTTCTCTCTGGTGTTAAAATGAGGAACTAGGAAATATCTCTTCCCTTCTTCTATTTGTTATGACATCCTTTATTCCACACTCCCTATACTGCTTGTGGATCATTGCCGTGGTGCCAATCCTCATCCCGCTAACTCCGTCTCCTTTCTAGTGTCTGACAATCTCCTATTCATGATTCCTCTTCTTCCTTTCCTAGTACCAATTACATATGTTTCAGTTGCTTTGACTGCTGCTGTGATTGGGTTGCTGCCAATAGTGGATCCCTCAAGCAACCATTTTTCAAAGGCTGATGTTCACTATGGCAACCAGAGCATTAGAGGACTGCAGTCAGCCAAGAAATACAGGCAAAATATAAGGTGGCCACTGGATGTTATGATGTCTGCATTAATTGGTTTGCCTATTTTCTAACAAGTGGTCTTCACTGTATGATGTGCATCAAGTGGCTATGCAACCATGGTCATGCATTGTGTTTAAGCAGGCCAAACTTACTACTGGAGCTTAGCCAGCATTTCACTGCCCCATGATGGTGAGTACTCATCACTTCTATGGCTGATCAGGATGCACAGGAAAGAAGTCGCTGAGAGGGTATTTCATCATTATGATATCATTCTGATCACCCAGATGGGCATTCCACAGGCTACTAGGGTATCGCTTCTGTTCTTAGCTAGTGTATGTTCCAGTTTCTTTTCAACCACTGAAACACTGAGGGCAGAGGAGCAATGTTGTAGGCTATGGGTAGGAAAAGGACAAGGTAAAGGTGGTCCAGAAGGAGAATTTTTCCCCCAAAAGTGATATTGAAGAAATGAAATTGTGAAAACTTGCACGTGATGAAAGAAGAAGTCACTTGGATGGAAGAAGTGAAGTTTTTGTCTGCTAATGCACAAGTTTTCTTCAAGCACTTGGAATCACACGGTGCCTTTTTGCAGCTGATTTTTATAGTCTTAAGTGCTCTAGATTTTTCAACAATCCCCTTCCTGCCAAGTCTGCAGTGTTTTCAGTCTCTGCAATATTCAACATCATTACTGATGAAAATGTACTAGTCTTTTCCCAGCACTCCTCCACACTTTCCCCATTTACAGCCCCTGCTCTTGTGTACAAAAGCCCTCATCTCTACTGGTGAAGGAAACCTGGTTCACTTCTTCTGCAGTGTACACAGTCCCAGAAAACATAAAGATTCTCTAGTACAGCCTCCACAAAATGGTGCCCTCCAGATGTTTTGGACAGCAACTCCCATCAGCCCTGCTAAGATGGCCAATGCAAGAATTGTGAGATCTGAAAGTTAATAGGATAGAGACAGTGGCTCTAGCACTTTCAAGTTGTATCTTCTTGAATGAGAAGACTATTCAAACCTTATCTTTCCTGATACAACTGAACTAATAGCACAATGTATGATTTTTGTTTTATGTCAGGCATTAGCACAGAGAAAAAGAAATATTAATTACATGCAAATCTTTGCCTATTCTACAAACATTCAAGACACACTAGGATCAAAAACATTAGATCCTGATGACAGGCTTGAAGGATCTATCAATATAATTTCTTTCTTCTGAGGCTTTCAGTGCATTCAGATACTCTGGCGCCCCTCACTGCCATGGAAGTCAATGGAAAACTGATACTACACTTTTGCAACGTTTGACCAAGAATTCTGTTGCTTCACAAGGTACTTGGCAGAGGATGGACTCCTTCATGAGACAGCTCCCACACAATGCTTTCATGCAAGTCAATGGAGGTTTTTCACTTGTATTTGAAAAAAATGATACATGTCTGTTTTCTTTGTTGGGCTAAGAGAGAGTATAAAGCCACAAAGAGCAAAATTATTTCCAAGATTTTGTGCTGGCCACATCTTTACAGCAGCCATTTTATGACTAGACTTGCCTCCATGCCAGCCATTTTGTGGTTATCTGCCCCACACTTTTAAAAATCTCCAAATATGCCCCCAATCCAATCTCCAAAATGTCCAAGAGCCTCTGCTTTAACTTGTATGACTGACCATTTTCAACAAAGAAGAAGGAGAGGTAATAATGTCTGCTGAGGTTAAGCAAATATACATCAGGCCAAGGTTTACATTACAGCCACAACATCATTATAGTATCAAATTTACTAAGCAAGAAGAGTCTCTGTCAGATAGTAGCTACATGCTGAACTTCCAGAACATATCTATGGCCTAGATCACACTGTCCACTGAGCTGTCATGCTAATGGAGGGTCCACAAGAAGGCCTAAGCCCTGCAGGTTAAAAGGGTCACAGCAAAAGTAGGGATTGGCTTTGAAAACATTTGAAGACATTGAAAGCCTAGATGTCTACAGTTATAAAAACAATAAAAATTTATCATAATGGGACATATCTGAAATCTAACAGATTTATCCAATCTTTAAGAGAAGACAGTTTCTAACCACTTTAGTGGAAAATGTATAACGAGTTAATAAACAGACAATGATGCTCTGTACATTTACTCCAAATTCTTAAAAAAAGATTTGTTCTACTTAGGGAACATAGGGAGACACCATAAATTTTTTTCACTAAATGCTCTTAGAAGCAAGCAACGTAACATGCTACTTTTAAAAGCTGGAACAAAGAATCATAGAGCTAAAAAGGACCTCATGGACCACTGAGTCCAATTCCTGCTTAATGCTAAAACATCCCCAGCAGGTAGCTGTCCAGCCTCTTTCTGAAGACATCTAGAGAGGGATACCCACTACTTCTCTAGGCAATTGGTAGGGATTCACTCTGAGCAATATACTTGGGTTCCCACCATTTCACAGATTCTCAGTCTCTCAATCTTCACTTCTCATAGGCAGCACAAGTAGTAAATGAATGAGATATAAGGCCAACCCAAAAAGGTATTGCATTCCAAAATCTGAAAAAAATCCAAAATATGGAACACTTCTAGTCCCAAGCATTTCAGATAAAGGCTCAACCTTTATTTCAGATTGCAGATATCTTCTCAAACTATGTTGTCCAGAACTGGACAGAGCACTCCATGTGAGGCCTGACAAAGCAAAACAGTGTTACCATTATTTCCCTCTTTATGGACATTGTTCTGTAGATGCAGCTTTCAAATGCACTAGTTTTTTCCCCTCTGTAGCACACTGTTGACTGTTGTTTAGCTTGTCACCCACAAAGATCTCTAGAATATATTCACACGTACTAGTGGCAAGGTAGATATTACCAATTTTGTATTCTCATCTCACATCCATAGGCCAATCACTATGTTAAATCAATTGATGGCAGTGGAGGTAGCCCATCCACCAAAAATGAATTAACAATTGATGTCACTTTCTGATCAAAGAAGGAGACCAAGTCACTTGTAGAAAGATCTTGAACTAAGTGGCAAATAACTGATGAGGCACACAGGTTTGAGCTTGAATCTGCTCCTACAAATAGGATTGCTGAAACTCATCTAAATGAGAATAATAAGTTATACAAGCAATTCTCAAACTGTGATGCAATTTGTCTGATGGATTCTGCCAGTGTGACGGAGCTTTTCTCCTCCTCCAACGAACAGTGACCTTTAGAGTTGGGGAGTGCTGGAACTGTGCTCAGTGCTATCCAGCTACCATCACACAGCCTAAAGAAAACTATAAAAGCACTACACAATGAGACAATGGATGCTGCCTTGACTAATGTGCAACCCACATTAAACCAATGTAAGTTACCAAGAGGATTCTGTTCTACCAGAAACTTTCAGCATGCCTTCCTATTCTACCTGACAAATATTAAACACCTATCATAAAAACATCAAGACTAAGCACAAAATAATGAATACCCAATGTCTTATTTGTATTGCAGATCTATTACTATGAGAGCTTCATGGTTTTCTGGAAAAAGTAGGACTGGAAATTTTCAGAAAACTCTCCAATATCCTAAATAATATTATCTGATTTAGCACATCTACCGGTAGTTCAAATATTATATTCAAACACATTCAAAGCTTCATACAGAAAATATTTTACTTGAATATTTGTAATAGCATAAAGAAAACTGTATATATTTCCACTATTTAACAAAAAATAACTACATATGAAATAACTACGTTTTTGCTAATGTATAAAGACAGTTTCTTCGGTTTCACTCACTCACTCTTCATACTACTTACAAGCTCCACATCAAGTTGAGAAAAATCTGACTCAGTACAACTAGTAGAGCATTTTATTTAATAAAGGATGGATATGAATCTGTGGCACATGCAACATCACATTTTGTCTTGACTGTTTATACTTATGAGTGACTGAGAAGCAAGAGATTTTGCAAAATACAAACAAGTTTAGTGGTGCATTCATTTATTAGTTTATTTCTCTGACCACTAGGGCTTGTCAATGACTGTCTCCTTAAAAGAATAACTAGAAGTTCATATCCTATACACAGTGCATCAAACTTGATTGAATGCCGTACAACCCAGACAAACTATGGATCACACACACACACACATATATATAAAAAGATGTAAAAAAAGGTGAAAAAAATTTCAGCCCCACATCTCTGACCAATAGATTGGATTTTGTTATTGTGATGCAGCTTGACAATCACAGTTGAAAAACTATACAGAAATCTTCAGTATTCACAGATGTGTTTCAATGAACATTACCTGATGTTTTGTTCAGTAAATGAATATAAAAGGAAGGGCTGTTTCCATAACAGCATGCTCCACAGTCACTTTTGTAATTTGGGATTAAGCCTTTGAAATCCAAATTCTTCCTACTCATATACTTGGAAGCAAGTTAACACTATACTACCAACTAGTATCAAAAGACATAAATGTGCATTTCTATCACTCTAGACAGATATTACAATCATCTGAAGATAATTTTTTAAAAAATAACTATTTTTAAATGTAGTCCTTTATCTAGTCACCACAGTATCTCTAAATGCACCCGTAACTCAAAACTAATGTTTAAACCTAGTAGTCTTATGGAATTGCTTTCATCTGTATCAAATGGCTGCTCAAGTTGAACATGGTACTTGGCAAACTAATAATGTCAATGTTTTCTGTACTGTTTCACCAACCAAGACCCAATGGGAGAAACTTCAGAGAGAGTAGCAGTAGCCACAATACAATACAAAGGCTACAACAATTTGCTACTGATAGTGGCACAATGGTAAAAGCACAGGATTCTCTGAATTTATTCAGCAACATATAGAGTCAAGATGAAGAATCTGAGCAATAGGCACATGAATAATGTATTCATCTGAAAGCTGGCTCAGTACCAGTTCTCAAATATACTGGCTTTCTCTTAATGACTCACCAATAATGGAAAAACTGGCCAAAAGGGAGTTGCAGTATTTAGTTCTCAGAGTCATGTGAGCAAATGTTAGTTGTTCTGGAGCAAACAAGGGTGTTCCTTGTGTAAACTCAACTACTGGAAAAATATTTCTATACAAAAGCAAAGACTGAGAGCTCTTTCCGTGGCCAAATTAGATCACCACCAAGATACCAACTTTTTCTGCTGATTCCAAATACACACATTTATTGAGTTTGATAACATTGGGAAACTGTTTTTTCACAAGTTCCCTGGTGCCCCGTAGATAGCACTAGGCTTGGAGGCATATCTCACCTCTCACCCAAGGTATAATTATTTATTGTACCCAGAAATATTGAAAGAGCACTGCTACGGCATAATACCATACAAGCCATTTTGAAAGCACCAAGGAAGTACCAATGGAACTATTGTAAAGATATTGTTCCTCTTGGCTTGATGAACTGAAACATAAATGAAAGCTGGTTTTTAATGTTATTTATCTGAATGGCTCAAGATTACATCAGTAAAGGAAAGGCAGGATTCTAAACCTATTAAGATGAATGTCTTGGAAAGGAACCATTTCAACTCTGCTACTAGTCATAAAAAGAATTTTAAATTAACAAAGAGCTAAAACAGATTTGCAATTTCTTTAACACAAGACATTAGCAGAATTAACATGCAGCCGTCAAATCGTGAGTATATAGTACTCTGCTAAAATCACTGCTAAACAATGCTTACTTACGAAAGTCCCAGAAGTTCAACTGGACTTACTTCTAAGGAAGCATACATAAGATGGTAAGCTTAGATGGACAACTTTCCACTTAATAACATATTTTAAAATATTTTTATTATTTTTATTAACTGCTACCCAGCTGACTTACAAATGAAACCTCTTCAACTCACCCTGTCATCAATAGCCCTGTTCAGATCTTGCAAACTCAGGGCCACGGCTTTCTTGACTGAATCTATCCATCTGTAATGTGGTCTTCCTCTTTTCCTGTTGCCTTCTATCTTAGCAAGCATTATTATCTTTTCTAGCCAGTCATGGCTTCTCATATGTCCAAAGTACAACAATCTCAGTTTAGTCATCTAAGCTTCTAGAAAGTTCAGGCTTATAGTGCTCTAGGATTTTTTGACAGCCTACAGAACTCTCATTTGAGGATCTTGTCTATTTCCTTCATAGCTGCACTTCCAAGTCCTACTCTTCTTCTGATTTCTTGACTCCAGTTTCTATTTTGATTAATGACTGACCCAAGGTATAGGAAATCTTTCACGTTCCCAACATTTTCATTGTCTGTTTTAAGGTTATGTAAATCCTCTGTGGTCATTATTTCTGCTTTCTCAATATTCATTGTAAAGCTGCCTCTGCATTTTCTTCCTCAATTTTCTTTCATAGTCATTTCAAGTCCTTGATATCTTCTGCTAGTAGTTTGGTGTAATATGCATATCTTACATTGTTGATGTTCTTTCTCCAATTTTCACAGTTCCTGCCTCTGAGTTCAATCCAACCAACTTATAAGTTAAACAGATAGACGGTACAATTAAGCCTTGCCTGACCTCCTTGCAAACTGGGAACCACTCTGTTTCACTATATTCTGTCCTAATGGTGGCCTCTTGTCTTGAGTACAGGTTACACATTGGGATAAGAAAATGCTGTGGTACACTCATTTCTTTAAAAGTGATCCAGTTTTTCCTAATCTACACAATTAAAGACTTTCCTATAATTTATAAAGCATAGGCTTATTTTCTTCTGAACTTTTTTTGTGCACTCCATTATACAATATATGTATGAAGTATGATCCCCTATGCCTCCTTTTCTTCTGAACCCACGTGGTGCCTCTGGCATTCCTTGCTCCATATGTGGTAAAAAGTATTGTAGAATTTTGAGCATCACTTTCTTTACATGTGAGATTAATACAATGGTCTTGTGGTCACTGAAATCCCTCGTGTTCCCTTTCTTGGTGACTAGAATGTATATTGAGGCTTCCAGTTTTTGGGGAATTCTTATGTTTTCCAAATTTTTGTTGCTTGAAGCAACTCTACAGAAATGCCATCTGTTCCTGCTGTTTTGGTTTTTTCTTTCCAAATGCTTTGCGTCCAGTCTGAAGCTTCACTTTCTAAAATTGTGGGTTCATCTTCAAATGGTTCTTCCCTGAATGAATCTGACATTCTTTCATCTCTTTTATATAGTACCTCAGTGTATTGTTTCCGCCATCTTTTCATTTATCTTTGTTCATATGATGTGTTCCACTGCAGGTTACAGAGCATCCTCACTCTTGGTTTAAAATTCCAGTTCTTGGATCTTCTAGAATAGGTCTCTTGTTCTACCTTTTTTGTTGCTGTCTTCTGCTTCTCCTCACTGACCAGCATGGCAGTTCTCTTTGTTCCTGCTCATAAGTCACTAAATGGCTGCATAAGTGGACCCTATTTCTGTTCACTTTTACTTTTGCTTCTTGTCCTTAACTATTTGAAAAGTTTCATCTGTTTGATTTCATCTGATTGATTTAGTCATGTTCCTCAGCTTTACTCTAATTTTTGGTATCAGCAGTTGTCTATGCCACAATCTGCTCCTAGTCTTGCTTTTGCAGAGTGAATGGAGCTTCTCCATCTTCTGCTTCCAATTCCAATACTGGCCATTAGGTGTGTCCACGTATACAGTTGCTTCTTTTGTTGCCTCAAAAATGTGTTTGCAATGAACAAACTACTGGGTTCACAAAATCTAGCCAGTCATTCTTCTGGCTCATTTCTTGATCCTAGGCCAAACTGTCCTACAATCTATGTTTCCACTCTGTTTCCAACTTTTGCATTCCAAATGCCTATGATTACCAACATACCCTGTTTTGGTGTGTGCTCAATTTCTTCCTGGATTCCAGTACATAATCTTTCTATATGATATTAGTATTTATTCTGATTGTTGCTATTCATTTATTTCTATCCTGACTTTTTCACAGATTATAACAATCTAAAAAGACATTGTTAAAATTCCACAAGTTACAAAAGTTAAAACAAGATTAATCAATACAACAATTAAAACCAGGTTAAATACACACACACACACAATTAATAATATTCAGAGCATTGTGTAAAACTGAAATTATATAATTGCTCATCAAATGCCTGTCAGAAAAGAAAAGTCTTTGCTTATCTGTGAAAAAAAAGTAGGAAGTCTAACTTCTATGGGAAGGGAGTTCCAGGGCGTGGTGGCAGCCACTGAGAAAGTGCTCTCCTCGGTTCCCACCAGATGTCCCTGTGAAGCTGATAGAAACAACAGAATGGTCTTCCCCCAGCAGATACCAGAGCACAGAGTTCAACACCCAATCCCTCTCTCTATATTTCTTGGTAGCTTCCTAATATTTATTTTGGCTCTTTGGACAGGATGTGACAGAAATGTGGCAATCTGGAGACAGATGTGTCATATTATGAAAGACAATCCTGGAGAAATAATAAATACATGATGGGCTATGCCATGCCATCAGATCCCACGATTTCCCCCCCCATTTAGATCTACTGTAGTACCATATACGGACATTATCCATCTCCTGAGTGAAGCTAGTTATGGCATGAATTACTGGTTTCTACAATCTGGGGATATGGTATATGTGACCAAATTACGAAAATACTGTTAAGAGTCAAAGAAGAAGGCAAGTTCTAACTGCTCCATTGAAAATGAAGTATTTTAATAATGTAATGAAATAAAACTCAATACAACACAGAACCACACATTTTTGTGGGAATTATATATAAAGCACATTAAAATCTGAAAATGTTACGTTATGGGAGACGGATTATATTATACATAGAAGGATTTATTCCTTTGTGTAAACTCTTTGTAAAATTTGGGGTAAAAAACTTACCCTATTGGATCTATATTATGATCATGGTTGATCAAGATTAAAAACGAAGTTTGTACAGAAGGATACAGATGGGATGAGGATTAAAGATATAGGAGACAACTGCCACTGTTTTTCTGCAGACAACTTCCTAAATCTTTACATATTCCATTGTCTAAAATCCTGAAAATCTCTGAGGATGTTTTTGAAATGTGTTGCAATAAACAACCTGCATATACAGTACTGTACTGGCTTATTCAATTTCTTAACTTCATCTGTGATAACATTGTTACTATATTTCAGTGACAACATTGAAACTAATATTATTAGTAAAGTCAATGATGTTTATTTTTTTAATTCTGCTGGATTAGGTTGTCAGATTAAGTTTATTTATATGTTGTTTGTTTTTAAAGCTCTATAGTGAACAGGTAGATAGGATACAACTATTTCAAGTAATTCCAAACTATGAATATTAATAGGTATCACCTGATGAAAATGCAAAGTCAAGCACCGCTCTCTAATCTTTTCTCCTGTTTTTTGGCTTGACTTTACAACTATCAATTTCTCATAGCCAGGATACCAGGGCGATCACTCCAGTCCCAATACCCCCTTTCCCTCCCTCCGATACACTCTCTGGCATTTCAGACACTACATATGGCTCCATCCCTCGCACTCCCCGTTTCAAACACGGATTGCTTACTATATTCAATAAGGATATTGAGAAATATAGGCCCAAATCCCCACTGGTCACACAGACATATCTGTGCAGTTCTCCAGAACTAACTTTTTGTAAATCAGTTAGAACTATGATAAACACATTTACTTTCTCTGCTAGTTTACTTGCATTCATATACAATAATTACTGTTGAATATTTACATTTTACAATTTTAAAATACTCTCCCAGTTTACCAGGATAACCAGCCTGTTATTTACTGAATGTCCTTAAAAATCTGAATTCTTCAGGAGACAGATATTCATTTAGAAATATGTTACATGCCTTTTTTTTTTTTAGAAGATCAGCAATTTACTTTTGAGTTCTTTAAGAAATGACAAACAGATACCACTTCAAACAAATAACATGTTTGTTTTCAAAGATCTGTAACTTCAACAGCTAGCCAGCATGGTGGGTTCAAATCCCTGTTCAGCCATGGAAACCCTCTGGGCGAGCTAGTGAAAGTTACATTCTCTCAGCCTCAGAAGAAGGCAAAGGCAAATCCCCTCTGAACATATCTTGCCAAATAAACCCCATGAAAGATTCCCCTTAGGGTTACCATAAGTCAGAAACAACTTGAAGGCACACAGCAACAACGGAACTTCTATCCCTGTCAACACTATTTGTCTCAGTTCTTCATATACACTTCCTGAAAATGTCAGCTCAAGCACAGGTATTTGACCTACATCCTGTGCACTGAAAACAGATGTAAAGATTCATTCAGCTTCTCTGATCTCCTGTAATACTCACTTAACACCCTTTTTATCCAACAGACCACCTGCTCTCTAGATAGTTTTCTGCTTCTGACACATTATCAGATTTTTTTTCACTGTTGTTCTTAATGTTCTCTACAATAAGCACCTCAACTTTTTAAAATAAACCTCTTATTGTCTTCTCGCACTTCTTTGCCACACATTTGCCCTTCTTTCTGTTCTGATTCATTTTCCCATTTTCTGGAAGAGATATTTTTCTATTAGCTTCCTTGACACTGCTCATTAATCATGACGTAAATTCTTGGACAGGATGGTACCTTTCCTGGCTGTACTATCCCATTCATGCTTAGCTTCTTTTATTGTGGCATTAGAAAAAACCCATCTGGGTAGATCTTTGGGGAAGATGTGGCCCTATTTAGTTTCTCTTACATCTTCTTTCACATTACCCCTTCATTCTGATGAGCTTCCTTCTTCTGAAGTCACATACGACTGTGTTTTAACTCCTTGGCAATTGTATTTTTTCCCCAAAGTTAGCTTTGATAGCACTGTTGCCACCCAACCCAATCAGTTCACTTAAGTTTTGCACAAGGACCTACAGCCTACTTCCAAAGGTTTTACAGCTCTGTTCCCACCACCCACCTAAACCATGATTTGGCATAAGCAGAAGGCAGCCCTCTCACCAAAACCAGGAGGAAAAACATACGGTAGCAGCTGGGGGACAAACAGCACCCAGGAACACTAGGCACCTTTCCTAAAAGTTATTATCCCACAAGCTAACATCAAACTACAATATCCACATAAGGAGGTGAAGAAACAAATCAACAAGGCAAGATTAGTTTCTGGGAACGATCTATTACACAACAGACCAATAACACCAAATGACAGAACACTCCTAGTGGCTACCTACAGTCCCCAGCTGAGATCACTCAAAAACATCATCAGTGACCTACAACCAATCCTGGAGAACAACATGACTCTCTCAAAAGCTTTTTATTGGTCTACAGACAGCATTCAAATCTTAAACAACTACAACAGGATGCATAACATGGATGGGAATACAAGTACAAGACCATGCCGCAAACCCAGATGCCAATTCTATCTCCATGTCTACTCTTGAAGCAATATTACAGGGGATACTAATATTACCCACAACATCAGAGGTACATTCACCTGTCTTTTTTCCCCAGCTTGAGATAGATAGATAGATAGATAGATAGATAGATAGATAGATAGATAGATAGATCGATCCTATGTCTGCAATGCCCCTTTACACTTTACATTCCACAAACAGAACCATTTCTAAGCAAGAGAATAAATGAATACAAATTGGACATTAGAAGTGGCAATATACCAAAATTGGTTGTCGAACATTTCAACCTCCCTGGACATACAGTATGGGATTTAAAAGTTGTAATCCTTGGACAAAAAAATTACAAAGAAAGACTAGATATAGAAGCAGCTGACTTGAATCATGTTTACAAATGCCCATCTATTAGCAGAGATATGAACAAAGGCAATAGTTTCATGGTACACTGCATGTATTAATACAAACATATTTACTACTGTAAATGCAACAAAAGGAACCTTCTCAAAGAACGTTCTGAACCCAAGGAAACTGACTTTCAGTAAGCAGATTTATTGCTTCTACACATTAACACTACTGACCACTGAAAGACCAACACAATTTTACACAACCCTTTGGTCATTTAGGGCAAGGGTCACGATTTGCATCTTTCTTGATCCTACTTCATTCCACTCCATTCCCACAACTGTCTTGAGGCCTGGATATCCTCCGTACAGCATCTGAAGAAGTGGACTTATATCCATAAAAGCTCAAGCTAAAACAAAAACCAGGTGTTGCTACATTCCTTCTTTCACTCCCTCTCCCTTCCTCCTTTTTATGCTACAAGAGACCAACAAAGCTACTTCTTTGAAAGTTAACATCATAGCAAGACACAATGCAAGCAGTATCATGCACACTGATGGCAGACATAATCAAATGCAATTATAAATAAGTCTCTATGGAAGTCTTCTATTTGTTGAAAATCTATCCATCCTTCCTTCCCTTCTCCTCCTCCTCCCCCGCCCATTCTTTTTCTTGTTAAAAATGCCCCCTCAAGGGTGTGACAAGCAATTATGCAACAATTTTCACCTTTCCAGATTACTTTAGGCCCAGGGGAAGCATTTATTTAACTAGGAAACAAACCAAAAGTTAACAGAAGTTATAAACAATGTCCTAGATATCATCAGTAATAGTACAAATTTAGTCCTAGCTAAAGATGCAACAACTGTAGTCTCCGTTTTAAAAAGAGAGAGAGAAGCTTTATGAACCTTGTTTATCATCTCTGCTTGCTGAATTAAAAATAATTCCACTGAAACCCTTTCAAACCAACAACTATAAGAATCTTTAATTTCTTTGGCCCAACAGTATTTAATAGCAGGAACCTTGAACGGGCTGGGAGGGGGAAAAGAATAATTATGCTTACCAGGTTCCTAATATATCTCCAAAGATTCCTCTTTGGAACTGAAGGATGGCCTAGCCTCTATCCTCTGATGGGAGGGAGAATGAAAGGGATGGGGAATCAAAGTATAAGGGAAAAACAGGGTGCAAAACCTGGTTATGTTTCTAGCCACACTTGCAATAGATGGGGCAGAAAGGAGCTGAAAGAGAAAGTTTAGTACCAAACGCTAGGTAAACAATTAATATAGAAGGAAATGTAGATCTGCTCTCATTGCTTAAAAACTTGTCTGTTCCATAGCTCCACCATTTACAAGCTCATTCCAACATTCAAGTCTGAAATGCTTTTCTCAGTAGTTTGAAACAGGAATTTTATGTTCTATTCAGGTGATATAAAACTGTCTTTCTAGTGAGCTGAATTTCTTTGTGCATTATAAAGTAGCAGGCTGCTACCCATAATAGTCAGGAAGATATTCCACATCGACATCTTTGGAGACTGCATTAAGAGGACCCTGTCTTGCCACACAGTGAAGGGTGAACATGGAAAGCTACCGGTAGCTGTTTCAATGTGAGAAGGAAACATGCATTTGTTTCATGGCTCATGAGTTTCTGGTTTCCACCACAGGAGAAATGTCAGCAGTACAACTCAGTCAGCCATCCACACCTTAAAAAGAAATACTGGGAATCAAGGGTTGTCAAATAGGCATTTACATAGAAAAACCTAGTAAAAGAACAAGAATGCAATAATAAACTCAGATTTTTAATTGTTGTTTGAGAACTTCTTCAGAACAGCTTGTATAACTCTATACTAAGTATATTACCAAGGCAAATGCAAAACACAAGTGGTTCTTCTGTGCAGCAAACATGCTTTTTGGCAGCAAACCTCTTCTACACAAAAGAACAGGTTGCCTAACTGTAACCATGGCTATTTGAGCAGTCATCTGTGAACTCAGGAAACATGTTTTCTGCATAAAAGCTACATTTTCTACACAGAATAACTGAATGACATCTTGAAATGTGAGGAATCTTACAGCTGTTCTCTTTTTCTTCCCCAGGTTATACTCAGTGCTGAGAAAACTTTTATTTCACCAATAAGATGTATACTAACAAGTATTCTTCACATCCTTGGATGAAGACAACAGAAGGGTGAACACTGCCTTCCTCTGAAGCTGAGACAGTGAGATTTGCCCAAAGTCATTCAGTGGATTTCCTTGGCCAAGCAACAATTTGAACCAGGCATCTCAGAGTCCTAGTCTAACACTCACACCAGTAGATCACATTAGCTCTAATACCTTAGCTAACTTCAAGATCAAAAATAGTAAGAGCAGGTTAAAGGAGGAATCAATATTGTCCTCCTGTGTTCTACACTAGATAACATATAAGGGGTCCTCACCTACCTACGAAACTGAATTTAGACGTTCTTAACCCTAGAAGCCCTGTGGGATTCAGTAAGCTAAAGAAAGTGGAGTAAGGGAGTAAGGAAAAGACATTACAAGAGAAACAGAAAGGGAAAGTAAGGGAAGGAGTTCTGGTTGGGTGAATGAAAAATGTTTCATGTAGCTGTTTCCTTTTCTCCCAACTTTGAACCAGAGACAGTGAGTAATATCATGTATGGTGTTTTGCAAATTAATTTTGGTAAGCCTTTTAGAATGAGCATTTAACTTTAAACAGCAATTTAATAAATGTAATAAAGTTTTTTGCCCTTCTAGTACAAATGCAACTGAATAAATTTAGATAATGGAGTTTACTCATTAGAAGAATTTCAGAAGAAAATCATTCTGCACTTTATAGATTATAGCAAAGTTTTGATTGTATTGAAAAATTATGGATCACTCTCAAAGAAATGGATGTGCCACAACTGTCATGATGCATACCCTGGTACTCAGAACAGGAGGCCACTGTCAAGAGAGACTATGGAGAAACAGAATTGTTTCCAATGGGCAAGGAGATTAGCCAAGCCTGAATTTTATTATCCTATCTATTTAAATTGTCCACTTAAAATATTACACATAATGCTGGATGAAACTCAGAGGAAGGAGCTGTGAAACCTGGATGAAGGAACATCAGCAATGTAACCTATGCAGGTGACGCTATACTACTAGCAGAAAACAGCAAAGACTTGGAATCATTATTGAAGAAAATCAACAAAGTACAAAGGTACAGCTACAGCTGAGCATTAAGAAAACAAAAATAAAGACCACATATAATTTACATAACTTTAAAATACACAATGAAGACTGTAAATTAGTCTGGGACTGTGACTAAAGGGAAGGGGAAATCTAAAACCATATGAAGTAGGGATGGAGGATCTTTAACTGAAAGATCAGAAAAAAATATCAGAAGATATGTTTTATTATTTCATCAGCTTTGTCTTTGAGCCAGCAAAGTTTTATAGACTCACATCACATATCTTTCCAAGAATACTGGGCTTCAAAACCTACAATCAGTAAATTCTAGTCTAAAATTTCTGATAAACCATCTGTAGCCATTAATTCTCAATAGCAATATTAACAATTTCTTCAACCTGCAAATATACTCTGCCTTTGGCATACTCCTAAACTTGATATATGTTTTGTTAAATACAACTCACAGGGTTCCCCCCCCCCTAAATATAATTAGGCTGCAAGCCCTACAGAGTGAAGAAAAACATTTGTTACAGCGTTCAAAGAACACTCCCAAGATATTCAGTTAACAAAATATATTGGCACTGCCCTTAAGATCAGTAGTGCCTCTTCAAACCAAACTGTGTTTTCATCCCATGTATAGTCAAGAACACTGCACCGCTAATACTCCCTGCCTTTCTAAGAAACTCATCACTAGCACTCTCCACAGAGAAAATGCCAGTTCTGCAACAAAGCAAAGCAATACTGCAAAGCTGAAAATAGAATATTTTTATAAGACAAACCTGAATATAAGTTAGAGGAGTGTCTCACTTATTGACCTTTGCTAGCAGACATTCTGGGGATGGATATATTTTTATTCTTAACCTTTAAATGACATTCTCTAATTTAGGTCATACATTCAACCATGTCACTAGGCTAACACACATACAAAGTTCAGTAACAGTAGTATGGCATCAAATCAGTCTGGCAACTGAGTGAAAAAAAGAAGCAGGAAGTACAACTGCCAATGTTGCTGATATGTCTATCCAAATGTTTAATTCTCATTCTCCATCTGTCAGGTTATTTCATTGCCATGACCCTCCCTATCCTTCAAACATATACTTTATTATGGAAAAAAAAGGTTCAAAATTGTAATTCTACATGTAAACTACCATTTTAGCATACTATCTCATTCTAAACATATTCCCTGCACAAAGTGACCAATGATCACACAGGGATGTGGGTCTGCATAAGAAAGGCCAGCATATTGAGATGTTATTTTTTATTTGCAAGAGTTGAGGACATTTATGTATGCCTATTTATAAACAACATGCATCTAAAAAGTTCAAAACCATGCACAATAATTACGCTTGCAATATGAAACAGCCTATGCAGTAAGCATGCAATTTCCACATTATGCACAGGAGTAAAATATATGGTAGGCTGAAGTATACTACTGAAGGTTTGCAAACATAGGTATATGTAGTTCTGTTGGATTCCTCCTCTTTGAGGGATGGCACAGAGATTTCCGGGCAAATACCACACGGGGCCTTTAAGGAGATTAGGTTCTTGTGCTCTCAGAGGATGAAACAGTCGAACTGTACCAAGACAAGATAGTCTTGTTCTAAACAAGGGGTGAAAGCAAGTCAACCAGGTAGTTTTCAACAGCATAAGGAAGCAAAAGGTGCAGGTGCAATCAACCATTTGATGTAGAAATGCCTGCCTGAGCAATAGGAATGAAGAATGGTATATCTCATTTATTATCTTCTGAAGTTCAATTCTCTTTCAGTGAAGTAGGGTGTTTGCGTGTGTGTGCAGGATATTTTTCTTTATTATTATTATTATCATCATCATCACCATCACCTCCAGCAGCATCTTCTGATAAATCAGGATACATTTCAGTAAAGTAAACTAAGTGAAACATGTGCAGTGATATACAGACAATCAGAGCTAACAATGGACTCAGTGTCCTTTTCTCTCTCTGCTACAGACTGATGGAGGAGAGACTAAGCCTCATAAAACTGGCTTTTCAGGAGGGCTGTTGATAGTCCCACTTTTATTTACTTCCCTGCTACAGCCTGATAGAATGGCTTTTTGATGATAGCTGGAACAAAGGCAAAGCCTCAAATATATGAACTATATTAAACTTTTTTCCTTATAAAGGAAAAACAAGACAAAATATTGCTGTAAAAATGTGTTTAAAGACAAGAAAACCTAAAAAAAAAAAAGCCATGATATAAATCACTAACAATCCTACTTTTTAAAAAGAAACCTATTACAAAATCCATGGAAATTTTCCTTCAATTATAGACATTTGTCCCACTTGCAGTGATCCCATCTGCACAGTTAATATGCTGAAAATTATTTAAAGTTTATATAGGAAGACAAGAACAAGTTTTTACAGCTTCATATACAGTCTTCCCTCCACATTCGCTGGTTTGACCTTCACGAATTTGATTATTCATGAGACACCAACTTGCCTGCCCCCTATTCTCCCCTTCCCATTCCTCTGCCTTTTGCCCAGGCACACATGCCTTCCTTCTATGTGCCTGGGAGTAGGAGGGGGTAGTCTTGTGTGCAAAGCTGCATGCATCCCTTTTTACACATATGGGGCTGCCCCCTCCCACTCATTTGCCTTTTGCCCAGGCATGGAGAAGGAAGGCTGCCCATCCGGGCAAAAGGCAAGTGAAAGGGTGAAAGGCATGTGTGCATCTTCACCAAGCATCGGGTTGCCCTCTCCCATTCACTTGCTTTTTGTCTGGGCGCCTAGAACGATGGCAGTGCGCCTTGGCAAAAGGCAAGGGAATGGGGGAAGCCTTGTAAGGGAATTGGAGAGAAGTATTCATCCAGGCAGGAGAGAGTTATTCATGTATTTTTTTACTTTTGCAAGGATTCTGCACCCCAAACCCTCATGAAAGTTGAAGGGCTTCTGTATATATTAATTCTGTTCAGGGAACAATGAGAATGAACTCGTAAAGATCTATCTCCCCTTCATGATGTCTTCCAACTTCGAATTTGTTGTTGTTAACTACTGTCAAGTTGCCTTTGACTTATGGAGACCTTATGAGAGAGCCAGTGTGCTATAGTGTTTGACTATGACCCTGGAGGCCAGGTTTCAATTCTCCACTTGGCCATGGAAATCCACTGAATAACCATGGCACAACACACTATCCCAGCCCCTCAAAAACCCCTGATAGTCATCTTAGGGTGGTCATAAGTCAGAAATGACTTGAAGGCACACAGCACCAACAACAACCATGAGTGAGAGACTTCTGAATCGCCACTCTATAATTTATAATATGTTACTTCACTGAATTTACTTGGCATATAAACAACAAATATACAATCAAATTAAAAACAAACAGGTTTTACAGAAAGAAGTGTTCCAACGAATCATTTCCTTTAAAAAATTGCAAACAAGTTTGCCCATCACTATTACTTTGGTAAGATTTTATAAATATAACCACCTTATCTATTTAGTTCTCTTGAAGACTGCTTGTAAGCCAAACGTAAGGTTGCCAGGTTTTCAAAATATTCACACAGGACAATCCAAATTTTTGAGAGATGTTTGCACACTGGTGATGCAGCAGCATAACACAGTGGCACAGCCTTAATCATGGTAGTCTGTAACATGAACCACCACAAGTTCCCTGTTTGTACTTTATTTACCTATGAAACAAAGATTTGCCTTAAAAAATTATTCGTTTTGAAATACTTAAAATCCATGATGCACTCCTAAATAAATGTAATACAAATACCTTATAAAATATATAACATAAACATATATCTGTGTCTGCCAAAACCTGTCAGATACATGGATAAATCTTTAATATTTAAAAAGAGTTTACCAGTATGGCAAACATGCAAACTATTAAACTATTATTCATTCAGACCAGCCCTGCTCAACTCACTGTTCTTGTGATTATTTACAACTTGACTGTTTCATTTCACATAACTTTTCCCAAAATATCCACAGACAAGCTTATTGCTAGATAGCCATGCCCATGCACTTACGATCAACACTGTGTTTCAAATTTCTTTTAAAATTTCCCTTCTTGATCATCATTTAAGCTCTGCAGGCAATTTTTAATGGCTACAGTGAACCAGCTGAACACCAATATTCATTCATCTGCATCAAGGAAAATAATTCAGAGAAGAATTTAAAAAAAAAAGGCAGTGGAAAGAGTGGAAAACTTGACATGTCTCTGAGCCCGAGTTCAATTGTGTTCATTACTTAGATACTGAAATTCCTGGTGTGAAATGGTATGACAGAGTTTTCTGAAAACCATAACTGCAAATTGCTTCCATTACTCTCTCTCCCTTCATATCGTCAAAGATTCTGGCTGTTCAAATATCCTTTATTTTCAAAACTAAGTTATTTTTCCAGAGTATTATTTTAAAAAGGCAAGCTCCACCCCTTCCCCTATCTCTGAGAATACACCTGTTGCTAGAACTTACTGGAATTTATTGTACATTACAAAAAAAATGAAATCCCTGGTTCAAAGTTTGCACAACAGGTTATTTGCTGAGCTACTTCAAGCAAGGCTTCTTATCAGAAGATGCTCTGTAATAGTGCTCCTGATAGAGTCCCCTTTTCTAACAAGGGCATGAAGCAAGACAGCAATAGTTTTTATAGCATTCTTTTGGAGCTTATGATTTATGTCAAAGACAATGACCTGAAGTTTTAATTCTCTCAAGGGTTTTTACTTGTCTTTCTTCCTAATTTATTGATATGCCTCAGCATTACACAACTCTCCTCCTCTCGCTTTAATAAAACTAATTTTTCATTGTCTTAAAAGCTTTGTAACATAATCCCATCATACTGAGATCTAAAACAGTTTTACACTTTATCAACTTTATCAACTGTTTAACTGTTTTTCAAATTTTTTTATATATATATTTTTTAAACATCTGCACAGTTTTAATCTGTATTTGTTTTTAAATATGCTAGCTTCCTTGAGTTTCACTATTGGGAGAAAGGTCACACACAAATGGATAAAACAACAAGAACAACAACAATAGTATTATTATTTTATCTATTTCTAGTCTACCTTTCTTTCAATAATGAGACTCAATTTTACAAAACTATAAAAAAGCCAGGACGTATAGGAAGCAGGCAGAATTGGTATTATTTCATAACAAGTAGTCTGCTCTTTAATCTCAAGAAACTATTCAATCTACCATCAATTTTTAGCAGTGGGCTGTCAAATACCTTCTGGGGTAGTGTGAAAATCAGTATGGGACTAGAATAAAGGCAAATCACAGTGAACCCCCTATCAGACACAAGGCTTATTGGGTGCCCATGAGCCAGTTACTGTCTCTCACTTTAACCTACTCAACATAGTTTTAGCTGAATATAAAAATGGGGAAACCTGTGAATGTAGCCCTGAGCTCCTTGGATAAAGAGCAAGATAAAGACCATGGTCTTTAATTACTGAACAAGAGAACTTGTTACCAATGCTGCTGAGGAACATTTCTGCATGTTTTTAACAGTGCAATTCTACACAAGTTAACTCAAAAGAAAGTGGAGTTAGGCACTAGGTCCTAATTCCCAGGAAAGCATGCAAAGGACTGCAGCCTTATTTTAGAAGAGGACTGTATGTACTTTGCTATATGGCAAAACACTGGCATATGAGGCTTAGGAGGGGTCTTGGGTTGGGGTGAGTAGGTTGTTTTATTTTAATTTTTAAGAGTGTGGCCTGAGCAGTCTCTCAGCCACAGGATTTCCTGAGGATTTATTCTTTACCATACAGTCACATAATATGCAGTGTTCTACTTCCTAATACAGACCAATAGGTTGACTAATTTCACAAGCATTTCATGAGGAAAGGTTAGTATATCCTGATCACAGCACAAACAATTCACAGCTGGTAGTGACTCAAGGACTTTTTTTAAAAAGATGTACTACAGTTCTCTCATAATACCATTATCTCAGGAAATAGCACCCATCTCTCAAACACCATTATTCAACAGATGTGAGCAGTGTTGGAAAGCATTGTAAAGTCTTTTTATTTGGGCTGCAACTGCCATGTTGCAGGTGTGTAACTGAATTTTAAAAAGATAATTTACAATGTTAAATGTATTTTAGAGATCCTTAACTTTCTGGGTAAGACTATCCATAAATGTACCATGTTATTAAGCAATTAATTCAATTATAGGAAATGAATCAATTTAAAGATCAAGTTAATCTTATCTGCCCTCTCCCCCTACCCATATTACTGTAGCTCACTTTGCTGTGGGCTAGCAATCACTTTCAACAGGATCTTGCTGCCATCCCATTCATCCCAAGTTAATTGCACTCTCCAGAGGACAAAATCTAAGCATAAGAGGGAACATATGAAGTTGGTATAACCAGGAGCCTTGTTTAAAAGGAATCACCCAGCTCATGGGGAATGGAATAAAAATGCAGCACAAGAACTTCCTAGATAGTCTTTAATCACTCAAATCATGACACAAATCTAACCACTTTTAGTGATTTCATATGAAACAAGCAAGCTAGAAAGATGATGTTCCTTGATAAAATTTACAATTCTCACAAACATGAACATTCATTACAGAAGTTGGTTGAATAAATCTTTTACACTACGAATGTGTGTCTCTCCGACCCTGGGGTGAATGAATACAGCAACAACTCTCCAGCATCAATTAAGTTCAAGAGAAGTCATTAACGTACTGCTGAAACCCAGATACCCAAATCTCAGGCGTTTAATTACTGAAGTCTTCTTCCAACCATCCAACTTCAAATTCAGCATAAATAAAATTAAAATCTGTCATGTGACGCACATGTATATTAAACTACATTGTTAATAAACACTGAAGATGCCAATAATATTATACACTGATGCTCAAACTTGACATACGATTTTTATTAAAAAGGAAATTGAAATACCTTGATTACCATGGTTAATGGGCATTACCTATGGAAACAAAGTGCACTTTTCAATGAAACCTAAGGGGCACTCTTGCCCTATTTAATAAATGTTCATAAGATGTTCTATATTATTATCTTCATGTGTTGCATGTTAAGAGCTTGTATGAAATGCTAACTTAAGCTGTAATTTTTTAAATAGAATAAAATAAAACACATAATATTCTACTAGAAGCCAGGTCTGAGAAACTGTGTGGAGAAAAGATCAATGTGAGCTAATTTGTCCCTAGATTAGATGTCCTGTGAAAACTCATAAGGACAAGAGCATTGGAAACTGGGCACATTCTTGCTAATTATAAATATTTTGTCATATTGTCAAGGGTTATATTCTAAAAATGCAAATAATCTATCAATCTTGACAGTATGACATGAATCAAACAATGGACATACAACTCTAGTCCTTGAAATGTTAAACACATATTTGACAGCCCTTCCTTAGAATTTGTTCTTTGGAGAATGATCAGCAGCTAATTTATCCACAAAGTATTATTCCTCTTACGATGCAAAAACTCTCATACAGAAGACTGCTCTTGAGATGTCCTGGAAGATAACTGGAAAAATGTAAAACAGAATTCCTGTTGGTGGATTTAACATAATTACACACAGAAATACATTCAGAGGTATATTCCATAACATCTAAGAACTGTTGAATGTCTATAATACATGTGCATTTTATATGACTGTTCACAGCTTAATCAGAGGTTTGGCTCAAAACAATAAAAACTGTTGTGCCTTCAAATTGTTTCCAACTTATGGCAGCCCTAAGGCAAACCTATCATAGAGTTTTCTGGGGCTGGGAGTATATGATGAGCCAAAGGTCACTCAGTGGGTTTCCACAGCTGAGCAGGGAATTAAACCCTGGTCTCCAGGGCGATAGTCCATTGCTCAAACCACTATACCATGTTACTGATGATTAATCACCACTCTTTAAAAAAAAGCACTCATATCAGCTGATAATATGATTAGGAACTATGGAACATTCCATATCAGTCATACATAAGTTGACAATGTTAAGAAAAACTGGGCTACTGTGTGCTACCTTTGTTTTCTAAGAAAATTGGCTATCAAATCCATTTTCACCAGTACGTTTTTAAAGTTCATTTCCTGATTAGGAAACTTCAGTTCTAAAAGGTAGCACTCAGATTACTATTAGAAGTATTACTACAATACAGACTTTTCCAGAGCCGTATCTACAAAGTCATTAAAAACCAAAACAAACAAAAAAACAGGATCTGCTTGGAATGGCATTGTAAAACATCTTCATAAAGGGAAAAAAATTATGGAATCAAATACATTCCATGGTATGCAAAATTTCAAAAGTTAACGTTCAATTAAAATCTGAATTAGATTGCTGAGATTAGTAGAAAACCAACTGGAGAACCACAACAAGATAATACGATATAGGACCACTGCAGCAAGATTACTAATACACAGAAGTAGAATACAGATATTCCAACAAAAGAGGACTGGCTAATGAAACTGTTGGACTTAGCTGAAAGGGATAAACTGACAAAATTGATAAGAGAAAAATCAATAGTGACCTTTGTTAAAAATTGAGAACCATTAAATTGTTTTTTGCAAGAAAAAGAGTACAATATGTTAATCATACTCTTTTTGGATAAATAGCAAATGACGCTGTTGAACAGTATCTGTAATTAGAGAAATTTTCCTCTATATAGATTTCTCTATAATCTGCCTTAGGAAAATCTGAAATTGCACCAATGCTTTCAGACTGTTTTTATCTATGGCAAGGATAGTGAAAGTCTGGTCCTACAGATGATGATGCTCTTGTCAATCCTTACCATTAAGTATGCTGGCTAGGACTGATAGAAATTAACATCCAGAGGGGTCTCTGCTCCTCACAAAACCTCAAGATTTCAAGATATTTTTCTTGGTTAGTTATAGCCATTTCAGAGCTCAACTACTTATGATCAGGAAGGTCAGTAATGTGTTCCAATGTGTACCTTTTAGCATCTGTGCCAATTATTACTTGCTATTCATTCATCCAGTGTTATCAGGTGCTATTTACTGGATTTATATAAATCTGCCTAAAACACTGCTCTCCTAAGAGTTTGTTTTGGATTACACTGAATACCTTTGAATCATCTACAAATTTGTCCATCTGTAACTCAAGATAATGAATAAGAAAAACTGCACTACCTCAAATATTAAGCCTTCAATATATTTCACAGATTATTTCCCTAATCCTCTACTTCCTGCTTTTAACCAGTTACCTAAACATAAGAGGATTGGCAGTTTATCCCACGATAAACTAAGTTCCTTTACAATTAGGATCTTTTAGTAGGCAACCTGGTCAAATACTCTAAATAAATAAATATAGAAAAACAGAAAGTGGTGCCACACACATATATGAGTGCTCAAGTGTTACTACAAGCTTTGCTTTAAGATCTGATCACCCAGCCCAGTCATTAGCCATTGTCCAACCAACTGCCTAGAGTCACAATGGATTTTGAGCATCGCTAAAGGTTGTAATCCTAAACCAACTTACTTAGAAGTCTCTGCTAAATTCAGTGCAGCAATTAACAAGAATTCAATAATTATTTTTATACTTTATCTCATGACTTCTAAGAACATTGAAATTATATATATTCATCTAGTTCTACAGAAACAGGGCCTAAATAGCCTAAAAATACCAAATCTTGTATGATCTTGAAAGCTAGCCAGGGTCAGCCCTGGTTAGTACTTGGATGGGAGACCACCAATGAGTACCAGTTGCTGTAAGCTACATTTCAGGGGAAGGAACTGGCAAACTTACCTCTGAGTATCCCTTGCCTTTAAAAACCTATGAAATTCATGGGGTTACCATAAGTTGACAAGTGACTTGAAGGCACATACAACATGCAGTTCTATAGATCTTATATCAAATAAGATGGAGTGTGATTTCAACATTAGTTGTGAAATAGAAGTAATATTTTTATGTTTCAAGATTGATTTAACTGAGGCAGGTAGCAGATCTAGGCCTGTGTGAAAATAAACACTTTTCCTGAGATTATCAAATCGTGTAAGCAGAAT